>OU343217.1:298470531-298557362 GCA_910596185.1 Chrysanthemum makinoi | reverse complement strand
TTTTTCCATATAAAAATTCAAATATCATACACTTTTTCATTTCATATTTTATCAATCAAATATAAACAATTATAATGATACACTTTTTCATATCCATTGTTATTCTACCCCATACTAAATCCGATACCTATTGTGATTTTTAGCAATAAGCCAAACGGTCCCTTAGTTTGAGTATCCGTGATACCCATTTGCATATATTAGTTATTTACACTGATTACTTACACGCTTTTTATATATATCATGTATATGCAAAATTACAATAAAAAATATTCAACAAATTATGCCAAATGTCAGATCCTTTTCTTTTCGTAACGACAACCCACAAGCGGTAGGTTTGTGCGGGCAACTCACACACCACTAGACCAAAGACCTTGAGTCCCAAATGACGTATCATTTGATGCTCTTTAATAGATAAATTTTATTTTTGATGATTTTTATAAAATAGTTAAAAATCGAATCATTCATGATATAAATCATAATATATTTCTATATTTTATAGATATCTATCTATATCTATATATATTTAAAGATTGAGTCCCATGTATTTAATATTAAGTATTAATGCGGCCAAATACAAAAAAGGCTTAAATATAGTTAAATCCATTATATAACAACAAATTACAAGTGCTCCGTGATTTAAACATCTTTTGTGAGTCAAAAGACCCGTTCGAAGTTTCATGATGAGTCTGGTTGTTAGAAAATCGCACAAATCTTTTTGGCTTCATCTAAATTGAGTTAAATTTTTACACTAAATAAGATTAACTAAATTGAGTTACAAAAATTGTTACAAATTTTTTTGGCTTCATCTAAGCATTAACGAGTAATTTCTATATAAAAGGGCACTACAAAGAAACTTTCGATACTACATGCACACTACGTCGATATGACAATACCCCCATTATACACGTGATGTCACAAATAATATGTCAACAAAGTAGTATTTAACCTACGAGATACATGAGCACATAAGTCGCGTAGTAAGAATTTTAACTACATATGTGACATTATTATATATACATGATTACACTAACTTTACATGTACGCGGTATTGACAGAAAAATGCTACAAAGTTTGAAACCAAAGAATAATATAGAGTGTTACTTCACTGGTAAGCTACTAAGAGATTACATATGGTAATGCATAACTATGATGGGCAAGCGGAAAAAGATTAGTAGTGAACTGTGTAAGATTATGCTTGCATCACTTGCGGAAGAATGCATTTTGATGGTCAAATAACAGCATTGGTACACTACACGTAATGCAAGAATAAAGTCACCAATAAAGGTAAAATAATACTCTTTTGTAGCGGTGAGTATTAGTACATCCGATTGGAACAGATAATTTAAAAGAGTTTCCTAAAATAACAAAATACGGTATATTAAAAATATCACATTGAATAATAAATAGAAAAGAAAAAGTACATAATTTTTGCTCGAAGCCATTTGTTGATTATAATAACAAATAAAACAGTTAGTATTAGACAAAAGACAAAAGTTCAATAGTTTATCGAAAAACAAAACTGGTGCATCACGACGGATAAAATACCTCTCATCCTCTAATTTTGAGCATGCTCTTCATTCCTTGGTTTCCTTACTCTCATGATAAATTTTCTTCTTACCTTCATTTTTTCATTTATTTTACCAGAAGTTACATCACTAATATCCAAAATCTTATGATTTAATCTTACTACACATGTAAGCCTTTTCTCTATAAACAAATTTAGTTGTTAGTTAATTCAATATTTTATGATCTAAAGAAGAAATTCATTCTTTGTTGAGTTTTTTGTTAAAAAATTAAATTATTTATAAAGTCACGAGCTGTGAAATGGCACTAAATTTTTGTTTATTTATGTGAAGATTTGGCAAAAAGAAGAAGATTAAAATGATGGAAAAGAAATAGATTTAAAAATAAATAGTTTGAAAATGTTTGCAGATGGTACAGGAGTATGAGAATGGTATTATTGTCACTTTGAGAAAAAAAGAATAGATTTAGCAATATGCCACTTATGATTGTCACATTAAAAATGGGTGTTGATACTCGACATCACAATTTTTATACTTTCATCATTGTTCAGGCATGATAGTGTTGTACGCTGTGCTATGCAGCTTGTACAAAATGGTGTAAGTATCAAATAAAATGGTATGAGTATCAACACCTATTAAAAATAAGTGGCATCGTGGTGGGTCATATAGATGCTAATTTCATGACGGATTTTAGGTATTACAATTAATTTATCTAAATGATAATAATATTTTTAGAGATAATAACATGTGTGAAAATGTTTCCCAATCAAATGATGGTGAGTTTAAGTCCCCTTAAGATTTGTGAGATTGATTGTTACGTAAATATTGTGAGATTGTTGGTCGCCTTTCCCAAAAAAAAAAAAAAAAAAAAAAAAAAAAAAAAAAAATAGAAAAAAAAAAGTTAAAAAAAAAATATTTCTAAGGAATATTCAGAATTATAGATTTATTAAAAATAATAGAAAATAAGAAGATTTACATTTAAGTCCATAATTAAATTCAAGATTAGATTTTTTTATAAAGTTTTAAGCTTAAATGTAAATTATATTAACATGGGTTTTGCTAATGACACTTTTAAGGTTGTTATTAATATGATCATTTTTATTACAATTTGTTAGTAAGAAATTAATTCACCAAATGAGAATGAAGTTTTTGTTGTGTATCTAGATTTTAGGGATTTCATCTACTTTTATCGGAAATATCATCCAATAACAATCATTCATTTGTTCATATGTAATAAAATCAAACTCTTAACATACCGTAATATTTTAATTTGAACCTCTAAAATTTTAAATTAACCTTTTTTTTTCAAGTTTCTCTTTTGATAATTTAGATTTTAGACCATGGCTTATTTTTAGTAACATGAAATTATTGTAGTGTTAACAAAATTATCTTCATTTTTTCCCTAAAATCAATCACAAAACTCTATTTTAAAATAAAGCTCTCATATTAAAAATGGGTAAACTGATGAGGTTTTTCCATAATGTTGTTTCGGGGAGAGCGTAGTCTTTTTGACTCAAATGTACACAACCAACGGCGTTAACCTTAGGATCGTTTCAAACCCTTTCCTGACCCCTCAAAATATACTCATCTAGCAAAATATACTCATCTAGCGATGTTTGCGACTTTAAACTCTTGTCATGAATCCAAGGAGCTCATGTTGATGTGACTATTTTTTAACGGATTCATTTTAGAATTTTGGGTTTCTCTTATGTATAAAAGATTAGCCATGGTCAATGAAAATATGATTGGCGTCTTCTCATAAAGCCTAGGATATTATTTTTCTAGCTGTACAACAATGTACAACAATGAATTTTGGGTTGCTATTGTTGGAAGATCGAGTTCCAATCGTTTAAGTATGCCAAAATTGTTGCCCTTCGCTCGATAACAGATTTGTGGTATCCAAATTAGGTTTTTTAGGATATTGTCTCTTGTCGAATGTTTATATGGAAACAATCCTCTTACTCTCTTATAGATGTGTGATCGTCTACTAGTGATGGCAACGGAACGGGGAATGTCGAGATTGTATTTACCATCCCCATCCCGTTTTCACTCTCCATCCCATCCCGTCCCCATCCCCATCGGGAATTGCTTTATCCCCATCCCCTCCAATGGAGATCGGGATCCCGTGGATTAGAGGATTTTCAATTTTTATGAACTAACATAAATTTTCCACCAACTCATCGAAAATATAAAGAATTTTAACTCATAAAGTGTTTCAAGAAACGTGTGTACATCACACATAGTTGGATTCATTACGATTCAATTCAACTTTAAAGCATCCTCAACATTATAACATCACTTATAATAAAAACAATATGTATCATGTGTCTATTCGGACAAAATAATAAGTAATATGTAGTTGATGCTTATGCTTCTAATTCTAAAGGTACTTGATTCTATAAATATCACATATGCATACAAATATACATGTCGATACTCATAAACATATATACATATACATATACAAGTTTATCGAGTATGGATATAACATATAAATTCTAAATACTTATACACTAGAAAGATCGGAGTCGGGGTCGGGTTTGGGGATTTATGTTATCCCCATCCCCGCCCCATCCCCGGTTTCATATTTTGGGGATTCCCCATCCCGCCCCTCATCCCCGTCAACTCGGATTCCCACCAAAATCGGATTTGGAGATCGGTCCCCTGTCGGATACGGATTTTTTGCCATCCTCGCCGCTACATCTTACTTACATGTACATCATTGTTGTTCACTAGTAAGTGTAGGCCATAACATTAGTATAAGACCGTAATCTTAGATAGCCTACTGATGAGAAATGGATTCTTTTTGAGACTTTAATGATTATAACGCCGATCCTTATAAACACAATAAAGTATTGAGATGGTCTCTAGATCGAAAAGTGAACGACAATATATATTTTGGCAATGTTATAGATACAATTACTTTCTCCTGTTCCTTTTTTTTTTAAAATAAAACAAAAACAAAATGGAAGTTCAGTGATCTTTCCCATGATATGATTCTTTTGTAACGTTCTTACATTTTATATATGTTAGAGCATCCACTATGGTATTTCAAGAACAGCTCTAAAAACTTATGAGGAGGTCCAAGATTTTTTGTATCATAGTGAGAAATCATTTCATGTCTAGGTGGCGTGAAAGGTTTAGGATTTTGACGAGGTCCAAGAAGTGCTATTATCATTTTTGATTTTTCTTTTTAACTAAATAATTAATGTGATTTAAATGGGATTTAAGATAATTTGGGACAAAGATTGTTTACATACCAATGGATCAATCCGCCATTCATTTTTATTTGATCTAATAATGGAGATTAATCTCAACAATTTAAAACCCACTTTATTTTTTTCTTCAAATATTAATATCTTTCAAACCGTTAATCGTTAAACGAAAAAATATATCATTGCGACGAGCATTTAATTATCTTTCCATAGATAGGCACTTTGATATACTTGCGACAAAATTTTTTTTCTATTTTTCACGCTTTTTTGTTTTTCGCTTTTTTTACGCTATGAAATTTGCATTAAAAATCATATATCATAAAACACTAATTTGAATATCACATGTGATATTAGTGTAATATCATATATGATATGTAATATCACATGTGATATTAGTGTAATATCACATATGATATTACGTATCATATATGATTTAAAACGTGAAAAAACGATTTTTTTCTTTGTTTGAAAGTATATCAAAGCCTGCCTATAGAAAGATAATTAAATGCTCGTCACACGGTGTAAATATTTTCGCTTAACGATTAACGGTTTAAGAGATATTTAAATTATAAAAATAGGTGAAATAATAAAATGCTTTCAATCTCAACCATTGATTTTTAAATGGATGATGGAGATGAGTCCCTTAAGATGAGAAAGTTTGGTATGTAAAATAACTCTCCTCTTTAAATGATGATTGTAATATAGCCGTTAGTTTACATTCAAGTGTAGAAAACAATTGCATCTAATTTTTAGTGATGGAATTTTCTATATAAACCTGTATCTTTTAAACAATTCATCTCAAACACTCCATTGTCTCAAATCAATTTGTCTAATTTTTCGTGATGGATTCAAATAAGTCGCTACGAATTTGTTAAACTCTCAGAACCCTCAAACCACAAAACCATAAAAAGCATCAAGTTTTCGATCTCCATCAAACAACCAAGATCGTCCAAATTTTGAAAGTCCTACAAATATTCATTTTCTAAACTTTCAGCATGCTACACCGTTTCATGTTCATCCCGATTTTGGAAATTCATCATCAACCTTTACAAATTTCCCATATCTTCCAAACTCTTAACTTCCGAATTCCTTTAGTCAAGGGTACTTTAACCCATCAGTTGCGAATTCCTTTATGAATGGATACTATAACCCACATCCGTCGGTACCAAAAGATACAATTGATCAATCTCAAATACCATCATTTTCTACGCAAGAGGGTCCAGAAAATATCGTTCTTGAAGAAAAAAGGGCAATACAAAGGAAGCAAGCCCAAAAACAAATGGAGTAAAGAAGAAGAAAAACTACTTGTGAGCTCTTGGCTTGTTGTTTTCCTGGCCGTAGTAGGAAATTCACAACAAGGTAAAGATTTTTGGAGAAGGATTGGCGAGTATTATAACAAGTATCGTGATTGTATGATTGAAAGACCAATAAATGTCTTGAAATCACGTTGATTTTTATTTGTTCATAAAGTTAACGACTTCAACCAATGTTATATTCGCATGAAAAAAGAACATCACAGTGGGTGGTCCGATGATCAAGTGAAAGATGTCGCGTGATTTATACTTTTAAACAAATAACAAAAAGAGTTTCAAATACGAGCATGTGTGGCTTATGCTTAAGGATGAGCCTAAATGGAATAGTGGAAATTCAACTGATCAATCTTCAAAAAGAACAAAAACCTCTCGCATCGCTTAATCGCCATCATCCGATGTAAACCAGATCAACGCGACGAAGAAGAAAGGAGAGTCCGACCAATAGGTCAAAAGGCGGCCAAAAGGAAAGGGAAATAAAAACATCGAGAAAAACAAAATACACAGTGAAGATATCATTGAACTAATTACGTCATCGAAAGAAACAGGAGATAGCAAAATAAATGAACTAAACGACAATATCCGAAAAATCGAAGAAGAACTTGCTTTTTTCTGAGAAAATCAAAGGCATGGAAATCCTAAGCAAAGTTACACAAGGCATGAATGAAGAAGAACTACATTATCATAACATGCTTTGTGATGTAATCAAAGCCAAATATTAAATATAGATATTACTGTTTCATGTTTTGATAGTCACCGGATGTCTTAATAATGTTTTGAAGCTACTTTTGTAGTTTACAACTATTTTGATTTACTTTATGATTATAATTTTTATATATAGTATTGATTATGTTTATAATATATTTTTTTAAATGTTTCTTTCTATTTGGTTTTAGCCTATCAATTTGAAAGCATGTTCATAGATTAAAATTTGAACTCAATGACTAGTTTAATATTTAGAAAGTCTATATTTTCAAAAAATGTTCTCCTATATGGCTACTTTTAATTTTAGAAAACATATATTTTGTTAATACTGTTTCTTCTACATAAACTAGTAACTTTACTACTTTTTTAAACATCAAACTTAAAACTTTATCACATTCCAAACACATCATTCAAACTAATACATCTTTACTTAACAATGCCCCAAGATGCCATTAGAAAGCTCCTGTTAGAAGTGAATAAGTTCTTGTATGAGGAACTAACAGATGATAAAGAAGAGAAAATGCTTCTAATGCTTGAAGAGAAAATCAGTCAAGAAGAAAATGCTAAAAACATTCAAAGTATAAAATCAAAACGTTGAAGGGCATACTCGTCTATTCGAAGATTATTTTTCGGATGACCCAATCTTCCTACTTGAAATGTTTAGACGAAGATTTAGAATGAATAAAGAGTTATTCATCCGAATCACGTAAGCCATCTCTAACAATTCACCATTTTTTCAAATGAGATATGACGCTGGTAAGATAGGGCTCTCTCCTTTGCATAAATGCACGGCTGCTATTCGTCAATTAGCATATGGAACACCTGCTGATCATTATGATGAGTACATACGAATCGGTGAAACGACTGTGATTGAATGCCTCAAGCAATTTTGTCAATGTGTCATTAGGGGCCGAGTACCTAAGGAAACCTAATGCTGATGATATTCAACGCTTAATGCAGTTACATTCAGAGTATCACGGGTTCCCCGGTATGTTAGGAAGCATTGATTACATGCATTGGGCATGGAAAAACTGTCTTAACGCATGGAAAGGTCAATTTACTCAAGGTGATCACGGAGTACCTACAATTATGCTTGAAGCGCTGTTTCTACAAGACTTATGGATTTGGCACACATTTTTGGCGCTACGGGTCTAACAATGACATCAATGTCCTCAACGAATCTCATTTGTTTAAAGACATATTGCAAGGTAACTCCTCGAAGTTAATTTTATGGTGAATGGGAATGAATTTACAAAGGCATATTATTCGGATGGTATATATCCCGAATGGGCTACAATAGTAAAATGTTTTCCACACCCACAAGATGCTAAGAGAATAAAATTTAAGAAAATGCAAGAGGGTGCTAGAAAAGATGTCGACAAGATTCGGTGTTCTCCAGTCTCGATGGGCAATTGTACGAGGATCATCAAGATTTTGGCACCCACATGTAATGAGTGATATAATTTATGCTTGTATCATATTGCATAATATGATAGTGGAGAATGAAGGAAATGCGATAAGTAGTTTATCAAATGACGTAGTAAATGCACCAGTGACACAAGGGCATATTCAACAATTTCAAGAGTATCTTCAGAAAATGGCAGAAGTACGTGATCGTTTAGTACATCATCAACTTCGTTCAGATTTGGTCGAACATGTTTGGGAGCGATTTGGACACGATGAAGAAGAAAACTAGAGTAACATTGATTTAGTAGTTGAATAATTGGATTTATCTATATTGTGATAAAGCTTTTATATATCTATATTGTAATAAAATTTCTGCAAATATGTTACAGTTGTTAGAAGATTTGTCTTAGGCTTTGTGTATTTAGGCCCGTATGTATTAGGCCTGTATGTATCTTATATATACAATCATATGTACCGATTATTATGATATCAATACAGAGAAGTTTATATCGACCTTCAACAGTGTGTATGCAGTGGTTTAAGGTCTGCAAGTTAGTGTGATACATGATCTAAGGTCTGCAAGTCACTGGTTCTATGATCTACTGTGGTTTTGAGGTGCAATATGCAATTTAAGTTTATGGGTGTTTGGCTATTAATTTCATGACAGTTTGTACAAGTTTTATATTTAATTTGTGAGTGGTCCTTTAGTCATATATATAGTTCGTGGGTCATGACATGTTCTATTCTTCTTTGTGTGAGGTACTTGCAGTGTAATGTCTGCAGTATGTATTAATGCAAGTCACAAAGTGTTTAGCTAAGTGGGTAATTTATGTTGGGGCCTAGTGGCCTACTATCCATTGCACACTTTATCAAGCATTAAGCCAAATCCTTATTTGGTGTTGCCGTGTAACATTTCATGTGGGGACTTGGTTTTAGAATTCTTAATTTCAACAAGGCCACTTTGCTAGCGTATAACATTAAGCCAAATCCTTATTTGTGAACCTGTGAGTGGTGGTCTCCTGATTTTATTTCTAGTATAATATTGTGATGGGTAAATTTTGTTTTAGTTACTTTTTGCTTTTACTATCTTTTATTTAATAGTATTAATTAATGTTGGAACAATTTATAAACCTTAAAAGGTTTAACCATAGTGAAAATAGGTTTATAACATGAAATTTTTTAAAAATTAATGACAACGTAATAGGTGGCAATTTTATAAACCTTTTAAAAGGTCCACCACACCATAGTGGATGCCCTTACATCCCAACACCGAATATGCAGTTTGACTCGAATATATCATAGTGTATGTTTGAAAGTATATGAGTAGAATGATATGTTATTGGTTAGTCAACAATTTTTGTGTTGAAAGTCATAGTAGAGAGTCAAATGAAATAGTCAAAAGACTAGAAATGAAGTAAATATGAACATAAGGTATAAAGTGTCATAAAGTGGAACTAGAGGGACCATTTGTGTAAACAGTATTATAACCAGAGATCTTTAGCCGGATATGACTAGAATTTACTTCCACTTTTTACAAAGAAAAGTAATATAAATCATTCTACTTGATGTGTCTAATAATTTTTCTACTCTTAGGATTTTCGTGGACGGTTTGAATGAGAGAGAGAATGAGTGATAAAATATATAATATTGTTGAGTGTGTGTAGAAGGATTAGTAGGAGGATATTGTAAGATACTTTAGCAATGCTCTTCCACAAAACATGAGGAAAATGTGTTTGTGTTTCTTTGTGACGATTTTGAGAGAAAAAAAAGAAGAGAAGAGTAATTCTTACAAGAACATCATCTAACTAAATAGACAAGAGATTAGAGCTATGATTTTTGTGTATGCTCTTATGTGTTTTTGGATATGATAGGAGAATGAAGTAAACAAGAACTAGTCGGGAAAATTACTTAAATACTAACACTCTATATTATGTGACTAATGAATTGAAGCAATAACTTCAATGTGTGAATCTCTTTATTCGATTTAGTTTCATATGAGGGTTCATGCATGACTTGGGGCTTATGGGTAAAATGCTTATTGTGTCAAAATGATGATGGTTATATGTTAGATGATAAAGTTCTTATTCGAATTGCATATTAGGTCAAAGTGTTAGTTATTGTTTCAAGTAAAATTTAAAGCTTGATGTGTTGTAGTTCTTAAGATTATAAGTGAAGTTTGGAAATTGACTTTTAATCAAGTCTTTAGGTGTTGGAAACTTTAGGAAAATGAATTGATTGATATAAAGTTGCTTTGCAAGAGAAAATGAGGTTTTGGAAAAGTTACAGCAGGTTCCACGGCATGGACACGATACAAGCCGGTCTGCCCATAATTTTGGTCATTTTTCAAAAATTATATAAAATAAACCGTTGTTAAGTTTAAGTTGTGCCATATATGGTTGAAAATGTATTTATGTCTACTATCTTATGAAATAATTTTCAGAAGATGATTATGAATAAAAAGTATATCAAAAGAATGAACTAGCGACAGTGAGTCAAATTTCGTTATTCACTTTGTGTAGATTTTTTTGTGTAAAGTCATGTTTTGGTTTCAAAGTGGTACGAGGTTGCATCCTAAGTTTAATATAGTAATGTGATTAGGACATTTCTTGGCGAATAGTGTATTGATGTGTTAATGATACCTTATATAGGAAAGGTGTGACTATATGAAAGAAGATTGATGCTTAGTTTCTTAGCTATTAATGGAGGTAAGTACCTCATGCTAATTTAATTAGCATGATTACTATGATAAAACCTCATAGTAGTTTATAATTGAAAATACTTATAGTTGTTATTGACATTTTAGATGTAAAGATATATTTACACGTTGTTATTCTTGTGAATGCGTTACATGAGATAGTAGTTAAAGTAAAAAATTATGTGTTCGAAATGTGTTATGGAGAAAAGTAAACCAAGTTGAATAACTATGAGTGATGATAATCTAATACTTATTAGGCCGCGTTAGATAAATAGTTGTTCAAATATATCATGATAATCTGAGGTCAAACATATCAATCTATCAATTCCTAATGGTTCTTGTAGATGTGTCTTATTGCAGGTTTAATATCAGAGACCATTCATGGACAAAACATAAGTTATCTTCTATAAGAGAAAGTGTGATGTTTGGTCTTGCTTATATTAGAAGAGTTGAGGGGGCTTTGTGTATCTTATTCTCCTACTTAACCAACCCTCTCTTCTAGGGTTAGACACAATGTGTGTATCACTATCTTACACTCATTCTCTCTTTACCATTGTACTGGTTTGTTTCTTCTTTGTAACTATATGGTTATTGTCTATCGATAATACCCTGACGTTGTAACATTTTGTGTATTATTGGTTGGTTTAATCTATGCCAACTATTAAGGTTCCGTTTGAATAAAGGTGTTGTTTTGATTCTTTGTTGTCGATACTTTCTTACATGGTATCAAAGCTTCAGACTCATAATCACGGTCGATTTACTTTCTAGGGTTTCTCTCTAGAAACTTGGGGATCTTTCTCACTAATCCATTCGGCAACAATTAAAAGTATTTCTGGGTTCATAAGGTGGTCAATCTCGATTACCTCGCTATATTGGGTATTAATTAGGGCTTTCTCTAGAAACCCTAATTTCTCTGTGGTTTACTACTGGCATAATTGCTTGTTGCTCGCTCACAATTAGCCCGGACTAAGTGAATCTAGGGTAATTGTGATTTGTTCCTTCCGCTGCATAGTACTCTGTAAGTCTACTTTCATTCTTAAAATAACAGTACTTAAGTCTTGTGGGTGCAAACGGGTAGGCTAACATCTTGATCTATCACCTCTAAGTGGTACGACCTGCTGTGATTTACCCCAATCCACTGGCTTGCATCCATTGCAGTGTTGACTTTTGTGAACCTGTAAGTGTAACTTTCCTTCCATCATGGTGTAAAACCATCCCAGTTCTCTAAAGTTCCACAGAATGTCTTCCAAAGTAGACAGCCATTGAACCCCAGGAACCATTTCACAACCCCCCAAAGGAACCAACATAGCATCAGTTTTAAAGGTTTAACCCTACAACTGCCAAGTAAAATTTCTACAAACTGAAGTGCTAGTAAAATCATTACCATCTGCTACTTTCACTTGTAAAGGAACTGTAGTAGTGATTCTACACCCCATTTTCTTAGCTGTGTTAGTGTCAATGAAATTTTGTGTGCTGCCTAAATCAACTAGGATATGGATTTTATACTTCCCAATGTGACCACAAACTCTCATGGTTTAAAAATGAGGAATTCCAGTTAAGGCATGAAGGGAAATTTGAGGTGTGATTTGTGGTGTATACTCAATCAACTATCTTGTTTCTTCCTGTGTTTGGTGCTCAGAATAATCAGGTAACAAGTGCTTAACTTCCTCTTCCTCACTTCTGTCCACCACAACCTCTAAAACAAACAATTGGCCACTACACTTATGACCAGGAACATACTTTTCATCACAGTAAAAACACAAATTCTTTGCTCTACTCTCCTAAAATTCCTTTTGTGAAATTGCCTCTTAGGATAAGGTGTGTTAAAACTGCTCTTAGCTGCTAAAGTAGTGTTTGGAACAGGCAACTGCTTCATTGTTGTGCTATTTTGAGTGTGTAGTGCAAAACCTAGGTGTAGGTAATAATGGTGGCTTATACTTCTGCTTATTCACCTTAATCATAGCTTCTTGAATTTTAGACAATTGATATGCTTCTGCTAATGTCCTAGGCTTTTTTGGGTAAAGGGAGTAATCCTCACCTTAGTAAAATATATTAACCAATAAAATGTTGAAAGTACAATGGAATGTGTCAAGTACCACATTAACCTCAAGCAACCGCTTGAACTACCCTAGATCATTTATGAAAGGCCATAAATGAACCACTATCAACCAACAACTAGAACAATCAATAAACAACATAAGATGAGATGCCAATCTTATGAAAAACCAAAACAAAATAGAGTACTACTTCCCAAAGACGTCCTTGAAGCTTGAACTCCTTGAATTGTTCCGATAAATCATTTACTTGAGCCACATACTCATCTGAAAAATAATCATCTCCCAAATAATCATTCGGCTCATACACCTCATCCTCGCCATGCCGAAACAACTACTTCACCCACCTTAGAAAATGGGTTACTCTTCGATGCGTAACTCATAGAAGGGATAGTAGACTGCCCACACCTTTTTGTTGCAAAAGTACTAGAAGATGGGATAGTAGACTTAGACTGCGAATTCATGTTACTAATAGGCCCTCTTGTGACCCTTACCATTGCTAACAAAACCAAGAACATCTTCATCCACCAATGAGTCCAAGATACCAAAAGAGTTAGAAGACTGTGGGTCCTTACCAGATTTAACATTTGAATTAGAAGTCTGAAGACCCTTAGGATCTCAATCTTTCTTGGTACCAACTCGATTAGAAGTTGTCGTGACTTTAGGTCTCCAAAAATAGCCTTAGGCTTGATAGTTTAACCCTCCAATAGGCTTAGATTGAGACGTAAAACCCACATTCTTACCTTTATTCTACGATTCCTTGCCTCAAGAGCCCATCATCATTATTAACCACCTGAGTCAATGCATTAGTAACCTCATTAGAAACCTTATGAACCACCTCTATCACTTGTTTTGGACACTCACTAAGTGTGTGACAAAATATCTTACAAACGCTGCAATGAGGAGGTGTCCATTCATATTCGACACAAATGATTTCCGTCGAATAGCCACTATCATCATCCAATGGAACAGCCATACTAACTTCCTTTTTCAATTCAGAATTTGAACACACTTCAACCAACGCACGAGCATAACTAATTCGACCCCACGAGTCAACACACATAGAAGATGTAAATGAACCCAACATAACCGGTTTCCCCACTTGAGTAGCAATCAAGCTTAAACAAACCCCGAATAAGCAACTATAGGCACATTATGTAATTTGACCCAAACAGAATCAGAGTTACCTCATTCTTGGTTAGGGGGACATTAAGAGACCATTTCCTAAGAATAAGAGGTGAATGACGGATTAACCACGGGCCTTGTTGTAGCACCTGCTACAATCCGTCCCCAAGAGAACTTAAATAAGAAAATACCCGCTTCATTCTTCATAATCTTTTGCACGCCAAATTTCTTCCACGTATTAGTAACATAGTTCTGCACAATTGGAAAAGCTATAGATTTTCCTAAGAAGTACCCAACAAGAGTGTTCTCATACCGACCTAAAACGGGTTCCATCGCCTCCTTAGGGAGTTTAGTATCATGGTTAGGAACCCGATCTTCATTGATCTTCATTAACCATCTGCCTAAAATTCACCATACGAGAAGTACTATTGGAACCAAGCAAAGAAGCAAACGATAGCTCCTTTCCACTAACGCTACCTTTGCCCTTACTAGTACCACAAGTCGTTGGGGCTGAATAAGATGTTTTAGGACCAGAAGACACATTCTTGTCCACTAACGTAGACAAGTAAATATCACCATCATCCACACTCCAATCAGAAATAAGGACCTGACGATTCATGTGGAGGCTGAGTACTAGGACCATCACCATTAACACTACCATCACCATTAACAACGATACCAACCTTATGAGTAGATTTACCCAATCCCGTAGCAGAATCAACATTCAGATCAGCTTTGGAAGCATTACAAACCTCACTTGCAGCAACATTAACATTGCCAGCCAACATATCCATAGAATCCTTAAAATTATTTAAGATCGATGCAATGTTCTCCTCGCCTTTATTAATGGTGTTCTCCATCTCTCTCAAACCACAGACCAATCGAACACAAAACAGAAAAAAACAGCAGCAAACATAAATAGAACCAATCTAAAAAGAAAACCCTAACTAAAAAGTTAGGGTTTTAATTCGTGTGCACTAGAAATCTAACCCCAGGCCATGTAATCAATCAAAAAGTGAACAATAGATGAGGATAATCGATATACAATATAATAAGAACAGCAACCCTAACCAATTAGCCGATTAGGAGAACCCTAAAGTCGGCTAGAAACCCTAAATCGTTTTTCAAAAACCACTAAATCTTATGAATCAGAACACAAATCGAATTAAGGAACAATTAACAATGAATGTTAATTAATTACAACTCAGATTGATGCAAAGAACACAAGCGTTTAGAGAGATCTTAAGAAAAAATGATTAGAAAAGGGTAAGGGTTTTAGTCGCCACTTTGGAGAGAGAGAAAACAGGTTTTTATTACTGCTAATGTCCTAGGCTTAAACATTCTAACTGCTAACTCCACATCAGTTTGTAAACCAGCAATGTAAAAGCTTATTTGCTGATGTTCAGGCAAAATTACTCTATTTATCAATTTTTCAAAGGCATTCTGATACTCCTCAATAGTTCCTACATGCCTAACATTCTTTATATCAGCCAAGGATCATCAAAAGCATTCGCAAATCTTTCAAGAATAGCATATTTATGCATAGGACAAGTCACATTTTTAGTCTATGCCACATACTAGCAACGTCAAAGAGATGAATGGAAACAAGTTGAACCTTATGGTAGTCTGGCACATTATCAATCACAAAGAATTGTTCACACTTGTACATCCATTCCCTTACATTTTGACCCTCAAACTTTGGAAACTCTATCTTAGTCATTCTGGTAACTGTGGTGGCTGTGGACCTCTACTTGTACCTTCACCATCTGACCTCCCCCTTCCACAGTCCTACTATTATGAGCATTCAAGGCTTCAGTCACAATGGTTCTCATATCAGCTTTAACTCTTTCCAAGGCTGCATCAACATGAGCAGTTACCCGGAGTTCGATATTATCATCCACATGTAGTTCCATAGTGTTGTTTCTGGTTCCCATAACCATGAATTCAATTAGTTTGTTTAAAAAAAGAGACAGTTAGACCACAGAATAAATCGACCATACAGTTCCTAACTAATGTGTGTATTGATTGGAAAAAGGAATCAGAATGAAACAATGATGTGTTTTGGATTGGACAAATGGTCTAGAGTGACCAGAATTGATGTCTGTATGGTGGTGATCAAGATCAAAGATCAAGATCGGAGTGTTTGGGTGATGTAACTGAATAACGGTATTTCCAACAAACTAACCGAAATTGTAACAGTTTTCAGCCATTAATGGTGGGTTAGGTAGCAGGATTATGCTCTGATATCATTTTGTAACAAGAAAGATAGTAAACTTCGAGATTATATATAAGAATGAAGAAGATAGGAACACAATGATATTTCAAAAGGAATTGTTTTAGAAATATGAATTGTAGCTACAATGGTTTGATATAATGGAATTGAAGAGAGAAAGTTCTAAACTGTTACAATGATTGAATGATTACAATTGTGATAGAAAGCGGTATTTATACAATGAAACTTGTGATGAAAGATAAGTTGGGTTGTAACAGCTTTTCCTGCCAAAAGCTGATATTTGACTTCTAGACTGTTTGACTTTCCAATTTTGACCAATTGACTTCATATCACTTTATTTATGTCTTTACTAAGATGAGACAAGCTTCAATTATTTTACATGAATATAAGACTTGAAAATTCGCTAAATGTAATAAGAGCGTCCCTCAACCTGGTGTAGTTCATTGCTATCAAAATGTTGATCTTGATCCAATCTAAGGCATGGCTTAAAAACTCGATCGAAATATGCATTTCTCCATGAATCACTGACAACCAAGATGCCACAAACACCAAGAAATCCGAAGGCTAATCCGATCGCCATACAAATGAAAAACCCATGAGTTATTAGCTTATCTTGATATCCAACATCTTTGGTTTCTACTATTGTTTGTGGGCTTTGAGGTACCGAAGTTCTCGGGCATGCATTAGGAAGTGGAATACCACAAAGTCCCGGATTGCCAGTGTAGGATGAAGCACTAAAACTTTGTAACTGAGTGCTAAGTGGTATCCTACCTGACAAATTGTTGTTTGAAAGGTCAAGGACCCCGAGATTTTTTGGGTAAAGGGTTTCCCCGTAAATTGTATTACACCAAAAAACATTTAAGTACAAAAGGTGTAGGTGAAGTCCTACAACCCGCCCGTTACATGGCGAATAAGAACGCACCGTAGTGCAACAAACCACACCATCATGAGAATGACAAACCAAACTCATGAACAAGCTTCAACAAGCTACTAACCAAAACACTAAATAAGAATGACACAACCATTCTCATTACTAACAAAGAAAGAAGCAAAAACAACTTTCTAAACCAAACCACCGAGATGGCAACAAAAGCTCCTGAAAACACGTCTCATCAATGGTTAACACAGAAATGTGTTCATTCTGAAAATATTAAGAGGCGTATAATGAGCATGATACATCAAGGACCCCGAGATTGCTCAGCTCTGAAAGGCTTGTTGGGATTGCACCAAACAGATGGTTGTTTGACACATCAAGGAAATCCAACCATCTTAACCTTCCGATATCGTGAGGTATTTGTGAGGTCAAGCTGTTCCTGGAAAGGTTTAAGGCAACAAGTCCAGTAAGATTGGTGATTTCGCCTGGTACTTCTCCATTGAACTTATTGCTTGAAAGATCAAGGCTGGTGACGAGACCCAAGGTACTACTGTACTCAGATTTTATTCCTTTCCATTGCAACAATGCTTTAAACACAAATGTAGCTCTACTGATGGTGAGCCTAGTCCATGTAAGACCAACTGTGTTAATCTGAAAAGACTGATCAGCTTTGAGTATTCGTTGCTTCATACGTGTCAAGTTGCTGAGGCACCTTGGTATGGTTCCAGAAATATTATTGATAGAGATGTCCAAGATCTGCATCTTCGGTAGCCTGCAGATACTTTCAGGCATGGTACCCTGGAACCCATTGGATGGTAAGCTAAGAATACGCAACTCTGATAGACTATCCCCAATCCAGGCAGGTATGTCACCTGTGAGGTTATTTTCTCCGACATCGAGAAGTGTCAGCCCTGTACAATTCTGTAAGGATGAAGGTAGCTCTCCTGTTAGGTTATTGCTACGCATACTCAACATAACAGTGTATGATAGGGATCCCATTGATCGGGATTCTCCCAGAGAACTTATTGTTTTCAAGATTGAGAAAAATGAGTGGAGTTAAGTTCATCCAGCAATCGGGAAGCTCTCCTGACAGTAGGTTATTCGAAAGTTCAAGATTGAATACGGAGGTCAGATTACACAAGAAAAACACTGTTCCAGAAAACATGTTATCTCTAAGAACTAGTGATAGAGTGTTGAAAGGGAAGGATGGTACTTGCCCAGAAAAGTTATTGGAGCTTAAATCAATGAAAGGTTGATCCCCATCAATCAAATCTGGAACAGTACCATGAATTCCATTGGATGACATATTCAGGTAACGAAGACTCGGGTTTAACTGCTTCCAGAACCAATCAGGGACAGTGTCATTAATTTCAGCATCAGAAATGTCAATTATGGATAAATTCTTCTGAGTTTGAAGCCAGGTTGGGAAAGGAGGACCCAACTTGCAAGATGACAATGACATGACGTCAAGGGAGAAAGTTGGAGACCAATCAGAATCAAGTTCGATAACCAAGGAGTTATGTGACAGATCAAGATAAACCAGATGAGAAATATTTTTTAGGTGAGTTTCAGTGATTGTGCCATGCAAGATATTTGAAGAGACCCCCAAAATTTGTAACTCAGAGAGTGGCATAATCCTTTCTGCTAAGGTGCCTTCCAAACGGTTTCTCTCAAAATATAATTCCCTCAATGAAGATAGTGTCGAAAGATCCGGAAGCAATCCACAAATCTGGTTATCAGCTAAATCAAGGATGAAAATATTTGAGATTTGCTCAAACTTTTCTGGGAAAGTACCCTGCATCTCATTGTATTGAAGATGTAATTCTTTCAAAGCTGTGAATGTTGTAAAATCGGGCAAGGAACCACTTATCTTGTTATAACTCAATTCCAAAACTTCGATCGAGTTTTTTGCTGCCCCCAAGCGTTGGAAGATTCAGGGAAGGTCTTCTTTTATAGTGTTCCCAGCTAGATATAGCGAACGTAAGTTTTTCAAGTTCCCAAACGATCTTGGTAAACTTCCTGTAAGGCCATTCATGGTCAAATCTAGGTTCTGTAACGATGTAAATGCACCAAAAGCCTCAGGAATGATACCATGCAACTTGTTGTAGGACAGGTCGATATTTGTAAGGCTGCTATTGAAGTTGAATAACCATGGATATATTGAAGAGGAGGGAAGATCGTTTGAGGAGATATCTAGATTAGAAAGAGACATGGAAAAATTGGTGAATAAAAGTGGCGTAGCAGCAGAAATCTGTGGCAGCGAACAAGTAACTAGTTGAAGTTCAAAAAGGGAAGGAAGTTGGCTGATTATATTCTCTAACAGATTATCAGACATACTTAGGTCTATATAACTCAGGCTTAGGTATTTGAGCGAAGAAAGTTTAGTGAGCCACTCCGTATCCTTCAAAATAATGGAAGAAGCTGAAAGATCAAGAGTTTGTAAGTATGTAAGATTACCCAATTGAGGGGGGACTTTGGATACCTCAAAGTTAATGACGGAAAGGTTGAGGTAGCGAAGGTTTTTGAGGGAACCAATGAATTCTGGAATATGGGTGAAGCTATTAAAACTGAGGTCCAAATGGTTCAAGTGTTTTAACTCGAGCAGTGAAGAGTTGATTTGACCTCCTAACCCAACTACCGCAGCAAGTTTGTCTGACCAATATCCGGTAAGTTTGAGGCTTGTAACATGATTAGTTATGTTGCTGCAGCCTACACCTTTCCATAAGCAGCAATCATGTGAGCTTCTATCACTACTCCAAGAAGAGAGTATGCCGTAATCATCCACTAACCCATTTTTAAATTGGAGGAGTGCTCTTTGCTCCTTCTCGATGCACCGTGTTTCCGCAGCCTCTGTTCTAGTTACGCCTAAAAGAAAGCTGGTGCAGCATATGAAAAGGACAAGTAAAGACATGGGTAAGTTTATGCAATAGCCTTCTACTTTTACCGGTGGGTGATGCTTTTCTATCTGTTGTAAAGGAGGGAAGCCTATATGTAGTATTTTTATTCAAACCAAAACTCAAGTCAGGATGTCTGATAATAGTATTTTCACATGTATTTGATTTTTCCGAATATTCAACTCCTAACATTAAGTAATTAATTTATGTAGCCTGGCGGCTGCTTAAAGTAATCGAAGAATCTAGCGACCAAGACTGTCTTTGAAGACCTGCGTTCAAATTAAGAAGCATTCAACTCCTTGTAACAAGAATAAAACTTGTACCATAGATATTTAAGTAAACAAATAATAGTTTGGTGTCATACTAGCATGTTCTCTAACAACAGTCAAGTGTATCTGCAATTTTGCAATGGTGGAACTTGTGTTTACTATAATTAATCAGCAAATAACAACACAGTATGATCTTTTGGTAACGAATGCCAACTGAATAACGTCTATCTTAACCATTTCAGCCTTGCAGGTTCATTTGATCCATGAGTGATGGTTAGGCGGCCATTAGACGGATTTAGATCTGTATCACGTATATGTTCACAATTAACTTGCTTGTAAAGTTAGTATATTAGTATTGGCCAACTTCTTTAGTCCATCGCGCAGATATGTCACAAACGGAAAAGCAGCGCAGAGATTTCTGTAAAGAGGAGTGGGCTTTGTGTTTTGGCAGCACCATAAGTTAAGAAGCATTACAATTTTTTGCCACGTCATATAACAAATATTCAATATAAAGGCATCAATCACAAATGTCAACTGCATAGTTTTATATCCTAAAACGTAATATATGTATCTGACCACTAGTCATATGTCCATGTTATTGTTAGAAATAGTTAAGATTTATATGCGTTTATATTGATTGTAATGTATAAAAGAAATATTAGTTTTAATTGAATTATGTTTTCACGTGGGGATTATTAGAACAGAGGAGATGTTTTAGATTTTTGAAATGAAAGCTTTTGTTTATTGATTTAAATTCCTTGACTTTTTTGTACACTTCAATTGCATTACACCATCTGCCTTTTATAGGCATTATTATGTCGGTGGACTAATGTCGGTTCCTCCATCTAGTCATTTCTAGTTTTATGTTTACTAAATATCTAAAAGCACTAATCATTTATAATTAATTCTAGACTAATCTAGAAATACATTAATATTTTAACACTCCTCCTTAATGTATTTCGACGTTACTCCGAGCATGTTGCGCAGGAACTCGTACTTTGGTCTTGGTAATGCTTTGGTGAAAATATATGCAACTTGTTCTTCAGTCTTGCAGTAGTATAGTTCTATCTCCCTTTTTGCTGAGACTTCACGCAGAAAGTGATACTTGATGGCTATATGCTTTGTTCTTCCGTGAAATACTGGATTCTTTACCATTGCAATTGTAGACTTGTTGTCGCATAATATTTGTGTAGCTTCATTTTGTTTCTCGCCCATATCTTCTAGAATTCTCCTTAGCCATATCGCCTGATTTGCTGAATTTTGGGCTGCTATATATTCGCTTCTGCTGAAGATTGCGCCACCGTATCTTGTTTTTAGATCATGAGAATACACCAGATCCAAGTGTGAATACATATCCTGAAGTACTTTTCATGTCATCCACTGATCCGGCCCAATCACTATCTGTGTATCCATAAAGCTTTGACTTTGTAGTAGGCTTGTACCATATTCCATAATCTTTGGTGCCTTGCAAGTATCTTAATATTCTTTTTGCAGCCCCATAATGTATTTGAGTAGGATTTTGCATGAACCTGGATAGCAGACTAGTTGCGTACATTATGTCTGGTCTTGTTGCAGTTAGATACAATAGACTTCCAATGAGACTTCTGAATCTTGAAGGCCAGCCTTCTCAGATCCATCTTCTTTCTTCGTCTTCTCGTTGACGACAAGAGGTGTGGCTACGGTTTTACAACCGTATAGTTTAAATTTTTTCAGGAGGTTTTCAGTATATTTCTTTTGACATATGAAGATGCCATCATTTTCTTGACTAATTTCGATGCCAAGAAAATAGTGCATCAATCCAAGGTCGCTCATCTCGAATGTCTTCATCATGTCTTTTTTAAATTCTTGTATCATTCTCTCATTATTTCCTGTATAGATAAGATCATCAACGTACAATGAAAGAATGAGAGTGTCAGAGTTACCTTGGTTTTGATGTAGACGTAGGCTCACTGTCGCTCCTCCTAAATCCAGAACTTGTGAAGTAGCTGTCAATACGACTATACCAAGCTCGTGGAGCTTGTTTAAGTCCATATAAAGCTTTTTTTAGCTTTAGGACCTGATCTTCTTTTCCTTTTTTTACGAACCCTTGTGGTTGCTCCACGTATATTTCTTCTTCAAGAAATCCATTTAGAAATGCTGATTTTACGTCTAGCTGATGAATCTTCCACCTTCGTTGAGCTGCCAATGCCACAAGTGCTCTTATAGTATCAAGTCGAGCTACAGGTGCGAAAGTTTCTTTGTAGTCGACTCCAGGTTGTTGTGAATAGCCTTTAGCCACCAACCTTGCTTTATGTTTTTGTATGGAACCATCGGGGTTAAGTTTTGTTTTGTAGACCCACTTAACTCCAATGATTTCTTTATCTTTGGGAAGATCAACTAACTCCCATGTGTTGTTCTTTTCGATCATTTTAATTTCTTCATTCATCGCCATCACCCATTTTTCGTCTTTGGCTGCAACTTCATAGCTTTCAGGTTCTACAGATGTGAAGCTACAAACTTCAGGGCACTTCTCATAGATTTCAGCTAAAGCTTTGACTCTTCCAGGTGTTGACTCCGGACTTGAATCTTCTTGCTCCAAAGATTGTGCTGATGACGAAGACGTTGGTGTAGCTGGACTCGTTTCACCTGTACTTGTAATTTCTTCTCCTCCAGAATGCTGAGTTTGTGGTGTCTGTTCAGCTGGAGTCTCCATAGATATCTGTGGTAGATATGCTTGTTTTTCAACTTTGTCTTCCTTCCAATTCCAAGAAGCGTCTTCATCAAACTCCACATCTCTGCTGATCACGAGCTTTTTGGTCTTCAAGTTATAGACTCGATAGCCTTTTGATTTTGAGCTATAGCCCATGAATATTCCTTTTTCTGATTTTTCTTGGAGCTTGTGACGTTTCTCCTTTGGAATATGGATGTAGCAGATACATCCAAATACTCTTAGATGTTTTGCTGAAGGTTTCATACCACTCCAAGCTTCAATTGGAGTTTTATTTTCTACAACTTTAGTTGGACATCTATTTAGCAAGTATACAGCCGTGTACACAGCTTCAGCCCAGAAACTGTTTGGAAGGCCTTTTTCATGTATCATTGTTTTGGCCATTTCCATTACAGTTCTGTTTTTACGTTCAGAAACACCATTTTGCTCAGGAGCATAACCAACTGTTAGTTGGCGATTTACTCCTTCATCTTCACAGAATTTATTAAATTCTTTAGAGGTGTATTCCGTTCCTCTATCGCTTCTTAGTGTTTTTATGAAATGACCACTTTTCTTTTCAACAAAAATTTTGAATTTTTTAAATATAGTAAAAACTTCTGATTTTTCACGCATGAAATAAACCCAGGTCATTCTAGAATAATCATCAATAAAGAGGATAAAGTACCTGGATTGATTTTGAGATGGGGTCCTCATTGGTCCACATACGTCAGTGTGTACCAACTCTAGTATTTCCCTTGCTCTCCAAGCTTTGTCACGAGGGAAAGGTTTTCTATGTTGCTTGCCCAT
The DNA here is from genome assembly GCA_910596185.1 of Chrysanthemum makinoi. Lineage (NCBI taxonomy): Eukaryota > Viridiplantae > Streptophyta > Magnoliopsida > Asterales > Asteraceae > Chrysanthemum > Chrysanthemum makinoi. Next base: position 298,533,565 of record OU343217.1, on the reverse strand, counting down.
CATACAGCTTTCACATGTGTCAGTGATTTCCTGTATGCTTGGCAAGTCCCTCATCATATTTTTTTGTTGAAGAATTTTTAATGCGTGAAAATTGAAGTGGCCAAATCTTCGATGCCATAGCCATGATTCATCTACTTGAGCTTTCATGGCTGTATCTCTGATATAATGCCAGCGAAGTGGAAAATTTCTATTTTCCATTCGCACTTCGGCAATTAATTGGTTATTATTTTTCTTATCACGAATGATGCATGACTCATCTTCAAAGTGAAGAGAGTAGCCATGCTCCATCATTTGTCCAACACTTAGCAAATTACTTGCTAGGCTTGGAACTAGAAGAACATCATTAATGGAACGAGTACTGTTATTAGTTTGAACAGCTATCGTACCTTTTCCTTTTGTATCGACGAGTGCTCCATTTCCCAATTTGACACGGGACTTTACTGTTGTGTTGATGCTGCTGAATAACTTCTCATCTCCGGTCATGTGGTTACTGCAGCCACTGTCGATGAACCAAGTATCTTCTTTTTGCTCGTTCGCAACATGGCACGCATAGAATAGCTGCTTGTTGTTTTCCGGTGTATCTTCGTTTTCTTCCGTGTAGTTTGCTCGAAGATTTTGTTTTAAACGACAATCTTTCTCCAGATGTCCAAATTTTTTGCAGTTGTTGCATTTTGGTTTTCCTTTGTGGAAACAATCTTTTTCCAAGTGGTTTGTTTTTTCACAAATACCACATGGAGGATAACTTTTTCTTCTTTGATCAAACCCGGTTCTGGGTTTTTCTCTTCCTCTTGATTTTTCTTCAAAATTTCTTTTTCCCCCATTATTAGATTTTTGAGACCTTACTTTGAGTTTAGACGAAGGCACTTTCAAGTGAGTCATCACTACCGACTCAGTCTAGCCTCATATGCTTCAAGAGAGCCAATTAGTTCTGTTCTTGAAAGAGTCTCAATATCTTTTGACTCTTCAATAACAGTAATGACATGATCATATTTATCAGTCATTGTGATTAGTATTTTTTGAACAATTCTTTTATCATTTATATCATCTCCATAGGCTCTCATTTGATTTACTATCTCTTTAATTCTAGAGTAGTAATCTTTTACGGTCTCAAAATCTTTCATTTTTAAATTTTCAAAATCCCGTCTTAGAGTTAGAAGTTTGACGGATCTCACCTTGGCACTTCCTTGAAACTCTTCTTGAAGAATTTTCCACGCCTCCTCTGCTGTCGTAGCTCCCATGATTCGTGGAAAGATAGATGGTGTCAAGGCTTGTTGAATGTAACCTAGAGCGGCTGCATTTCTTACAACATTTTTGTTATGTTTTTCTTGTTGATCCGCGGGCAGAGTTTTGACATCGCTTGGAATTTTAAATCCGTCTTCAATAATATCCCACAAGCTTTGAGCTTGGAAATATGTCTTCATTCGGATACTCCAAAAATCATAGTTATCGCCATCAAAGATGGGGATAGGAATATTGTATGCACCAGCGGTAGTCATGGTATACTCAAATAAACGCCCGATCTAGCTCTTGATACCAATTGTTAGAAATAGTTAAGATTTATATGCGTTTATATTGATTGTAATGTATAAAAGAAATATTAGTTTTAATTGAATTATGTTTTCACGTGGGGATTATTAGAACAGAGGAGATGTTTTAGATTTTTGAAATGAAAGCTTTTGTTTATTGATTTAAATTCCTTGACTTTTTTGTACACTTCAATTGCATTACACCATCTGCCTTTTATAGGCATTATTATGTCGGTGGACTAATGTCGGTTCCTCCATCTAGTCATTTCTAGTTTTATGTTTACTAAATATCTAAAAGCACTAATCATTTATAATTAATTCTAGACTAATCTAGAAATACATTAATATTTTAACAGTTATACTTATACCCCTAGTCAAGTCAAACTCATTTTTTGGAACAAAACAGGTACATATATTTATTTGGACAACCATCTTCTAAAAAACATTACAAAAGTCATCACATCGATCAAAAGTATGAGTAATTGACTATTCAACTCGTTGTATGACTATTTTATTTTTGTTATAAAAAGCAATCAACTAAATGGTATATGGTGTTGTCGGCTCGAGCTTATTAAATTATTTCAATGGACGATATATTTTAGACACTGATTATATATTTTCGAGATGCCTTGGGACTTTTGACGTTGTGTACTTATGTTGTTGTGGTGTTGTTCATGTCCAATGTACGTTTTTGGTTTGATGTTTTGCTAGCTATGGTATTTCGGGGTGCATAATTATTTTAGCTTCCCACAAATTCACTATTTTTCCGATTGGGGGTTTTGATTTCTCTATAATGGAGATGGCATTGGTGCTCAATAATCCACACAAAGTCTTTTGTCCAGTGTAGTTTTGTGGGTTAATTAATCTATATTACTTATATTTTTGTGGCATATGCTGATAATGAATTAATGAAAACTAGTTAAATTTTCTGGTATCTTATAATAAAGGGTTTTGCTAACTATATTTATATGGGTTATGGTTAAGCATTAATTCCATATTTATAGAATCAATATACTTTATAAATTAAAATACTTTTGAAATTTCTGCATATGTACGCCTAACGTCATATTTACTCATAGAAGCATTATATGTAGGGTGATGATAATATTGGATATCTTCACGAATCGTGTAAGTTCACTTTCTGTATAAAGTATTTCGACCCTATTGGTGTCTGGGTATCACGAAATCCTTATCGGGATAATTCGCGAAGAACACTTCATTTCTAGGCACAATAGAACGAAACAAGATAGAGAGGATTGTGTGAAATTCGTATGTTCTAATGAGACCATATATGCGAGTTAAATAATAGACATATGTGACAGTTAATGACAGTTACTTTTGGTTAAAACCGAAGGGTCACAACCCTACACCAACATAAATGTCGGTTGTGTTTTGGAGGGAAAAACTGTTAAGTCCTTTAGCCGGAACCCAGAAAGGGGCGCTGCCCCTTGACCCTGCATCTTTGTCTGGGCAAAAAAATATTAGCTCAACGAGTGTGCACTCCACACTTCCCTAACTCGTGTCCGAGCTTAATATATTTTCCACTGATCTCTAGTAAATCGCAATTACCTAAAATAGTTGATGACACTAAAATCACCAACATGTCATCTATTAAAGGATTGAGCTTCTCTCAAGTTGATTTCAACATGATAGGTCAAAATTAAAAAAAAAACATGGTTGGTTCCATATAAGGTTAAATGGTGTGGAGGGACATTTGTGACAGGTTAGCCACTAGAGACAGTGGAATCTAATACAATATGTTTTTCATTGGTGGCATTTTGTTGGCTTGAGCATTCTCGTGGGTGTACACTGTTAAACATTATAAATTTCGTTTGGAATTTTAGTCAAAGGGAAAAAGGCTATGTTTAAGCTCTTCAATTAAGATGTTTTGAAGCTGTCTTGTTCTCATCTGTTTGAATAATGTGGAATAGTCGAAATCGCAAGGTGCTCATGTATTAGTCTATCTAGCATCGAAATTTTCAAGGAGATTCAACAATTATATATCCTACAATTGGATTGGTGGTTCATAGAATGCAACAGTAATACATCTCGGTCATGGTCGAGTTGAGACCAAACCTAAGAAGTACCAAACAATTGGAAATTCTTGTATGTCTTAAAAGTGAATATATTACACTTGCTAGAAAAAGTACATAGAATTACCATTTAGGCCAAAACACGCCTCTTCAACTTGGCATAATTTACTGCTGCCATGACACAGATCCAATCTTTGACATGGCTTATGAAACTAACATATGCATATCTACATGATTTACTAACAGCCAAAGTGCCATACACTCCCCAAAACCTAAATGCTAATCCGATCAGAAGACTAATGAAAATACCATGAGTTATCAGCTTATCTTGATCTCCAGCATCGTCGGTATGTACTGTAGTTCGTGGGTTTTGAGGAATTAAATCTGCTAGGCATGGAATTGAAAGGGGAAGTCCACATAGTGAAGGATTCCCAATGCAGGATGAATTACTAAAGCTCTGTAACTGAGTGCTTGTTGGTATCCTCCCTGACAAGTTGTTGTATGAAAGGTCTAGTACGCCAAGATTGGTCAACTGCTCAACAGATCGAGGAAATCTAACCATCTTAATCTTCTAATATTTTGAGGAATTCGCCACGTTAAGTTGTTTCTGGAAAGATTTAGGGCAACAAGTCCGGAAATATTGGTGATTTTGTTGGATATTTTATAAGTTCAAAATGTAGAACTTGTTGTTCATACCATGTTTAAGACAATTTTTATTTGGTTTTATTGTAAATATTAAACATATGCAGTCATGATCAAATGTATGATCAATGACTGCACATACTCTTAGTTATGGATACATGCCACTTAGACTTTAGATTGACCACATGGTTTGGTCGTTTAAGACAGTTATAGGAAGGGTAGTTATATGACAGTTATTGTTGTTAAGGACATAACTGTTGGTTCTAATGAACCAACACAACTTTTCTGTCATACCCTGTCATAACCTATAAATAGGATTGTAATTACAGTTATTATTATCAATAACACTTTATATTTCTTGTTAAACTTTTTCCTCCTTTTCTTTGTTATACTCTGCACATATCTTTGTACACAATACTAAACTTATTTTCTGCACTCAGAATTCACTTAAATCACTGCACATATGGCATACCATCAGAAACTTACTAATACCAAATGGCCTAGAAAAACTTACACCCTGAGAGGATCTGTTGGCCATTACAATAAATGTCATCAGAGCACAAAAACTGGGAGAATCATGCCAAACAGATTCCAAAGGGAATTTATATCAAGACAGATTCAAAGAGAAATCAACACCAAGTTTGGGAGATGCATGAGGCAACTTTCACAAGATTGCAAAGCCATGTTAAGGAAGAAATTACTGGATATAGAAGCATACAATCAGTCCCTGCCAAAACCACAAAGCAACATAGAAAAACATAAAAGGTATGTTTGCTATGGTTGTGGTGTTAGGGGACACATTGCTGCCAATTTTCCTAATAAAGAAAAAAAGAAGCAGACTGCAGAAACAAAGGAGAATACAGGAACTTCAAATATCCAAATCACCTACCCAGAATTCATACATCTGTCTACAGACTTCAAGGTGGAAGGGACAGATGAGGAGGGTTGGGATAAGATCTCGTATATCAGCAACCAAATAGAAAAACATGTCTGTTCTAACTTGAATCTATTTGCAAGGATAAAAGAGAAGTTTGCTGTGGAGAAGATACAAGACCAACACAAACTTATGTTTGTCCATGGGATTGGAGAGATACAGATCTTGTTAGGATTAGATATACTGATCATCCCTGGTGTGCACTTCACACCAGATGTTTCTTTTAATATTCTATCTGCCAAGCAACTAGAGTCACAAGGCTTGGAACTTACCTTCAAAGGAAATAGATGCAAGCCAGTACCTGTGTTTAAGAATCCACAAGATTGCTGTTTTGATCAAGATAAGATGAAGAAGAGGCAGAACAAATACATGGAGGATTTCTATAAACTCCTTGATGAGAGTTCTTTGCAAAAAGAAGAAGGGAATCATAATGGCACCATAACAAAACAGGATGAATTCATCTGTGTTAAAGGTGTACACTATCCTACTAAAATTTCCTCTTTTAAAGATTATGTTGCATTTCTTGACTTAATACAGATTGATGAAATTATAAGCCAAGAATGGGACAATTTTAGAAAAGCATTTGATAAAGCTTTTATTTGGTTCTATACTGTCTATTTAAATAGGGACATACCAGGACCCATTCCACCCAAAATTAATAACAAAGAGATCCACTTAATGGATCTCTACAAACTTGTGGACACATTAGGGGGATACCTCAGTGTGGTTTTTACACAAGACTTTGATTACATTGCAGAAATATTTGGCCTACAAAAGGAAAAAGGCCATGAGATAAAAGAATGCTACAATCATTATTTAGATGTCTTTAAGTGTTATTACAGCACAACTAGGGCCTCACACACTAAAACAGAAGGACTTGTTTCAGGAAGCATGGAGAAATGCTACGGAGGGACTCCAAAGAGAGAGCCCATAATCAAGCAAGAAGACAAAAGATTGGAGCACTTTGGTATGATACTGGAGAATCTCAACAGCAATGATAAATCAAGCAAAATGAATTTTCAAGAAGAAGAAGGGACAGGAAGCTCAAATTTTGAAGGAGATTATGACAGTTCCTCAAATGATGATTTTACCATCATCATTTGAATGGACCATGAATGAAGACAAAGAACACCAGCATTTTGTCCTTAGGGAGGAATGTTGGATATTTTATAAGTTCAAAATGCAGAACTTGTTGTTCATACCATGTTTAAGACAATTTTTATTTGGTTTTATTGTAAATATTAAACATATGCAGTCATGATCAAATGTATGATCAATGACTGCACATACTCTTAGTTATGGCTACAAGCCACTTAGACTAAGATTGACCAAATGGTTTGGTCGTTTAAGACAGCTATAGGAAGGGTAGTTATATGACAGTTAGTGTTGTTAAGGACATAACTGTTGGTTCTAATGAACCAACACAACTTTTCTGTCATGCCCTTTCATAACCTATAAATAGGATTGTAATTACAGTTTTTATTATCAATAACAGTTTATATTTCTTGTTAAACTTTTCCCTCCTTTTCTTTGTTATACTCTGCACATATCTTTGTACACAATACTGCACTTATTTTCTGCACTTAGAATTCACTCAAATCACTGCACATATGGCATACCATCAGAAACTTACTGATACCAAATGGCCTAGAAACACTTACACCCTGAGAGGATATGTTGGCCATTACACTAGATTTCGTCTGGGATTTTGCCGGTGAACATATTACTAGAAAGATCAAGGCTTCTCACAAGAAACAACGTTCTACTGTACTCAGATTTTCTTCCTTTCCATTCCAACAATGATTTAAACACATACGTTGCTCGTCTAACGGCAAGCCTGGTACGTTCTAATTGAACATTATTAATCACCATCAAGGAACGTCCAGTCTTACCGTCGGTCATGCCTTTCACCTCGCTTAGGCACCTTGCGATGGTTCCAGAAATATTGTTGACCGAGATGTCCAAGATCTGCATCTTTGAACGCCTGCAAAAGCTAGTAGGCATGGAACCATGGAAACATTGAGGTATAGAAAGCTACACGCAGCAGATACAATACAGGAAAAGAGAAGAACAATAATTGCCAAACACGCAAAGACTTTATATTGAAGAAACTTAACTCAAAACTCCAATACGATACAATGAGAATCCCTACCCTTCACGGTATATATAGACTAACCTATACGCGTTGTACTATAACTAGGATTACATATTAAAACATAACCTGATAGATAACTAATAGTTGGACGAGTTAGACTAGGACTCCAACTATGAACCTGAAACCTGATCCATGCTACAGTACCGCCACATTAGCCATAATCAGACTTCATCAGGAATTCACCAACAATCACCCCCTGAATTTCTGAATTACCTGCTCATTCTCCACACACTCACGAATGAAGTGATATCGAGTGTGGATGTGTTTGCTTCTACCATGAAAGACCGGGTTCTTTGATAATGCAATTGCTGATTTGTTATCAACTCTTATTATCACTTTTTGTCTTTCCATTCTTGTCACTTCCGCCAATAACTCCCTAAGCCAAATTGCTTGACACGCCGCTGCAGTGGCTGCCATGAACTCAGCTTCACACGAAGATAATGCCACGGTAGTTTGATTTTGTGAGCACCATGTAATGGGCAATGTACCAAGATAGAAAATGTGTCCAGTAGTACTTCGTCCATCATCAATATCAACATTATGACTACTATCACTATATCCTACCAATTTCATGTCATTACCCCGCTTGTATTCAATTCCAAACGAAGTTGTACCTTTAAGATAGCGTAGGATTTGCTTGATAGCACGAGCATGTGATTCTCTTGGACTTTGCATATATCGACTAACCACTCCAACCGAGTAAGTCAAATCTGGGCGAGTATGCAAGAGATAACGCAAGCAACCCACTACTTTTCGATAACGAGTAGCATCAACTTCTGGTTCATCTTCAGCTTTCGACAACTTGAGATCCTTTTCCATTGGATATAAAGTTGCATTGCAATCTTCCATACCAGCTTCTTTTAGAATTTTCAATGCATATCTCTCTTGCTTGATCTTGATACAATCCTCATCTTGTGATACTTCGATACCCAAGTAATAAGTTAACTCACCAAGATCCGACATTTCAAACTGAGATGCCATCCTTTTCTTGAACTCATTGATGCTATCTAAGCTTGTCCCATCCACGAACAAATCATCCACATAAACCTAACAATGATAAATTCTCCATTGGTTACCGCTTTATAGACCGCCTTTTCTTGCATGCATTGTTGAAAACCCATCTCCTTTAAAGTACTATCGAGCTTTATGTTCCATGCCCTTGGAGCTTGCCTTAGGCCATACAATGATTTAGCTAACTTATATACTTTTCCTTCCTCTCCTGGTTTTTCAAAGCCTTCAGGTTGAGTAACATATACCTCTTCTTTTAAGTCACCATGAAGAAAAGCCGTTTTGACATCCAAATGATGAATCCTCCATCCTTTCCCGGCTGCGAGGGCAATCAAGAGACGTATGGTCTCGAGTCGAGCTACTGGCGCGAACACTTCATCAAAGTCAATACCAGGTTGTTGTACATAGCCTTTAGCAACTAAACGTGCTTTGAACTTCTTGATTGTGCCATCGGCGTTTCTTTTTATCTTAAACAACCACTTTAACCCAATCGGTTTAACACCTTTAGGAAGAAAAACGAGTTTCCAAGTGTTATTCTTTACAATAGAATCAAGCTCGTTTTGCATTGCTTTGACCCATTGAGGTTTTGATTTTGCTTCATTATAATTCCTTGGTTCCTCGTCAATTGTCAACATTAGTTCATAAATGTTAAGTTGGTAATCACCTAACCTCGTTGGTAAAACCTTGTTTCGAGTTGAACGACGTGTCGCGACCGGTGTTACAAAACTATCATGTTCTGAATTATTGGGTACTGTAGCGTGAACAGTACCAGTAGCATTAACAGTACCAGTAACATCAGGTGTCGAGTGAACAGTAACTGGTGTCGGGCTGGTGTTGCGACCTGGTGTTGTCTGTTCGTTTTCAGCAGTGTGTGCTTCATCGTCCAATACCTTATCATAATCATTTACATGTATATCGTTCCAATAATCAGTGAACATACCTGGTTCGTTTCCATATTGGTGCGAATTTTCAGATCTTGTTTTCCAATTCCAACCTTTCTTCTCATCACAAATAACATGGGCACTAATTCTGATTTTATTTTCATGAGGGTTGTAGAGACGAAACCCTCCTGAACTCGGCTCTTTTCCAAGATAAACCAACGGTTTCGACCTATTATCGAGTTTCTTCAAGTGCTTTGAAACAATTCTCTCGTATGCAACACAACCAAATACCTTTAAGTCTTCAAGATTGGGTTTTTCCCCATAAAACTTCTCGTATGGTGTAACTCCTACCAATGCTCGCGTAGGTGTTCTATTTATTATATATGTTGCATGTCGAACCGCTTCACCCCAAAATTGATTTGGTACACCTTTTTGCCTTCATGAGACACCTTGTCATCTCAAGTAGAGTACGGTTTCTTCGTTCCACAATTCCATTTTGTTGAGGTGCATAAGGAGCTGTCAACATACGTGCTATTCCTTCTTGGTCACAAAATCGAAAGTCATGTGATGTAAATTCACCACCTCTATCCGTATGGAATGTTACAATCTCTTTACCCGTTCGTTTTTCAATTGCCGTCTTGAATCTTTTGATTATTCCAAACGCGTCACTTTTTTGCTTCAAAAGGAAAGACCACATGTACCTAGAATAATCATCGATAAGAACTAGGATATAAGAGTTACCTGCTTGAGTGGGAGGATTTATTGGTCCACATATATCCCCGTGAACCATCTCAAGTAATTGTGAAGCTCTATATGTTGCTTTCTTAGAGAATGACTTCTTTGTTTGTTTTCCAACCATGCAAGACTCGCATATTTGATCTTGATGCTTAATTACCGGTACCCCGTTAGCTAACTTGTGCATCAAATTCACCGCACCAAAACCGATATGACCAAGTCGCACGTGCCACAACCATGACTCTTCATCAATGTTAGCTTGCAAACAATAAGGTTTCCCAACTTGTAGTTGAGCCTTGTAAAGACGATTTGCACTTTGCGGGACTTTAATTAGCAAACTTCCACAACTATCATGCATGGTTAGGAAATCACCTCGTATCCTAATATCACAACCGGATATTGAAGCTTGTCCAAGACTTATCACATTACTACGAAGAGCGGGAATGTAATAAATATCTTTTAGCAACTTTTGTTTCCCATTTTTCCCTTGAAACAAAATAGAGCCTTTTCCTTTTATACTTACACACGAACCGTCTCTTACACGACCTGTTATATTTTCATTTAACTCAGAAAAGTAAGAGTAATTACCTGTCATGTGATTACTTGCTCCGTTGTCAAAGTACCATACATCATCTTCCTCGGTGTTGGACTCAATCTTTGGAGGAGTAAACTTTTCTTCATTCATGAAAACCGTTTCTTGAACCAAGTTCATCATAAAGAACATGCCTTCTTCATGATTTACAACTCTCTCTTGTGTCTCATTGAGGTTAACTTCATGGTTTCGGTTTCGATCCGGGCATTTTGAAACAAAGTGTCCGTACTTATCACACCGGTAACACTTAATATGTGAGAGATCTCGTTGCTCCTGTTTCTTACCTTTTTGCTTATTATCTTCACGGTTTTTGGAGGGGTCACGTTGACCTTGGTTTTGATAGTTGCCCCTTCCACGTCCTTGACCACGACCACGACCACGACCTCGAGAGTATGAACCACGTCCTCTTCCTCCACTTGAGTCATTATTCCTATTGGAATTTTCAGTCCTAGCATAAAGCAACTTTTCTTGAGTATCGTTTGCTTTATCATCTTCTTTCACTCTTTCTTCATACGCTTTCAATCTTCCAACCACATCCTCAAACCCCGTTTCTTTAAGGTCTAAAACCTGTTCAAGGGCTGCCACGATATGGACAAACCGTCTAGGAAGACTTGTGAGAAACTTCTTTACCAGCTTGTGTTCCGACATGACTTCTCCAAGCGTGGCTGATTTAGAAGCAATACCCGATAGCGTTGAGGCATATGCATCTATAGTACCGTTATCTGACATCTTCAGATTCTCGAACTCCGTAATTAGGGTTTGAAGCCTAGCTTCTTTCACACGATCAGCACCTAAGTTACGGGTCTTAATTGCTTCCCACATCTCCTTCCCGGTTTTTAGATTCCCGATTTGCAAAATCAAATCTTCTGGAATTGATTGAAACAATAAGCCTTTAACTATATTATTTTTCTTGGCATCGTCTGAGCCCGGATCTACCACATCCCAGACTCCATGAATTCCAAGAAGTACCTCCATACGCATCCTCCATATGGTATAGTTAGTTGACGTTAACATTGGGCAGTGAAACGTCAAATTTGATTCTTTTGTCGGCGGTGGTGGTGGGTTAGAACCTGATGGATCTCCAGTCATCCTGGTTCGTCTTCTGGATCGCGAATAGGTTTGTAACGGGGAACTATCCAGCCCTTTATTACACGGCTAGATAGTGATCAAAAGTAGCAACTGAGTTGTGACCAGATGCGATAAAAAACCAACAACCAGGCCTGATGAAAAACAAAAAAGCCAAAGACCAGACCTGATTAACACTTGACCAGATTAAAACCACACGACCAGATCTGATCAAACTCTCCTCAAGCAGAACACTTATCTGATCAGAAACTGATCAGTTTATCACGCTGTTTCAGCAGCCCAACTGATTCAGAACTTGCACGACTTAAACCACCACTGACCACAGGTTGAAGTCGTCTTATTTTAGGGTATCTATTAAACCCTAAATCGCTGTATCAAATCTGCTAACTATGCTCCAATCACAGACTCCCAGACTTGGAATGAACAACTTATGGAACACTGATTGAGACCCTTTAGACGCAGCAACAATCCTCCACAAATCACAACCTGGCTCTGAAACCAATTGAGGTATAGAAAGCTACACGCAGCAGATACAATACAGGAAAAGAGAAGAACAATAATTGCCAAACACGCAAAGACTTTATATTGAAGAAACTTAACTCAAAACTCCAATACGATACAATGAGAATCCCTACCCTTCACGGTATATATAGACTAACCTATACGCGTTGTACTATAACTAGGATTACATATTAAAACATAACCTGATAGATAACTAATAGTTGGACGAGTTGGACTAGGACTCCAACTATGAACCTGAAACCTGATCCATGCTACAGTACCGCCACAGTAGCCATAATCAGACTTCATCAGGAATTCACCAACACGATTTGATGTCAAGCTTAAAACATGCAAATTTGATAGGAATTCCAAGCAGGTAATCTACCTGAGATATTATTTTCTCCCACATCAAGAAGTATCAGCAAGGTACAATTCTGTAAGGATGATGGTAACTCTCCAGCCAGACTATTGGCACGCATACTTAACATTGACATATTTGATAAAGATCCCATTGCTGTTGGGATTCTCCCGGAGAACTTATTGCTTTCAAGATTAAGATAAAATAGCCGTGTTAAGTTCATCCAGCAATCCAGAAGGTCTCCTGAAAGTTGGTTTTTCGAAAGATCAAGTTGGCCTATGGTGGTGAAATGACACAAGAAGGAAACTGAAAAGGAAAAGGCCAGCAAAGGACTTCTATGGGATTACTTTGTAACGCAACATAGAAGGGAAACACAACGCCTTGTGATAAAAGGCGAGTGGAGGGAACTTTGTGGGTAACGTTTTGAGAATGACACAAAGAAAAAGAAAACTCAAACGCTTGGAACTATAAGCATGTGATTGAGTTATTTGTTGCGGACAATGGTTTGGAGGAATACCGTGAAGAACAAGAAGAAAGGTTCTAGGGATTTGTTTTGTTGAAAATGTTTTTGGAGGCGATACAAAACAACAACAACGAAAAAAAAAAAAAACTGTTGCACAGGTTTATGAACTTCCAGAATCGAATTGAAGACAAGATTGACAAGAATTGATTCTTTAATATTAACAACATAATATCGGTTACATTGTTAATTTGACACACTTTACAACAATACATGTACATCGTATATATAGCATTCGAGCGAACCATCATGTCCCTTCATGAAAGGGTATAACCGAATAACTAACTAACATAAGTAACTTTTAACTAACTATAACCGCTTGTCGGTTATTAACTATTGATCTAACATATTCAGCCCTTTAGCTTTGCGTTTATTACATATGTACCGAGCCAATGAGCGAGATTAGGTCCACAAACATTAGATTCGTGACTGGTGGTTGGGTATCAATTAAGATGTAAACAAAAAGATGGTTAAAACCCGTATATCAGAAGTATTACATTAAATTTTTTAGTAAGAAATTGGCCAACTTTGTACGTGATTCTAAAGACATATCCGAAAGGGAATTATTCAATGTCAAGAATATCAAGGGAGGATCAAAGAAGACTGTAGACCAGGTGCTGTGACTTTGTCATCTTAAGTCCCAAGCATACTCTATTTTCTTTTCTCTGAGTCACAATCGTTATTAGATTCTAGTTTGTATTAGAGTCGGTTTCTTACCACCTCATTCTATTATAAATAGAGATGAGGGGGTGAGGGTAAACGTACGTCATTCTTTCTATTACTCAATAAACATTCTATTGAGGGTTTAAAGTGTGGGTTTTCAACAAGCTTTTTGGAGTTCTTTGTGATCGTTGTTCGGCTCTAGCTCACGTGTTGTTAGTATTTACTAATATTATTGTTACCTATACGCACAATCTATAAATAAAAAGTATTTAAATCATAACCCATGTAAAATCCGAATAATTGACTATTACAATTATTGTACTTAAAAAAAGGTGCTAACACTAACTATACATATACTGATACGCACTTCCTAGAGACTTCTTGAACTCGTAAGCATATGACTGAGAAGCAACTCAAATCACATGGATACCGCTAAGCTAAAAGTAATTTGATCAATAGTTGCCGACTCGTTGTATTTAAATACGTAGTAACTTTTAGGTAAACAGATTCTTACATAAATAATAATAATCAAATTTGTGATGTCATCAATAATTAACATCAATCCTATTGACAGTAAGAAATAACAATTTGTTCCAAATGAAAGCTTAATTTTTCAAAAGACAACAATCCTGAATCCCGCTGAAATAAGTTTATATTAGGGATAATGGCCTCTAAATGTATTTTACTTGTCACCTCATCCTTTTATATATATCGAATTATTTTTTTTGCTATTGTATGTACCCAACTTGCATTTTATGTCACTTGTGTGTATTTTGTGACTTTTTTGCCCTTCAATTTATTAACACTCTTGTTATCAGACAGGGACAAAAAAGTTACATAATACACACAAGTGACGCAATATGCAATTTGGGTACATATAATAGAAAATAAAATTAATTCGATAGATATAAAATGATAAGATGACAAGTAAATTACATTTATAGACCATTATCCATATTTATTTCTCCTTTATATCTATCATCTTACAAAAAAAACCCATGTGCCCTAATGACTTCACCAAAACAAACAACAACAAAAGTCAAATTTTTAAACAATTGAACACACGGATTCAAGTTTATATAAAACCGGATTAGAAGTTTTCGTTTCATGAAGTGGTTTTCAATTTTCGATTTCAACCGTTCTGAAAGTGTTTGATTGATAATGAACAACCACACTGACGATATCACATCAAATAAAATGATTTTATAAATTCATGCTCAAGAAGTCATTTGATAATTAGTTGATCAGTCGCTTTCAATCCAGACCCAAAACTAGATATTTGAATACTCTTTTGATCAGTCGGTTTCGAATTCGCCTATTTTAACCGAACCTGTTTTGACCACCTACCCAAACCGGCACGTATTGCCACCTTTATAATTTAAGTTTTGCCCATTTGGTCCTTTTTTTTTTGAAAGACAATATAGTATATGGATATTAAAAGGCGAAGCAAGTTGCTAGAAATTAGAACAAACAAAGCTTTTTGACCCCAACAACACTACAATAACCACAGGATTACACCATGACCCTAGAATACAAAAACCATGACCATATTCGCCACACACACTGAACCACGAGCTGGGTCCACGACCCTCCAACCCCCACCAAATATGGACCCTAGAGCACAAACACCATGACCAACAACCCCCCCCACCCAAAACTAGACGCTCAATCAACTAAACACTAACCCTCCAACATCCGCTGAACTACACCCCTCGAAACCAAAATTACGATCAAAAGATATCAGGACCCTAAAAATTACAACCTTGAATACTCACAGAATCAAAGAAAGAACCCCATAAATAATCTTTGTGTATGATGTTGGAGTAAAATTTCTTGCATATTAGGGAAAATATCACAATTAGGATATTTGATGTGAAACCTTCTTATCTTTTACATGTCGAACTACATTCAGTTCTTTTGAGTCTGTTATTTGTCATTTTGTATGAAGCTGGACCTGAATTGATAATGGGCTATCAATTTCAAAGCTGGCAATATATAGCGTGTTAGACCATAAAAAGGGACATAGTCCAATCCATGTTTAGCGTCTTTCACTATAGTCGATAGAAATATTGATTTCGTTTAGAATTAACCTCTATATGCTATGCATACCTCTCAGTAGAGTAGAGGTAGTACTTGCTTATTCAAACTTTAAACAGCTAATGCTATGTACACAATCTAAAAACCAACAAAGTTACCATTATACCGAGACCTTCAATCAAACAATAGTGTGTTAGTTGTATGGATATAAATTAGTAGTCGTGAGTTAGGATCAAACTCGAGATCACGGGATTGCATACTTTACGTATGAAGAGTTAACGAATAATAATTAATATATAAAACGTTATATTTTAATTATTAATTACACGAAACGAATAACGAACGTTAAGTAATTAAACGTAATGGACAAACGGTCTTTATGTGTTAAAGGAAAGGACTAAAATTGAAATTAGAAGTCAAGAAGGTTCCGGAAACCCATAAGGGTATATGGCCGGTCGTGGGTTAGGATTAGGTTTCCTAATCCTAATCAAACTTGAGCTCTAAGTTTCTTTTAGTATAAATACAAGGCTAAGGGTTATTTGTTTTTCACCTTTTGTGCTCACACAATACCCTAATCTTTTCTCTTGTCTTTTCTTTGGTGATTCGATCGACGAAAACCCTTTTAGGGTCGATTGGACTTGTTTTCCAATTAACAAATTGTTTTGTGTTTTAATTACTAGCATAACGTTAACGTGTGTACAAGAATGTGTGTACAAGAACGTGATATAATCACACTATTGATTATATATTGGATTGAATTACGAAAAGGTAAAGGGTAATTCTTATAATCCTATAAACCCGATTCATCACTTGCTAGTTTTGTGGAATTGATTCTTTTTCGGCTAGAATAAAAAAAGATACGCATACTTTATGTTTACGTTAGTTAATTATTCATTATTCGTTCATATACGCTTCCACATGTTTCTTTGATATTTTATGTGTTTTATATATGATTGTCATGTTATATAATTCCAACAGTGGCATCACGAGCCTTGTTTAATGAGTAATTAATTACTAAACACGTAAAAAACGGATATTGTATGTTGTTTGATATGATTATTCTAGGGTTTTGGTTATGATTATGTAAATCCTACATTTAGAGTTAGGGCTTTTGCCGTAATTTGGTTTTAAATTTGTTTTGGATCGATTTTTTTATGGGTTGAAACCCTAAAAAAATGTTTTAGTCGATTTTAAAAAAAAAATTGTTTTAGGGTTTATACTAATTGTTATGTTATCAATATCGAAATCTAGAATTAATATATTTGTTACGTGATAAATTTATGAATAAACTATTATGTGACATGGAATCGTATTCGATTTTGTAACAATGTGAATAATTGTTATGTTAAATCCATGAAAACGTGCATGTTTGGCATGTATTATTGTTGATATATATTTAATTGTTAAGATTGGTTATGCAAAAATTAATTGTCAAGTCTTATACACATGTTTATTGTTTTGATAAATCTTGAATTGAGGAATACCTCAATAATATTAATGAATCAACTATGTGCAATTTGGTATATTTTAATTATGGCTTACGCAATCGATTCGTCGATGTATGTGGCTCACTTTCAATTGTGCGAGTGAAAGCTCTAGTTAATATATACATTAATTAACCTAGATATTGATTATTAATAGGTTTTATTAAATAAGTTGCATGTGGCTACTTGTTTACACGTATTAATTGATAGTTATGTGCGCATTGTTTTAGTTGTTTATTTTTTATTGTTACTTGTTTGTTTATTATGTGCGACAAGTTTTAAGCAAACGGTAATTTTGAGTAGAAAAATAAATTGGACTAAAAAATGGTGAAATTTGATTTGTTTTTGAAGAGTTAAATTTTCAATAAGTTTAATTGATTGATGGTTTTGGTACAAATAGTGAGAACGTCTCATCCAATTTTGACAAACTATAAGAGGGGTACAAGGAGGGAGCGCATTAAATTGTGACCCGAAAGAAGGAGGTTATTGCTTCAGCGCTGACCAAATTCTCCGCTTCTTTGTGCGTCAAATTAGAGTTACCAAGTAGGCTATAAATGTACAAAATCATCTTAAGGGCGAATTAGCTTTAATTCCATGCACCACTTTTGTGGTAATTATCCGAAACACTAAGTCTTTACACTTATGCAAAAGTACGATATAATGGACGATAATTAAAGGTAAATTCCTTGATTGGTGAAACCAATACCTCAATCAAAACTTTGATAATTTGATCTTTACGAATTGGTTAATAAAAAGTTTTTTTTATTATAAAAACTATTGATACGAAGTTGTATGCATGCTTCTTCGTACATATTTGATTTGACACCATAAATCAAAACTAGTACCCTTTTAAAATTAAGTTAAGTGTCATCTAGTTAAAGGAACACTCGAAGTTGCAATTTACGTCATATGGTAACTTGGCGAGATTGTGATGGAAAGGTAAATCTTCATGTGAAGTCAGACCTTGCATGGACATATTTGCAGTTCTTTAAGTTAGACGACTTAAATTGAGTAGTAAGTGAGACCTGGACTCAAGGCACAAGATGAAATAAAACATGTTTACATTTGCAATAGCGTTGGAAAATGTAAATTCCATAATGATCTAGGAATTGGAATATATATGTTTGCCAATTATTGTTCAACAGATTACCTTATTATGTGCTTTCGTTACTAGCAGATCAACTGATGTAATGGAAGTATGATAATTTGGATCATAGTTTTCGAGAAAATTATATGGTTATATGAATATTACCTTGGGTATTTTATTTTCTTGAAAACTTTAATTATCAAAAATACTAAAATTGAATTTTGAAAATTCTTTAAATGTATTAATGCAACATTAAACCGTAAACAAAGGTTATTCCTATATTGGTAAATTGATCTACACCTGTAAGGGTTTTTGGTAGAGTCAAATTTGTTAAAAGAATAAACCTAGTCCTCTTTTCATAAGAAAGAGTGAGATTTAAACCTATTCCTTTTCATGAATGAGAAAGGCATGATAGGACAAATTAGAATTGTCTAAATTCTAAATACATAACTCGTAAGCAAATTTTAATAGTTAAGAAAATTGCATATTTTCTGAGTTATTAAATTAGAAGCTAGACGAATTTACTGCAAAATTAATAAAAGACAAACTAGCATATTTTATCTAGTTGTTGTGCTTTGACCATTTAAAATTACTACTTACAATTGTTGGAATAGTAGAACTATTAAGAAAGAAATTGCATGCCCAATTTTTCATGTTAATAGCATTGATGGATAATTCATCATCTACGTAGTAGAATACATTCTTTTAGTACATAAGTAATTGTTACGTATGGACTTTTTCAAAGGTGTAGGAAAGTAAATAGTACACTATTTTCTTTCACTGGTTAACACACTTACAATGTTGTCAAATCCAGTGGGAGTATTGTGTTCTTACTACTGAATAAGGATCTAATGTAATGATCTCTGATTCAGTTGGAGTTACAAACTTTGTCATCTTGGTAGTAACCCAGATTATCACTAGAATGTCTTAAGATAATTACTTTTCACTTATAGACACTTATATTTTCAAGAATAGTCATGTACGTTTCCTTATTAGACAATGAAGTGGTTCTACATCTACTAGTTATGCTAATATCAATGACACAATCATATTGGTCACATAAACATACATACGTCGTGTTGTTTATCTGCTACATGTTGTTGTTCCATGCACAAGTGGGAGAAATCTATATTGTGTGCAAGGTACAACATATAGGTGTATGATTTAACGGATTCTCTTGACTGCAAGGTAAGAGACTAACGTTCTAATATGACTTGCACATATCTAATTCAAGAAACACTTGGTGTTGTAATTTACGTCATGTGAGAACTTGGCGAGATTGCAACATCAAAGTAAATCTCTATGTTACGTGGGATCGTATCTAGAATAAATTTACAGTTTCTAAATTAGACAAGTATTTAGAATATGTGTCAAGATGATGTATAAGACTACTTCAAACTAAATATTTATGTATTATTAGAATGACATAAATGAATGAAGTAATCTAATACTACTTCAATTTGTTTATTTATGTATTTTGGAATGACATAAAAAAAATAATGTAGTCCTACATTATTGTGAAGTAAATAAATTAACTTGAAATTACTATTGAAACCAAAAGTTGTGTTCATAATTACTTTAGTTAAATATGTTTATGATTCATTGTAAAGACATAAACATGAAGTCTTTTAAGACTTATAACAAAGTAAGACGTTAACTTGTTATGTTTTTAATTAAGACATATACAAGAAGTCATTGAGTTTATCAATGATTTATAACGTATAATAGGATTATAACAGTTTATGTTTTCTTGATAAGACATGGATATGAAGTGACTTGGTTAAAGAGTACTTGTGTTATAAAGCATGCAATTGGCTTGAAAAGTCTATTATACCATTAAGTTGACTTAGTTGGTAAATAGGTAAGCCAAAAAGAATATGTTTATCTTATATATTGTTGGATTGTCTTACAATATTAATTCAAATGAATACCACAAGTTGATGGTATGTTCAGTTAGGAGAATCAAACTTTATTTGATTTAAGATAACCATAACTTCTTTCTTAAAAAGTAACAAGGTTAAAAAATTGAGTATGGATTGAATATACTCAATATGACTCCAACCTAGAAGATTAATAAAACACCATTTTATTATGGAATGTGATGAATCACATTAAGTTTTAAGATTGATGATTCTGAATTTGTTAAACTACTTATGAATAGGTTATTAACAAACTAAAGTCAAGAATTATCAATATGTATTTGTAATGTCCCAAAAAGATGACAATGTAGTTTTTCTCTAACTGCTAAGTTTATATAGATAGTCTATATATTACAAAAGGCAAGTGGAATTTTTTTTTATCTTGAAAGATAAAATTACAAGATACATAATCTTCTTAAATACACTAGTAAATATCATGATGAGGCTAGATATGAAATGTTAACCTCAAGATGATGGAATTTTCATTCATAGATCTGTAAGGATATCTCAGATATTTGATTTATATGCTGAGAAGAACATGAGTTACAGGATTATCGTAAACCTGATAACCATTATGATGGATTACCAAATATTGAATTGGGTAAATTACTCATACTATGAATGTTAAAGATGCTGTCCATAAAGATAATAAATTTTGGAAATTTGGTTTATCTTCATAGTTAGACTAGAAAATGAAGATGAGTTTCTTCAAAGAGATGGAAAACTCTAGTTGTTTAAATCTCTGTGTAGAAATCATATGGACAAAATTATACACATATTTAATGCATGTTTTTTTGACAAGATTATTAATCATACTTAAGCAATTAATTGTGATTGAATATTCTTTCCTAGACACATTAAATATATAAAGATGATAATTGTCATAATTGTTTTCATAAATATAAAATATGACAATGGAATATCAAAACTCTTTATTGAGAAATTAACTGAGCGAGGACGGTAAGTAATCGAAAGGTTTTTTGAATTCATATAATCTTTGGAAGTGTACGAAGTGCAATAATTCATGAATGGGTAAATGCATGCATCTATGAAATTATTCTTATATTTAATTATTAAATCCTAGTTTTGATTTATAATTGAAATAAGATAAATTTTAAGTATTCCTGAAAGCTAGTGGTAGTATTATGTTAAGGTTTTAAATCTTATATGCTGTATAACATATAGGAAGTAACATTCCTTTTAAGCTAAATGTTAAGTCTTAGATTGGAATAAAACTTAATATATACAACCTAGGAAGTAACATTAAAGTGGTGTACGCTATGCTTCTTGTCTTGTATGTCTGAAAATTATGTGCATTAAAGTGTTGTACATTATACTTCTTTTCTTAATTATATGAATTACTAATTATAGTAACATGTGTAGGCTTATATTTTTAAGACTTCTTTTTATAGGAAGTCCTAAATACATTATTATGTAGTATAGATTAGATAGAGTGGTGCATCTCTTGAAACGATTTAGGGGATATGATGACACCTAACGACAAGCATCATAAACTTCAGCAAGTTGGGAATTGATTTGCACACTCACACTTTTGATTGGGACACTCAATTGTATGCATTACATACTTGTACAATGCTTACAGTGTGTTTTAACTGCTTGTATAGTTGAGTGTCCCAATCAAAAGTGTGAGTGTACAAATCACCTCCCTAGTTCCAAATAGCTACTAAAATAAAGTATTTTTACCCTTGCAATTTATTGGTTACGGCAGGGAAAGATTTAGGAGTTCAATCCAATTAAAGAAAGAGGAGCCGCTTACAGTTTTGGATCCTTAGTAAGAGAAGGTCAGACAAATTAGTAGTTTAGAATAGGGGTGTAACCGAGCCGAGCCAAGCCCGAGCTTGACAAGGCTCGAACTCGGCTCGAAAACAAAAACTAGGCTCAAGCTCGGCTCGATAGCTCGTCAAGCTTTAACCATCTAGGCTTGAGCTCGGCTCGATTCAGTTCCGAGCAAAGCTCGAGCTTTGCTTGAAAAGCTCAAATATATGTATATGAATACAGGATTACACATTTACACCCCAATTCCAACTCCTGAACAAGTTGATTAAGGAGTTGAGCCTTGAAACTCAAAAAGAAGAACAAATACAATACAGTACCTAACGAATAAAATCATATAAAGACCCCACAAAAGGGACATACACCTGAACCAATGAATCGTATCTAACTTGGACAAAATGTGACTAAATTGTCACCAGATGCCACACATTCAAGAGTCAAGAAGATGAAACAAGTCTAACATTAAAATGAAACATAATCAGTAAATATTAGTTAAGGTTCGAATATCTAAAATAGTTCAACAAAATATATTCACGAGACGTCATAAGCTTCATAGATCTTGAATACTTGAGCAAAATGATTTCCATAACTTGAATACTTATTTATAGTTAGGTTAATATTCAAATTAACCCTTATTTACTTAAAGCTCGAAAAAGCTCGATAAAAGCTCGAGCCGAGCCATCAAAAGCTCGAGCTCGACTCATTATATGTTTCGAGCCAATATATTGGGCTTAAGCTCGGCTTGAGCTCGATAAAAGCTTGACTCGATCGAGCCAAGCTCGAGCTAGAGCTCGAGTTGCTTGACAAAAGCTCGGCTTGTTTGCACCCCTAGTTTAGAACGCTATATAGGTATGGGCCCTCACCATGACTATGAAACAAAGTTTTGCAAATTCAAAGCACCTTTTCTAGCTTCCTTCATACTTTTCTATTTTATGACTTCAATTTTTGCAATTTAATGAACTTCTTTACACATATATGTCTAATGTGATTGCTAAAAGTGGGCTACTCATAACATCCACTATAACTTTAGTACTCCTAATCTTAATAAGATTCAAGTAGTGCATCTAGTAATAGTATAATTCAGGCTAATTGATCACACTTAAACAATGGTATCCTCAATCAAAACAAGGAAGTTCCGAATAGCTATCACAAGTATTTGCCGACAATAATTTCTTGGTTATAAGCTGAAGAACATATTAGCAAGTTTAGATCGACTATAGGACGGAGTGGAGTCGGGTTGGGGGGGCGGGTTCACGAAACCGAGCGGCTACACCATTCCGCCGAGCTCGGGTAGGGGGAGCGAGTTCCAAATTCGAGTTGGGAAACCGAAGTGGACCGTTGCAAAAGTGGGTAACGTAAACAAACAGATGGGTTTTGCTCCTCAAGTGAATACATGAAGTTTGAGAATGATAATGAGACAGAAACCATGTTTCTTGAATTTCCGGCAACATTTTCAGGTATGTTTATGGAGAAGATGGAAGCTCCGTTAAAACATATCAAAAGGATTAAAAGAAGAGATAAGATAGCAAAGAAAGATCTTTTCTTGTTTTTGCAGGTACAGGAACAAAAAGGGTACCACTCCGAGGAAGAAGAAGGGTACCACAGCAGGTACAAAAAAAAATAAAAAATAAAAAAAATAAAAATTCGGGTACTAGGGTACCACTCCGTCTAGTTAGGGTAGTGTTAGGGTAGTATTGGGGTAGTTTTGAGGTGGAAGGTTTTTATTGGATAGATGTGACGTGGCACCCTTAGGGTATTAGGGTAAGAAATATCCACTCCCTCCCCCCTAAAGTAGTGTGCTAGCTAGCTAGAAACGCATAGGCCCCACCATGACTATAACTCCATAATTCCCAGCTTTAACAAACCTTTTCTTTCTTATGAAACTTCTATTCTACAATCCAATTTAGCAATTTCAATACTTTTTTTTGGATAACCATGATTTCCGACCTTTTGGCTTACTAATCCATGGTGTTTAAACCCACCGCCACACATACTCAAATCAGGTAAAGTTTTCCCTTTTAAGAAGGTTGGTGCGGCCACTTCAGAGTTGTTTACGCCTAGTAGGGATTGAACTTAAGACACCCAAATCTCAAAAGGGCGAATACTATCACATAAGAGAAATAAACTAAAGTTATTATAGTACCAAACACATACAAATAATCACACACTTTGTATACAAGATTCCAAGAAAAAACATAACTTACCAAATTCCCATCATCAAGTAGTACATGAGAATCAGACAGCAAGAAATACAACTCCTTCTTAGAACCATAAACCACAGGATTAACAGACCTTGAAATAATCTCCTGATAATCAACAGGCAAAAACCTCTCCCACACAGAATCACTATCAGCAAAACACTTAAACCCTCTAGAAATAGAACTAGCTCTACATGCATCACGTGGTGAAGTGTGAGCAAGAATATATGAAACACACTCTTCTGATAAAAACACAAAATTTGTAGAGTTATTTCCTAGAGAACAACCACCAGCACCTCCCTCTAAAACCATTTCTCCAAGAGGGTTATCTTTCTCTTTCACAGACTAAAAAAAACACACACAGTTAAGGGTGAGTCTAGAGAGAGATCTGGGGTTTTATTGGGTTACTAGTTTTGATATGATTGGTGGTTACCACCGTCATGCAAAATGGCAAATTTTGTATGTTTCTGATTCTTTTGCTTAAAAGGGGTGTGAATGTTTCTAAAGTAGTATAGTTATTTTATCTTTTTCTTGGGTGTAACGTCACTAGATGCTTCATGGTTTTGGATTTTAATAGAGTGTTATGATGTGTACAAAAGTCCTATTCAAATTGTTGGAGCATTTATGTGTTTACATGATTATTAAACGAGGGATAGATCAATAAAAACCACATGAAAACTAAAGATCAAATAAATTAATTTCAATCATTCATTTTTGATCAAATTAATTAAATTCATTTTCACCTTTATATTTAAAAATTAAATATCTCACAAACCGTTAATAGTTAGATAAAACTAATTATACCGTTGCGACAAAAATAAAATTATCTTTCTATAGAGATCCAATATTGTATATTTTCGACGAACTTATTTTTTATCTTCTTTTGCGGGTTTCAATATATTACACTATAAATGAAAATTTTAAAAATACTTTTTTGTGTTAACACAACCCCTAAACCTTAAAAACCCTAACCCCTAATAAACCCTAAACCCTAAAAAAATCCTTACCCCTAAACCCTAACAACCATAAACCCTAAACCTCTAAAGCCTTAAGCCCCTAAAAACCTTAAACCCATAAAACCCTAACGGTAAACAAAAAAAAACCTAAACCCTATCCGTTAAACCGTAAGAAATCGAAACCCTTAACCCCTAAAAAGCTTAACCCAAAAAAGTCAAACCCCTAAACCCTAAACACCTAAACCCTAACCGTAAATCCTAAACCCACAAAAAAGTCAAAAAAAAAAAATGGTCGAAAGTATATAATGTTGTATATAAAATTAAAGGTAATTTTATGGTTGTCATGATGGTATGATTAGTTTCGTCTAACGATCAATGTTTTGTAAGATATTTAGTTTTTAAAAATGAAGATGAAAGTTTATTTTATTATTTTGATTAAAAAATGAGTGGCTAAGAATGGTTTATTTGATCTTTATTGAACCAAACTCTATTAAATGATGTTTGTAAAAACAAAGACTTTTCACATATCCTTATTTATTTTTTAAAGTAGAGTTACATGACTCATTGTTATGTATAATGTCTCGTGTATTAATTAATTAATGAGCATATCATATATTATAGTAACTCGTATTTTTATTTGATATTAACCCCTTGTATATATGGATTCAAAATTTGCATTTTTATAAGTCACGATGTCACTTATTTCCAAAATGACACTCTTGAGTAACATAGTGTTCATATGACAATATACTTTTAGGGTGCGTTTGGTATCCTACTATACGAATGAGACAATGACAATGAAAATGATTAAAGGTGTTTGTTTTGTGGGCCCAGTAATGAAATGGGTATATCATAGTCATAGATTCATTACACACCAATTTGGTGTCTATGAAATCCATTCCCACGGGCTCCTCTTTTCCGTTACAAAATTCAAATATCTATACACTTTTTCATTTCATATTTTATCAATCAAATATAAACAATTATAATGATACACTTTTTCATATCCATTGTTATTCTACCCCATACTAAATCCGATACCTATTGTGATTTTTAGCAATAAGCCAAACGGTCCCTTAGTTTGAGTATCCGTGATACCCATTTGCATATATTAGTTATTTACACTCTGATTACTTATGGCACGCTTTTTTATATATATCATGTATATGCAAAATTACAATAAAAAAATATTCGAACAAATTATGCCAAATGCTGTATCCTTTTTCTTTCAGAACGACAACCCACAACGTGTAGGTTTGTGGGCAACTCACACACCACTAGACCAAAGACCTTGAGTCCCAAATGACGTATCATTTGATGCTCTTTAATAGATAAATTTTTATTTTTTGATGATTTTTTATAAAATAGTTAAAAAATCGTAATCATTCGCGATATAAATCATAATATATTTCTATATTTTATAGATATCTATCTATATCTATATATATTTAAAGATTGAGTCCCATGTATTTAATATTAAGTATTAATGCGGCCAAATACAAAAAAGGCTTAAATATATTTAAATCCATTATATAACAACAAATTACAAGTGCTCCGTGATTTAAACATCTTTTGTGAGTCAAAAGACCCGGGTTCGAGTTTCATGATGAGCTGGTTGTTAGAAAAATCGTTACAAATCTTTTGCGCTTCATCTAAATTGAGTTAAATTTTTACACTAAATAAGATTAACTAAATTGAGTTACAAAAATTGTTACAAATTTTTTTGGCTTCATCTAAGCATTAACGAGTAATTTCTATATAAAAGGGCACTACAAAGAAACTTTCGATACTACATGCACACTACGTCGATATGACAATACCCCCATTATACACGTGATGTCACAAATAATATGTCAACAAAGTAGTATTTAACTCATGCGAGATACATGAGCACATAAGTCGTCGGTAGTAAGAATTTTAACTACATATGTGACATTATTATATATACATGATTACACTAACTTTACATGTACGCGGTATTGACAGAAAAATGCTACAAAGTTTGAAACCAAAGAATAATATAGAGTGTTACTTCACTGGTAAGATACTAAGAGATTACATATGGTAATGCATAACTATGATGGGCAAGCGGAAAAAGATTAGTAGTGAACTGTGTAAGATTATGCTTGCATCACTTGCGTGAAGAATGCATTTTTGATGGTCAAATAACAGCATTGGTACACTACACGTAATGCAAGAATAAAGTCACCAATAAAGGTAAAATAATACTCTTTTGTAGCGGTGAGTATTAGTACATCCGATTGGAACAGATAATTTAAAAGAGTTTCCTAAAATAACAAAATACGGTATATTAAAAATATCACATTGAATAATAAATAGAAAGAAAAAAGTACATAATTTTTGCTCGAAGCCATTTGTTGATTATAATAACAAATAAAACAGTTAGTATTAGACAAAAGACAAAAGTTCAATAGTTTATCGAAAAACAAAACTGGTGCATCGCACGGATAAAATACCTCTCATCCTCTAATTTTGAGCATGCTCTTCATTCCTTGGTTTCCTTACTCTCATGATAAATTTTCTTCTTACCTTCATTTTTTCATTTATTTTACCAGAAGTTACATCACTAATATCCAAAATCTTATGATTTAATCTTACTACACATGTAAGCCTTTTCTCTATAAACAAATTTAGTTGTTAGTTAATTCAATATTTTATGATCTAAAGAAGAAATTCATTCTTTGTTGAGTTTTTTGTTAAAAAATTAAATTATTTATAAAGTCACGAGCTGTGAAATGGCACTAAATTTTTGTTTGTTTATGTGAAGATTTGGCAAAAAGAAGAAGATTAAAATGATGGAAAAGAAATAGATTTAAAAATAAATAGTTTGAAAATGTTTGCAGATGGTACAGGAGTATGAGAATGGTATTATTGTCACTTTGAGAAAAAAAGAATAGATTTAGCAATATGCCACTTATGATTGTCACATTAAAAATGGGTGTTGATACTGACATCACAATTTTTTATACTTTCATCATTGTCTGTGCATGATAGTGTTGTACGCTGTGCTATGCAGCTTGTACAAAATGGTGTAAGTATCAAATAAAATGGTATGAGTATCAACACCTATTAAAAATAAGTGGCATCGTGGTGGGTCATATAGATGCTAATTTCATGACGGATTTTAGGTATTACAATTAATTTATCTAAATGATAATAATATTTTTAGAGATAATAACATGTGTGAAAATGTTTCCCAATCAAATGATGGTGAGTTTAAGTCCTGCTTAAGATTTGTGAGATTGATTGTTACGTAAATATTGTGAGATTGTTGGTCGCCTTTCCCAAAAAAAAAAAAAAATATGAAAAAGAAAAAAAAAGTTAAAAAAAAAAAATATTTCTAAGGAATATTCGTAAATTATAGATTTATTAAAAATAATAGAAAATAAGAAGATTTACATTTAAGTCCATAATTAAATTCAAGATTAGATTTTTTTATAAAGTTTTAAGCTTAAATGTAAATTATATTAACATGGGTTTTGCTAATGACAGCCTTTAAGGTTGTTATTAATATGATCATTTTTATTACAATTTGTTAGTAAGAAATTAATTCACCAAATGAGAATGAAGTTTTTGTTGTGTATCTAGATTTTAGGGATTTCATCTACTTTTATCGGAAATATCATCCAATAACAATCATTCATTTGTTCATATGTAATAAAATCAAACTCTTAACATACCAGAATATTTTAATTTGAACCTCTAAAATTTTAAATTAACCTTTTTTTTTCAAGTTTCTCTTTTGATAATTTAGATTTTAGACCATGGCTTATTTTTAGTAACATGAAATTATTGTAGTGTTAACAAAATTATCTTCATTTTTTTCCCTTAAAATCAATCACAAAACTCTATTTTAAAATAAAGCTCTCATATTAAAAATGGGTAAACTGATGAGGTTTTTTCCATGTTAATGTTACTCGGGGAGAGCGAGTCTTTTTGACTCAAATGTACACAACCAACGGCGTTAACCTTAGGATCGTTTCAAACCCTTTCCTGACCCCTCAAAATATACTCATCTAGCAAAATATACTCATCTAGCGATGTTTGCGACTTTAAACTCTTGTCATGAATCCAAGGAGCTCATGTTGATGTGACTATTTTTTAACGGATTCATTTTAGAATTTTGGGTTTCTCTTATGTATAAAAGATTAGCCATGGTCAATGAAAATATGATTGGCGTCTTCTCATAAAGCCTAGGATATTATTTTTCTAGCTGTACAACAATGTACAACAATGAATTTTGGGTTGCTATTGTTGGAAGATCGAGTTCCACTGTTTTAAGTATGCCAAAATTGTTGCCCTTCGTTCGGATAACAGTATTTGTGGTATCCAAATTAGGTTTTTTAGGATATTGTCTCTTGTCGAATGTTTATATGGAAACAATCCTCTTACTCTCTTATAGATGTGTGACTGTCTACTAGTGATGGCAACGGAACGGGGAATGTCAGAGATTGTATTTACCATCCCCATTCCCGTTTTCACTCTCCATCCCCATCCCCGTCCCCATCCCCATCGGGGAATTGCTTTACATCCCCATCCCCGCCTCCAATGGAGATCGGGGATCCCGTGGGGATTAGAGGATTTTCAATTTTTATGAACTAACATAAATTTTCCACCAACTCATCGAAAATATAAAGAATTTTAACTCATAAAGTGTTTCAAGAAACGTGTGTACATCACACATAGTTGGATTCATTACGATTCAATTCAACTTTAAAGCATCCTCAACATTATAACATCACTTATAATAAAAAAACAATATGTATCATGTGTCTATTCGGACAAAATAATAAGTAATATGTAGTTGATGCTTATGCTTCTAATTCTAAAGGTACTTGATTCTATAAATATCACATATGCATACAAATATACATGTCGATACTCATAAACATATATACATATACATATACAAGTTTATCGAGTATGGATATAACATATAAATTCTAAATACTTATACACTAGAAAGATCGGAGTCGGGGTCGGGTTTGGGGATTTATGTTATCCCCATCCCCGCCCCATCCCCGGTTTCATATTTTTGGGATTCCCCATCCCCGTCCTCATCCCCGGTCAACTCGAGGATTCCCCAGTCAAAATCGGATTTGGAGATCGGGTCCCTGTCGGATACGGAATTTTTTGCCATCCCTGCTGTCTACATCTTACTTACATGTATTACTGTTGTTGTCACTAGTAAGTGTAGGCCATAACATTAGTATAAGACCGTAATCTTAGATAGCCTACTGATGAGAAATGGATTCTTTTTGAGACTTTAATGATTATAACGCCGATCCTTATAAACACAATAAAGTATTGAGATGGTCTCTAGATCGAAAAGTGAACGACAATATATATTTTGGCAATGTTATAGATACAATTACTTTCTCCTGTTCCTTTTTTTTTTAAAATAAAACAAAAAAACAAAAATGGAAGTTCAGTGATCTTTCCCATGATATTATTCTTTTGTAACGTTCTTACATTTTATATATGTTAGAGCATCCACTATGGTATTTCAAGAACAGCTCTAAAAACTTATGAGGAGGTCCAAGATTTTTTGTATCATAGTGAGAAATCATTTCATGTCTAGGTGGCATGAAAAGGTTTAGGATTTTGACGAGGTCCAAGAAGTGCTATTATCATTTTTTGATTTTTCTTTTTTAACTAAATAATTAATGTGATTTAAATGGGATTTAAGATAATTTGAGGACAAAAGATTGTTTACATACCAATGGATCAATCTCCGCCATTCATTTTTATTTGATCTAATGGATGAGATTAATCTCAACAATTTAAAAAATCCACTTTCATTTTTTTTCTTCAAATATTAATATCTTTCAAACCGTTAATCGTTAAACGAAAAAAAATATATCATTGCGACGAGCATTTAATTATCTTTCTATAGATAGGCACTTTGATATACTTTCGACAAAATTTTTTTTTCGTATTTTTCACGTTTTTTTTAAAGTTTTTTCGTTTTTTTTACGTTACTGAAATTTGCATTAAAAAATCATATATCATAAAACACTAATTTGAATATCACATGTGATATTAGTGTAATATCATATATGATATGTAATATCACATGTGATATTAGTGTAATATCACATATGATATTACATATCATATATGATTTAAAAACGTGAAAAAAAACGATTTTTTTTCTTTGTTTGAAAGTATATCAAAGTGCCCGTCTATAGAAAGATAATTAAATGCTCGTCGCGACGGTGTAAATATTTTCGCTTAACGATTAACGGTTTAAGAGATATTTAAATTATAAAAAATAGGTGAAATAATAAAATGCTTTCAATCTCAACCATTGATTTCTTTTTAAATGGATGGTGGAGATGAGTCCCTTGGTATGTGAGAAAAGTTTGGTATGTAAAATAACTCTCCTCTTTAAATGATGATTGTAATATAGCCGTTAGTTTACATTCAAGTGTAGAAAACAATGGCATCTAATTTTTAGTGATGGAATTTTCTATATAAACTGTTGTATCTTTTAAACAATTCATCTCAAACACTCCATTGTCTCAAATCAATTTGTCTAATTTTTCGTGATGGATTCAAATAAGTCGTTTACGAATTTGTTAAACTCTCAGAACCCTCAAACCACAAAACCATAAAAAGCATCAAGTTTTCGATCTCCATCAAACAACCAAGATCGTCCAAATTTTGAAAGTCCTACAAATATTCATTTTCTAAACTTTCAGCATGCTACACAGTTTCATGTTCATCCCGATTTT
This sequence comes from Chrysanthemum makinoi, assembly GCA_910596185.1. Taxonomy (NCBI): domain Eukaryota; kingdom Viridiplantae; phylum Streptophyta; class Magnoliopsida; order Asterales; family Asteraceae; genus Chrysanthemum; species Chrysanthemum makinoi. Next base: position 298,501,698 of record OU343217.1, on the reverse strand, counting down.
GGAAATTCATCATCAACCTTTACAAATTTCCCATATCTTCCAAACTCTTAACTTCCGAATTCCTTTATGAATGGATACTATAGCCCACATCCATCGGTACCAAAAGATACAATTGATCAACCTCAAATGCCATCATTTTCTACGCAAGAGGGTCCAGAAAATATCGTTCTTGAAGAAAAAAAGGACAATAAAGCGGAAGCAAGCCCAAAAAACAAACGGAGTAAAGAAGAAGAAAAACTACTTGTGAGCTCTTGGCTTGTTGTTTCCACGAACAGCGTAGTAGGAAATTCACAACAAGGTAAAGATTTTTGGAGAAGGATTGGCGAGTATTATAACAAGTATCTTGATTGTATGATTGAAAGACCAATAAATGTCTTGAAATCACGTTGGTTTTTATTTGTTCCTAAAGTTAACGACTTCAACCAATGTTATATTCGCATGAAAAAAGAACATCACAGTGGGTGGTCCGATGATCAAGTGAAAGATGCTGCGCGTGATTTATACTTTTAAACAAATAACAAAAAGAGTTTCAAATACGAGCATCTGTGGCTTATGCTTAAGGATGAGCCTAAATGGAATAGTGGAAATTCAACTGATCAATCTTCAAAAAGAACAAAAACCTCTGCATCAGGGGCTTACTCGTCATCATCTGATGTGCAAACCAGTATCAACATTGACGAAGAAGAAAGGAGAGTCCGACCAATAGGTCAAAAGGCGGCCAAAAGGAAAGGGAAATAAAAAACATCCGAGAAAAACAAAATACACAGTGAAGATATCATTGAACTAATTACGTCATCGAAAGAAACAAGAGATAGCAAAATAAATGAAATAAACGACAATATCCGAAAAATCGAAGAAGAACTTGCTTTTTCTGAGAAAATCAAAGGCATGGAAATCCTAAGCAAAGTTACACAAGGCATGAATGAAGAAGAACTACATTATCATAACATGCTTTGTGATGTAATCAAAGCCAAATATTAAATATAGATATTACTGTTTCATGTTTTGATAGTCACTGGGATGTCTTAATAATGTTTTGAAGCTACTTTTGTAGTTTACAACTATTTTGATTTACTTTATGATTATAATTTTTATATATAGTATTGATTATGTTTATAATATATTTTTTTAAATGTTTCTTTCTATTTGGTTTTAGCCTATCAATTTGAAAGCATGTTCATAGATTAAAATTTGAACTCAATGACTAGTTTAATATTTAGAAAGTCTATATTTTCAAAAAATGTTCTCCTATATGGCTACTTTTAATTTTAGAAAACATATATTTTGTTAATATTGTTTCTTCTACATAAACTAGTAACTTTACTACTTTTTTAAACATCAAACTTAAAACTTTATCACATTCCAAACACATCATTCAAACTAATACATCTTTACTTAACAATGCCCCAAGATGCCATTAGAAAGCTCCTGTTAGAAGTGAATAAGTTCTTGTATGAGGAACTAACAGATGATAAAGAAGAGAAAATGCTTCTAATGCTTGAAGAGAAAATCAGTCAAGAAGAAAATGCTAAAAACATTCGAAAGTATATAAATCGAAAACGTGTTGAAGGGCATACTCGTCTATTCGAAGATTATTTTTCGGATGACCCAATCTTCCTACTTGAAATGTTTAGACGAAGATTTAGAATGAATAAAGAGTTATTCATCCGAATCACAGAAGCCATCTCTAACAATTCACCATTTTTTCAAATGAGATATGATGCCGCGGGTAAGATAGGGCTCTCTCCTTTGCATAAATGCACGGCTGCTATTCGTCAATTAGCATATGGAACACCTGCTGATCATTATGATGAGTACATACGAATCGGTGAAACGACTGTGATTGAATGCCTCAAGCAATTTTGTCAATGTGTCATTAGGGTATTTGGGGCCGAGTACCTAAGGAAACCTAATGCTGATGATATTCAACGCTTAATGCAGTTACATTCAGAGTATCACGGGTTCCCCGGTATGTTAGGAAGCATTGATTACATGCATTGGGCATGGAAAAACTGTCTTAACGCATGGAAAGGTCAATTTACTCAAGGTGATCACGGAGTACCTACAATTATGCTTGAAGCAGTTGCTTCACAAGACTTATGGATTTGGCACGCATTTTTTGGCGTTACGGGGTCTAACAATGACATCAATGTCCTCAACGAATCTCATTTGTTTAAAGACATATTGCAAGGTAACTCTCCTGAAGTTAATTTTATGGTGAATGGGAATGAATTTACAAAGGCATATTATCTTGCGGATGGTATATATCCCGAATGGGCTACAATAGTAAAATGTTTTCCACACCCACAAGATGCTAAGAGAATAAAATTTAAGAAAATGCAAGAGGGTGCTAGAAAAGATGTCGAACGCGCATTCGGTGTTCTCCAGTCTCGATGGGCAATTGTACGAGGATCATCAAGATTTTGGCACCCACATGTAATGAGTGATATAATTTATGCTTGTATCATATTGCATAATATGATAGTGGAGAATGAAGGAAATGCGATAAGTAGTTTATCAAATGACGTAGTAAATGCACCAGTGACACAAGGGCATATTCAACAATTTCAAGAGTATCTTCAGAAAATGGCAGAAGTACGTGATCGTTTAGTACATCATCAACTTCGTTCAGATTTGGTCGAACATGTTTGGGAGCGATTTGGACACGATGAAGAAGAAAACTAGAGTAACATTGATTTAGTAGTTGAATAATTGGATTTATCTATATTGTGATAAAGCTTTTATATATCTATATTGTAATAAAATTTCTGCAAATATGTTACAGTTGTTAGAAGATTTGTCTTAGGCTTTGTGTATTTAGGCCCGTATGTATTAGGCCCGTATATATTAGGCCTGTATGTATCTTATATATACAATCATATGTACCGATTATTATGATATCAATACAGAGAAGTTTATATCGACCTTCAACAGTGTGTATGCAGTGGTTTAAGGTCTGCAAGTTAGTGTGATACATGATCTAAGGTCTGCAAGTCACTGGTTCTATGATCTACTGTGGTTTTGAGGTGCAATATGCAATTTAAGTTTATGGGTGTTTGGCTATTAATTTCATGACAGTTTGTACAAGTTTTATATTTAATTTGTGAGTGGTCCTTTAGTCATATATATAGTTCGTGGGTCATGACATGTTCTATTCTTCTTTGTGTGAGGTACTTGCAGTGTAATGTCTGCAGTATGTATTAATGCAAGTCACAAAGTGTTTAGCTAAGTGGGTAATTTATGTTGGGGCCTAGTGGCCTACTATCCATTGCACACTTTATCAAGCATTAAGCCAAATCCTTATTTGGTGTTGCCGTGTAACATTTCATGTGGGGACTTGGTTTTAGAATTCTTAATTTCAACAAGGCCACTTTGCTAGCGTATAACATTAAGCCAAATCCTTATTTGTGAACCTGTGAGTGGTGGTCTCCTGATTTTATTTCTAGTATAATATTGTGATGGGTAAATTTTGTTTTAGTTACTTTTTGCTTTTACTATCTTTTATTTAATAGTATTAATTAATGTTGGAACAATTTATAAACCTTAAAAGGTTTAACCATAGTGAAAATAGGTTTATAACATGAAATTTTTTAAAAATTAATGACAATGTAATAGGTGGCAATTTTATAAACCTTTTAAAAGGTCCACCACACCATAGTGGATGCCCTTACATCCCAACACCGAATACCGAATATGCAGTTTGACTCGAATATATCATAGTGTATGTTTGAAAGTATATGAGTAGAATGATATGTTATTGGTTAGTCAACAATTTTTGTGTTGAAAGTCATAGTAGAGAGTCAAATGAAATAGTCAAAAGACTAGAAATGAAGTAAATATGAACATAAGGTATAAAGTGTCATAAAGTGGAACTAGAGGGACCATTTGTGTAAACAGTATTATAACCAGAGATCTTTAGCCGGATATGACTAGAATTTACTTCCACTTTTTACAAAGAAAAGTAATATAAATCATTCTACTTGATGTGTCTAATAATTTTTCTACTCTTAGGATTTTCGTGACGGTTTGAATGCAGAGAGAGAATGAGTGATAAAATATATAATATTGTTGAGTGTGTGTAGAAGGATTAGTAGGAGGATATTGTAAGATACTTTAGCAATGCTCTTCCACAAAACATGAGGAAAATGTGTTTGTGTTTCTTTGTGACGATTTTGAGAGAAAAAAAAGAAGAGAAGAGTAATTCTTACAAGAACATCATCTAACTAAATAGACAAGAGATTAGAGCTATGATTTTTGTGTATGCTCTTATGTGTTTTTGGATATGATAGGAGAATGAAGTAAACAAGAACTAGTCGGGAAAATTACTTAAATACTAACACTCTATATTATGTGACTAATGAATTGAAGCAATAACTTCAATGTGTGAATCTCTTTATTCGATTTAGTTTCATATGAGGGTTCATGCATGACTTGGGGCTTATGGGTAAAATGCTTATTGTGTCAAAATGATGATGGTTATATGTTAGATGATAAAGTTCTTATTCGAATTGCATATTAGGTCAAAGTGTTAGTTATTGTTTCAAGTAAAATTTAAAGCTTGATGTGTTGTAGTTCTTAAGATTATAAGTGAAGTTTGGAAATTGACTTTTAATCAAGTCTTTAGGTGTTGGAAACTTTAGGAAAATGAATTGATTGATATAAAGTTGCTTTGCAAGAGAAAATGAGGTTTTGGAAAAGTTACAGCAGGTTCCACGGCATGGACACGATACAAGCCGTGGGTCTGCCATAATTTTGGTCATTTTTCAAAAATTATATAAAATAAACCGTAGTTAAGTTTAAGTTGTGCCATATATGGTTGAAAATGTATTTATGTCTACTATCTTATGAAATAATTTTCAGAAGATGATTATGAATAAAAAGTATATCAAAAGAATGAACTAGCGACAGTGAGTCAAATTTCGTTATTCACTTTGTGTAGATTTTTTGTGTAAAGTCATGTTTTGGTTTCAAAGTGGTACGAGGTTGCATCCTAAGTTTAATATAGTAATGTGATTAGGACATTTCTTGGCGAATAGTGTATTGATGTGTTAATGATACCTTATATAGGAAAGGTGTGACTATATGAAAGAAGATTGATGCTTAGTTTCTTAGCTATGAATGGAGGTAAGTACCTCATGCTAATTTAATTAGCATGATTACTATGATAAAACCTCATAGTAGTTTATAATTGAAAATACTTATAGTTGTTATTGACATTTTAGATGTAAAGATATATTTACACGTTGTTATTCTTGTGAATGCGTTACATGAGATAGTAGTTAAAGTAAAAAATTATGTGTTCGAAATGTGTTATGGAGAAAAGTAAACCAAGTTGAATAACTATGAGTGATGATAATCTAATACTTATTAGGCCGCGTTAGATAAATAGTTGTTCAAATATATCATGATAATCTGAGGTCAAACATATCAATCTATCAATTCCTAATGGTTCTTGTAGATGTGTCTTATTGCAGGTTTAATATCAGAGACCATTCATGGACAAAACATAAGTTATCTTCTATAAGAGAAAGTGTGATGCTGGTCTTGCTTATATTAGAAGAGTTGAGGGGGCTTTGTGTATCTTATTCTCCTACTTAACCAACCCTCTCTTCTAGGGTTAGACACACAACTGTGTGTGCAGTCACTATCTTACACTCATTCTCTCTTTACCATTGTACTGGTTTGTTTCTTCTTTGTAACTATATGGTTATTGTCTTACTGATAATAACCTGACGTTGTAACATTTTGTGTATTATTGGTTGGTTTAATCTATGCCAACTATTAAGGTTCTGGTTTGAATAAAGGTGTTGTTTTGATTCTGTTGTTGCTGATACTTTCTTACATGGTATCAAAGCTTCAGACTCATAATCACGGTCGATTTACTTTCTAGGGTTTCTCTCTAGAAACTTGGGGATCTTTCTCACTAATCCATTCGGAAACAATTAAAAGTATTTCTGGGTTCATAAGGTGGTCAATCTCGATTACCTCGCTATATTGGGTATTAATTAGGGCTTTCTCTAGAAACCCTAATTTCTCTGTGGTTTACTACTGGCATAATTGCTTGTTGCTTCCTGTTCACAATTAGCCCTGGACTAAGTGAATCTAGGGTAATTGTGATTTGTTCCTTCCGCTGCATAGTACTCTGTAAGTCTACTTTCATTCTTAAAATAACAGTACTTAAGTCTTGTGGGTGCAAACGGGTAGGCTAACATCTTGATCTATCACCTCTAAGTGGTACGACCTGCTGTGATTTACCCCAATCCACTGGCTTGCATCCATTGCAGTGTTGACTTTTGTGAACCTGTAAGTGTAACTTTCCTTCCATCATGGTAAAAAACCATCCTCAGTTCTCTAAAGTTCCACAGAATGTCTTCCAAAGTAGACAGCCATTGAACCCCAGGAACCATTTCACAACCCCCCAAAGGAACCAACATAGCATCAGTTTTAAAGGTTTAACCCTACAACTGCCAAGTAAAATTTCTACAAACTGAAGTGCTAGTAAAATCATTACCATCTGCTACTTTCACTTGTAAAGGAACTGTAGTAGTGATTCTACACCCCATTTTCTTAGCTGTGTTAGTGTCAATGAAATTTTGTGTGCTGCCTAAATCAACTAGGATATGGATTTTATACTTCCCAATGTGACCACAAACTCTCATGGTTTAAAAATGAGGAATTCCAGTTAAGGCATGAAGGGAAATTTGAGGTGTGATTTGTGGTGTATACTCAATCAACTATCTTGTTTCTTCCTGTGTTTGGTGCTCAGAATAATCAGGTAACAAGTGCTTAACTTCCTCTTCCTCACTTCTGTCCACCACAACCTCTAAAACAAACAATTGGCCACTACACTTATGACCAGGAACATACTTTTCATCACAGTAAAAACACAAATTCTTTGCTCTACTCTCCTAAAATTCCTTTTGTGAAATTGCCTCTTAGGATAAGGTGTGTTAAAACTGCTCTTAGCTGCTAAAGTAGTGTTTGGAACAGGCAACTGTTTCACTGTTGTGCTATTTTGAGGTGTGTAGTGCAAAAACCTAGGTGTAGGTAATAATGGTGGCTTATACTTCTGCTTATTCACCTTAATCATAGCTTCTTGAATTTTAGACAATTGATATGCTTCTGCTAATGTCCTAGGCTTTTTTGGGTAAAGGGGAGTAATCCTGCACCTTAGTAAAATATATTAACCAATAAAATGTTGAAAGTACAATGGAATGTGGCTGAAGTACCACATTAACCTCAAGCAACCGCTTGAACTACCCTAGATCATTTATGAAAGGCCATAAATGAACCACTATCAACCAACAACTAGAACAATCAATAAACAACATAAGATGAGATGCCAATCTTATGAAAAACCAAAACAAAATAGAGTACTACTTCCCAGCACGTCCTTGAAGCTTGAACTCCTTGAATTGTTCCGATAAATCATTTACTTGAGCCACATACTCATCTGAAAAATAATCATCTCCCAAATAATCATTCGGCTCATACACCTCATCCTCGTCACTGTCAGAAACAACTACTTCACCCACCTTAGAAAATGGGTTACTCCTCTTCGATGCAGAACTCATAGAAGGGATAGTAGACTGCTCCCACACCTTTTTTGTTGCAAAAGTACTAGAAGATGGGATAGTAGACTTAGACTGCGAATTCATGTTACTAATAGGCCCGATCTTGTGACCCCTTACCATTGCTAACAAAACCAAGAACATCTTCATCCACCAATGAGTCCAAGATACCAAAAGAGTTAGAAGACTGTGGGTCCTTACCAGATTTAACATTTGAATTAGAAGCCTGCTGAAGACCCTTAGGATCTGAATCTTTCTTGGTACCAACCTGATTAGAAGTTGTCGTGACTTTAGGTCTCCAAAAAATAGCCTTAGGCTTGGATAGTTTAACCCCTCCAATAGGCTTAGATTGAGACGTAGAACCCACATTCTTACCTTTATTCTTACGATTCCTTGCCTCAGTGAGCCCATCATCATTATTAACCACCTGAGTCAATGCATTAGTAACCTCATTAGAAACCTTATGAACCACCTCTATCACTTGTTTTGGACACTCACTAAGTGTGTGACAAAATATCTTACAAACGCTGCAATGAGGAGGTGTCCATTCATATTCGACACAAATGATTTCCGTCGAATAGCCACTATCATCATCCAATGGAACAGCCATACTAACTTCCTTTTTCAATTCAGAATTTGAACACACTTCAACCAACGCACGAGCATAACTAATTCGACCCCACAAGTCAACACACATAGAAGATGTAAATGAACCCAACATAACCGGTTTCCCCACTTGAGTAGCAATCAAGCTTAAACAAACCCCGAATAAGCAACTATAGGCACATTATGTAATTTGACCCAAACAGGAATCGTAGTTACCTCATTCTTGGTTAGGGGAACATTAAGAGACCATTTCCTAAGAATAAGAGGTGAATGACGGATTAACCACGGGCCTTGTTGTAGCACCTGCTACAATCCGTCCTTAGAAGAGAACTTAAATAAGAAAATACCCGCTTCATTCTTCATAATCTTTTGCACGCCAAATTTCTTCCACGTATTAGTAACATAGTTCTGCACAATTGGAAAAGCTATAGATTTTCCTAAGAAGTACCCAACAAGAGTGTTCTCATACCGACCTAAAACGGGTTCCATCGCCTCCTTAGGGAGTTTAGTATCATGGTTAGGAACCCGATCTTCATTGATCTTCATTAACCATCTGCCTAAAATTCACCATACGAGAAGTACTATTGGAACCAAGCAAAGAAGCAAACGATAGCTCCTTTCCACTAACGCTACCTTTGCCCTTACTAGTACCACAAGTCGTTGGGGCTGAATAAGATGTTTTAGGACCAGAAGACACATTCTTGTCCACTAACGTAGACAAGTAAATATCACCATCATCCACACTCCAATCAGAAATAAGGACCTGACGATTCATGTGGAGGCTGAGTACTAGGACCATCACCATTAACACTACCATCACCATTAACAACGATACCAACCTTATGAGTAGATTTACCCAATCCCGTAGCAGAATCAACATTCGTATCAGCTTTGGAAGCATTACAAACCTCACTTGCAGCAACATTAACATTGCCAGCCAACATATCCATAGAATCCTTAAAATTATTTAAGATCGATGCAATGTTCTCCTCGCCTTTATTAATGGTGTTCTCCATCTCTCTCAAACCACAGACCAATCGAACACAAAACAGAAAAAAACAGCAGCAAACATAAATAGTCGAACCAATCTAAAAGAAAACCCTAACTAAAAAGTTAGGGTTTTAATTCGTGTGCACTAGAAATCTAACCCCAGGCCATGTAATCAATCAAAAAGTGAACAATAGATGAGGATAATCGATATACAATATAATAAGAACAGCAACCCTAACCAATTAGCCGATTAGGAGAACCCTAAAGTCGGCTAGAAACCCTAAATCGTTTTTTCAAAAAAACCACTAAATCTTATGAATCAGAACACAAATCGAATTAAGGAACAATTAACAATGAATGTTAATTAATTACAACTCAGATTGATGCAAAGAACACAAGCGTTTAGAGAGATCTTAAGAAAAAATGATTAGAAAAGGGTAAGGGTTTTAGTCGCCACTTTGGAGAGAGAGAAAACAGGTTTTTTATTACTGCTAATGTCCTAGGCTTAAACATTCTAACTGCTAACTCCACATCAGTTTGTAAACCAGCAATGTAAAAGCTTATTTGCTGATGTTCAGGCAAAATTACTCTATTTATCAATTTTTCAAAGGCATTCTGATACTCCTCAATAGTTCCTACATGCCTAACATTCTTTATATCAGCCAAGGATCATCAAAAGCATTCGCAAATCTTTCAAGAATAGCATATTTATGCATAGGACAAGTCACATTTTTAGTCTATGCCACATACTAGCAACGTCAAAGAGATGAATGGAAACAAGTTGAACCTTATGGTAGTCTGGCACATTATCAATCACAAAGAATTGTTCACACTTGTACATCTATTCCCTTACATTTTGACCCCCAAACTTCGGAAACTCTATCTTAGTCATTCTGGTAAACTGTGGTGGTTGTGGACCTCTACTTGTACCTTCACCATCTGACCTCCCCCTTCCACAGTCCTACTATTATGAGCATTCAAGGCTTCAGTCACAATGGTTCTCATATCAGCTTTAACTCTTTCCAAGGCTGCATCAACATGAGCAGTTACCCGGAGTTCGATATTATCATCCACATGTAGTTCCATAGTGTTGTTTCTGGTTCCCATAACCATGAATTCAATTAGTTTGTTTAAAAAAAGAGACAGTTAGACCACAGAATAAATCGACCATACAGTTCCTAACTAATGTGTGTATTGATTGGAAAAAGGAATCAGAATGAAACAATGATGTGTTTTGGATTGGACAAATGGTCTAGAGTGACCAGAATTGATGTCTGTATGGTGGTGATCAAGATCAAAGATCAAGATCGGAGTGTTTGGGTGATGTAACTGAATAACGGTATTTCCAACAAACTAACCGAAATTGTAACAGTTTTCAGCCATTAATGGTGGGTTAGGTAGCAGGATTATGCTCTGATATCATTTTGTAACAAGAAAGATAGTAAACTTCGAGATTATATATAAGAATGAAGAAGATAGGAACACAATGATATTTCAAAAGGAATTGTTTTAGAAATATGAATTGTAGCTACAATGGTTTGATATAATGGAATTGAAGAGAGAAAGTTCTAAACTGTTACAATGATTGAATGATTACAATTGTGATAGAAAGCGGTATTTATACAATGAAACTTGTGATGAAAGATAAGTTGGGTTGTAACAGCTTTTCCCTCCAAAGCTGTTATTTGACTTCTAGACTGTTTGACTTTACAAGTTTGACTAATTGACTTCATATCACTTTATTTATGTCTTTACTAAGATGAGACAAGCTTCAATTATTTTACATGAATATAAGACTTGAAAATTCGCTAAATGTAATAAGAGCGTCCCTCAACCTGGTGTAGTTCATTGCTATCAAAATGTTGATCTTGATCCAATCTAAGGCATGGCTTAAAAACTCGATCGAAATATGCATTTCTCCATGAATCACTGACAACCAAGATGCCACAAACACCAAGAAATCCGAAGGCTAATCCGATCGCCATACAAATGAAAAACCCATGAGTTATTAGCTTATCTTGATATCCAACATCTTTGGTTTCTACTATTGTTTGTGGGCTTTGAGGTACCGAAGTTCTCGGGCATGCATTAGGAAGTGGAATACCACAAAGTCCCGGATTGCCAGTGTAGGATGAAGCACTAAAACTTTGTAACTGAGTGCTAAGTGGTATCCTACCTGACAAATTGTTGTTTGAAAGGTCAAGGACCCCGAGATTTTTTTTTTTTTTTTTTTTTTGGGTAAAGGGTTTCCCCGGTAAATTGTATTACACCAAAAAACATTTAAGTACAAAAGGTGTAGGTGAAGTCCTACAACCCGGCCCGTTACATGGGCGAATAAGAACGCACCGTAGTGCAACAAACCACACCATCATGAGAATGACAAACCAAACTCATGAACAAGCTTCAACAAGCTACTAACCAAAACACTAAATAAGAATGACACAACCATTCTCATTACTAACAAAGAAAGAAGCAAAAACAACTTTCTAAACCAAACCACCGAGATGGCAACAAAAGCTCCTGAAAACACGTCTCATCAATGGTTAACACAGAAATGTGTTCATTCTGAAAATATTAAGAGGCGTATAATGAGCATGATACATCAAGGACCCCGAGATTGCTCAGCTCTGAAAGGCTTGTTGGGATTGCACCAAACAGATGGTTGTTTGACACATCAAGGAAATCCAACCATCTTAACCTTCCGATATCGTGAGGTATTTGTGAGGTCAAGCTGTTCCTGGAAAGGTTTAAGGCAACAAGTCCAGTAAGATTGGTGATTTCGCCTGGTACTTCTCCATTGAACTTATTGCTTGAAAGATCAAGGCTGGTGACGAGACCCAAGGTACTACTGTACTCAGATTTTATTCCTTTCCATTGCAACAATGCTTTAAACACAAATGTAGCTCTACTGATGGTGAGCCTAGTCCATGTAAGACCAACTGTGTTAATCTGAAAAGACTGATCAGCTTTGAGTATTCGTTGCTTCATACGTGTCAAGTTGCTGAGGCACCTTGGTATGGTTCCAGAAATATTATTGATAGAGATGTCCAAGATCTGCATCTTCGGTAGCCTGCAGATACTTTCAGGCATGGTACCCTGGAACCCATTGGATGGTAAGCTAAGAATACGCAACTCTGATAGACTATCCCCAATCCAGGCAGGTATGTCACCTGTGAGGTTATTTTCTCCGACATCGAGAAGTGTCAGCCCTGTACAATTCTGTAAGGATGAAGGTAGCTCTCCTGTTAGGTTATTGCTACGCATACTCAACATAACAGTGTATGATAGGGATCCCATTGATGCGGGGATTCTCCCAGAGAACTTATTGTTTTCAAGATTGAGAAAAATGAGTGGAGTTAAGTTCATCCAGCAATCGGGAAGCTCTCCTGACAGTAGGTTATTCGAAAGTTCAAGATTGAATACGGAGGTCAGATTACACAAGAAAAACACTGTTCCAGAAAACATGTTATCTCTAAGAACTAGTGATAGAGTGTTGAAAGGGAAGGATGGTACTTGCCCAGAAAAGTTATTGGAGCTTAAATCAATGAAAGGTTGATCCCCATCAATCAAATCTGGAACAGTACCATGAATTCCATTGGATGACATATTCAGGTAACGAAGACTCGGGTTTAACTGCTTCCAGAACCAATCAGGGACAGTGTCATTAATTTCAGCATCAGAAATGTCAATTATGGATAAATTCTTCTGAGTTTGAAGCCAGGTTGGGAAAGGAGGACCCAACTTGCAAGATGACAATGACATGACGTCAAGGGAGAAAGTTGGAGACCAATCAGAATCAAGTTCGATAACCAAGGAGTTATGTGACAGATCAAGATAAACCAGATGAGAAATATTTTTTAGGTGAGTTTCAGTGATTGTGCCATGCAAGATATTTGAAGAGACCCCCAAAATTTGTAACTCAGAGAGTGGCATAATCCTTTCTGCTAAGGTGCCTTCCAAACGGTTTCTCTCAAAATATAATTCCCTCAATGAAGATAGTGTCGAAAGATCCGGAAGCAATCCACAAATCTGGTTATCAGCTAAATCAAGGATGAAAATATTTGAGATTTGCTCAAACTTTTCTGGGAAAGTACCCTGCATCTCATTGTATTGAAGATGTAATTCTTTCAAAGCTGTGAATGTTGTAAAATCGGGCAAGGAACCACTTATCTTGTTATAACTCAATTCCAAAACTTCGATCGAGTTTTTTGCTGCCCCCAAGCGTTGGAAGATTCAGGGAAGGTCTTCTTTTATAGTGTTCCCAGCTAGATATAGCGAACGTAAGTTTTTCAAGTTCCCAAACGATCTTGGTAAACTTCCTGTAAGGCCATTCATGGTCAAATCTAGGTTCTGTAACGATGTAAATGCACCAAAAGCCTCAGGAATGATACCATGCAACTTGTTGTAGGACAGGTCGATATTTGTAAGGCTGCTATTGAAGTTGAATAACCATGGATATATTGAAGAGGAGGGAAGATCGTTTGAGGAGATATCTAGATTAGAAAGAGACATGGAAAAATTGGTGAATAAAAGTGGCGTAGCAGCAGAAATCTGTGGCAGCGAACAAGTAACTAGTTGAAGTTCAAAAAGGGAAGGAAGTTGGCTGATTATATTCTCTAACAGATTATCAGACATACTTAGGTCTATATAACTCAGGCTTAGGTATTTGAGCGAAGAAAGTTTAGTGAGCCACTCCGTATCCTTCAAAATAATGGAAGAAGCTGAAAGATCAAGAGTTTGTAAGTATGTAAGATTACCCAATTGAGGGGGGACTTTGGATACCTCAAAGTTAATGACGGAAAGGTTGAGGTAGCGAAGGTTTTTGAGGGAACCAATGAATTCTGGAATATGGGTGAAGCTATTAAAACTGAGGTCCAAATGGTTCAAGTGTTTTAACTCGAGCAGTGAAGAGTTGATTTGACCTCCTAACCCAACTACCGCAGCAAGTTTGTCTGACCAATATCCGGTAAGTTTGAGGCTTGTAACATGATTAGTTATGTTGCTGCAGCCTACACCTTTCCATAAGCAGCAATCATGTGAGCTTCTATCACTACTCCAAGAAGAGAGTATGCCGTAATCATCCACTAACCCATTTTTAAATTGGAGGAGTGCTCTTTGCTCCTTCTCGATGCACCGTGTTTCCGCAGCCTCTGTTCTAGTTACGCCTAAAAGAAAGCTGGTGCAGCATATGAAAAGGACAAGTAAAGACATGGGTAAGTTTATGCAATAGCCTTCTACTTTTACCGGTGGGTGATGCTTTTCTATCTGTTGTAAAGGAGGGAAGCCTATATGTAGTATTTTTATTCAAACCAAAACTCAAGTCAGGATGTCTGATAATAGTATTTTCACATGTATTTGATTTTTCCGAATATTCAACTCCTAACATTAAGTAATTAATTTATGTAGCCTGGCGGCTGCTTAAAGTAATCGAAGAATCTAGCGACCAAGACTGTCTTTGAAGACCTGCGTTCAAATTAAGAAGCATTCAACTCCTTGTAACAAGAATAAAACTTGTACCATAGATATTTAAGTAAACAAATAATAGTTTGGTGTCATACTAGCATGTTCTCTAACAACAGTCAAGTGTATCTGCAATTTTGCAATGGTGGAACTTGTGTTTACTATAATTAATCAGCAAATAACAACACAGTATGATCTTTTGGTTACGAATGCCAACTGAATAACGTCTATCTTAACCATTTCAGCCTTGCAGGTTCATTTGATCCATGAGTGATGGTTAGGCGGCCATTAGACGGATTTAGATCTGTATCACGTATATGTTCACAATTAACTTGCTTGTAAAGTTAGTATATTAGTATTGGCCAACTTCTTTAGTCCATCGCGCAGATATGTCACAAACGGAAAAGCAGCGCAGAGATTTCTGTAAAGAGGAGTGGGCTTTGTGTTTTGGCAGCACCATAAGTTAAGAAGCATTACAATTTTTTGCCACGTCATATAACAAATATTCAATATAAAGGCATCAATCACAAATGTCAACTGCATAGTTTTATATCCTAAAACGTAATATATGTATCTGACCACTAGTCATATGTCCATGTTATTGTTAGAAATAGTTAAGATTTATATGCGTTTATATTGATTGTAATGTATAAAAGAAATATTAGTTTTAATTGAATTATGTTTTCACGTGGGGATTATTAGAACAGAGGAGATGTTTTAGATTTTTGAAATGAAAGCTTTTGTTTATTGATTTAAATTCCTTGACTTTTTTGTACACTTCAATTGCATTACACCATCTGCCTTTTATAGGCATTATTATGTCGGTGGACTAATGTCGGTTCCTCCATCTAGTCATTTCTAGTTTTATGTTTACTAAATATCTAAAAGCACTAATCATTTATAATTAATTCTAGACTAATCTAGAAATACATTAATATTTTAACACTCCTCCTTAATGTATTTCGACGTTACTCCGAGCATGTTGCGCAGGAACTCGTACTTTGGTCTTGGTAATGCTTTGGTGAAAATATATGCAACTTGTTCTTCAGTCTTGCAGTAGTATAGTTCTATCTCCCTTTTTGCTGAGACTTCACGCAGAAAGTGATACTTGATGGCTATATGCTTTGTTCTTCCGTGAAATACTGGATTCTTTACCATTGCAATTGTAGACTTGTTGTCGCATAATATTTGTGTAGCTTCATTTTGTTTCTCGCCCATATCTTCTAGAATTCTCCTTAGCCATATCGCCTGATTTGCTGAATTTGCGGCTGCTATATATTCGGCTTCTGCTGAAGATTGCGCCACCGTATCTTGTTTTTTAGACGCCCATGAGAATACACCAGATCCAAGTGTGAATACATATCCTGAAGTACTTTTCATGTCATCCACTGATCCGGCCCAATCACTATCTGTGTATCCATAAAGCTTTGACTTTGTAGTAGGCTTGTACCATATTCCATAATCTTTGGTGCCTTGCAAGTATCTTAATATTCTTTTTGCAGCCCCATAATGTATTTGAGTAGGATTTTGCATGAACCTGGATAGCAGACTAGTTGCGTACATTATGTCTGGTCTTGTTGCAGTTAGATACAGTAGACTTCCAATGAGACTTCTGAATCTTGAAGCGTCAGCCTTCTCAGATCCATCTTCTTTCTTCGTCTTCTCGTTGACGACAAGAGGTGTGGCTACGGTTTTACAACCGTATAGTTTAAATTTTTTCAGGAGGTTTTCAGTATATTTCTTTTGACATATGAAGATGCCATCATTTTCTTGACTAATTTCGATGCCAAGAAAATAGTGCATCAATCCAAGGTCGCTCATCTCGAATGTCTTCATCATGTCTTTTTTAAATTCTTGTATCATTCTCTCATTATTTCCTGTATAGATAAGATCATCAACGTACAATGAAAGAATGAGAGTGTCAGAGTTACCTTGGGTTTTGATGTAGAGCGTAGGCTCACTGTCGCTCCTCCTAAATCCAGAACTTGTGAAGTAGCTGTCAATACGACTATACCAAGCTCGTGGAGCTTGTTTAAGTCCATATAAAGCTTTTTTTAGCTTTAGGACCTGATCTTCTTTTCCTTTTTTTACGAACCCTTGTGGTTGCTCCACGTATATTTCTTCTTCAAGAAATCCATTTAGAAATGCTGATTTTACGTCTAGCTGATGAATCTTCCACCTTCGTTGAGCTGCCAATGCCACAAGTGCTCTTATAGTATCAAGTCGAGCTACAGGTGCGAAAGTTTCGTTGTAGTCGACTCCAGGTTGTTGTGAATAGCCTTTAGCCACCAACCTTGCTTTATGTTTTTGTATGGAACCATCGGGGTTAAGTTTTGTTTTGTAGACCCACTTAACTCCAATGATTTCTTTATCTTTGGGAAGATCAACTAACTCCCATGTGTTGTTCTTTTCGATCATTTTAATTTCTTCATTCATCGCCATCACCCATTTTTCGTCTTTGGCTGCAACTTCATAGCTTTCAGGTTCTACAGATGTGAAGCTACAAACTTCAGGGCACTTCTCATAGATTTCAGCTAAAGCTTTGACTCTTCCAGGTGTTGACTCCGGAACACTCGAAGTTAAGTGTCATCTAGTTAAAGGAACACTCGAAGTTGCAATTTACGTCATATGGTAACTTGGCGAGATTGTGATGGAAAGGTAAATCTTCATGTGAAGTCAGACCATGCATGGACATATTTGCTTGATTCTTTAAGTTAGACGACTTAAATTGAGTAGTAAGTGAGACCTGGACTCAAGGCACAAGATGAAATAAAACATGTTTACATTTGCAATAGCGTTGGAAAATGTAAATTCCATAATGATCTAGGAATTGGAATATATATGTTTGCCAATTATTGTTCAACAGATTACCTTATTATGTGCTTTCGTTACTAGCAGATCAACTGATGTAATGGAAGTATGATAATTTGGATCATAGTTTTCGAGAAAATTATATGGTTATATGAATATTACCTTGGGTATTTTATTTTCTTGAAAACTTTAATTATCAAAAATACTAAAATTGAATTTTGAAAATTCTTTAAATGTATTAATGCAACATTAAACCGTAAACAAAGGTTATTCCTATATTGGTAAATTGATCTACACCTGTAAGGGTTTTTGGTAGAGTCAAATTTGTTAAAAGAATAAACCTAGTCCTCTTTTCATAAGAAAGAGTGAGATTTAAACCTATTCCTTTTCATGAATGAGAAAGGCATGATAGGACAAATTAGAATTGTCTAAATTCTAAATACATAACTCGTAAGCAAATTTTAATAGTTAAGAAAATTGCATATTTTCTGAGTTATTAAATTAGAAGCTAGACGAATTTACTGCAAAATTAATAAAAGACAAACTAGCATATTTTATCTAGTTGTTGTGCTTTGACCATTTAAAATTACTACTTACAATTGTTGGAATAGTAGAACTATTAAGAAAGAAATTGCATGCCCAATTTTTCATGTTAATAGCATTGATGGATAATTCATCATCTACGTAGTAGAATACATTCTTTTAGTACATAAGTAATTGTTACGTATGGACTTTTTCAAAGGTGTAGGAAAGTAAATAGTACACTATTTTCTTTCACTGGTTAACACACTTACAATGTTGTCAAATCCAGTGGGAGTATTGTGTTCTTACTACTGAATAAGGATCTAATGTAATGATCTCTGATTCAGTTGGAGTTACAAACTTTGTCATCTTGGTAGTAACCCAGATTATCACTAGAATGTCTTAAGATAATTACTTTTCACTTATAGACACTTATATTTTCAAGAATAGTCATGTACGTTTCCTTATTAGACAATGAAGTGGTTCTACATCTACTAGTTATGCTAATATCAATGACACAATCATATTGGTCACATAAACATACATACGTCGTGTTGTTTATCTGCTACATGTTGTTGTTCCATGCACAAGTGGGAGAAATCTATATTGTGTGCAAGGTACAACATATAGGTGTATGATTTAACGGATTCTCTTGACTGCAAGGTAAGAGACTAACGTTCTAATATGACTTGCACATATCTAATTCAAGAAACACTTGGTGTTGTAATTTACGTCATGTGAGAACTTGGCGAGATTGCAACATCAAAGTAAATCTCTATGTTACGTGGGATCGTATCTAGAATAAATTTACAGTTTCTAAATTAGACAAGTATTTAGAATATGTGTCAAGATGATGTATAAGACTACTTCAAACTAAATATTTATGTATTATTAGAATGACATAAATGAATGAAGTAATCTAATACTACTTCAATTTGTTTATTTATGTATTTTGGAATGACATAAAAAAAATAATGTAGTCCTACATTATTGTGAAGTAAATAAATTAACTTGAAATTACTATTGAAACCAAAAGTTGTGTTCATAATTACTTTAGTTAAATATGTTTATGATTCATTGTAAAGACATAAACATGAAGTCTTTTAAGACTTATAACAAAGTAAGACGTTAACTTGTTATGTTTTTTAATTAAGACATATACAAGAAGTCATTGAGTTTATCAATGATTTATAACGTATAATAGGATTATAACAGTTTATGTTTTCTTGATAAGACATGGATATGAAGTGACTTGGTTAAAGAGTACTTGTGTTATAAAGCATGCAATTGGCTTGAAAAGTCTATTATATCATTAAGTTGACTTAGTTGGTAAATAGGTAAGCCAAAAAGAATATGTTTATCTTATATATTGTTGGATTGTCTTACAATATTAATTCAAATGAATACCACAAGTTGATGGTATGTTCAGTTAGGAGAATCAAACTTTATTTGATTTAAGATAACCATAACTTCTTTCTTAAAAGTAACAAGGTTAAAAATTGAGTATGGATTGAATATACTCAATATGACTCCAACCTAGAAGATTAATAAAACACCATTTTATTATGGAATGTGATGAATCACATTAAGTTTTAAGATTGATGATTCTGAATTTGTTAAACTGCTTATTAATAGGTTATTAACAAACTAAAGTCAGGAATTTTCATTGTATATTTGTAATGTCCCAAAAAGATGACAATGTAGTTTTCTCTAAGCTGCTAAGTTTATATAGATAGTCTATATATTACAAAAGGCAAGTGGGATTTTTTTTATCTTGAAAGATAAAATTACAAGATACATAATCTTCTTAAATACACTAGTAAATATCATGATGAGGCTAGATATGAAATGTTAACCTCAAGATGATGGAATTTTCATTCATAGATCTGTAAGGATATCTCAGATATTTGATTTATATGCTGAGAAGAACATGAGTTACTGGGATTATCGTAAACACGATAACCATTATGATGGATTACCAAATATTGAATTGGGTAAATTACTCATACTATGAATGTTAAAGATGCTGTCCATAAAGATAATAAATTTTGGAAATTTGGTTTATCTTCATAGTTAGACTAGAAAATGAAGATGAGTTTCTTCAAAGAGATGGAAAACTCTAGTTGTTTAAATCTCTGTGTAGAAATCATATGGACAAAATTATACACATATTTAATGCATGTTTTTTTGACAAGATTATTAATCATACTTAAGCAATTAATTGTGATTGAATATTCTTTCCTAGACACATTAAATATATAAAGATGATAATTGTCATAATTGTTTTCATAAATATAAAATATGACAATGGAATATCAAAACTCTTTATTGAGAAATTAATGAGGCGAGGACGGGTAATGTCGAAAGGTTTTTTGAATTCATATAATCTTTGGAAGTGTACGAAGTGCAATAATTCATGAATGGGTAAATGCATGCATCTATGAAATTATTCTTATGTTTAATTATTAAATCCTAGTTTTGATTTATAATTGAAATAAGATAAATTTTAAGTATTCCTGAAAGCTAGTGGTAGTATTATGTTAAGGTTTTAAATCTTATATGTTGTATAACATATAGGAAGTAACATTCCTTTTAAGCTAAATGTTAAGTCTTAGATTGGAATAAAACTTAATATATACAACCTAGATTGGAATAAAACTTAATATATACACCCTTAACATGTTCTTTTTAAGCCCAAGCAAGCAACAAATAAGCAAAGGTATGAGGACTCAAGCAATGTACAACTACAATAAGCTGAAGTTAAATGAGAGAGACTAAGGAAATAAGGGGATAAGCATTTGGCAAAGATGTTTATGCTAAAGGAGATCTTAAAGCTAAAATTGAGCAAAGAAGCTAATAATAAGCTACAACTAAGCACTAAAAGGCACAAAAGGGAACTAACCTAGCCTAATTATACTAATGACCAATAAAAATCCTAAATAAGCTAAAGGGAATATGAAATATGCTAAAACTAAGGAGTGCACTAGGCTGCTGAAGTGGGACAGCAAATCAGTCCAGGGGAGGCTTTTTGAGGGCAAGTTAAGCTATCAATAAGCTGAACCTAAAAATTACAAAAAATACTCCTAGCTAGCTAACCTACTGAATAAGCTAAATACCAAATTTTAGAATCTAAGACTAAGTATATAAGAAATTAAAAAGAAAAAATAAGTGGCCGTTGGAACAAATTGATACTAACTATAGAACCTGATATGAGTTTTGAGCAGATTCCAAATGCAAAATTAAGCTAAGACCACTATCCTAATGTGCATATAAACTACTATTATGATGAAATGGGTATGTGAGGTTGCAAGAAAAACAATTTGGGAAAAAATTTGATAAAAAATAAGCTACAAAAAAAGGGCTGCAAACAGCAGCTAAGCTGCTGTTTTGTGCAGAAATTTTGGCAAGAAAACTTTTTTTTTTTTTTTATCAAAACTTGCAACCTTTGTCAAAACAATTTTTACTTGATAAAAACTAACTAAATGCTTGAAAAGTGTTTTGACTTTGAAAGTCAAAAATGGGTAAAAAGCTTTTTTAACTCATAAATAAGCTAATGCCAAACACCCCTTTATGGGGGTGTTAATTGTTGAAAACTGATTTATCCCAAAGAAGCAGGTTTATATCCCAAAGAAGAAGACGCCGGACGTTGCTACTGTTAATGCTACAGGTACTCCTGTTACTACTTCTAACTCTTTTGGGACACTTGAGGTGCATGAGGACACGGGCATTCAAAGTCCTGTGGTTGATTCTAATACTGAGGAGGTTAATGAGGAGGCGATGATTGGGGATTCTACCGGTTGTTCTAAGGAAGCAGATGTGGATAAGGGTCGTACAATGGAGGTTAATGAGGATGTGTTAAATAAGACTGGTTCTACATCACATGTTCCGCTTGTGAGTGATTCAATGGGAACAATGGATGTTGGTTCTACTCCCATAGTTGAGAAAATTGGTAAGATTGAAAAACTACTTATTGCTGGGAAAGCTACTCTTGTGGATGATGATGGTCAACCTATTCCGTCTACCTCTTCTACTAAGAGAGCTAACCTTTTTTCTAAAGTGGGAGAGATTGAGGGTGTGATTCTGAAGATGAGGTTGTTGCTAACCCATTTGATGAATCTGCTAATATATTTGGTGGTGGCCAAGGGTATGAAGATGAGTATGATGAATATGACTTCGAAGACTATGCGAAACAGGTTCGTGATCTTCCTGGGAATTTGGATGCCTTTAATGCCATGTATGGCACAACGTTTCAAGGTCCTAGGAAATAATCTTCTTTCGTTGTGTCATATGTTATCATTTGAGTAGTGTTTTGTTTCTTGTTTTGATAATTGGAAGTATCTTGTTATGTAAGCTCTATGCCTATGTAACGGGCTGATATATGGGATCTCACTCATATACATTGTACTTAAACATTTATTTGGTTAATATATTTACCAGGGTGCAGGATTACTCCCCTTTACCCAAAAGAAAACTGATTTTTTTTGTACTAGACTCTATGAACTTTTTATGAATACTTAATAATAAGGTGAAAATGATTAATAACAAGCAAAATAAACTTACTAATAAGCACTTTTGACAAGTGCTTAATGACTACTTTTAGGACAGAATTTGTAAAAACAGACTTGTGAATAAAATAAAACTTTCATTAATTAAAAACTTACAATACTGAAATAAATCTAAAAACTATTTTTAAAACTAACTCCTACTGCCCTTCAAAGGCTTACAAGCACATCTATTTATACTAAAGCTAAGTCTTCCAATGCCCTTGTGTGCTTTTTTTCACTGAGAGAAAAGAGAACTTGGATGTCTTGTGTTTCTTTTGTTCAATCTCCACCATCCATTCATCTTGGAGCCCAAGGGAAGTGATCTTGGCCGTCCATCTTGAGGGCACCAATGGGGATTTATGGGATTGCCAACATGGCATATGACCCATGTGGGTGTGGGGTAAGGTGAGCTTGGGGACCAGTGGTGAGAGGGACAGGGGAAGAAGAGACAAGGGATTGGGTTTTGGCGCCAAGGTGAAAAAGCTGGGTTTGTTTTCTTTTTTGCAGTTTAGGGTAAATAGGTGGGGAAGAAAGGTTTTAATGTGTTGGGTAAATTTGTTTTTGGGTTAAACTTGGCTGGGTTAATGGGTTAATGGGTTTTGTTTAAGAAAAGTTTAAGTATTTAGTAAAAATATTTTTTCTCTAATTTTAATTAAAACTTTTTTTTTAGAGGAAAATAAAAACTTTTTGAGAAAGTAATTTAAATAAAAATTGGTTTTAAAAAAAATAGGATTTAGAGATAGGTTTTGAGTCTGATTCCCAAGCTCACTCCCAAATATGTATCCCGGGCTCCGAAAATGTAGAAAATCATCTCCTGGCTCCATCCGCAATGCACGTTTTCCATTCCGAGCTCATTTCCGTCCGTTTTTGCCCTGTTTTCGATCCTTTGTACCTGAAACACATAAAAAACACATTTCAAGGATATCTGCAGCATAATTGGTTATATTTCCGTGTTTTTAGACGTTTTTGTGGTCTTAGATGGGTAAAAATGATGAGTGAATAAGCACTCATCAAATCCCCCACACTATCAATTGCTAGTCCCTAGCAATCCGATCATATAAAGTAATGAAAGGATTAAAAGAATACCAAGAATACCCGTTTGACTTCTTATTCACTACGAGAAATTTAAACTTGAACGTAAATAAGTAACATGCTTGATTATCAAAACATGGTATCACGGAACGGGATTCACGCAAAATGGGTGTCTCCGAGGAATTGTAATCGTCATCCTCTTTTTGATACTCTCAAACTAAGCTTAAACTTATTGTGCAAACGTTTTTGTAAAATGCTAACACTACTTATATCAATAATCTGTGTAAGTCGAGACTTAACTTTTACTCCCCAATTTATAAAATTTAGGTGATTGTGCTCATTTTCAAAAGTTTGACCATTGAAATCGACATTTGTTATGGTTGTTATCCACTTAACTAAAGTACTAACTCATCGGAAACGATGAAAGTCTAAGGATCGAAAGAGCCTCTTCCATGTAGCGGCTTTCTTCTCGGCACATCCCAAAACATAAGTTTTAAGTGACCGGGCTTTTGACACCTCACAGAGAATAGTACCGAATTAGCGGGAATTCGATTCCAAAGATTTATGAAGCTACCGTTAAGTTAAAACTAAACCTAAATGGATTACAACCGACGACAATCTAGAAATTCGAGATTCAAAGGTGAGATCACTCCATGTTGCGACTTTCTTCTCAGCTTGTCCTTTTAAGGAGGCTAGGTTTTCACCCTCGAGAATAGTATCGGAGATTTCGGTTTCTTTGAAATCAAGGATTTCAAATTACCGTCAAACTTTTAGACAACTTTGACGAATACGAGTTCAACTTCTGATTTAAATTTAAGAAAAAGCAAGTTTCGCACATTTATTCATAAGCAACATAATGCTTTTATTCACGCAACTCATATTTTTCATTTTTCAATTTTTTTTTTTTTTTTTTTTTTTTTTTTTTTCATCATTTTTTTTTTCATTTTTTTTTTTCATTTTGACTTTGAACTTTAAACTTGCAACTTTTGCATCATTCAAGCACTTTTACGATACTCTCATTTTGCAACATTATTCAAATTATAAGAAAGTATGTTTTTTCGGAAATTTAAATAAAAAGTTGAACTCGGACTCTAAATCAATTTTGCTTAAAAATTTTTTATTGTAACAAGACGATTTGAATGTTCAAAAGTTTGACAACGAGCACGTATTTTAGTCCGATTAGTTAGCTTCTGGGAGAAAAGCCATAGATTACTTATATAAGCTCTAAAGAGAACCAACTACTCCACGCTTAGCATTTTCATTTGCACAACGCGTAAAACCTTAGCCTAATGTTAAGAGAGCCACTAGATCAACACTCTAGCAGAGTCGGGATTCCCCTTGTTCTAGCCGAATCAAGACTAAACTACCATTAATGCCGAAGCATCAATACTTTATTTTTGTGCAAAGCACTTCTTGTAAATGTAAATACTTGACTTAAAGCGATAAAAATTTTAAATTTTTGGCCAAAACGGGGTGCTAGGGTACTAGAAGGTACACAAGTGATCAAAATTCGCTAGAATTCCTCCCCACACTTAGAATTGAATATTGCCCTCAATATTCAAAGTACCGGCCGTAGCCGAACTATAGAACGGAAAAAGGTAATACTACTAGCCAAGTGTGTAAGCGAAATCTTTTTTCACAAAAGGATTAATAAAGATATCCCTAGATAATCGTTAGCAAAAAGATCGGATATTGGGCGGCCGGATTGAAAACAAAGCATCAATCATCACGATCTACGGGTATCTGAAAACAGAGCAAACACACACACAACAAGCAAACAAAAGTGGGGAAATTCCCCCACACTTAGTGTTAGAAAATAGAAAGAAGGCAGAAACATGGGTGGACACCCATGAAATGCTACTGTTTTTGTTAACCGAGTCGCTAGCTTGACTCGACCCCGAATTCATTTGTCCTTGGGGAAGCAAGCGGAAGGGATACCCGGATCAAAGATGGTATCCTCACTCCGGAGGTAAAGAGAATGGGTGGGTTGGGAGGGGTAGAAAATGTCGGGCTCAAGCACAAATGGGATAACTCCTCCCAAACTTACAAAAGGTTTATCAAGAAAGAGTGATCCATCATCCGGCGGTTTAGCGGGCGGACATCGGGATGACGGATCAAAGTGAAACGACTCCATAGAAGAAAGGAGTCCATGGTACAGAAAAGTGTTACTTGAAGGTGCAATAATGAAGGCATCCAAGATAGGATCCTTTTTCCGAATAACTTTGGTGATATGAATGTCTTCTCCAATGAGTATCCCAGGGTTAAAAATATTGTCCTCAGAGTGGAAGGAAATTAAGGTATCATCTACGTGAAAATCCTCACGAGAAGAGGAATCACTCTCGGATAAAAATTGTCGTGGGACCTCAGTATCAACAAGCTCATCAGTCGTAATCTTTGCTTCCTTTTCTTTCTTCGGGTAAAATGGATCATCGTATTCATTTTCTTCATTTGTGAAAGGAATTGAGTCGGTAGGAGCGAGTTCATCGGTGAACTTCTCGAGAAGTAAATCGATAGAAAAATACTTAAGCTCGGGTTCCGTAGGGAATTTCATCGACGCTTGTACTTCTTTGGTTTCTTCAAATGTGATCTCTTTCGGAGGGAGTGACGGTGATGGATCTTCATTCAACAATTGTTCAAGATAAAGGATATCTCCCTCTGAATCATAAACACCATCATCAATTCCCGGTGGAATCGATTCATCAATAGCAAGAAACTCATCGATCTCTTTCAAGAAAAAGTCTTCTCCCTCAAACGGAGTAAGAGAGGGGGAAGAATTAGAAGGTTCCATAATTTCAGAAGAAGGAGTGGGATTGCCACTCAAAGAAATCTCGATGTTCTTAGGAACAAGATCGATTCGATACACAGAAAACGGAGGGGGACAAGTGGTGCTCTTAGAGCTAGCAATTTCCACCACTTCCGTTATGGTCTCTGGTTTCTTAGTAATCGTTTTAAGCTCAGCATTTTTACTCAAAGATCTCTTAACCGTAAATCTTGAAAGACTTTGATCGATCCTAGATGGAGAATTTTGGATAACCATAGGTTGGACGTTTTCGGTACTTCCGTTATTTGTAGGAAGCACCGGGTCCTTTGTCACCTTGGTTTCACGGCTTTCAACATTATCAATACCACAAATGGTAGGCATAGATTTCAAATCTTGGTTAACATTGAAAGTCACGGCTTCCCTGTTTACCCTCAAAGTAATTTCCCCTTCATCAACATCGATCAATGCACGACAGTTTTAAGAAAGACCTCCCAAGGATGAGGGGCACTCGGGGATCGGCATCGAAATCGACAACAACAAAGTCACGGGGGAAATGAAATTTTCCTACTTTAACACACATCCGGCTATACCTAACGGACGAGAATTTGTACGGTCGGCAAGCTCGAGGATCATACATGTAGGTGTGAGTGGAGGTAAAGAAAGCTTTTCCACATGGAGTGTGGCATCAAGTTAATGCTCGCACCAAGATCGCCAAAGCGAGCATTGAACTAGTCCTTGAAAATCACACGGATGAGGAACTTCTCGGTCTCCTAACTTTTCGGGAAGGTTTTTAAGGATAACCGATCCGGAACAATTCGTTCAAGGAAGTTTTAGCCCTCGAAAGTTTTCTTTGTTGCTCAACAAGCTTTTGATCGTCGGACCAAACTTGGGCATTAGAAGGAGAGCCTCCGCAAAACTAATCTCTAAGTGCGTATCTTGAAAGATTTGGATAAGCTTCTCCATTTGTTGATTAGTTTTGTCGCGGGCTTTTGATCATTAAGCCTTGAAGGATAAGGAATTGAAGGCTTAATCTTCGGAACATCGGGTTCCGGAATGAAAGTTTGGACTACCGGAGGTTGGACGTGTGCGGTACTTTGTGGGCTTGTAGAATGCACTTTGTCCTTTTTCACCTCGGTTTTCTTTGCTACTTCCTCACAGGAGAGGGTGTAGGCATCGAGGGTCCATCATATGACTTACCACTTCGGGTGGCAATAGCATTCAACTCTCCCTTCTGGTTAGGAATCGTATTACTTGGAAGAGAACCGGAACCCGAAGGTTGAGAATAAGAAGTAGAAGGTTGATTGGCTTGAAAGAAACTAGCCATCATATTCCTCATTTCAGTTAATGCTTGTTACTTGTAGCTTCAATTCCTTTTGAAATCGTCCTCATGAGCTAATTTGAGTTTTCAAACATTTAATGGTGTAATCAGAATTCTTCATGTAAGTTAGAAACTTCCGTTGAACAGAGAAAGTCAATGCGGTGAAATTATGCCGTTATGCCTCAGGCCTTCTCCATGCCACTCCCTTAGCCGCCTGCATGTTATGATTGGGACATGGTCAATTGCAAGCTTATAACGTTCCCATGCTTCAAACAAGATTAAATTGGGATATTGTGGGAAATTGCGATATCGTTCTCAACCGTCACCATCGTGATTGGAAAATACTTTGCGAAACTTGAAACCATTTCCTCGAAGGTATGAATCGAATTCTTCGGGAGTCGATCAAACCAAGAAGTAGCATGATGAGTCAAAAAGTATGGGAAGAGATAGAGACGAAGGGCGTCATTGGAGACCCCATTTTGTTGCATACTCTGAGTAGCGGTCAGAAATTTATCAAGATGCTTGTTAGCATCTTCATCACGTAAACCATGAAATTGACAATTGTTTTTACTTGTTCTATCATATGATGTTTCAAGCTAAAATCGGTAGCTTGAATATTAGTCGGTGCAATGGGTCCTCCCCTCCCGTACATTGTGGGTTGACATAGCTCCTCCATCGTTCGGAGATCGGGGGCTACATTTTGATTAACGGGAGGAGGATTAGGACCGGGGTTTGGTGGTGGCGGTCATATTACGTAACTCGGGTGCGTTCGATCTTGCTGAAGTCATCTAGATCGAGAGCGAGTGCGCATGCACTTAAAAACCAAGGCAATTAAATGAGAACGGTATTCGAAACAACATGAACTTAAACCAATAATCCCAAGTGAATAAATCACTTCTATAAGACAAACGCACAAGCGGCCGGAGAAGCTTTTAGGTCAGCCAAGCTTATTAAAACCCGCTTCTTTTCAGCCGCAATTTAATGTCAGGCCGTCCTTATACCCACCACACAGTTTGTTTATTGAATAGAAATAAATCGACTCACAAGCGACACAAAGGCAAGTTTTAAATCTTTGGTTCGGGAACTTACTAATGATAACACCTCCGTTGAGAATGTTATATAATTGATTTATTCTATTTAAGCTCAAAATCACAAGAGAAAATCTTTTTGCATTTTTAATTTTATAGATATATATACAAAGAAAAAGGAAAATATTTTTTTACTTTTTTGATTTTTATAAAAACAATAACTTCACGAAGGAAGGATCTCGAGTCACTAATCGTCAAACCTTCAACGATATTGTCGCGACACAACCTCCCCGGCAGCGGCGCCAAAATTTGATTAGTATAGGCA
This sequence comes from Chrysanthemum makinoi, assembly GCA_910596185.1. Classification (NCBI taxonomy): domain Eukaryota; kingdom Viridiplantae; phylum Streptophyta; class Magnoliopsida; order Asterales; family Asteraceae; genus Chrysanthemum; species Chrysanthemum makinoi. The sequence continues at coordinate 298,472,730 of OU343217.1, read as the reverse complement.
AATATACCAAATATACGATATACGCGAGAATCGACAAATCAACCTTTTAGGAAAAGGGTTAACGTGCCAAAACTCACGAATGTGATATAAGTGATACCGGGTAAGTGATTACCCGGGTCGTGTCCCAACGAGGTGTGAATTGAGGATAACGTTTGAGGTTTGTTATTAAAATGCTTGAATTGTTCGGGATTTTTGTGTTTTTGATTACGTTTTCTAAAATCAATGCGGGGAAAATTAAGGCTAGGGGAACAAAGTAAATGCTAAATTAACTACTACTAAGCATATGAAACAATAAAATTAAGCTAAATTAAGTTCTATGGTGCTAATATGCAGCGTAAGAAAACCGGGCTAATCAGGCCTAAAAAGTGAAAATAAGGCAATTTAAGGCCTACGGACGTGAAACTAATTTTACTACGTTCTAAATGACTAAAAATAATTTTAGGAAAAAGCCGTGTATTTGTTCGACTTTTAAATTATTTATTACGAATTAAAAACTAATTTAATCTAATTAAATTATAAAAAATACTAAACTAATTAATAAAAATCTGAGGAAATTACAGAAAATACTTTAAAGATTACTGGTTCTAAGAAAAATATAAAAACTACCTAATGCTTTTTGAAATCAGCTCTTAAAAAGCCAAATAATCTAATAAGCTAAAAATTATTTTATTTTATTTTTTTATTTTTATTTTTATTTTTTTTCAAATTTTTCTTTAGAAGCTGAAAAAGGATGAAGGATTAAGCACTTTTTGTGAAAAACGAACTTTTGCAAGAGCTTAAAAAAGCTTATATTTTTGGACCGTAAGCAAAAACAAACTAAACACCCTTAACATGTTCTTTTTAAGCCCAAGCAAGCAACAAATAAGCAAAGGTATGAGGACTCAAGCAATGTACAACTACAATAAGCTGAAGTTAAATGAAAGAGACTAAGGAAATAAGGGGATAAGCATTTGGCAAAGATGTTTATGCTAAAGGAGATCTTAAAGCTAAAATTGAGCAAAGAAGCTAATAATAAGCTACAACTAAGCACTAAAAGGCACAAAAGGGAACTAACCTAGCCTAATTATACTAATGACCAATAAAAATCCTAAATAAGCTAAAGGGAATATGAAATATGCTAAAACTAAGGAGTGCACTAGGCTCTTTGAAGTGGGACCAACAATCATCCAGGGAGGCTTTTTGAGGGCAAGTTAAGCTATCAATAAGCTGAACCTAAAATTACAAAAATACTCCTAGCTAGCTAACCTACTGAATAAGCTAAATACCAAATTTTAGAATCTAAGACTAAGTATATAAGAAATTAAAAAGAAAAAATAAGTGGCCGTTGGAACAAATTGATACTAACTATAGAACACGATATGAGTTTTGAGCAGATTCCAAATGCAAAATTAAGCTAAGACCACTATCCTAATGTGCATATAAACTACTATTATGATGAAATGGGTATGTGAGGTTGCAAGAAAAACAATTTGGGAAAACATTTGATAAAAAATAAGCTACAAAAAAGAGGGCTGCAAGCAGTGGCTAAGCTGCTTTGTTTGTCACAGAAATTTTGGCAAGAAAACTTTTTTTTTTTTTTATCAAAACTTGCAACCTTTGTCAAAACAATTTTTACTTGATAAAAACTAACTAAATGCTTGAAAAGTGTTTTGACTTTGAAAGTCAAAAATGGGTAAAAAGCTTTTTTAACTCATAAATAAGCTAATGCCAAACACCCCTTTATGGGGGTGTTAATTGTTGAAAACTGATTTATCCCAAAGAAGCAGGTTTATATCCCAAAGAAAGGCGGCGGGCGTTACTCTTTATTAATGCTCTGGTACTCACTTTACTACTTCTAACTCTTTTGGGACACTTGAGGTGCATGAGGACACGGGCATTCAAAGTCCTGTGGTTGATTCTATCTTGAGGAGGTTAATGAGGAGGCGATGATTGGGGATTCTACCGGTTGTTCTAAGGAAGCAGATGTGGATAAGGGTCGTACAATGGAGGTTAATGAGGATGTGTTAAATAAGACTGGTTCTACATCACATGTTCGGCTTGTGAATTCAATGGGAACAATGGATGTTGGTTCTACTCCCATAGTTGAGAAAATTGGTAAGATTGAAAAACTACTTATTGCTGGGAAAGCTACTCTTGTGGATGATGATGGTCAACCTATTCCGTCTACCTCTTCTACTAAGAGCTAACCCTTTTTCTAAA
>OU343217.1:298366053-298470431 GCA_910596185.1 Chrysanthemum makinoi | reverse complement strand
TATCAATCATAATATCAATTCCGAGTTTCCGACGCCTTTACTCGTATCTTCCATTTTAAACCTGAAAAGTCAAAAGGGTAAATATTAGAAAACACTCTGGGTAAGACAAAACTCATGTTCATCTTACAACTGTGATCATAGGAAACAACAACCAACACATTGAAACCTGTAATTAATCAATATAACAAATGAGATAGGGACATGTCGCGACCAAGATCGAATCCATACATAACCCCAAGAATCAAACTGATGAAGCAGTAAAAAAATCAAATCCAAACGCCATAACAAAGATTATATACCACATGAAAACTTCAAAACGTTTTTAATCACCTTTACCACACGAAAACATTAAAACCCGATTTATTTGTTTTAGTCACGTTTTTATCCACGAAAATAACACATAAACGAATCGTACGAATGGAATATATATTCGGTAAAACAAAAACAAAATCGTAAATGATGCGTGGAGGGTTTTACCTCGAGAGAAAAGAGAAGAAAGAGGGTCGGGATGGCGTCTCCAACGGGTAAAACCCGTAACCATCTCACCTTGAATCATCAAACACGTTTTTATTCAAAAACCCTAATATCCGAAATCTAAAAATTAGATTTTGAGCGCGTGTGGATGTTTGAACGTGATTATCATGCATAAACGTGATCACAAGACACCGATCTATCATTTGAGATAGGTGGTGTAAGTATTTGAGGTCGTCGGAATTTGGCCGAAAAGGATGACGGTTGCCGGAACCCTATTTTGGGTCGCCGGAAATTTAGAGAGAGAGAGAGAGAGAGGAGAGTTTGGTGTGTGTGTGTTTTGTAGAGAGAGAAAGAAATGGTAAAAATGAGAGGTGGATAAATGAGTAGGGTTTGTTGTAATTTCAAGGCTTATGTATATATTTTAATTTTAACAGGTCTTAACAGGTCTAACAGGTCTTAACAGGTACATAACAGGTCTTAACAGGTCAGACCTGTTAAGACACGAAACCTGTTAAAGGTTAAACACGAACCTGTTAAGACCAGGTTGTGTCGTGTCGTGTTAACAGGTTTCGTGTCAAAATTGCCAGCCTTACTTGTGCATAGTTCTTGTTCTATGTCGATCACTATAGGTTTTAAGTGTAGGTTTTCAACAAGCTTCTTGGAATTCTTTGTGATCGTTGTTCCGCTCTAGCTCACCTGTTGTTAGTATAAATTTTCGAGCATTATTGTTACCTATGCACGCAATCTATAAATAAATATTTTTTTAAATCGTCACCAAAGTAAAATCCGAAAATTGACTATTACAATTCATGTATTTAAAAAAAAAGTAATAACACACTAAAAATATATATACTGAAAATAAACCACACACATTGCCTAGAGAATTATTGAACCCGTAATTGCACATGACTGAGAAGCAACTCAAAGCACATGGATACCGCTTAGCTAAAAGTAATTTGATCGATAGTTGTTGAGTCGTTGTATTTAAATAACTTTTAGGTACATGAGGTGAGATCAATACAAAACACATCTAATCTAAATAACAAATCATAAGATCTCACCTATTCATCTTCTTTTCATCCAATGGATTAGATGATAACAAAAATTAACAAAGAAAGGGTAAAAATGTAATTCTATAAAAACCCACTTTCCACCTTTTTTTTAAAAATAACATATCTTGCAAATGGTAAATCTTCAAGCCACAAAAAATACATCATCGCGACGAGAAAAAAATCATCTTTCTATTGATATGCACTTTTATATATTTCGACGAACTTTTTTTTCAAAATTTTGTTCCAGAAAAATCCCACGGGATTCGTAAAAAATTCCCACGGAGTTCGTAAAAAAATCCCACGGGATTCGTAAAAAGACGAATTTTTTTTCAAAATTTCCGTCCAGAAAAATCCCACGGGATTCGTAAAAAGACGAACTTTTTTTTTCAAAATTTCCGTCCAGAAAAATCCCACGAGAGTCGTAAAAAAATCCCACGGGATTCGTAAAAAGACGAACTTTTTTTTTTCAAAATTACCGTCCAGAAAAATCCCACGGGATTCGTAAAAATCACAAGTGATTTGTAAAAATGAGTAAATCATTGTTTTATACTTTTATGTCACAACTTTTTAAGGGTAGATGTTTTTTATATGATTGTTGAAATGAGCTCTTGGAATCTCTTTATTAAAAAGTTGTATGTTGTTATACAGAATCCCATGTGATTCTCTCTGATCCATTGGAATTCATATAGAATCTCATGTGTTCCATAAAAATACTTGACGAGTATCTTTTATGTGATCCATACAGAATCCTATGAGATTCTTTGATGAATCACTTTTAATTCATGGGATTCTGTATGAATCACCTGGGTAATCTTTATGAATTAAAAGTGATTCATCAAAGAATCTCATAGGATTCTGTATGGATCACATGAAATTCTATATGAATCACAAGAGATTAATGAGAATCACATGGGATTCTGTATAAATCCCATGGGATTTTCATTTTGCTTTATATAAAATGGAAGTACAAAATCACTTGATATTCTATTTTTGTTGTGTAATGTTATGAGAAAAATTCTTGTTCACTTTGAATATATCTTGTTTACTTTGAATATATAATGTTTGTTACTTATATTATGTTTGCTCTCATGAGTAATCTGTATAAATCCCACGGGATTCTGTATAATCCCATGAGATTTTGTATAAATCCCATGGGATTCTGTATAATCTCATGGGATTCTGTATAAATCCCATGAGATTCTATATGATTCGTTAAAAGAATCACTAGACTAGATACAATACATGACATCCCTCCTCAGTTAACAAGATAATTAAAAAAGAAATAATCAAAGAATGAACAAAATACAACCAAAAAGTAAACTAAATATGACACACTAATTTATATATCTTGTTCCTAGAAGTACAATTTTATAAACACAATAAAGGTTGATATATAATTGGACTAAATGAGGTCCATGCCAATTACAAGCATTAACTTCGAGCTGCAAACATGCGCAATTTGTATCTGAAGTATAAAGTATAAACATGGGTTCCCCAAAATTGAAAAAAACCCGAAAATATACACATATGCTAACTTCAGGTTTTCTACTTTAGTGCAATATACTATACTACATTTCACAAATACTAAAAAAAACAACTTGTTTCATAGTTGATTAAAGATCCATTTGAACCAAATTGCATTCCTCAGTTGATCATCTGGTTTACACAATCATTACAAAATACAAATTGTCCCTCTCTTTATCTTCCTTTTGAATTAATAACAAATTATACAATTACATATAATTTGTATAATTTGTTATTAATTTTTTTCATTTCAAGTCATAAAGATTCTTATTAATTGATCAATCGAATGCACTATCAATCAAATCGAATTAATAACAAATGACACTACAAGCAAAAAGTCATACTACAACCTGCATATTTTTCAAGTCATAGTCAAAATACTCTATCTTCAAGTCAAAGTCAACCTGCATCAAAAAATCAAACAATGTATATGAATCGAATTAATAACAGATTATAAATTTTTGATTTTGACTTGAAAAATCAGAAAATGTATAAATCTTTATCTTCCCTCTCCAATGCACAGATCAATCGAATTAATAACAAATTATACACACACAGTAAACGTGTAAATGTGTGTGTTTATAATTGAATCAAACTTGTCACACAGTAAACGTGTTTTTATGTGTGTGTGATTGAATTTGGGAGTTTAGATCTGATGAAGATACAAATTTTGATGAGAGAAAAAAACAAGTGAGTGTGTGAGTGTGAGTGGAAAGGGTGGGTGTTTGGTGAAGTTGGAAAATTACCAAAAGACCCTTCCGTTTTTTATTGAAGATTAATCTACACCGTCAGATCTAAAAGGATTGAATGGTGGAGATTTAACCATTTGTTCTTTAGATAAATGTTGTTCCGTATTGATCTTTTCTCTTAGGTACATACATTCTTACATAATAATATAAGCAAATTTGTGAATTCACCAATAGTAAAAATCAATCCTATTAACAATAAGAAATAATAATTTGTTCCAAATGAAAGCTTAATTTTTCAAACAATGACAATCCCGAATCCAGCCGAAACAAGTTTTTGTTTCTCCTCTATATCATCTTACAAAAAACCCATGTGCCCTAATGACTTCACCAAAACAAACAACAACAAAAGTCAAATTTTTAAACAATCAAACACTCGGATTCAAGTTTATACACAATCGAATTAAAAGTTTTGGTTTCATGAAGTGGTTCACAATTTCGATTACAACTGTTCTGAAAGTGTTTGATTGATAATGAACAACCATACGGAAGATGTCACATAAAATTAAATGATTTTTATAAATTCATGCTTAAGAAGTCAATTAATAATTTATTGATCAGTTGGTTACAAATTCTATATATATACTAACTATGGGGAGTACATTTCCCTCAAAGTGGGTATGCATTAATTGCTATGTTTAGCAACTTGGCAAAAATAGCCTCTGAGGTTTAAGTGTCGTTGCAAAGTAAGTCCTTTAGCAAGTTGGCAAAAATAGTCCCTAAGGTTTAAGTGTCGCTGCAAAGTAAGTCATGTAGAATTAATAACTATATAAAATTTTCCGGTCATTCATCAGTTCCAAATTCACGTCTACAAAAGCAATCCCGCTGCATCGCCCGGGTTTCAACACTCGTTAAACCTAAAACTAGATATGTGAATACTCTTTTGATGAGTCAATTTCAAATTCGCCTATGTTAACCCGAGCCCTTTTGACCACTTACCCAAACCAACATATATTGCCACCTTTATAATTCAAGTTTTGCCCATTTGGACCGGTTTTTTATTTTTATTTTTATTTATTTTTTATTTTTTTGAAAGACAATATTTTGGATATTAATGTTGGTGTGTATCTCCCAGAACAGTGTTAAGACAATCAATGACAGTAGCAATACCACTAGGTGGTTACCAGATATCACTTGGAATCGTGTGATCACTTTCCAAAGTAAACTATTCGACCCTAATGCCTGGGTATCCCGAATATCTACTTTGGATAAGACCAAATGCAGTTAGAGAATTTGGCACAATTCTATAACCCTTTCGCTAATAAGTGTTTACGTTTTCTGTGTGTCATTCATGCATAATCAGATCTCCTATTTATAGGAGGTTACTCTTAGCTAGTCAAATGGAATCATGAGTATTAATCGGCCCATTAATAGCCTCATAATTATCCCCATTATAGCCGTTAGTGGTTACATGACCAATTAAACGTAGTCAAGAAGCGCTTGTAACTGCCATTTTGCAGTACTTTAACACTAGCAGTACTTTCATACCATTAGCAGTACTTTCACACTAGCAGTACTTTCATAGTGCTATCAGTGTATCACTGCTTCAGTGGAATCCACAAGCTTCAGTGGAAACACAAGCTTCAGTGGAAACGATGCTTATCAGTGGAAACCACAAGCAGTACTTTCTACTAGCACTACCAATACAAACCACTACAAGAGTCAGGGTGTTCATGGACCTTATGGGTGTACACTCCGTACCTCCTAACCCATTACAAGGTGTGAACTAATCCCACAAGTGCACTAAATTTTCCAACAATTAAGAGGCTAGCAAGTTGCTAGAAATTACAACACAAAGCTTTTCGACCCCAACGACACTACAATGACCATAGGATTACGTGCAACCATAACCCTCGAATACAAAGTTACCATTATACTGAGATCTTCAATCAAACGGTAGTGACATGAAGTTTTGTTAAAAAATTTGATTGAAAGCAAGACATATATTAAATTATTAAACGTTGAGATATTATCACGTTACAAGAAATACATAGAATTAACATTTGGGCCCCAATCGCATCTTCAACTTGGCATAGCTCACTGCTACGTTTACGTAGATCCAATCGTTGAAAGGGCCTAAGAGCCTGTAATATGCAACTCTCCATGAATTACTGACGACCAAAGTTCCAGAAGCTCCCCAAAATCCGAATGCTAATCCAATTAAAAGACTAATGAAAAAACCACGAGTTATTAGCTTGTCTTGATCATCAGCTTCGTCGGTTTTTACTCCAGTTACTGGGTTTTGAGGTGATGAATCTCCTGGGCATGAATTAGGAAGTGGAAGTCCACAGAGTGCAGCATTCCCCATGTAAGACGAAACATTAAAGCTCTGTAACTGAGTGCTCGTCGGTATCCTGCCTGACAAGTTGTTGTTAGAAAGGTCCAAGACCCCGAGATTGGTCAACTGTGAAAGGCTTGTCGGGATGCCACCAACCAGGAGATTTCTTGACACATCAAGGAAATCCAACCTTGTTAATCTTCCGATATCGTGTGGTAATTTTGAGGCTAAGTTGTTTCTTGAAAGATTTAAGGCCACAAGTCCCAAAAGATTGCTAATTCGGGATGGTATTTCTCCGCTGAACATATTGTTAGAAAGATCAAGGCTAGTTACAAGACCCAAGGTACTACTATACTCATGCTTCTTCCCTTTCCATTCCAGCAATGCTTTAAACACATGTCTAACGCGACCAATGTAACTTCTAGGTATCCCTTCCAGCCCACCACAGTAGGTTCCAATAAATGCAACGGTTTTGATCTGTGTCATGGCTTTCAAGGTGCTAAGACAACTAGGTATGCTTCCAGAGATATTGTTGGATGAGATGTCTAATATCTGCAAATGGGAAAGCATGCAAAAGCTTGTAGGCATGGTACCATCGAATGCCTTATTGGCTAAGCTAATAAAATGCAACTTGGACATGCTTTTCCCCATCCAAGAAGGTATGTGGCCTGAAAGTTTATTTTCTCCAAGATCAAGAAATTGTAGTGACGACCAATCCTTTAAAGAGGAAGGAAGTGTTGGTTTTATGGATATAAATTAGTAGACGTGAGTTAGGATCGAACTCGAGACTATGGGATTGCACACTTTACGTATGAGAATTTAAAGTTAATAATTAAATATAAATGTTGTATTTATTTATTTATTAAACGAAATAACTAACGGACGTTAAGTAATTAATGTAATGGACTAACGGTCGTTAAATGTTTATGGAAAAGGACTAAATTGCAAAAGTTGGGAAGGTTCCGGAATCCCTTTGGGGACTCCTTAACCGATCGGCCTAGGGACACAAAACAAGGAAAGAAAAACCAACTTGTTCACCAAGTTTGCTTGGGTATATAAACAAGGCTAAGGGTTTTATTTTTCCATCTCTTGTGCTCATAAGCTAAACCCTAAAATTGTTTTGCGTGTGTTTTTCTTGTCCTCAAAACCGGTCGAACACCCCTAAGGTGTCGACACACTCTTTTTCCACAAACAAAGTTATTTGTTTTATAAAAACTAGCATTACTTTAATTCGGTTTAGTACGTGTGTACAAGAACATAGTAATAACACACTATTGTTATTATCTTGGATTGAATTACAAAACGGTAAGGGGTAATTCACATAATCCTAACTAAATCAAATTAGGGTTCATCCGTTGCTAGTTTGTGGATTTGATTCTTGTTCGGCTAGAATCAAGAAAAGGTACGCATATTCTTTTATGTAAATTAATTATTCGTTAATACATCCTATACGCTTCCGCATGATTACTTTGATGTTTTGTGATTATTTATTTGAATGTCTTGATATATAATTCCAACAGTGGTTTCAGAGCCAGGTTTTAATGAGTAATTAATTACATAAACGCGTAATAAAACAAATACTAGTATGTTGTTTGCTATGTTTATCTAGGGTTTATGTTTAATTTATGTTTGGTCGATTTTTTTAATTTTTGGGGCGTTCCCCTATTTATTTTAGTCGACACATGTATTAAATTTTTTAGGGTTTTGAAACTTGTTTGCTAACCTTATTAAAACCTAGAATTAATATTGATTACGTGATTAATTCGTGAAGAATTTGTTATGTGTCATGGAATTTTTATATGCGGTCTTGTGACTTATGTGTATAATTGTTATGATATCCATGATTATACATGCATGTTAGTCATGGATAAGTTGCTTTGATAATTGTTTAATTGTTGAGACATATTTAATTACGATAAATCTTGAATTGGGGAAGACTCCAATTATATATAATTAATGAATCAATTATGTGCAATTTGGTATATTTTAATTAAGGGTTTACGCAATCGATTCGTCGATGTATGTGGCTCACTTTCTATCGCTGGAGTGAAAGCTCTAATTAATATATACATTAAATTTTAACCTAGATATTAATTATTAATAGGGTTTTATCGAATAAGTTGCATGTGGCTACTTGTTTACACGTATAAATTGTTTATTATGTGCGCATTGTTTTTTTAGTAGTTTATTTTTTATTGGTATTACTTGTTTGTTTAATATGTGCGACAGTTTAAGCAAAGGGTAATTTTGAATAGAAAAATAATACGGACTAAACAATGGCGAAATTTGATTTGTTTTGGAAGAGTTAAGTTTTCATAGTTTAATTGATTGGTGACTTTGGTACAAATGGTCTGAACGGCTCACCCATTAGAATGAACTATAAAGGGGTTAATAAAGAAGTGCGCACAATTACACTGAAAGGATGTCTTAGGTTATGCTTCGCGTTTACCTGGTCCTCTGCCCCCTGTAAGTTCGAGTGGAGCTACTTAGTAAGCCATAAAATGTGCAAGCTCATCTTAAGGGCGAATTAGTTTTAATTCCATGCGCCACTTCGGTGGTAATTACCCGAAACACTAAGTGTTTACACTTATGCAAAAGTACGGTATAATGGACGATAATTATCACTAAATTCCTTGATTGGTGAACCCAATACCTCAATCAAAACTTTGATAATTTGATCTTTATGAATTGGTAATAAAAAGTTTTTTATTAAATTTATGCTACAAGATGAATGCATGACATCTTTGTACATATTTGATTTGACCACATAAAATCAAAACTAGTACCCTTTTAAATTAAGTTATATGCCATCTAATTAAATGGAACACTTGAAGTTGCAATTGATGTCATGAGAGTACTTGGCTAGATTGTGATGGAGAGGTAAATCTCTATGTAAAGTGAGACCTTACATGGACATATTTGCAGTTCTTTAAGTTAGACACTTAAGTTGAGTAGGAAGTGAGACTTGGACTCAATGGCATAAGATGGGATGAAACATGTTTATATTTGCAATAGCGTTAGAAAATATAAATCCCATAATGATCTAGGAGTTGGAAATTGTTTGCCAATTAATGTTTGACAGATTACCTTATTATATGCGTTTGTTGTTAGCAGATCAACTGATGTAATGAACCTATGATAATTTGGATCCTAGTTTTTCGAGAAAATTATATGGTTATATGTTTATATTACCGTTGGGTATATTTTCTTGAAAAATTGTATTATCGAAAATACTAATACTTGAACTTTTTTCTGTAGAAATGGCTCAAAATAACGATAACACTAACACTGCACTAAGTTCTGCGTTCAAAAGTTTTTTTGATCGAGAAAAGTTGACTGGCTCTAAGAATTTCAATGATTGGCACCGCTCTTTGAGAATTGTCTATAGAGTTGCTGACCGGTTGAAATATCTTTAAGAACCTTGCCCTGAACAACCAACTGGTCCTGATGCTACTCAAGCTCAAATTGATGCTTGGCAACTTGAGTATAAGCGTCATAATGATGTGGCTTGTCTTATGTTGGGAACAATGGAATCTGCTCTTCAAAAGTAGTTTGATCATTATTTCCCATTTAATATGCTCAATGAACTTCGGACTATGTTTGAGAAACCAGCTGCCGTCGAGATTTATGACTTGATCGACGCATTACACAGCTGTTGGCAAGGTGAGGGTAAACCCGTAAGTGCTCATGTACTGGAAATGAAAGGTTACATGGACCAGCTCAAAGCACTTGGCAAAACTTATGATGATGACATGGCTGTGAATCTGATTAATCGATCCCTTAACAAGGATTTCAATGGTTTTGTCAGAAATTTCAATATGCACTGCGTGGGGAAGACAATTACTGACCTACACGCATTGCTTATTGACTATGAGAAAGGGTTGCCTCAAAAGGTTCCTACCGCCCAGGTACTTGCTATTCAGGGTGGAAGGATTAATAAGCCAAAACCGCAGCGTGCGAACAACAAGAAGGGGAAGGGTAAGGGAAAGGTTGACAAAGGCAAACAGGTGATGGCTTATCAACCTCAACCCAAGAAGAACCCTACTCCTAGGAAGGAAAATCCTAAAAGGGATCAAGCATGCCACCACTGTAAGAGCGTTGGGCATTGGAAGAGAAACTGTGCTCTCTATCTTGATGAATCGGGCAAATAAAAAGAAGTATGAAGGGTCCTTGGGCGTCGGTTCTTCTGGTAATTTATTTGTCATTGAATTATTTACTCTAAATCATAATAATTCCTGGGTATATGATACGGGCTGTGGTATTCACATTTGTAATACACTGCAAGGGTTTAGAGTGGAAAGGAAGCTTGCCTATGGGGAGCAATATCTGCACGTGGGAAATGGCACACATGCAGTTGTTGAAGCCGTAGGAACGTTTAGTTTAGTATTGCCTTCGGGCTTAGTACTGTTATTAAACAATTGTCATTACGCACCTTCTATAATTAGAGGTGTTGTTTCATTTTCAGTTTTGTTGGATGATGGTTTTACTCATACTATTTCACGTAATGGAATTGATGTTTCTTTAAATGGTGTATTTTATTTTAAAGCAATTACTGTGAATGGTGTATTTGAAATTGATGTGATTGGAAATGAATCTAACAATAATAATAATTCAATGTTTAGCATTAACAAGAAGATAAAGTTAGATTGAATTCTTCTTATCTTTTGCATTGTAGACTTGCTCATATAGGCAAGGCTCGCATGCATAAGCTGCAACATGAAGGGCTTTTGCAAAATATCAATGATGAATCATTTGATAAATGTGAGTCATGCATATTGGGAAGATGACTAAGAAACCTTTCATAGCAATATGGAGAGGGCGATCTACTTGGTCTTATTCATACTGATGTGTGTGGACCACTTAGACATGTGTCAAAGAGAGGTGCTAGCTACTTCTTAACCTTTATGATGATTTCAGCGTTATGGTTATGTTTATTTGTTTAAGCATAAACATGAGGTGTTTGAAACATTTAAGGTTTTCAAAGCTGAAGTAGAACTGCAATTGGGAAAGAAGATTAAAGCTCTTCGATCCGATAGAGGAGGCGGGTATCTAAGCCAAGAGTTTAAAGATTACTTAGCTGAGAATGGAATTGTACAGAATCTCACATCTCCATATACTCCACAACAAAATGGTGTATCTGAGAGAAGAAATCGTACATTGTTGGACATGATACGATCTATGTTTAATCTTACCACTCTACCTTTATCCTTTTGGGATTATGCTTTGGAATCAGCTGTTCGCATTCTAAATATGGTTCCCACAAAGAAGGTTGATAAGACACCATATGAAATATGGCATGGTAAAGCTCCTAACCTGTTTTATTTAAAGGTCTGGGGTTGCGAGGCGTATGTTAAACGTGACTCAGCAGATAAAATCCAACAAAGATCTGTAAAGTGTATCTTTGTAGGATACCCTAAGGAAACTATGGGTTACTACTTTTACTATCCAACTGAAAATAAAGTAATTGTTGCTAGGTATGGAGATTTTCTTGAAAGAGATCTCATATCTCAAGAATTCAGTGGGAGAGTTTATGATCTGGAAGATGATCAAGAAGATGCATTACCTTCTGAAAATACTAACGTACTTCAGGTAGAACCTGATAGTCTGGGTCCTCCACCGGAAGTTGAAGTGATTCCCGTTCATAGATCCATAAGGAATACGCGTGCACCTGAACGTCTATGTCTTAACGTAGAGGTTGAGGAAACTATGTTAGGAGATCTTGGAGAGCCTACTAGTTATAAAGCTGCCATGGCAAGTCCTGACAAGGCAAAATGGCAGATTGCAATGAATGGGGAAATGCAATCCATGAAAGAAAATGAAGTCTGGGTAGAGGTTGACTTACCTCCAAACGCCACGGTGGTTGGAAGTAAGTGGCTCTATAAGATTAAGACTGACATGGATGGCAATGTACACGTCTATAAAGCTCGTCTAGTTGCGCAAGGTTTTACTCAAACTTATGGCATTGATTACGAGGAGACCTTTTCTCCTGTAGCGGACATTAGAGCTATTAGAATTCTCATAGCTATAGCGGCATACTATGACTATGAGATATGGCAAATGGATGTCAAAACCGCTTTCTTAAATGGTCGCTTAGATGAAGACATCTATATGAAGCAACCTGAGGGGTTCGTGAATCCACAATTTCCAAACCGTGTATGCAAACTTCAAAGGTCCATTTATGGATTGAATCAAGCATCAAGGCAATGGAATAAAACATTTGATGAAGAAATCAAAAGGTATGGATTTATTCAAAATCTTGATGAGCCATGTGTATATCACAAAGTTAGTGGGAGTAATGTAATTTTCCTAATTCTTTATGTCGATGACATATTAATTATGGGAAAAGACATTCCGAGTTTGCAAAATGTTAAGGCATATCTTGGGAAGTGTTTTTCCATGAAGGATTTAGGAGAAGCTGCATATATTCTGGGAATCAAGATCTACCGAGATAGGTCAAAGCGGTTAATTGGTTTAAGTCAAAGCGCTTACATTGATAAAATATTGAAGAGATTCAATATGCAAAATTCCAAGAAAGGATATTTGCCGATGGAAGTAAAGCATGGCTTATGTAGCGATATGTGCTGTTTCAACACCTGCTGAGGTGGCACGCATGCAGAAAGTTCCTTATGCTTCGGCTGTAGGATCTATTATGTATGCTGTGAGATGCACAAGGCCAGATGTGGCGTTCGCTCAAAACATGACCAGTCGATATCAACAAAATCCGGGTGAACTTCATGGATTGCTGTAAACATATTCTAAGTATCTTAGGAATACAAAAGATATGTTTTAGTGTATGGAGGAAATCCGCACACAGAACTTGGTGTCATAGGTTACTGTGATGCGTCCTGGCAGTGTGATAAAGATGATACGAAGTCTCAGACGGGTTATGTCTTTGTCATCAATGGAGGAGCAGTTGACTGGAAGAGCAAGAAGCAGAGTACGATTGCGATGTCTGCGACAAAAGCCGAATACATAGCTGCTTCGGAAGCTGCAATGGAGGCTGTTTGGATTAGGAAATTCATTTCAGGGCTTGGTGTTATGCCTTCAATTGAATCACCTATTGATATGTATTGTGACAATTCTGCTGCAATCATATTTGCCAATGAACCCGGAGTCATGAAGGGCACCGGATATTTTCTACGGAAGTATCACTATGTTTCGGGAACAAGTCCAGGAAGGTGAAATAAATCTACTGAAAGTTCACACAGATGATAACTTAGCTGATCCGCTCACTAAGGCTTTAGCTAAAGACAAGCTTGTAGGACTTGCCAATGAAATTGGACTTCGTTTAGCTAAAAGTTTCATGCATAACTGTGATTAGTATTTGGATAAAGGATATTGTAAAACATTTATTACTTTAATGAAATAAAGTTTGGATTATGTTTATTTTCATTTATAATATTGTTGTCTTATATTTGCATGTTTAATCCATGAGTAACTAAGTTATTCTAAATGTCCGTTGTCGATTAATGATATGGGAGTATCATTAAACTAAGACAAATCTGAGAGATGTGGTAAAATATACTTGAAAGTATATTGATGAGAATGCATACCAATTTCAGATGATATTCAATGAATTGAATATAGGACTTATCCCAACTACATAATTTACTTTGTGGATATTGTTATAAGTAAATTATGAATAGTTATCCTCAGACTTGAGATACCAGATAAGTGTCATGAATGTAGTGCATTTCTGTGAAGCAACTTAACGCTATACGTAACTGGTAGTCATAAGGGTTGTTTTCAGAAATGTTACAAAGTTTGTGGTTATTCTTGTAGTCAAAATAGAATTTGTTCCTTCAAATTTATTTGGAGTTTAATACTGCTGGGCCCCTCGTAGGGTTGACAAGATGTTTGTGCGGCCGCACCCAAATCTCCCCTAAATATGTTTAGATGATTCGGTAATCTTGGTCAATCACTTACAAACGAGAAACAGAATAGTTTTATAAAGAATGACTTAATTCCATGTCTTTATTTAACACGGTATTAGAAACAAAAGGATAATAATAATGAGAAATCATTAAAAGGTTTTCCAGGAGCCTTGCTCGAGTTGTACTAGAGGCATCGAAGTGTTGCTAGACGCTAACCGAATGTGATCACTCTATTAAGATATATCCAAGTGGGAGCTGTTGGTTTTATGGATATAAATTAGTAGACGTGAGTTAGGATCGAACTCGAGACTATGGGATTGCACACTTTACGTATGAGAATTTAAAGTTAATAATTAAATATAAATTTTGTATTTATTTATTTATTAAACGAAATAACTAAAGGACGTTAAGTAATTAATGTAATGGACTAACGTCGTAAATGTTTATGGAAAAGGACTAAATTGCAATAGTTGGGAAGGTTCCGGAATCCCTTTGGGGACTCCTTAACAGATCGGCCTAGGGACACAAAACAAGGAAAGAAAAACCAACTTGTTCACCAAGTTTGCTTGGGTATATAAACAAGGCTAGGGGTTTTATTTTTCCATCTCTTGTGCTAATAAGCTAAACCCTAAAATTGTTTTGTGTGTGTTTTTCTTGTCCTCAAAACCGGTCGAAAACCCCTAAGGTGTCGACACACTCTTTTTCCACAAACAAAGTTATTTGTTTTATAAAAACTAGCATTACTTTAATTCGGTTTAGTACGTGTGTAAAAGAACATAGTAATAACACACTATTGTTATTATCTTGGATTGAATTACAAAACGGTAAGGGGTAATTCACGTAATCCTAACTAAATCAAATTAGGGTTCATCCTTTGCTAGTTTGTGGATTTGATTCTTGTTCGGCTAGAATCAAGAAAAGGTGCGCATATTCTTTTATGTTAATTAATTATTCGTTAATACATCCTATGGTTTTGTGATTATTTATTTGAATGTCTTGATATATAATTCCAACAGGAAGCTCTCCGGTCAAGCTGTTGCTACTCATACTTAACATAATAACAGGTAAGTATCCCATCGATGTGGGTATTCTCCCATCAAAATTATTATTTTTTATATTAAGATACATGAGTTGCTTGAAGTTCATCCAAAAATCGGGAAGCTCTCCAGAAAGATGGTTGTTTGAAAGATCGATGTTAAATGTGTCTGTAAGATTCCACAAGAAGGAGATAGAACCCGAAAACATATTATTGTTAAGAACTAAATTTTGGGTGTTGGAAGGAAACAAAGGTAGTGGTCCTGAGAGATTATTAGAACTAAAATCAATATAAGGTCCATCCCCATACATTAAATTTGGCACAGTGCCATGAATGTGATTAGGTGAGAGATTTAGGTAACGAAGACTTGGTGTTAACTGCTTCCAGAACCAATCAGGGACAGAATCGTTAATTTTAGCAATAGAAATGTCAAGTATGGAGATGTTCTTCTGAGTTTTCAACCATGTAGGAAAAGAAGGACCCAACTTGCAAGATGCCAATGCAATGACATTGAGCGAAAAAGTTGGATACCAGTCAATATCAATTTCGAGAACAATGGAGTTATATGACAGATCAAGGTAAACTAGATGAGAAAGATTTGTTAAATGAACTTCAGTGATTTTACCGTGAAAAAAGTTTGAAGAGGCCCCCAATGATCGCAGCTCGGAAAGTGGCATGATCCTTTCACCGAGTATCCCTTCCAAACGATTGCATTCCATATATAACTCCCTCCGTGAAGAAAGGGCTGAAAGATCCGGGAGCAATCCACTCATCTGGTTATCCCCCAAATCAAGAATAATCAGATTTGATATCTTCTTGAATTTTTCAGGGAAGGATCCCTTCATATCATTGTTATTGATATGTAGTTCTCTTAATTCTGTGAATGTTGTAAAATCAGGCAAGGAACCGCTTATGTTATTTGAACTTAATTCCAAAACTTGGATCGAGTTTTCAGCGGGTTTCAAAAGGTGAAATAAGTGTGGAAGATCTTCTTTGAGGTTATTCCCAGAAAGATGAAGCAACCGTAAGTTACTAAAGTTACCAAACACTTTCGGCATACCCCCTCCAAGGCTATTATTTGTCAAATCCATGTTCTGAATTAAACTGAATTCACAGAAAGCTTCTGGAAAAGTACCCAACAACAAGTTGTGGGAGATGTTCAAATTGGTAAGGGTTCCACTGAAGTTGAATAACCAAGGGTATATTGAAGAGGAGGGAAGAGCGTTATCTGAGATATCAAGAACTGAAAGCGACTTTGAGAAGTTAGTGAACGGAAGAGACATATCAGCTGGAATTTTTGGAAGTTGACAATTGACTAGATGTAGTTCAAAAAGGTAAGGAAGGCTTGTGATCACATTTTTCAATAGATTATTAGACACACTGAGGTCAACGTAACTGAGGCTTAGGTATTTGAGTGAGGAAAGTTTGGAGAGCCACTCTGTGTCTTTCATAATGATGGAAGAATCTGAGAGATCAAGAGTTTGCAAGTATGAAAGATTACCCATTTGAGGGGGGACTCTAGAAACCTCTAAATCAATGCCCGAAAGGTTGAGGTAGTAAAGTTTTCTGAATGAATCGATGAATTCTGGAATCCGAGTGAACCTGTTAAAACTAAGGTCCAAATGGTTCAAGTCTTCTAGGAGAGAAGAGTTAATTTCACCACTGAAATTAACTCTCATGTTAAGATCATCGGACCAATATCCGTGAAGATCGAGCATTGTGACATGATCACTTCTGCTGCAGCCTACTCCTTTCCATAAGCATCAATCCAGTGAAGTACTCCGCCATGAAGAAAATATGCCAAAATCATCCACAAACCCATCCTTGAATTAGAGGAGTGCTCTACGCTCCTTCTCAAAGCAAGCAGCATGTGTTTTGGTTATGCCAGAAGCAAGAAAAATACAACATATAGAAAAGACGATTAGAGACATTGGAATGTTGGTTCTATTATGAAGATGGACAGTAGGCCCATACCTAGTATTTATAGCTGAGCCTGTATTTCATTCAATCAGAGGACTGGATAATGGTGTTTTCGATATAATAAGACTTTTTCTAAAAATTAACCTTCAAGACTAATAATAGATTTCTTTGCGCAGTCTTCAGTCACTGTTTATAATTCGGGGGGGGGGGGGTTTGGCTAGTGTAAATATTCATTATAAATCCCGAATATCTATGCTGAGCTTGGTCCCTAAATTTTAAGTCACATAAATATATGTCTAGTTTAGTTAGTCCATTAATGTGTCAAAAGAATTACATGTCTTCGTATTTTTTTTACTAATTTTAAATAAATCTTACATTTTATTCATTTTTATTTCTTTATATTAGTAATACAAATTGTGCCCCTATGTCCGCCCCTTAATAATTGTACCATTTTGCAATTATTGTAGTATCATGCATAAGCAATAATGCTTTAGAAACATACTATTTATAGCATGTTCTAGAAATAATCAACTTGCAATTATGTAGTCACTAATAACTATTTAAAAAAAAAAAAAAAAAAAAATCCCTACATGGATCCGGTTGTTACTTTAAGCTTCACTTTGATTTGTTTGACGGGTCTTTATGGTGTTAATATATGATTATTTGGTTCGACCTGCTTGGGATGCTTGTTGCTTCTGCCTCGTATTACTCATATTTTGATGCAACAATATGGTATCTTTTGGAAGTGGTGTTCGAGGTAAGTTGCAGTTTTGATGCATTATGTTGAAGAATGCTTGGATGTTCATACTTGGATTCTTCATGGAAGTTAAAGTGGACCACATTAGTGACATAGAAGGCTCAAGTATTTTTCTTGAGTAGTATTGTAAATCTTTATGTACTTTTGTCATTATTAGTTGGTTCATTTTAGTGTTAGTTATAAGAATGGTTTGTCATTCTTATATTCGAGTCTGTAAGTGTCCTAAGGATCTGAGATGAGGAATCACCCCTCATCCTTTGTACCTCAACGTTTTTTGGAGTAATACATTTTACCGGGGTGAATTAACCCTTTTACCCAAAAAAAAAAAAAATAACTATTTAAAAAGTCAATGGTGGACTTTGTAGGTGATGAGCTTTACAGATATGTCAATGTCATATAAGGAAAAAATCAATGTATATTTATATACTTGGTTGATAGCATTCTGAGCTATCGACATAAATAGCAACCAGCAGTCAGTCATGCTTCACATAACACAGAAAAGATCGATAAAAACACTAATAAGAAGGCATCAGATCATATCACAAAAGTCATAGTGAAATATTTCATTACTAAGGAGTATGTTATGTATTTGATACGGATTTAACACTTTTGTAAAGTTACACTTTTGTAAAGACGATCACCATTCATTTTTATGAAATAATTTGCAAAAGTGTACAATCATTAACATTTTCAACATTCTTAGAGATTTTTTTAAATATTCAGTTTCTCAATGATAAAACAGTTTTATACAAGCAAATTTGCTGTCATTGCATTCTACTTCTTCCCATGGATTAAAAATTGATATCTATGAGGATGATACATGAAAGGCTGGTATTAGCAAAGAGATCTCGGAAGGGTGTGCAATAGGTGTTGTCGCACATGACCTTCACTTAAAATGGGCCACTTTTTTATTAGTTTTGCATATTAGTATATGAGTCATATAATTTAAGTTTATATGCAATTTCTCTTTAGTTTACAAGTGTAATAGGGTCACTTTATTGTTATTGCCTAGGGCCACCGAAAACCACGAGACGACCTTGGGTATTAGTATCTATATCCACAGATAAATTTTAATAGTAGTAATTCTCATGCATTAGACGTTTTCAAAGAGTCAACTCTTAACATAAATAACGTAGGCCGTATTATTGGGTCGTAATTAGAAAGGCTGAAAGGGACTAATCTAATCCACATTCAATAGAGTTGGACCAATGGCTGCATGAGCTGTGTACAATACTATCTGCACTTATATTTGTTAGAAAATTTAGTGCACTTGTGAGATTAGTTCACACCTGGTTTTGGGTTAGGAGGTACGGAGTGTACACCCATGAGGTCTCTGAACACCCTAACTCAAAGTGGTTAGTATTGCTAGTGTTGGTTACTACTGCTAGTGTAGTAACTGATGGTTCCCATGAGATAGTGTAACATTGGTTCTTGCTGCTAGTGTATTGGTTACTACTGCTTGTGTAGTAATTGATGGTTCCTACTGGTAGTGTTCTGATTCCTGCTGCTAGTGTAATGGTTCCTACTGGTAGTGTTGGTTGATCCCAAGACATTTGAAGAAGCAATGAAGTCCCAGGATATTGCTTTCTTGAAAGAAGCAATCAATGATGAGATGGATTCCATCATGGGCAACAACATTTGGGTGTTGGTTGATCTACCACCTGGTTGCAAACCTCTAGATTGCAAATGGATTTTCAAAATGAAAATGAAGGTAGATGGAACTATTGAAAAGTTCAAGGCTAGACTAGTCATTCAAGGCTTTAAACGAAAGTCAGGAATAGACTATTTTGATACTTATGCCCCTGTGGCTCGTATTAGTACCATAATACTGTTGATTGCTTTGGCATCTATTCACAATCTGATTATTCATCAGATGGATGTGAAAACAGCTTTCTTGAATGGTGAATTAGACGAGGAGGTTTATATGTACCAACCTTAAGGCTTCATCTTGTCTGGAAATGAAAACAAGGTGTGCAAACTGATTAAGTCTCTTTATGGACTAAAGCAGGCATCTAAGCAATGACATAAAAAATTTGATGAAGTGGTTTTGTCTAATGGTTATTTACTTAACCAGTCTGAAAAATGTATATATAGCAAATTTGATGAATCTGGTAAAGGAGTCATCATTTGTCTATATGTTGATGACATTGATCTTTGGCACCGACCAAAATCGGGGTTGACTGAAAAAGGAATTTTGGCATCAAGGTTCTACATGAAGGACATGAGGGAGGCTGATGTTATCCTTGGTATAAGGATTAAACATGAAAGTAAAAGAATTTCTATCTCTCATTCTCATTATATTGAGAAGGTGTTGAGGAAATTCAATTACTTTGATTGTACTCCAGTAAGTACACCTATGGATACTTGTGAAGCTAAAGCCAAATAAAGGCAAGGCTGTATCTCAACTTGAGTATTCTAGGGTAATTGGCCGCTTGATGTATGCCATGACTTGTACAAGACTTGATATTGTTTTGCGTGGGTAAACCGGAAAGGTATACTACTTGCAATCCTAGTGCTCATCACTGGCAAGCAGTTCAAAGGATATTGAAGTGTTTGAAGAGAACTATGGATTATAGTCTCTCATATAATTGGTTATCCTTCATATTAGAGAGGATACGCTGATGCAAGTTGGATCGGAAGAACATGAAGACAATTCGCCTACCAGTGGTTGGGTATTCCTACTTGGTGGAGGTGCAATTTCTTGGGCATCCAAGAAGAAACTTGCATCACCAGTTCAACAATGGAATATGAATTTGTGGCCTTAGCAATTCGCTGGTAAAGAAGCTGAATGGTTGAAAAACTTGCTTCTTGAGATTCCATTATGGTCTAAACCTATAACACCTATTTCTATCCATTGTGATAGTGCAGCTACATTGGCAAAGGCTTATAGCCAGATGTACAATGGGAAGTCTAGACACTTAGGTGTCACACATAGCATGATTCGTGAGCTTATCATGAATGGGGTGGTATCTATAGAGTTTTTAAGATCTCAACACAATTTAGCTGATCACTTGACGAAGGGATTAGCTAGAGACTTGGTTTTAAAGTCTGCTAAAGGGATGGGTTTAAGTCCAACTTAGTCCTTTGAATGGTAAGACACCCAACTCCCTCCTAAGGAAACTTGGGAGCTGAGTTCAATGTGGAAAGATGAGCATTCAGTGGACTAGAGCACATGTTTTATTTACATCCCAAGGTTGTGCTCAGAACCTGCTGAAAGGAGGATGAAGTCTTTACTTCTTAATGGTTAATTTTCTTTGAAAAAGTGCTTGGTAGGAGCATGAATAAAGAGGAACCACCTATGTAAATGTTGAAGTTTTGCCGCTTCAGGGAGCTTTGCACTTTCGGCGCTTACAACATTTATGAATTTGGATATGGACACATGGCTTGTAAAGTGTCAGGAGCTTTTAAGTGTTTGAAAACTTGTGTGTATTTTATCTTCAGTATTCAAATGGGTTGAAGGGTTCAATTCTTACAACACCCTGATTCTAGAATATTTGAACGTGTAATGTACTAAGATGGAAATTCAATCCACAGGATATTTTCGTTTATGCACATGGTTTGTTTGATGTTTGTTTTTCTTGCAAAGGAAGTGAACTAAATTTGGGGAGGATTGTTAGAAAATTTAGTGCACTTGTGGGATTAGTTCACACCTGGTTTTGGGTTAGGAGGTACGGAGTGTACACCCATGAGGTCCCTGAACACTCTGACTCAAAGTGGTTAGTACTGCTAGTGTTGGTTACTACTGCTAGTGTAGTAACTGATGGTTCCTATTGGTAGTGTATTGGTTCATGCTTCTAGTGTATTGGTTACTACTGCTAGTGTAGTAATTGATGGTTCCTACTGGTAGTGTTCTGGTTCCTGCTGCTAGTGTAATGGTTCCTACTGGTAGTGTTGCAGTGATTAATTTGTAATAGCTTTAATTCATTCAAGTGGCTGTTATGATTTCTTTATGACCACGTTTAATTGGTCATGTAACCATTATTCCTATGATAATGGAGGCTTATTATGGGTTATTAATTCGCCGTTAATTACTCATAAAGTCCATTGACTAGGATTGACTGTTCTCTACTATATATAGAGAATGTCATCATCAGCATGAAGACACAGACAAACCCAGGAGAAACAAACTGAAAACTTAAACACTTATATGTGTAAGGGTTATTGATTAGTGGCTAAATTCAATAACAAACATTTGGTCTTATCCCAAGTAGATATTCATGTAACCCAGGCACATGGTCTAATAGTTTACTTTGGAAAGTGATCACACGATTTCAAGTGATATCCGGTAACCACCTAGTGGTATTGCATTGCTACTGATTATCTTACCCTACTGCTGGGCTCATAACCACCAACAATATCTACCGATATGCGAAGTGCCTAAGTTACTTTAAAATTCATGCTCTATATTGTATTGTTCCTTGTTGTTTTCTTGATTTGTTTTGGCTTCTTGCTAATAAGATGTTTGATTGTTCATTAAAATTATTTCGTTCGTTTAAAAACAATGCTAACTCTATCAATGAGAATGCTGAAATTGGTGCATCAAGAAAATGTCAACAGTAAAATATGTGGTTGCTAAGGACTTAAGGAGTATCTTCGGTATTTGAATATTGATCAAATGGTTTTGTAACATATTGGATTTCACAAACACATCAATACATGATCACATGTAGGCGTATAACTTATGGTTTTAGTGAGAGAAAGAGATAGAGGTTTGGGAACTTAGTGAGAGAAAATGAAAGTATTATTATGAGCTCCAACTCTCTACCTTGGGAGGTAGAGTATTTATAGTCATTACACAAATCGCCACCTATGGGTTGTGGATCAGGCATACAGTGGGTAAAGGCCCGTCCGTCCTCCACGGTGTTACAAAACTAAATGCTACTTAACTTATAATAACTACGACTACGAGCTTTCTAATGATTACATATACTTGAGGTGACCGAGACTTTAATAACTGGATTTACTAAATCCTAACAATCTCCCCCTAAGGGAGGTCACCTCAAATTACAATGAATACAAACAGATATTACGTTAGATTGTTCTTGGATTCTTGATTAAGTTCTTTGCTCAGTAGCTCGTAGTATTTGATTCTTCATTTTTGCATGTTTGAATAATCCAAGTGGAGGTCTTTAACTGATCCACGATATAATGATTGTTGAGTCAGTTTTGAGAACATCATCTATCATAAATCTCTATCTCATCCTTTTTGGTGTTGGTATTATATGATGTTGTGACAATATGGACCGACATGCTCACATTCTGGATAATGAAATCTTTTCATCAAAATAGCGGAAGCTTTAGATGATTCATGATATTTGCAGCAGCGTAGCAGAAGCATGTAGTGAAAATATCAGAGTCATTGATGCGCTAATCATGATTTCTTTAGAAGTGAATGTGTTGAGTGAGCATGCGGCTATGGATTGACCGCTTCATTCTGATTAGCTGCAAATGTCGGGCGTACCTGCATACAACAGTTAGCAATAAAGCGTACGAAAGTGTCTTTGATCACTTTCGTTGAATTGAGGTACACGGCCCACGGTTCTCGGTTGATCAGTACAAGTACTGCCTGTGATCAGGTATAATTCCAAAGAATTTCCTTGACAGGGTTTCTTAATGCTCTAGCTTTTCTCAAACCGGAACGCCTCAAAGAAGACAACACGGAGTGAGTGAACCAGCGAAATGAGATTCACTGATTGATGAAAAGAGATTTGAAAAACAATCGTGTACCGCACAATATAAATGGTTTTTGCAATACAACGAATGTTTTAATGAAAATCAATTATCAATCATAAACACCTTTTATTTTGAAATATTAGTACACAGTCGATGTGCTAGAGAAAAGATTTTTAAGCACAACGACAGGTTTTTCAAAGGTATCCGTCAATCCATACCTGAACCAGGATTGATTCAAAAGTTTGAATCGCCCCATTGTTTCTGTTCAGTTGTCACATGGTTGATCTATTGGATAAATCTCACATGCCACTCACCAGGAGCTTGTTTGATGTTGGCTCCAGAAGGCTTTCCATCTTCATTGTGAATATGTTTGCATATCACTCAGATGTTCTGGCAATACCACAAGGATAATGCGTAGGACTCATAAGATATAATCTCACATTACACATTGTGTGAAACTGTGAGTCTTCAAGGATAATGTGTCCTAATGAGATTTATAGATGATCTCGTGGCTCTAGACTCAAAAGTGCACATTTGGTTTCCTATATCGGAGACTAGGGAGAGGGTCTCCTTCTTCAATATCAACAATCTCTAAGATAAAGTTGATAGATTATGTCGGTTCCCCGTGAGAATGAAACAAGCCCTTTTAAGAGGAACTTGCGTAGTTTGGGAAGTTAGGTGCAGTGCGTCACTGGGTCCATGACGTCTTGTCTTCAATACCAGTGTTACCTTAGTAACCACCAGTAGCATATGTATTGAACCCGGTTTCTGCCCTAAGGTTGAATAAATGGAGGGCTATTTATTATCACCCTTTTCTCATTCAATTCTTTTTCATTCTTCAACCCCTTCATTGCTTACCAAGACTTCATGACTAGAACCTTGTTAGGTTTATTCCAGTACTAGCTCTGTCTCAGTCCGCACTCTTCCCATTTCTCATTTTTCTCCTTTTTTCATCATACCTAAGGACTCTACACTATCTAGTGGATTGACCCTGGGTAGATCCCTCCGGTTCTGGCGGATCGTGGGAACTAATACCTAACCTTACCATCCTTATATCACCATACTTAAAGTAAATTTGGTTAGTCTATTTGGTATTGTTCATCTGCCATTGGAACCAATTGAAAACCATTTGAAAATCAATCCAGATACTTGTGATATATTATCAAAGCATTTTGTACCTGAATTGTTTTTGATATTTTTAGAAACAGATCTCCCCCTCAACATGTGCATCATGTATTTGAAATCATTTTGGCACACGTAGGCAAGAGGAAGAATTAACTTATTTGATTACCATTTTCTAAAAGATATCAACATCACTTTCCTGATCAAATCAAGTAGATAAAGCATATCGGGGAAGGATGAGGTTTTCATAAATTTGCTCCCCCTCAATATGTGCCTAGAGGTTTGAAAGAGTTTTGCACATATTAGACGGAACCTGCACTTAGATACAAATCAATCACGTTTTAATTCTTTGTGGTTTAAAAAGATGCTCCCCCTAAACATGTGCATGGAAAATTTGAAATCGTTTGGCACATGTGGGGAGGAAAGCTTGCTAAACACTTGTGAAACCATTTATCGAATCATCAGTTTAAATCCAATTTAAATCACAAATTCTCCCCCCGATCACAATTTTCAAATTATTTGAGATTTGTGATCTTTGTAGATTTAAATTGATTTTGATAGCTTTTGAGGGGAGATGTGACTTGATTATGAGAAACATTTAACCGATAAGGATCAAGTTTGAGACTTTAGACTCCAAAGATTAAACATGCATGAGTATCTTTTGAAAACATAATAATAACAAAGGTCTTGTACCAATTGTATACAATATTGTAAAACATTGTTCTTTTTGATTATTCAAAAGTGGACCTTTCTCGATTACGTGCCAATTGTTTTGAAAAATACACTTTTTGATTGAAATCATTCTCCCCCTCAATCAATGACATAAGTTGTTGATTGAAGAATAGAGATTTTGACAAATGAAAAACCCGAATGATTTTCAAAAGTAGAGTCCGAAGTATTTTCAAAGCAATTTTGTTTTCATAAGATGACAAATATTTTTCAGAAGAATCATTTGAAGGAAAAATATTTGAAAGGAAACATTTGTCTTTTTACCGACAAACATTTGTTTTTAGAATTAGAGCATGAGGTTTGAAGATTTAAGATAAAGCATGGCTCTGTTCTTTCTTTGAAAAATGGGTTACTGTCTTAAATGACAATAAACCATAGTTTCACTTTCTCTCAATTTTTATTTTATTTATTTATTTTTTTATTTTATTTTTTTATGAACATTCGAACAATATCTAAAGTCCCGTGTCATTCTTTGAATGACAGCACAAAGACCGTAGATATTATCGAATCGAGAAAAGCATGAAAAAATGACAATATTTTTTGAAATTTTTCAAGATTTTTCAAATTTTTTATGGATTTTTGAAAGTTTTATATTTTTCTTTTGAAGGTTTTGTAATTTTGTATTTTGCTTTTCGAATAAATATTTACAAAAGATGGATGAAGAAAGACCTTTACTCCTCGTCTTCCTTTTGAAGACATTTGAGTGTTTCCGGTTGAAGACTCTTTAGACCAAGTCGTGGGAGGATAAACTCAAAACGTTCTCTAGGAAGAGCTTTGGTGAAGATGTCTGCTAACTGGTATTCAGTCCTCACAAAATAGAGTTCCACCACACCATTTTCTACTTGCTCCCTGATGAAATGATGTCGAATGTCGATGTGCTTTGCTCTTGAGTGTTGAACGTTGTTGCATGAGAGAGCCATAGCACTTTTATTATCACAGTACAGAGGAATTTTGTTGAATTCAAAGCCATAGTCAGATAATTGGGATCTCATCCATATGATTTGAGCACAACAAGATGACATGGCTATGTATTCAGCCTCTGTAAAGGAAGTAGAAGTACTCATTTGTTTCTTTGAAGACCAGCTCACAAGCTTATCACCTAAAAACTGAGCACCTCCAGACGTACTTCGACGTGTATCTTGACATCCTGCATGATCGATCTGCATAGGTCGTTAGTGACATACGGTGTCCTTCGGGTACCAAAGTCTCATATTGATGGTTTCTTGGAGATACCGAAAGACCCGTTTAACCGCTTCAAGGTGCTTTTGGTAGGCTTAGCCGATATCTAGCACATGCAAACAAATGAATCGTAGGAATGTCTCTGGTCATCGGGCTGTGAGGTACATCAGGGATCCAATCATACTACGATATTTCGTTTGGTCTACCATGACCCCTGAATGGTCCTCATCCAGTTTAGTACGCTCTATCATGGGAGTGTCAACAGGGTCGCAAGAATCAAATCCAAATTTCTTTAAAATCTCATTTGCATATTTAGACTGATTTATAAAAATGGCTCCGGGACTTTGTGAAATTTATAATCCCAAGAAAAATGACATTTGTCCTATCATTGAAATTTGAAATTTGGAACCCATTTCATTTGAAAAACGGTCACATTCATTGGGGTCAGTCGAGGCAAAAATAATATCATCAATATATATTTGAACGTGAATTAAATGTTTGGCTGACTTTCGGTGAAACAATGTCGGATCAATCGCTCCTTTCTTTGAATCCAAAGAGATAGAAGAAACTTTGATTGCGTATCATACCATGCCCTTGGAGCTTGCTTCAAACCGTAAAGAGCCTTCTTCAAATGATAGACATGAGTAGGATGCTCTGGATTCACAAAGCCTTCAGGTTGGCTGACGTATACGACTTCTTTAATATCTCCGTTAAGAAAAGCCGTCTTTACATCCATCTGATAGACTACCATGTTCTTACTTGCAACATTAGCCAAGAATATTCTGATTGCCTCGATACGAGCAACTGGAGCAAATGATTCTTCAAAGTCAATACCCTCCTCTTGACGATATCCTTTTGCAACCAATCGAGCCTTGTTCTTTAAAACATCACCATGCTCATCAAGTTTTACTTTGAAGATCCACTTCAGAGAAATGATCATAGCATAATCTGGAGCAGGTACTAATTCCCATACATCTATTCGATCAAACTCATGAATTTCTTCTTGCATGGCATTGAACCAGCTGTCTTCATTCATGGCGGTTTTAACATCTTTTGGTTCGACCTTAGAGAGTACGGAGTTGAAGAAGCACCATAAGGCATCGGTTGCAAGTTGTTTCCGCGTGGATACTGGACGAGAGGGGTTTCCAATGATGTTGTCCAATGGTTGATCATGTGTCCATTTTCTAAGGTGTTCATGTGGTTGTTGTTGAGGAGCTGAAGTAGCAGAGTCGATATCTCCTGAAGAAGATGGTTATGATGATGATTCAGGAGCAAATATGTTTTCAAATGGGGCATCTTCAGGTGTATCAAAGGGATTATCTCCATCATTGATGCCAGAAACAATTCCATGATGTACACTTGATGATTGATAATTTGTTGATGAGACAGAGTGATCAGCAGCAGGCGCTTCTTGACTTAATGACATTGAAACTGAAGGGTTAACTTCATTGTGACAGGATAGAAGCGACCTCTGTTGATGGAATTGATGAATCATTAGTACTTGGCTCATAGTGTTCATCAAACATTGGATCAAACAATTTCTTCAAATCATCTTCGAAGGAGATACATAAGGAGTTGCTGGTGAGGGATTTGAAACAAGGGTAGAACTGATAGGACTACTTGATGAAGATTGAAATGCGGGTCCAGAACTGAATAGTTTCCACGATATCTCGAGTTCTTTTGTTGTAGATTCGGTAACCCTTCTTGTTTGGTGCATAACCAACAAAAACTCCAATATCTGCCTTTGCTCTTAATTTGCCTAAATCTTGACCGTCATTCGTTGGATAGCACAACGCACCAAACACACGAAGGTAGGAGAGATCAGGTTTTCATTTATGGACAAGTTCATATGGAGTTTTTCCATGAGAGGTATGAATAAGGGAACGATTTTGGGTATAGCAAGCAGTGGCAATGGCTTCAGCCCATAGAAGCATTGGAACCATTGACTAAATTAGCATTGTTCTTGCGGCTTCCATAAGAGTTCGATTTCGTCTTTCAACTACACCGTTCTTTTGAGGAGTTCGTGGAACACTTCTTTGATGACTGATTCCAACACTTTCATAAAACTGAATTAAGTATTTGTTAACAAACTGTGTGTCATTGTCTGTTCGAACAATTCTAACAGTATTGTTGAGTCGAACTTGAAGCTGTTTGATAAGTTTGATGATGACATATGGAGTTTCATCCTTTGTCCTCAAAAACTTTACGCAAGTAAATCGAGAGTAGTCATCAACAATGACTAGAATGTATTTCTTCCCATTTATCGTTTGCACTCTCATTGGTCCGCACAAATCCATATGAAGGGTATAAAGAACTTCCATTATTGAGTTTGTGGGTTTTGGTTTGTGGGCATATTTCGTGCTTTTTCCCAATTGGCAAGCTGAACAAAGATGATCTTTTTCATACTTTAATCTAGGTAATCCTCTGACAAGATCCTTTCTGGAAAGATTATTAATGGTGCCGAAGTTTAAGTGATTGAGACGACGATGCCATAACCATGATTTTGTTTTCGAAGCCTTTGACAACAAGCAGATTGGAGAGGACTTCATCATGTCTTCGATAGAGATGGTGTATAGATTTGAACCACGAGTTCCTCTTAACAATTCCACACCATCAAGTTCTCTAACGAAACAAGTATGTTTTCTAAAAGCCACTTCTAGATCGGAATCACAGAATTGACCAATAGAGAACAAGTTATGACCAAGACCTTCCACATAATATACCCTGGATATTACACTTTTACCAACAACATAATCTCCATAACCCATAATTGCACCAAAATGGTCGTTCCCGAATCTAAAAGTCCCGATGAATTTACTCACGAAGTTCATGAGCCGCGAGCGATCACCAGTCATATGCTTGGAACAGCCTGAGTCTAGGTACCACAGAAGGATTTGAACGATCTGCAGTTGAATACAGACAAGAATGGATAACTGGATAATTGGGATCCCCATGCAAGAATGGGTTCCATTTGGTTAGTAACAGTGATTGGAACACCCACATCAGGAGTAGAAACAATGGAATCATCAGAAATAGATGCAGTGCTAGTGTCCGTATTTGACCTATTCAAAGTGTGTTCACTTCTTAAGGGAATAGTTCTACCAGTAGGCATCCATTTTCTAATGGGCATTGACTTATCAAACTTAGGGCATAGCTCATTAATCTTACGGCCAGTAGGTATCTATTGATAGCCTATATTACTAAATTTCCTTCATATGGGTTTCCACTGTTTTCTAACTTTCTTTCGCCTTTG
Organism: Chrysanthemum makinoi; assembly: GCA_910596185.1. Lineage (NCBI taxonomy): Eukaryota > Viridiplantae > Streptophyta > Magnoliopsida > Asterales > Asteraceae > Chrysanthemum > Chrysanthemum makinoi. The sequence continues at coordinate 298,440,814 of OU343217.1, read as the reverse complement.
CCTTTTAGCCTTCTTAGCTTGATTTTTAACATTAATAGTTTTAACTGGGCATTTGACAGCATTAGACAAATCATTCACACCACATTCATGATTAGTAACAGAAATCAAGCAGTCATCATTACATGGTTTGCGGATAGTAGCAGAATTTGAATTAATTACAATACGCTTATAGCTAATACTAGAATCAACACGATTCGTTTTATTCAACTCAAACTTAATATTCCTAGGGTGATCTTCTACTCTCTTCCAATGCACATTATTAGCTTGCGAGGTCCTATCTTGCTTGGTATTGCCTGGAGGCTTTAACCCGCTTGTTTTATGTCACTGATTACTCCTGTAGAGGGAATTATGGGAACATTAGTTAGTTGATCTACTTTTTGCATTCTTGAACTTGACGTGCAGGGATCTGAACTACTTGAAGGCACATTAGAGTTCACTTTCTTAACACTGGGCATAGAATGGTTTGTATACTTGGCACAAGGCATAGAACAAGGCATCACAGCTTTACCTTTCACACCTAAGGATTTAGGACATGTTGCTATTAAGCATTCTAGTAGTTCCTGAGATCGTTTGGCTTGAATGCAAGCAAACCTAATTTCTCTATCAAGCCGACTTATTTATGAAATCCTCTTCCACAATCTCACGGAGATATTCTAGACTATCCTTAAGGTGAGCAAAATAGTTACGAAACACAAGTTCATTATTCCTAAGATGAGGAGGAATGTATTTAACAGTCACATTATATTTGCAATTTGAGGATGACTTTGATGCAACGTTCTCATTAAAGACAAGTGGCAGTTTCTCTTTTTCCTGACTCCTCAGATTCTCAATTTTCTTTTGTAAAGACGTTATTTTTTCGTTGTTTTTGTCACGTGTGACTTTCATTGAATCATATAACTCTTTAAAGTGTAGTTTAACCTTTTCATTTTCTTTCAGAAAACTCTCATTTTCCTTTTGTAAAACATTAACCAAGTTTTGAAGATGAAAAGTATGAGAACTCTGAGAATCTAAAGGAGGCATATAACTTATGGTTTTAGAGAGAGAAAGAGATAGAGGTTTGGGAACTTAGTGAGAGAGAATGAAAGTATTATTTATAGTCTTACACAAATCGCCACCTATGGACTGTGGATCAGGCATACAGTGGGTAAAAATCCGTCCGTCCTCCACGGTGTTACAAAACTAAATACTACTTAACTTATAATAACTACGACTACGAACTTTCTAACGATTACATATACTTGAGGTGACCGACACTTTAATAACTGGATTTACTAAATCGTAACAGGTTTTATGACGCACTACACTTGATGTCCAACTTTTTAACTCTATGGAACAAGTACAGTTAGTTTGTAAATTAAAGTACATACTCTAAAAGACAATCACCAAATTCATCACATTAAAGTTTGAGTAACAAAGTGCTATGATGCAGGTTTAACTGACCAGGTTTTAATATTTATAAGTTCTCATTATACTTATGGTCTACCCTAATGCACTAACGGGTAGTGTACCCGGTTGTGTGTAGTGTAGTATTCGGTAAAACCGAGGTCGTCCCAAGAGCTATGTGTGCGGATTTATACTAAGTCTAGGTGTCACAGATTTTAGGATGATTATGATATTGAATTAACTAATTAACTACTAAAGAAAATAAAAGGTGAGGGTTGTGATCAACAAAAGAGGGGGGTGGGGGGAGTGGTAACCTAGTTACTCATCCTAACTAGTAATGTTTACATTTAATTACTTCAAATTACTTCAGGTGGGGTCAAAGTCGCTAGGAGAGCATTTGGTCAGTTAGTCCTAACCTATCTGCAAAGGGTCCCACTAGAGAAATCAGGTGACCAGTCATAAGTCCAGTTGTTCCTGGTCCTCTAAACCAAGTCATTAAGTATCGCTACATGCTAGATTCATAATAATGAGTGCCCAGGCGCTAGCAACTTAAACACTCATCCCCGACTTCTTAAGTTCATCCAAACGGTAGGTGATCAGTTGGTCAAATCGCACAAGCAGAAAGGGTCGTCAGTTGGTCATATCTTACCCTTCCCACTCAGTCTACCTAGTTAGGGTCAATTGGTCATATCTCCTAAGTAACTAGCCACTACCGCCATTTAAAACTACCGAAAGAAGGGTAGCTACCAACAAACTATGCATGCATAAACTTAAAAATAATTATACGAAAGCAATGTAAACAAAAACAAAACAATTAAGGAATCATAACTAGGCCAGCACTGGAGGTGCTTAGCTGCTCATATTAACTAAAACAATCGATCCAATGTTTAATGTTACGAAATACATGAATTAAAAGTAAAGAAAAGATAAAATGCTAATGCTTATCGTAGGGGAGTGATTTCACCCTTGGAGATAGCTCCGTATACTCCTCTAGATCTGCCTTCGACTTCTACTCATGTTCACTGGTTGTTGTGTGTAAAATGGGATGCTTTGAAATGCTGGAAATCTTGGGTATTTATAGGCCAGATCTGGTTACGGCGTAACTAATGTTAAGAATTACGCCGTAACATCCAATTCTTCGTATTTTGCACTAAAAATGCTGGTTACGGCGTAACATCTGGAAGGAGTTACGCCGTATCTTCAATAAATCTTGGTTACGCCGTAATTGTGGAATTAGTTACGTCGTAATCTGCAGCGGCGCAGAACCTCAGTTGACCTAGTTGGTTACGTTGTAATCTTTGGGAGAGTTACGCCGTAATCTTCTGTTGAGTTGGTTTTTTGAGCCACGCTTTCGTTACGGCGTAATGTGAGAGAGAAGTTATGCCGTAACTTCTTCAAAATGAGCATACTATGATATATCTTCAATAAATTCTCTAGATCCGCGTCTCTTTAGCTCCAATGCTCGTAAAACGTAGGAAAACAAGCGTAAATCCATATAAATGATATAAAATACGAGCATTATCGGGGGAAATTGACACTTAATATTCAGGATTATTTGATGTTATCAAATATCCCCCCACTTGAACTCTACATGCCCTCAAGTAGATCTTATTAGATAGATTCCTAAAAAGATATCTCCTGTTACCTAGAAAATATAAGTTTACAAATCCCTTATGCTAGAATAAAACAAAGCCGAACACCTCACGAAAAGGGAACAAAACACTCAAATCTCTCAACTATTCTAAGTGTCAATTTCGGGGTGATCACTCATTGCACAATAATATCATGTATTCTATCATAAGCTTGGCGGTTACACAAATCTCCACCACTAGAGTTAAGGACAAAACAATTCTTGAAGGCAATATGGGTAGACACGACAAGGGTTAAGGGTGATTTGTCATTACTAACATGTCATGGCGAAGTGGACAAAATCAATGATACATGACCAAATCCATGGCCAAGACATCAAAGATTGCTCGCTGCATCACCTAGACACGCTTCATGACTAAGGGTAGGATAAGACATGGGATAAAATTGGTGTAAAATAAAATCAAGCAGATAGTCTAAATCTATAACCAAGTCATCACCACTTACCGTTCGCCCAAAGTTCATGTTTTGAAGTCAAGAAACCGGATCACGATAAAACCAGGTAAATGTGCCATTAGAGGACGTCATGATGGGCACACTTCCAACTTCATTCTTCAAATGTGACCAAGGTGGCCTCCTCGATACTAAATCTATATTAAGCTTACAAAAATAGTGCTTATAACATTGCACTTTACAAACAAACGAATCAATAACTATATTTTTTTGAATCATCATTTTTTTAAGCATAACAGAATAACTAAACATAACATCCCCCCACTTAGGATAAACAATATTAGGATTTGGGGGGTCTTCAATGATCTTTAAGGATATGTCGTCGACGAGAGTGTGATTCCTGAACCTTTCCAATTGAACCTTGAACTTAGGCAAATAATGACTTCCCAATTCAAAATAAAGACTACAGGGTAGGCCAAGGTGTATCGAAACAACATGTTAGGTGAACAAAATGAAAGGAATGGCTCAGAAGGGTGTAACTAGGGGTATCTTACACTAAAGGTAAGTGCAACAAAGGGTTTAACATGGGGATCGAGAAGTCGAGGTGACTAATCGACAGACACACAATGATAGACTATTTGGGTGATAATCCTATAATACTTCCTTCTTAAACTGAAAAGTCCAAATACATCGAGCTAACTCAACATACCTCGTCTAAGGTCTCGAAATGATGTAAAGGCCAAGTTCTAAAGTTTACAAGCTACCGACACACTCATAATTTGGTGGATTTGGGGTAAATATTTGGAAATGGATAAGGCTAATCTCACCATAAAATATCACGGGTTATAATGTGCTCGGCTAAGGTCTAATCTAGTTAGGTTAAGAAAAACATGTCAAAATTTTAAAAATGGCATAATTTTTCAAAATAAACTAGAAAAACGAGGGCAAAATAAAGTTCAAAAGACAATTCTACTCCCGTCCCCCCACTTGAAATGTACAAAGTCCCTTTTGTACTAATCGTTAAATAAAGGTGAAGAGAAAAGTAGAATTTGAGCGAGAACTTCCCTAAAATTTGCTCCAAAAAAGAAAAGAAGGCCCACGAAAAGAGTTGTGCCTTCGCATAAGCATCCATGAGCAAACTTCAATCCCTGAAATCACACTACCGACAAGCATAATTCTAAAAAAAGAAAAAGAAAAATGAAAAAGAAACCTACCTCACATTTGTAGGAATGACGGTTGCATTTAGCGTATGCAACAAGCATTTTAAACCACTTGGTGGCCTAATTTGACGAGTGTAGTCTCGTGAGGGCTTACAGGGAACATACCACAAAGTTCATTTGAAAACTAATACAAGGTTATTGTTTTTAAAATGAAAGAAGTGTTACAGAGGATAGTTACGTCGTAACCCTTATAAGGAGTTACGCCGTAATTAAGCAAAACTTGGCAGACGCTACAGGAGGGTAGCTACGGAGTAACCATTGATGGGATTACGCCGTAATTGGTATTGCTCTGAAGTACCGCTTCAAAAAGTATGTTATGGCGTAACCATAAGAATGAGTTACGCCATAACTATATACAGACCAGGTCCCTGTTCAGCATGGTGTAGCAACGTTTCTTCGAAATCCTGCAAATATGGTTAAAAACACAAAACCCAACAGAAATGGAGATAAAACAAATAAAAGGGATAATTCGGTTGTCTCTCGAAAGAGCACTTTTCTTTATATACAAGTCTTTAAGTTAGACTCAGAGCCTTGGGGCTAGAAGTGATTATGTGTCATTTAGTGGATATGGCAATCTCCACGTTGAATCCAGCTGATTAGATTCTCATCTCGTTTGTATTCCTTGCCCAATTCTAAGCACCCTAAGTAAAAATTCTTGATCTTCTAGTAAGGGTGGTCAAAACATTTGGCCCTATCTTCGTCACTAATGTCGAGAAGTGGTCGAGCATGGATTAACTGCTTCTTAGTCCAATTTTTAAACTTCTTAACAGTCCTTGTCATTTTAAAAACAGTCTTTTCATCGCCAATCTCTAACCATACCAACCCTTCCTTCTCGTTTTTATTCTTGAAAGGGTTTTCCAAAAATCACCCCGGTTAGCCCATCTTCCACGAACTCGCTAATGTCATCCAAAACCACAAAATCAACCAAAAATGAGTGAGTCCCAACAAATACACGGATGTTTGTTGTAATCCATAGGAAATTGTTTCCTTTATATTCAAGTTCCCTTTCCATAACCTGGTTATAGCATTCCTTTGAAATGATGTTAATTCGGGAGACTGTGTCGATGAACGGATGGAAATCAATGTACCCGATCTTGCATGAATCTTTCAGATAATAGGGGTTCCTATGATGGATTCGAGCTCCCATCTCATAAAACTTGGGCTGGTCAGGTTGTGAAATAGTCTTTTCAGAGCTGCTGTTCCAATAGACCTTTTCTACGTCGCTCGAGAAATCGTCAGCACTGATTCCTAAGTCTTCTTCTTCAAAATTGACAAACACATCAAAATCTGTCCCTGAAGCTATTTTGCCAAGATTCGAAGGAGTCTTCGGGGGGTTACTAAGGAACTCTTCTAATGCATCGCCAAAATCGCCAATAGGATCAATCGCACAAACCTTTTGAGGGATGGACAGAAGTTCATTAGGTCTAAACATGGCAATTTCCCCATTAGCTTCGAGAGTTAATTTTCGAGCGAAGACATCCACTTTTCGTGGGCAGTAGCAAGCATAGGTCTTCCTAATATTATAGGTATTCTATTGTCTTCGGGAATATCCAGAATCACGAAATCGATCGGGAAGATTTTTATTTATTTTTACCAAAACATTCTCAACGATTCCTAAGGGTGATTGCATGGACCGATCGGCCATTTCAATTTTCATTTTGGCTGGTTTAAGATCTCCGATACCCATACGTAGGAACATTGAATGAGGCATTATGCTTATGCTCGCTCCAAGATCATCTAGGGTGTTACACATATTGAGACTCCCGATCAAGCAAGTGAGAGTGAAACAACCGGGATCTTTTTCCTTTTGCGGTAGCTCATTCCTTAAAACTACTGAACATCTCTCGTTAAGTTGAACCGTCTTATCGGGATCGTCACTTAATTCCTGTAAAATATTGTTAGGATCAGTTTTAATGGAATTAACAAGAGGAACGTTTACCGTGAGAGCTCCAACGTCAAGAAGTAAGAGTTTTTCCTTGCTAATTCTTCGTTTAACCTTCTCCGAAAAGGTAGTGGGCTCTTCAATGATTGTTTCAAATGTGTTGACAACTTCTTCTTCCCGTGCAGCAAGGTAATCCGTGATGGATTTCGAACATGAGTTCACACTCTTCTCGAAACCCTTTATCCGGTCTTCATGAGTCTTGAGAGGAGAAACTGTGTTTTCCACGAATGTTTTCATCATTTCTTCAATTCTCTCATCGCGTTCCCTAGATTCCTCGATATGGTCAAGGATCCTTTTTTATAAACTGTTTCCGGTCTTGGTCCAAAATATACTCTTAACCTTTTCTACCATACAGGTTCACCTTTCTTGACCCTTTCCAACATTCGTTTTTCAGAAATTTCACCATAATTATATTCTTGCTTCGTCAAGGTTTTCATCAGCTTATGATCAAAATTATCCCTTGGCCCATATCCTGTCTCCATATGCCATTTATTGCAATGTTCAGAAATTCGTTGAATACACTCTAGAGCTTGGTCAGGGGTCATGCTTGGAATAGGTCTAGGAGAATCGAGTAATTCACGTATCAGTGCATTAATTCCCTCAGAAGACATAGACTATTTGATGCTTGTTCAAGTCTTGAGTGGGGCATCGATAAAGTAACTCATTGAATCTTTCCCACGCTTGATACAACGTTTCTTCACTCTCTTGAACGAATTTATGGATCTTACCGAGAAGTTTAGCCATCTTCGAAAGAGGGTAAAATTGTTGAACGAATTCTCTTCTTAATTTATCCCATGTTTCCTTGCATTGGGGCTTGGGAGCTTATTGTACCATCTTTTCGCAGTCCCTGTAGAGTCATAGGAAAAATTCTTCCCAATGTAGAATCGAATAGCTAGGGATATTCCGGACGCTGAAAAGAGATGATAAGTAGAGCACTTCTTCTACATGATTTTGAACATCCTCACTTTCATCCCCTAAAAACTTAAGCTCATGTAATTCCAGGATAAATTGGTCCGGGATGGAGAATATTTCCACACTAGAGTCTTGTGTGAAGGCTCGTTTACAGTTCACATTTGGCTGCTCCAAATACTGCTCCAAGGTTATTTCTTCGATATTATATTCATTGATGACTTCAGGTTCTGCATCCGATTGTTCAGATTCGTAAAACGAGAAAATGTTATGAATAGGAATTGGTGGTAAACTTTTTTCGTCCGAAATTATTTTTCCGGATCATCGAATGGGGTGGCTAAAAATGGCCTTGAGCTTCTAGTCTTGAATCCTGACATTATAAAAAAAAATTAAAAATAGACTTAATAAAAAACCCTAATATAACTCCCCGGAAGCGGTGCCAAAAACTTGATGCAGATTTTACTGACCAGGTTTTAATATTTATAAGCTCTCGTTATACCTATGGTCTACCAAAATGCACTAACGGGTAGTGTACCCGGTCGTGTGTAGTAGTATTCGGTAAAATCGAGGTCGTCCCAAGAGCTATGTGTTCGAATTTATACTAAGTCTAGGTGTCACAGATTTTAAGATGATTATGATATTGAATTAACTAATTAACTACTAAAGAAAATAAAAGGCGAGGGTTGTGGTCAATAGAGGAGAGGGGTGCTAACCTAGTTACTCATCCTAACTAGTAATGTTTACGTCTAATTACTTCCAATTACTTCAGGTGGGGTCAAAGTCGCTAAGACATCATTTGGTCAGTTCGTCCTAACCTATCAGCAAAGGGTCCCACTGGAGAAATCAGGTGACCCGTCATAAGTCCGGTTGTTCCTGATCCCCTAAGCCAAGTCATTAAGTACCGCTACATTCTAGATTCATAATAATGAGTGTCCGGGCGCTAGCAACTTAAACACTCATCCCCGACTTCTTAAGTTCATCCAAACAGGTAGGGTGATCAGTTGGTCAAATCGCAAGGCAGAAGTCGTCGGTTGGTCATATCTTACCCTTCCTACTCAATCTACCTACTTAGGGTCAGTTGGTCATATCTCCTAAGTAACTAGCCACTACAGACCATTCAAAACTACCGAAATAAGGCAGACTACCAACAAACTATTCATGCATACACTTAGAAATAATTATACGGAAGCAATGTAAACATAAACAAAACAATTAAGGAATCATAACTAGGCCAGCACCGGAGGTGCTTAGCCACTCATATTTACTAAAACAATCGATTCAATGTTTAACATTACAATATACATGAATTGAAATTAAAGAAAAGATAAAATGCTAAAGCTTATCGTATGGGAGTGATTTCTCCCTTGGAGATAGCTCCGTATGCTCTTCTAGATCTGCCTTCGACTTCTACTCACGTTCACTGGTTGTTGTGTGTGAAATAGGATGATTTGAAATGCTGGAAATCATGGGGTAGTTATAGGCCAGATTTGGTTACAGCGTAACTAATGTTAAGAGTTATGCCGTAACATCAATTCTTCGTATTTTGCACTGAAAATGCTGGTTACAGCGTAACATCTGGAAGGATTTACGCCGTATCTTCAATAAATCTTGGTTACGCCGTAATTGTGGAATTAGTTACGTCATAATCTGCAGCGGCACGGAACCTCATTTGACCTAGTTGGTTACGTCGTAATCTTTGGGAGAGTTACGCCGTAATCTTCAGTTGAGTTGGTTTTTTCGAGCCACGCTTTAGTTACGGCGTAATGTAAGAGAGGAGTTACGCCGTAACTTCTTCAAAATGAGCATACTATGATATATCTTCAATAAATTCTCCAAATCCGCGTCTCTTTAGCTCCAATGCTCATAAATTACTTGAAGGTGTAAAACATAGGAAAACAAGTGTAAATCCATATAAGTGATATAAAATACGAGCATTATCGGGAGAAATTGATACTTAATATTCAGGATTATTTGATATTATCATGCTATTTGAATCATTTAACATAGTTATTGAATATGATATGCATATGCACTGCCATATACAACAAGACATAAAATGATCATGAATTTATGTAATTGATTAGTAAACTAACATGTTGGAACCTTGAAGTGGTCACACCAACCTCTAGAAAAGAGAGGGCTTTACCTAGTTTGAGTCTGTGTGGCGGTGGGTTTAAAGCCCATTGATTAGTCAGCCAAAAGGTCGGAAACTATAGTTACCAAAAAAAATGGAATAGGACTAAGCGAACGACCTTTAACTCCTTGCTAAAGCTCATACCCATGCTTGTTTTTAACAAATAAGCACCAGCTCTTATTCTCATGAAATTGTGGACATCGTGTACCGCACTACTAATCGACTCTTTACAAAATGTTTCAATTAGTTGATGAGAAATGGGTCATTTTCTTTAAAAATAAAACGGAAAAAGTAGGGAACTTGTTTAGTCGCTAAAATACCGAAAGTTCAAGTTTTAAATTCTAAAGGTACCTTTGGCAAAACTAGTTGCAAGATGATCATGTAACATCATCTTTGTCTCATACTTTAATATCATCTTCTCCGGTCGCTCTCTAACTTCATATTTACCGAGCACTTGATTTCATGAATCATATCCATTGACATTGATAGAAATTTATGGTTTTCCTTATAATAACATAGACATGATTTATTCGGACTAAAAATCATGTGTACAAATGAAAATATATGAGTTTGATTTAAAGTGATGGATATAAGGTTTTACTGAAAAAAAGAAGTTTGTTAGAAGACTAAGTTATAATACGAATTTCATCGTATGATATCATAAAAATTTAAGAAAGGAAAACCGATAAGAATTTAGAGAAAGGATTGAAACAAATAAGAAAGACAGAAGGGAGAAAAAACTTTTATTACTGTTTTATATCATAAAAGTGTAAAAGTAAGAGAGATGAGAAAAAATTTGTTAAAAAATCCGGAGAGAGAGAAAAGCATATCGAAATCTATCGAATCCAGCCGATTTCAATAGAAATAAACTACAAAAAATCCGATAAATCTTGAAAACTTGAAATTAATGGTGTTTTATAATTTTTAAGATGTTACTTCTTTTATTGAAAAACTCTATTATTTTTAAGATACGTGTGTTTAAAGGTATAAGGGATGGAGAATATAAAGAAATTTTTTTTGATGGCATATATGTAATTATTTGGAAAAAAGGACAAGATATACCTCCACTTTTATTTTTATTTTGAACATCAAATAATTTTATATAAAAATTAGCAAGAAGCTAAAGATTGAAAGAATGATTTGAAGCCCACCAAATTAACAAATAAAAAATATGGTAGTTGTGGAAAACTAGAAAGAGGGGTTGAATAGTTTTATCAATTTTAATTAAAGTTTCAAATATTTAGATCCGATCTTATGTGAATTCGTACAGATGGATGGATAGATAGTATGAAACAATAAGTAAAGTAAATAATAAAAGCAAGTAAAGTAAGGAATAGTAAGTAGCGACACAAGTGATTTATAGTGGTCCGGCTACAAGGACACCTTCCTTGCCCTACTCCACTCCCCGAGTACCCCACTCGAGAGTTCAATCACTATGTCAACAAGCTCCTTCAACTTGGCTGAGAAGCCTCACAACATCGCCTACATTTTTTCCGATACAAAGCTAAATACCGAGTTCTTCCACGAGGTAGAACCAAACCTTTACACAAATATTACACAACCACTATGTGAAATAGAATTACAAGATCTTGCTACAGAAATCTTGTGGATGAACAAATCAATCAAGGACCCTTTGCTTGGATGACTTGTAGTATAGTGTGATCTCGCCTTTGAGAAGGACCTATATAAGAATCACAACAAAAGATAGAAGAACTACTAGAATGATCAAATGATCAGAGGTTAAGAAGAAGGGTGAGTAACAATGAAGAAATGGCTCACTATTTATAGGCATAAAAGCGTTTTATCCCACGGTTCCGGCGAATCCCTCACTTGTGGGATCCGGCCAGTGCAATACCAGGGATCCGGCAATCTGAGTTAGAAAAAACAGTTTGGATTTTGGGTTGCAAACTGGGTTATGGGTTATGGGTACGAGCTATGGGTCATGGACTTTGGGTCATGAGTACCTAACAAGATATTATGTATCTAGACAATGGGTCCTGAGTCTTGGGTTATGGGTCATGGAAATTGGGTCATGGGTCATGGATAATACCCAACATGATTTTATGCATGATGTCATGGGTTATGGATTAGCTCCATGGGTATGGGTCATGGGTCTTGGATATTACCCATCCTATTACATAAACTATTACAATAATTAAATTATTACAACTTTTTATGTAAATGACCAAATGTATATACTTTGCAAAATGAAATTTATTCTTATACTTTTACTTATGATAACTTTATATTATTATAAACAAAACACAACGAGATCGCTAAATATTAATAAACGTTTTACAGTTTATTTGTATTAACAGTCTCCACTTTTTGTTGATGACAAAACATAACGTTATGATTAGTAAAACTTAAGTTTAGATGTACATTTTGAAAGTGTATGTAAGTTTTACTTCTTCCCCCCCCTTCTGTCAAAACAAAAAGTAAGCCTAGTAAAGAAATAAATTGTGGAAGGAAAATAAATATGATCCACAAAGCACTAGCTCCCCCTTGACGGTAGCTCCCCCAAGAATAGGGTGTCAAGCTAGAAATATAATACCTACAAAAAAATATGTTAGTAATAACATGTAATATAATCTTGTGTAAGACGAGAAACAAGATAGAAAGCCAAGGTACGTAAACAAAGTCTTGTAATAAAATAACAAAATGTAGTGGTATATAAGCCACATATAAATGTAAAACTAAGAACAATGATTGTTCTTTAAAATGACCTAAAAAGAAAACAAATAGAGAAAATATTAATATCATTCCTTCCACGCTTGCATAGGAGTTAATAATGGAAGTTTTAGCGAGTGCTAATGTTGATGCGATCAAGGATATGGTTAAGGATGAACCGCATCTGGTCCCTTATTTTCATTGCGAGATCCCTAGTAGATTAACAATGTTCGCAAAAGAGATAGTGAGGGAGGTGTGGGTGGATGGTTTCTGGGTAGGTTTGATATTTGGAGTGTGGAATAGGTGGTGGAAATGTTGGAATGTATGGATCACAATCCATGATGTTGGTGAGTGGTGGTGGATAAGAACCTAAATGTTTGTGAAAAACTAGAAGGGAGGTTAAATAGTTTTTGTTAGGAATTAGAAATTCCCGGTATTAAAGAGTCGGTCACCTCAAGTATATGTAATCGTTAGAATGCTCGTAGTCATAGTTATATTTAGTTAAGTAGTATTTTGTTAAGTAACACGTGGAGGACGGACGGTCTTTACCCATGTATGCACGATCCACAGCCGTTGTGTGGCGTTTTATTGTAAGACTATAAATACTCTCTACCTCCCAAGGTAGAGAGTTGGAGCTCATAATAATATCTTTCACTTTCTCTCACTAAGTTCCCTAAACCTCTAACTTTCTCTCTCTAGAATTCCACTTATAAGCCCACTTGTGTTAATGGTTTGATGTGTTTGTGAAATCCAATATCCAACAATTGGTATCAAGAGCCATGGTTAGATCATCTCTTACATATCTTTGGTTTTCTAGTGGTTTTTAGGTGGTTTTTGAGTTTGAGAAAGTTTAGTGGTTTTTGCATCATTTGGTGGATTTCTAGTGTTAAAGTTTGGATTTTGATTGTACTTTTGTGTTTAGGATCATCACAAGTGTTTAGGTTTTGATTTGGAAGGCTTGAATCATCGTGGTTGGGTTGTTTTTGGATTGAAAAGTGTGTTTTTTAAAGTTTTTCTAGCTAGCGACTTGAGCTACGGACTTCTTTTCTTGGTAGCGACTTGGTTTGTAAAAAGGTAGCGAGTTATAGTTGTTTTTGGTAGCGACTTGGTCCTAGCGACTTGTCTATTGAGACAAGCCGACACATAGTACAAGTTAGTGGATTCTCCACTACGGCTGCCTAGCTTGACTTGGTGAGGTTAGCGACTTGCTTCGGAAATTGTTAGCGAGTTGTAGTGTAAGTTGTTAGCGACTTGATACTAGCGACTTGGACACTTAGCGAGTTGCTCTTTAGCGACTTGGTGTGTAGCGACTTGGTGCTTTAGCGACTTGTGTCCAGCGACTTGGGTCCTAGCGACTTGGTCTTAGCGACTTGGTTCAAGAATTCTTAGCGACTTGTTGACTTTTCCCGACAAAACTTCAAACGGCTATAACTTTTGATCCGTAACTCCGTTTTCAGCGTTCTACCCATCAAAACGACTGTGAGAACGAGGAGAATGTCATGCCGAAGATACTAAAGTTCATTCGGGTCAACCTTCGAGGGCTAAATCCGCTCGAACGAAGTTATCGAGGTTTTTATGTTTTTAGACCTAAAATTCTAGGGAAAATCGTGCATAAACCAATCCAAATCTCAACCAAACAACATCTCTGCTAACCCTACAAACATTTATATGTCGTAACACACAATTGTTTATCATTTTGACAATCCATCAGTCATCTTAACACGTTCCATTGGTCATTGCTTAACGGTTTGGTCTTGATTTTAGTAAAATCCCGCGAAAGATTCTATTTCTCGGTTTAAATCATAGACTTGTAAAATCCGTGCATTCTACCATATCATGTCTTACTCTACTGACCCAGTGATTTCAGAAGTGCTTAAATTGTATGATGCTGTGGACAACAATGATAAAGTATGCTACCCTGAATAGTTAAAGATGTTTGAATTGAACAATGAGGATGTGAGATCTTCATGTTCAGAGTACAATGAGAATGCCACGCAAATGGAATGCACATTGAGCCATATCGCCTACTTCATCTGCACCTCATACAATGTTATCCATAGGGGGATCGAACATGTAGTGCTCTTTTCCGCCAGGACTTACCTACATTGACAAGAAGCTTGCTTTTGAACTTAGAACATTTAAAGCTGCAACTTACCAATGAAAAGGTTCAAAAGGATGGTTCCGGTCAGCTCTTCAAGTAATCTACAAACAATTTCACCATTCATCGTGGGGAATATTCATGATTCGATCAACACTTGACTGGAATTTCCTTCAAAACATACTGGAATGGAAATTCAGGAATTCATTGAGACATTTATCCAACTCATGGATAATGTGAAAAAGTACATTGAAGAATCGGCTCAAAAGAATGAAGACGTGAATGAGTGTCAGTGCAGCTTGAAAGATTGTTGTGATAAGTTGGGTAATGTATCTGTTGAAGAATCGGGTGTTGCTGAATGCGAGAATGTCGACAACAAAAATGATGAGTCGGATAATGGAAAAATGGAATCTTCGTGCTCAAATTCACAAGAGAGAGGTGCACCGATACACAACCGGTGCAAGTTAATGCAAAGGAACGCTCCATGGAAGCTTCGGATGTACCCAAGATAGAGATGCACCCGTCACGGCTGTGCATGTCAATGATGAGGTAAGTTGCATGGAAGTTTCTGATGTACCTAGTTGTGCATCTTCTACTCAAAATGATGATTATGAACTGCATGAGTACGTTGCATTTGTGTCTGATGATTCCCTTACCACTGAGCTTAACATATATAAGGATCAAGTTGCTATTTATGAACAGCGTGCTAAGTTTGAGTTGACCACCCGTGAGCGGGAAATGGATGTCCAAATACGTACAACTATTAGAAAAAGTAGGTTTAGAGAAGTAGTATTAAAACAAGAGTTAAACTCCTTACAAGAAAAGCTTTCTAAAACTCCTAAGCAAAAACAAGAACTTCAGGAAAATGTTAAAGTGCTTAAGCAAGAATTTAGTGCTAAGGAATCAAAACTTTTGAATGATTTTTCTAATCTAAAGACTTTGAAAAACAAGCTTGAAAATAAGTTGTACGTACAAGGAAACACCATTCAGGCTGCTCACATGATCACTAAGCATAGAGTTCTAAGTGACAAACATAGTGTGGCCTTAGTTGATGAACCAAACCACGAGGCTTGTAAAAAGGCTAGAGAAGCTCATAAGGTACTGTATGATGGTAATGAGATCCTTAAACCTAGACAGAAACCTAGTTATACTGAGTGCCTGAGAAAGATAAGAAATCAGATGAAGTCACTAGGGAGAAAATGAATATGAAGCTAGAAGACCCTGAGTGTAAAAAGAACAAGATAACGATAAAACCCCATGATTACACTAAGGAAAATTGGATATCCTTAAACATGTTTAAGCCTCAGACTCTATTGACCCCTGAACAAGTGTTCTGGAAAAAGGATATGGACTTGCAAAAAGCTGAAAATCTTGTTGAAAAGAATCCCCCTTGTAGGAAATTCCCTAAAGCGGCTGTGTATCCTCCAAATACACCAATGCATTTAGTTCCTAGAACTATTGCCACTAAAGCAAGACCTTAATCAGTCAATATGTTATTCTTCAACTATTTGTAGATTTTGAGAAAACTTGTAAGAAAAGGATCACACCCATGGGATAATGAAGGGGAAAGGGGATTTGAGCAAACAAAAGAATGCTATCTAACTGAGGTCATGCCTTTCTTTAAACAACTAAAAGATCATTTTGAGAGTCTTAAAAGGGGATAAAATCAGATATTAAAGAAATGGAAAAGGAATTTGATGCAATGATAGTTGAGGTTAGTGACTATGAGCGAGAATTAAAATATAATGAGATTGAGAGGAAGAACTTGCATACCTTGAATGAGAATCTTATTTCTGAATGTATTACTCAAGATGTGTTTTACTCTGCTACGAATTGTTCCATTAATGCTTCTCAATTTCATGAATTATCATTTGCTCGAAAGTCTCCCATGATCGTGTCATTGAGCTTGAAAAAACTAATTCCAAACTATCTGAGAAAATTGAACTGGATGATCACGACAATTTGGTTAAACATTTGTCTAAACTAGAAGCATTTTAATTTACATATAAAATATCAACATCTTAAAGAAAATGTCAAAACTTCAAATATCAAGACATCCTCAAATGCTCCGAGTTTGATGCGTTTTTCAAATTAACAAACGTGATGAACAGATTCAAGCTCATTGCAACACGATCGGAAAGTTGAAAGCCCAAATCTCTCAATTAAAGGGTCAAAAGAACAATATGACAGCTCCCAAATGCCTCCTCCTTTAGATTCTCAGAATTCTCAAACTTTTCATCTTCAAAACTTAGTTAATGCCTTACAAAAGGAAAACGAGAGTTTTCTAGAAGAAAATGAAAAGTTAAACGACATTTTAAAGAGTTATATGATTCAATAAAAGTCACCCGTGACCAAAACAACGAAAAAAACGCGTCTTTACAAAAGGAAATTGAGAATCGAGAAGTCGGGAAATGGGAAACTACCACTTGTTTTCAATAAGAATGTTGTCTCAAAGTCACACTTAGATTGCAAATACACTGTGACAGTTAAATATATTCCTCCTCATCTTAGGAATAATGAACATGCTTTTCATGACTAATGTGCTCACCTTAAGGATAGTCTAGAATGTCTCCGTGAGATTTTCGAAGAGGATTTCATTAACAAAACTCTTGATAGTGAAATTAGGTTTGCTTGCCTCCAGGCCAAACGATCTCAAGAGCTGCTTGAATGTGTAATTGCAACATGTCCAAAACCCTTAGGTGAAAAAGGCAAAGCTGTGAAGCCTTGTTCTATGCCTAGTGCCAAACAGGGAATCCGTTCTATGCCTAAAGCCAAGCATGTGACCCTTGATATGCCTTGTTCCATATCTAAATTCAAGCAAGCAACCGGTGATGTGCCTCCTAGAATTTCAGATCCCAGCACTTCTAGACCAGGAATGCAGAAAGTAGTGAAGCCATGTAATGTTCCCATCGTTACTTCTACAGATGTTAAGATTGACACTAAAGTTAGCGGGTCAAAACCTAGAAGCTATGCAAGAAGGATAGGATTAAGCAAACTAAAAGTGATCATGATAAGGAAGTGAAAGAACACCATAGGGACAAGAAGTTTGATTTGAACAAAAAGAATCGTGTTAGTTCTAGTATTAGCTCTAAGCTTACTAAAATTAATTGAGGCCTTATCTTTGTCTGCAAAACATGTAAAAAATGTTTAATTTCTGGTAATCATGATAAATGTGAAGTGTTATTTTTGAGGTCTAAGATTCATAACCCAGTTAAGAAAGGTTGGAGAGCGAAAGAGATTAAGCAATCCTGGAAACCTACATGGAATGTGTTTACAAATGTAGGATTTCAGTGGAAGCCCACAGGTCGAATATTAATGCATGGCAAACCTTACTCCTTAGCTAGATCCACTATGCCTAGAATAGTGCTTGTTAAGGTTTGGAAGCCAACTGGTAGAATAATCCCATTAAGCACAAAATTCCATTTGACTAAGTCTGATGCTTCTACTAGTTCAGCTCCTAGGGATAATGCCATTGCATATAGGGTTTCTGCTGATTCAAAGATTTCTTGTGCTAACCAAAAGGAACCCATCAGCACGTGGGGATCCAATGTTTCCAATTCTCTATCTTCGTCATTTGTCCAAAGCAGGTCGAATAAAATCGTCCTTTGGTTTTGGATTCGGGGCTCTAAACATAACCGGGCTCTTAATAATGACATCTGTTCACATCAGTTCAGGCCTCGTTCTTCATCATTATGGTGTCTGAGATAACACTTCGAGGCCATGTTCTTCAAAGAAAAGAAAAGTTATGCGCTCTTCGTGCGCTTTATCTTCAGCTAAAGAGGTATTCTCTCATGAATGGCCATACTCATCTACATTCTTCATCAAAAAGCTTCATGTTTTTCCACGCTCATTCAATCATCAAGTGGATCTATGTTCATTGGTGTATACTCTTATTCACTTGTTAAATCAAAAATGGCAACTTCGAATGCAATTTTTGAGGGGGAGAAGAGTGAATATACTACATGATGATGGATGTTTGAATAATGGTTATACGACTTTATTTTTGATGATGATGAGTGTATATTATGTTTGATTATGAGTGAATATACTAAGGATAACTGGGATTCATTGTTTTGATTTTTGATGACTCTCCTCCAACGCCTAATGCTTCACTTACTAAGGATAATTGGGAATCAATGTTTGGGATTCATTGTTTTTCAAAGATAGGTTTGATGAGTACCTTCAACCTTCGACGAATGTTGATCATCCAGCTTCTGAAGCTCATGCTCCGGTTTCTATTGACTCAACTGGTTCATCATCAAAGAAGTACAACTCAGACTACTCAAAAGCCCTATCTCCAGTTATTCCTCAAGGCGTTGATAATGATTATCATAATATTGCTGTTGCACTCATGAATAATGATCCGCTCTTTGGTATTCCTTTGCCAAATCTTCACGGATTATTGTTCATGAATAATGATCCAGTCTTTGGTATTCCTTTGCCAAATCTTCATGGATTATTGATATACTCGATTATAATATAAAAATATCAAATATGAATTAGACGCGAGAGAATTACAAATCAACCGTTTTTAGGAAAAAGGTCGACACGCAAAACCCGCGAATACTCGATAAATGATACCGGGCAAGTGTTACCCGGGTCGTTTCCCAACGAGGTGTGAATTGACGGTCACGTTTGAGGTTTGTTATTAAAATGCTTGAATGGTACGGGAATTTTTGTTTTTGATTACGTTTTCTACAAATAAACTAAAGGGAAAGTAATTAAGGCTACGGGAACAAAGTAAATAATGATCTAACTACTACTAAGCATACGGAACAATAAAATTAAGTTACACTAAGTCCTAGAATGATAATATGCAAAAACGTGAAAACCCGGGCTAATCCCGAGCCTCAAAAAGTGAAAATGATGCAATTTAAGGCCTAAGGATATGAAACTAATTTTCCTACGTTCTAAACGACTAAAAATAATTTTAGGAAAAAGCCGGGTATTTTTTTCGACTTTTAAATTATTTATTATGATTTAAAAACTAATTTAATCTAATTTAATTATAAAAAATACTAAACGATTTTGGAAAAATCTGAAATTTTCACTAAAAATACTTTAGGTAAAACTGGTTGCAAGAAAAATAAAAAAGTGGTACACTACTTAACGAAATAAGCAACTAAAAAGCCTAAATAAGCTAGTAAGCTTATAACTGTTTTGGTATTTAAATAATAGAAAGTGCAAGATTCTAACAATCAAAGTCCCTAGGGCAGTTGGTTAATGGTTGTGTGTTGGGTATGTGAGCTAAAGGTCCAAGGTTCGAATCTGTGCTTGGCACCTTTTTTTGCAAACTATTTTTTTTTGAAATTTTCTTTTTGCCACTTAATGATAAGATGAAAATAAGACTTTTTTGTGAAAACACTTTGTTCAAAACTTTGGAATAAGCAGTTTAGAACTGCTTATCCACAACAGTTAACAAAAGCAAAAAAAAAAACAAACATCCCTTAGCAGTTTTGAAGCTTAAAAGAAAAGACAATATAATCACTAAATAAGCATAAAATAAGCTAAAAACTGGTACACCTAATCTATGTCACCTAATAAGCACCAAGGTACACTAAATAAGCTAATGAGAAATTTAAATAAGCTAATTCAAGGGCTGCAATTTGGCTGCTGAAACAGTAGAGCAGTCCAATGGGGCTTCTGTTTGAGCTTAAAAATAAGTACCTAAATCTAATCCTAATCCTACAAGGAGACTTAACATGCAAACTAGGGATGGGGGGTTACCTAAAAATCTATTTGAGATTCTATAAAAAGCCTAGGACAGCTTATTAATAAGCTGTAAACAAGCTCAGTGGGACTGCATAAACAGATACTGATGTTGGTTTGACAGATTTTTAATGCAATTTTAAGCTAATTCTACTATTCCTAAAAGCAAACTAACTACTGAAATATAAAGATGGGTATGTTGGGATGTGAGAAAAGCTATTTTGAAGAAGTTTAGATCAAAAATAAGCTGTTAAAAAGAGGTGCAAACAGCAGCTTAACTGCTGTTGCAGTTGTTCAAGACAGGACAGAATCAGATGAGCTTTTTTGTTTTCAAAACCACTTGCAAACTTTGTATCTAAGCTAAACTTGTTTTACAATCTTGTTTAAACCTTAAACCACTTTGACTTTGAGAGTCAAAGTGGGTAAAAACAGTTTTGGACAAAGAAATTAGCTTAAACCAAACACCCCTTTATGGGGTAAAACTCTTTTGTAAACTGAATTTTTACACAAACTCTGCTTATTTCTTTTGTAAAACTGTTATAGACTAGGATTGCAACTTAAAAAATAGTTAAGGATTGGTAATGAACAAATAAGCACTAGAGTGCTTATTTGCTAAATAAGCTAAAATGGACGAACAGTAAAGAAAAAAAGAAAACTTTCATTCATTAAAAAAAACAAGTACAATAAAACTAAAAGCTATTTTAAAAAAAACTTCTACTAAATCCTAATGCCTTATAAATGGCTACAAGAGCTAACTATATATACTACTGTAAAATGGTCTTGGAGTCTTGAGGCTTGTGTTTCTTGTGTGAGACAAATGAGACTCTGGATGCCTTTTGTGTTTCTTTTCTTCAATCACAGCCATTCATTTATCCTTGGGCACCACTCAAATAATCTTGGCCGTCCAAACTTGATATCCAATGAGGGAGCCTTGGATTGCCAACATGGCAAACATACCCATGTGGGTGTGGGGGATACTTGGGGACCAGTGGTGAGAGTGAAAGGGGGAAGAAGACAAGGGTGAGGAGGGAACATGGTTTGGCGCCATTTTGAGAAGCAGGGATTGGTTATCTGGGTTTGTGTTTGTTTCTGTTTTGGGAAATAAGCAGAGAAGATGGGTTTTTTTTATTTGGGTAAATGGGTTAAAATAAAAGGGTTTTAAATGGGTTGGGTAAAAATTGTTTTAAATAAAATGGTGTAAGGTTTTAGAGTAAATTTAAAAGGTTTAAGTAAAAACTTGTATTTTTTTTTTTTTTTTTTTTTAAGAGAAAATAATTTTAATAAAATAGATTTTTGAAAAATAATTGGTTTTAAATAAAATAAGGATAAAGAAAGAAATGATATTTTAGGATTTTGCAAAAAAGGGTAAAATGGTAATTTTGGGTTCGGTTAGAGGGGTAAAATGGTGATTTGGATTTAGGGATAGGTTTTTTGATCTGATTCCCCAAGCTCACTCCCAAATACGTATTCCGGCTCTGAAAATGCAGAAAATCATCATCCGGCTCCGTCTGCAAAGCACGTAATCCAATCCAAGCTCATTTTAGTCCGTTTTGGTCCTGTTTTCGATCCTTTGTACCTGAAATACATAAAAACACACTCCAAGGATATCTGTAGCATAATTGGTTATATTTCCGTGTTTTTAGACGTTTTTGTGGGCTTAGACGGGTAAAAAGGATGAGTGAATAAGCACTCATCAAATCCCCCACACTATCAATTGCTAGTCCCTAGCAATCCGATCATATGAAGTAATGAAAGGATCAAAAATACCAAGAATACCCCGTTTCGACTTTTTATTCACTACTAGAAATTTAAAACTAGACGATAATAAATAAAATGCTTGATTATCAAAACATGGCATCATAGAACGGGATTCACGCAAAATGGGTGTCTCCGGGGAATTATAATCGTCATCCTCTTTTTTATACTCTCAAACCAAGCTTAAACTTATTGTGCAAACGTTTTTGTAAAATGCTAACACTACTTATACAAATAATCTATGTAAGTCGAGACTTAACTTTTTACTCCCGCAATTCATAAAATTTAAGTGTGTGTGCTCATTTTCAAAAGTTTGACCATTAAAATCGACATTTGTTATGGTTGTTATCCACTTAACCAAAGTACTAACCCACCGGGAACGATGAAAGTCTAAGGATCGAAAGGGCCTCTTCCATGTAGCGGCTTTCTTCTCGGCACATCCCAAAACATAAGTTTTAAGTGACCGGCTTTTGACACCTCACGAGAATAGTACCGAATTAGCGGGAATTCGATTCCAAAGATTTACGAGGCTACCGTTAAGTTAAAACAAAACCTAAATGGATCACAACCGACGATAATTTAGAAGTTCGAGATTCAAAGGTGAGATCACTCCATGTTGCGACTTTCTTCTCAGCTTGTCCTTTTAAGGAGGCTAGGTTTTCACCCATGAGAATAGTATCGGAGCTTTCGGGATCTTTGAAATCAAGGATTTCAAATTACCGTCAAACTTTTAGACAACTTTGACGAATACGAGTTCAACTTCCGATTTAAATTTAAGAAAAAGCAAGTTTCGCACATTTATTCATAAGCAACTTAGTGCTTTTATTCACGCAACTCATATTTTTCTTTCTTTTTTCATTTTTCAACTTTTTCATCACTTTTTTTTTTTTTGAACTTTAAACTTGCAACTTTTGCATCAATCAAGCAACTTTACCGTACTTTCATTTTGCAACATTATTCAGATTCAAAGGAAGTATGCTTTTTCGGAAATTTAAATAAAAAGTTGAACTCGGACTCTAAATCAATTTTGCTTAAAAACTTTTTATTGTAACAAGACGATTCTGAATGTTCAAAAGTTTGACAATGAGCACGTATTTAGGTTCAATTAAGAGCTACTGGGAGAAAAAGCCATAGATTACTTATATAAGCTCTAAAGAGAACCAACTACTCCACGCTTAGCATTTTCATTTGCACAACGCGTAAAACCTTAGCCTAATTGTTAAGAGAGCAGCTAGATCAACACTCTAGCAGAGTCGGGATTCCCCTTGTTCTAGCCGAATCAAGACTAAACTACCATTAACACCGAAGCATCAATGCTTTATTTTTGTGCAAAGCACTTCTTGAAAATGTAAATACTTGACTTAAAACGATAAAATTTTAAAATTTTGGTCAAAACGGGGGTACTAGGGTACTAGAAGGTACACATGTGATCAAAATTCGCTCAATTCCCCACACTTAGAATTGAATATTGCCCTCAATATTCAAAGTACCGGCCGTAGCTTAGAAACTATAGAGCGGAAAAAGGTAATACTACTAGCCAAGTGTGGAAACGAAATCTTTTTTCACAAAAGGATTAATAAAGATATCCCTAGATAATCGTTAGTAAAAGATCGGATATTGGTGAATCAAAAGCAGCATCAATCATCACGATCTACGGAATCTAACAGCAGAGCAAACACATAACAAGCAAACATCGGTGAGGTTTCCCCACACTTAGTGTTAGAAAAGAGAAAGAAGATAGAAACATAGGTGGACACCCATGGAATGCTACTGTTTTTGTTAACCGAGTCGCTAGCTTGACTCGACCCCGAATTCATTGGTCCATGGGGGAGCAAGTGGAAGAAAAAATCTCCATCGGAATTTCATTCAAATGGTTTGGATAAACATTGAATGTGCTGAAAGTTCCACTCCGATGAGATATAACCGGCTTAGAAGAAAGAGAAATGCCGGGGTCAAAGATGGTATCTTCACTCCCGTAAGAGTTTAGATATGGAGAAGAAATGGGATAAGAAAGAAGAGTGTCAAATATTTGACAACGGGTGGGTTGGGTGGGCAAACGATTATCCACCACTTTAGAAGTCACAACATCCGTGTTGGACTTAAGAAATATCCGAGAGTGAGCTCCCTTGAAAGGTAAGATACCGGGTTTGAACACTTTGTCCTCGGAGAGGAATGAAACACAAGTATCAACCATGGTAAAATCCTCAAGGGTAGATGAGTCACTCATGGATAAAGGAGGATGCAGAGCATTTTGCTCAAAAAACTCGTCCTCAATTCCCGGAGGAAGAGGATCGATGTGAGCGAGTTCACCGGCGAACTCCTCATGAAAAGGTCTACTCCTTTCGGAAGAAGGAAGCAATACAAATGTGAACGTCTCATACTCAGGAAGAGAAAGATGAAAAGTGGGATTGCCACTACTCTTCGTTTCAGTAGGATCGTCATCAAAGCGGAATACTTCATATTCCGGAAGAGAATCATTGGACAAAGCCTCAAGAGTTTCTAGCTTTTCCAAGATAGAGTCACTATCCACTACGGGGATAGGAGCTGAAGCTGGTTTATCACAAAATGATTCGATCATGGAAATGAGGAGATTTACATTGAACAATTTTTCACGAAGTATCTCGTCCTCGATTTCCAGATCATCAGAATCTCTCACATCTTCTAAGCTAACTAGCTCAGAAGGTAACTCCTCAACATATTCGATGTCTCCATACGAGAAAGAATCATCAAACGACGTATAATCATTTTCAGACTCGGAGATCATCTCAACAGAATCATTAGGGGTAGGAGGAGAAGAATCATCATCAAGAGGCTCATCACACAACATATCAGAGACACCTTCGCACTCACTTGGGGTTGGGACAAGGTTCTCAACACAAGACGGTTCCGTTTCCGGAATAGTGCTAAGATGCTCATCCCCCATACTTAGAGAGTTAACGGGCTCTTCGTGTGTGGTTTCGGCCGACAAACTTTCATAATTTTCCTTCATTTGAATGGAATCCTCATCATCTTCATCGTCAATGTAAGTCGCGAGCCATCGGGCACGTCTTGCAAGTGCTCGTTCCTCGATTCGTATTTCTTCAAGACATCTTTGAATCTTAGCGGCTCGTTCCTCTTCTTCAAGTAATTCTAGCATAGATTTTTCGTTGCGAGACGTTTGGTCTTCGGCAAGTTCTTCTAGCATACT
Source organism: Chrysanthemum makinoi (assembly GCA_910596185.1). NCBI lineage: Eukaryota > Viridiplantae > Streptophyta > Magnoliopsida > Asterales > Asteraceae > Chrysanthemum > Chrysanthemum makinoi. The sequence continues at coordinate 298,415,767 of OU343217.1, read as the reverse complement.
TTTCTCACGAGGATGTTGATCAATGACGGGATATTGTTCAATGACGGAAAATTGTGGGGGTTGGAAATTGTCAAAACAAGAAGTGTTATAACAAGGATTAGGTCCATGGTAATTTTGATTCCATGATTGACATTGGTAATCATAATGAGGACCCCCACAATTTGCACAATAAGGAATTTGAGGAGAGAAATTCTGAAATGAAGGATCATTGAAATCTTGATAGTACGGTTGTGGTTCGTATGAATTCTGTGGAGGGTAGTTGAAAATGTTTTGAGGAAAATTGAAGGAATTTGGATTTGAATCATAAGCGAATGAATTCTCGGCACAAATCGAACAAAATCCATTAGTAAGATAATTTCCACACCACTTGCACATACATTTGAAACAACGAAAACCTTTCGGTAACACGTCTCCACAACCGTAGCAATAATCTTGATCGAAAGAAGATATCTCGGGCTCGGGAATAGGGATCGAGGGCTCAACAATATCACAAGTCGTATTTGTATTTCCCGAAGTTGAATCTTGACGAAGTTCGATTAAGAAGTTTTCAATCATGTTTACGATTTCGTTCGAAAAAGGTTTCGAGGATTCCGGAGGTGGGACAAGTGATGTGCTCTCAGAGCTAGCAATTTCCACCACTTCCGTTTTGGTCTCCGGTGCTTGAACGGGTTCATCGTAATCAATTCTAATTCTCAACCTTTTTTCATTGGCTTGAATTTGTTCAATTAGATTACGGGCTCTAAGTTCAAAGAAATCGTCCTCGTAACCCTCGGTGGGTGCTTGAGGTAACTCTGACACTCGAACGGGCTCGTCAACATTAAAACACATCTCGGGTTGTGGCGGTTGGTCGAAAATACTTTGAAAATATCTTTTGATGGATAATTCGCACGAATAGCAAAATTCGCTTGAACTAGGCCTTCCACACACGCTCACCGCATACACTTGTGACATCGATACACACCATCTTCCATTGGAGTTTTAATGACGCCCAAGAGTCGCCATAAGAATTAAACATGAGAGGGTAAAAGAAATAGAATTATACGATCGAGAGGATAACGAAGAATAGAATTAAACGGCAAAAGAGGGTAAGAGAAATAGAATCAACGAATAAGAGGAATGAGAAGAATATTTTTGGGTTTTATAAATGAAAACATAAAAAAGAAATTTTGAAAATATTTTGGGTTTTGGGTTTTGGAAGAAAATAACTTCGAGGAAGGATCTTCAAGTCACTAATCATCAAACCTTAACGATATTGTCGCAACACAACCTCCCCGGCAGCGGCGCCAAATTGATATACTCGATTATAATATAAAAATATCAAATATGAATTAGACGCGAGAGAATTACAAATCAACCGTTTTTAGGAAAAAGGTCGACACGCAAAACCCGCGAATACTCGATAAATGATACCGGGCAAGTGTTACCCGGGTCGTTTCCCAACGAGGTGTGAATTGACGGTCACGTTTGAGGTTTGTTATTAAAATGCTTGAATGGTACGGGAATTTTTGTTTTTGATTACGTTTTCTACAAATAAACTAAAGGGAAAGTAATTAAGGCTACGGGAACAAAGTAAATAATGATCTAACTACTACTAAGCATACGGAACAATAAAATTAAGTTACACTAAGTCCTAGAATGATAATATGCAAAAACGTGAAAACCCGGGCTAAACCCGAGCCTCAAAAAGTGAAAATGATGCAATTTAAGGCCTAAGGATATGAAACTAATTTTCCTACGTTCTAAACGACTAAAAATAATTTTAGGAAAAAGCCGGGTGTTTTTTCGACTTTTAAATTATTTATTATGATTTAAAAACTAATTTAATCTAATTTAATTATAAAAAATACTAAACGATTTTGGAAAAATCTGAAATTTTCACTAAAAATACTTTAGGTAAAACTGGTTGCAAGAAAAATAAAAAAGTGGTACACTACTTAACGAAATAAGCAACTAAAAAGCCTAAATAAGCTAGTAAGCTTATAACTGTTTTGGTATTTAAATAATAGAAAGTGCAAGATTCTAACAATCAAAGTCCCTAGGGCAGTTGGTTAATGGTTGTGTGTTGGGTATGTGAGCTAAAGGTCCAAGGTTGAATCATGCTTGGCACCTTTTTTTGCAAACTATTTTTTTTTTGAAATTTTCTTTTTGCCACTTAATGATAAGATGAAAATAAGACTTTTTTGTGAAAACACTTTGTTCAAAACTTTGGAATAAGCAGTTTAGAAGTGCTTATCCACAACGATTAACAAAAGCAAAAAAAACAAACATCCCTTAGCAGTTTGAAGCTTAAAAGAAAAGACAATATAATCACTAAATAAGCATAAAATAAGCTAAAAACTGGTACACCTAATCTATGTCACCTAATAAGCACCAAGGTACACTAAATAAGCTAATGAGAAATTTAAATAAGCTAATTCAAGGGCTGCATTTGGTCTGAAAGAAGCGATCAATGGGGCTACGTTTGAGCTTAAAAATAAGTACCTAAATCTAATCCTAATCCTACAAGGAGACTTAACATGCAAACTAGGGATGGGGGGTTACCTAAAAATCTATTTGAGATTCTATAAAAAGCCTAGGACAGCTTATTAATAAGCTGTAAACAAGCTCGATGGGACTGCATAAAGCAGTCTTGATGTTGGTTTGACAGATTTTTAATGCAATTTTAAGCTAATTATACTATTCCTAAAAGCAAACTAACTACTGAAATATAAAGATGGGTATGTTGGGATGTGAGAAAAGCTATTTTGAAGAAGTTTAGATCAAAAATAAGCTGTTAAAAAGAGGTGCAAGGCAGCGGCAACAACTGGCATTACTTGCTTGTTCAAGACAGGACAGAATCAGATGAGCTTTTTTGTTTTCAAAACCACTTGCAAACTTTGTATCTAAGCTAAACTTGTTTTACAATCTTGTTTAAACCTTAAACCACTTTGACTTTGAGAGTCAAAGTGGGTAAAAACAGTTTTGGACAAAGAAATAAGCTTAAACCAAACACCCCTTTATGGGGTAAAACTCTTTTGTAAACTGAATTTTTACACAAACTCTGCTTATTTCTTTTGTAAAACTGTTATAGACTAGGATTGCAACTTAAAAAATAGTTAAGGATTGGTAATGAACAAATAAGCACTAGAGTGCTTATTTGCTAAATAAGCTAAAATGGACTGAACGATTAAAGAAAAAAGAAAACTTTCATTCATTAAAAAAAACAAGTACAATAAAACTAAAAGCTATTTAAAACTAAAACTTCTACTAAATCCTAATGCCTCCAAATGGCTACAAGAGCTAACTATATATACTACTGTAAAATGGTCTTGGAGTCTTGAGGCTTGTGTTTCTTGTGTGAGACAAATGAGACTCTGGATGCCTTTTGTGTTTCTTTTCTTCAATCACAGCCATTCATTTATCCTTGGGCACCACTCAAACAATCTTGGCCGTCCAAACTTGATATCCAATGAGGGAGCCTTGGATTGCCAACATGGCAAACATACCCATGTGGGTGTGGGGGATACTTGGGGACCAGTGGTGAGAGTGAAAGGGGGAAGAAGACAAGGGTGAGGAGGGAACATGGTTTGGCGCCATTTTGAGAAGCAGGGATTGGTTATCTGGGTTTGTGTTTGTTTCTGTTTTGGGAAATAAGCAGAGAAGATGGGTTTTTTTTATTTGGGTAAATGGGTTAAAATAAAAGGGTTTTAAATGGGTTGGGTAAAAATTGTTTTAAATAAAATGGTGTAAGGTTTTAGAGTAAATTTAAAAGGTTTAAGTAAAAACTTGTATTTTCTTTTTTTTTTTTAGAAAATAATTTTAATAAAATAGATTTTTGAAAAATAATTGGTTTTAAATAAAATAAGGATAAAGAAAGAAATGATATTTTAGGATTTTGCAAAAAAGGGTAAAATGGTAATTTTGGGTTCGGTTAGAGGGGTAAAATGGTGATTTGGATTTAGGGATAGGTTTTTTGATCTGATTCCCCAAGCTCACTCCCAAATACGTATTCCGGCTCTGAAAATGCAGAAAATCATCATCAAACCGTCGCAAAGCACGTAATCCAATCCAAGCTCATTTTAGTCCGTTTTGGTCCTGTTTTCGATCCTTTGTACCTGAAATACATAAAAACACACTCCAAGGATATCTGTAGCATAATTGGTTATATTTCCGTGTTTTTAGACGTTTTTGTGGGCTTAGACGGGTAAAAAGGATGAGTGAATAAGCACTCATCAATTATTGTTCCTCACATCGTGCATGCTATAAATCAACCACATGAACTTCAAGGAAATTGTCTACCTCATCCGCTCGAAGTTATTGGTGTATCCTCAGTCAGATCTCTACATGAATACTTTTAGGAAGAATACATTGATGTTGAGGCATCATTTGTTCGGTTCATTCAATGGGTGAATGTACATCCGGTTGTATGTTTATTCACATGTTGGGCATTTGACACAAGTTGATTACTTCAGAATTAATCATTTATCACTTATTTGAGATTGAAGTTGACCTTACAAAGGCGTGTTCTTATTTGATAACTTGCTCGGGCTTAAGAATTTGAGTTGAAGGCTTGGTTTATCTAGTTACCGTGATCGGAGTGGATGGTTGAAGACACAGTTAACTATCACTATTAGGAGTTACGTTGTTTTACTCAGTGTCACATGCGGATGACGATGTGGATAATATCAAGAGGTGTTAATGTCTCATACCTTGTTTGAGTGTGAGTACTTAGAGATTTGCTTGAAGCATAAATTCACGACGTTCTTCCATCTTTAAGTGCAAGCTTAAGACACAAATGCGGGGAATTTGTCTTCAGTTGTTTTCTTCATCAAGTGGTCACTTCAAATTGTCTACATCTGGGTTGATAAAGATAGTCAGAGAGAGTTTATGTAGCATTGATTCTCACGATTCATTTGGGCTATTTGAGTTCTTCTCACAGGATTTCAAGTTTATGGATATATTATGTTACTTGATTGTTCGGTTGGAAGAAATGTGAGAAGAATATTTGGAACGTGAGATGATCGCGCCTATCGACATCTTATATACGGTTTATGATAAAGTGCCTTCGGTTATATGCACAACATGTTCACTTGATCGAGCTAATTCAGCTTATTTCGAGTTGACATCCACAGTGATGATTAGTGACTCAACATGTTACATGGATGTCATCGTCTCTACTCTTGTTGGGTACATGTGTACATTATGTGCTGATTGGTTATATGTTATATAACGGGAATGCACTTGGTAAAATGAAGATGTTGATATATTGTTCCCCTAAATAGACAAGCGGTCAATCTCGAAGAGTAAGGTGTACATCGGGGATGCGCGAGGAGTTCATGTGATCGGTCGTAATCAGTTAATCGGTTTGATAACCCTTGAGGCGATCAATGTTTCAACTTGTTACTTGTTGTTCTCGTGTTCTTGGTCTTTGAGCTTCAATCAATGAGACCGCTTTGTATTCAACTATACTTCTTAAGGAAATGGTCTTTATTCGATGTTTGTCGGTTTGGGGGGAAGCTACCAAAGATTCAAATTGAGAAGGCTCATGTTCAGACGATTTTCTTAGAAGCCTCGAATGCTTTGGTGGCGAAAGTTTAAGAGATGTTGATTCCTTTCTTCTACAACGTCTTTGAACGATATCTTTATCTCTGTACTCATTTCATCATTCTCTTAAACTAATTTATCTCTTGTAAATATTTATTGAAAACAAAATACAAAATAACAAAACCTTCAAAAATCAAATAGAAAAATATAAAACTTTCAAAATCCATAAAAATTTGAAAAATTCAAAAAATCTTTAAAAAATATTGTCTTTTTGTCATGTTTCTCTCGATTCGATAATATCTACGGTCTTGATGTTGTCATTCAAAGAATGACACGGACTTTAGATGTTGTTGAATTTTTATTAAAAAAACAAAATTTATTTTTTGGGAGAAAGAAAAAAATGGTTTATTGTCATTTCAGGCAATAACCCGCTTTTTCAAAGAAAGAACAGAGCCATACTTTATCATTTTTTCAAAATTCCATGCTCTGATTCTTTAATCATTTATCTGCTGAAAACTAAGTGCTTTGAAAAATAACTCAGTCTCTATTTTTGATAATCATCTGACTTATTTGTCAAAATATCAATCTCTCAATCAACAACCTATGTCATTGATTGAGGGGAGAATGATTTCAATGAAATTAAAAAGTTATTTGGCATTCAATTGTTTTCAAAAGATATTAAGGCATGTTTTATCAATGGAGTTTAAAGTCTTAAAATCCGATCATTATCGGTTAAAACGCTTTCATAATCAAGTCACAATTCTCCTTAAAGCTTTCAAAATCAATTTAAATCTATAAAAGATCACAAATCTCAAATGATTTGATATAATTGTGATCGGGGGAGAATGTGTGATTTAAATTGGATTTAAACTGATAATTCGGTAAATGGTTTAATAAGGATGTACAAGCTCTCCTTCCCACATGTGACAAACGATTTCAAATTTTCCATGCACATGTTGAGGAGGAGCATCTATCTTAAACCTATGATTTGAAGCGTGATAACTTATCTCAAGGTGCAGGTTCCCTCTAGTATGTGCAAAAATTTTTTTCAAATCTCGAGGCACATATTGAGGGGAGCAAAATCATGAAAACCTCATCCTTCCCCAAAATGCTTTATCTACTTGATTCGATTAGGGAAGTGATGTTGATATTTTTTAAAATGGTAATCAAAGAAGTTAATTCTTTCTCTTGCCTTCGTATGGAAAACTATTTCAAATACTTGATTCACATGTTGAGGGGGAGTTCTTCTTCTAAAAATATCAAAAACAATTCAGGTACAAAATGCTTTGATAATATATCACAAGTATCTGGATTGATTTTCAAATGGTTTTCAATTGGTTCCTATGGCGACGAACAATACCAAAAAGACCGACCAACTTTACATTATGTATGGTGATATAAGGGCGATAAGGTTAGGTATGTGTTCCCATGATCCGCCAGAACCGGAGGGATCTACCGAGGGACTATCCACTAGTTAGTGTAGAGTTCTTAGGTATGATGATAAAAGGAGAAAATGAGATATGGGAAGAGTCGGACTAAGACTGAACTAGTCTTGGAATAAACCCAACAAGGTTCTTGCGATGAAGTCTCATTAAGCGAAGGGGTTGAAGAATTATAAAGAATTGAATGAGAAAAGGGTGAAAACAAATAGCCCTCCATATATTCAACCTTAGAGCAGAAACCGGGTTCAATTCATATGCTACTGATGGTAACATCGGTATTGAAGACAAGACGTCATGGACCCGGTGGCGACCGCACTTCAACTTCCCTAACCACTCAAGTTCCTCTTAAAAGGACTTGTTTCATTCTCACGGGGAACCGACATTATCTATCGACTTTCTCTTAGAGATTGTTGATATTGAAGGAGGAGACCCTCTAGTCTCAGATATAGGATCCAAATATGCACAAATTGAGTCTAGTGCCACGAGATCATCAATAAATCTCATTAGGACACTTTCAATGAAGTCTCTCTGGTTCACACAATGTGGAAAGAGAGATTATATCTTGAGTCCTACGCATTATCCTTGTGGTATTGCGGAACATCCGGTGATGTGTTTACATATTCCTGAAGATGGAAAGCCTTCTAAAGCCAACATCTAACAAGCTCCTGGTAGGTGGCATGTGAGATCTATTATACAGATCAACCATGTGACAACTGAACAGAAACAATGGGGCGATTCAATATTTTGAATCAATCCTGGTTCAGGTTATGGATTGACGGATACCTTTGAAAAACCGGTCTTTGTGCTTTAAAACTCCTTTCATTAGCACGTCGACCGTGTACTAATTTTTCAAAACAAAAGGTGTTTTATGATTGATAATTGATTTTCATTAAAACCTTCGTTATATTGCAAAAACAATTTCTATTGAGCAATACACGATTGTTTTTCAAACCTCTTTTCATCAATCGTGGGCGTAAATTGGCGGTTCACTCACTCCGTGTTGTCTTCTTTGAGGCGTTCGGTTTGAGAACGGCTAGAACTTTGCGAAACCCCTGTCAAGGAAATTCTTGAATTATACGATCACGCAGCGGTACTTGTCTTGATCAGCGAGGAACCGTGGGCCGTGTACCTCAATTCAGCGAAAGTGATCAAAGACACTTTCGTGCGATTTATTGCTAACTTTGTTGTATGCGGGTATACCCGGCGTTCTGTGATCGAATGGAGCGGTCAATCCAGAGCCACATGCTCACACAACACATTCATATCAAAAGATATCATGATTGGTGCATCAATGACTCGGATATTCTAACTCCATGCTTCGCTACGCTGCCAATATCATGAATCAACGAATGCTTCCTACTCATGAGAAGATATCATGATCCAGAATGTGAGCATGTCGGTCCGAAAGTCACAACATCACATAATACCAACACCACAATGGATGTATCGAGAGATTTTCTATTAGTGATGATCTCAAAAGGCGGCTCAACATTATTATCACGTGGATCATTAAAAGACCTCCACTTGGATTAACCAAACATGCAATGAGTGGAATCAATGACTACGAGCTTCGAGCAAAGTACTACATCAAGAATGCAAGATCAATTGTTAATGTAATATCGATTGCATTCAATGTCATTTTAGTATATGTTTGAGGTGACCTCCCTTAGGGGAGATTGTTAGGAATTAGAAATTCCGGTATTAAAGAGTCGGTCACCTCAAGTATATGTAATCGTTAGAATGCTCGTAGTCATAGTTATATTTAGTTAAGTAGTATTTTGTTAAGTAACACCGTGGAGGACGGACGGGTCTTTACCCACTGTATGCGATCCACGTACCCGTTGTGTGGCGATGTATGTAAGACTATAAATACTCTCTACCTTCCAAGGTAGAGAGTTGGAGCTCATAATAATATCTTTCACTTTCTCTCACTAAGTTCCCTAAACCTCTAACTTTCTCTCTCTAGAATTCCACTTATAAGCCCACTTGTGTTAATGGTTTGATGTGTTTGTGAAATCCAATATCCAACAGTTTTACCATTTTTAAAATTTTTAATTGTTTCGAAAACTTATTGTGAAATCAATCAATATAGATAAATGATGTTTAAATAAAGAATGAATAATATGCAAGCAAGAGATAATATGTAAGTAAGGAATGAAAAAATCAAACCACGACAAAGTTGTTTATAGTGGTTTGGTCTACAAGGACTCTTTTTCCTTGTCCTACTCCACTCCCCGAGTCTTCAACTAGAGAGTTATCTTCAGTAATCAACAAGCTCCTTTAACCGGTAGAGAAAACCTTTACACGTCGCTTACACAATATTTCCGACACAAAGCTAGATGTCGAGTTCTTTTATAAGGGTACAACCACTCCCAACACACTATGTATTTTGAGGAATAAAATACTAACCACTCACACTCAGAGGTTTAATATGGTTTGGTACAACAATGATGTATGAACAATAATGATTCACACAACAACAAAACAATCAAGACTTCCAACTATTTGTTGAAGCTTGATTATGCATTGATCTTCTTTGCTACAAAAGATGATCACTAAAATGAAATGAACTGAGTTAGATGTAATAGAATGAGAGAATGTATGTGTTTTATGCTAATGAGGGATACTAAAACAACTTGGGTTGACTTGCTATTTATAGGCCAAGCGATCAACAGATCACAGACTGGACGGAACCAGAAAAAGGGTTCCGCCCTTTATAATTTTTTGTTTCGCTAGTATGACAGTGGAGATCACAAAAATCTTTTAAAGATCATCCAAATATCTTCAAGATTATGTAAGATATGATGAGTGAATATCTAAACAAAATATTCTATAAAATCTTCTAAAGATTTCCAATGTAATCACTTATGTAACGTTTTGTTTAAGAACCTAAACATACTTGATCTAAAAATGTTGATACACATTATAGTTTAGAAGGTTAACTATGTGAATTGATATGTAGCTAATCAAAAAGTGATAAGATGCAAATGCTTAAATGTTGAAAACTATTTAAGAAAAGCTTGTACTAATATCTAATAATCTTGACAAGCTTTACACTTTGCAAAAATGAAATTTACTTTTGTCGTTAAGAAAACACGGTAAAGATCATAAAATATAAATAATGTTTTTGGACGATATTTGTATTAACAATCTCCCCTTTTTTTGTTGAGGACAAAACATAAATTTTATTTTTACCAAAGATGTAAAAATGTCAAAGAATTTTAAAAATGTGAAATTAATTTGAACTTGCGAGAACTAGTTAGTTAAATAAAGTTGATAATTAAAAAGTTATTTTATCTTAAAACTAGTTAGACTTTTGTTTGTCAAATTTTGGGTCTACTTTAATCTTGACTGTTGGGATATTAAGTACTGAAGAAAGTCAAAGTGCTGAAGAAAGTCAAAGTACTGCTTAATGAAAGTCAAAGTACTGCTTGTGTCAAAGTACTGCAAAGGCTAAAGGACTGCTATGTTATATCGTTTATGGAAAGCTATGTAATTCTAGAATATTCTTAGATTAGAATTAGTATTACTTGTCGTACAAGGATTGTAATTGTAAACCGACTAGGGTACTTCTTATGTCTATAAAAAGACCCCTAGATTGGCATTAAAGATACGAATACAACTTAGTACTTACATGCAAGTACGATATTAGAGATTATTTAGCGATTAGGTTTGTTAGTGAATCTGTGTATCAAGCAGGTTCAAAGTTTGGTTTTAATATAATCATTGAAGTTTAAAGATTATTCTTGTTAGCTTTATTGAAGTAGTTTCCGCATCCTTAATAGAGTTATATAAGTGTTTCATTGTTAGTAATTTAGGATTTATCCAAGGTTGCTAAACCCTTACAAGTTACATAGTTAGTTTGATCAGAGTATATCGATCCAACAAGTGGTATCAGAGCTTGTGTGGAAACTCTGATTAAGAAGAAACCCTTAAAACTGATTTAACTACAAACCCTAAAAAGATGTCGACTGAAGCTGCACCACTCCCATCCATCACCTCACTCAGAATTCCTATCATCAAGAAGGGAGAATATGATCTCTAGAGCATGAAGATGAGGCAGTACATTGCTATTACAGACCATGCACTGTGGGATGTGATTGTCAATGGTAATGTCGTTCTTGAAGAACCTGTAGAAGTTCCTGGAAAACCTAAACTACCTCACCCTACCTTACCAGCAACTACAAAAAGAAATCAAGAGAAGGCTCTTAACATACTGCTGTCTGCTATTCCTGATGGTCACCTCCTAAAATTTCATGATGCTAAGGATGCAAAACAACTATGGCCTTCTATCAAGACAAGATTTGGAGGTAATGATGCTTCCAAGAAGATGCATAGAAATCTGTTGAAGCAACAATTTGAAACATTCACTGTTGGTGAAAGAGAAGGTCTTGATGCTGCCTATGACAGATTCCAAAATCTCCTTAGTATGCTAGAGTTATATGAAGCAAAGGTATCTATTGAAGATGCTAATTTGAAGTTCTTAAGAAGTTTGCCATCCATATGGCATGTGGTTGCTACTATGATTAGAGGACAATCTGGTTTGGATACTATGGACTTGATGATCTATACAATAATTTAAAGGTGTATGAGCATGAGATGAATGGTCAAACAAGTTCAAAATCTCACAACATTGCTTTTGTGTCTTACTGAAAAGAGAGGCGTTACTTCCACTAAAAGTACTGCTTATCCCATATTCAAAGTCTTGTTGGTGATAAACAGAATATTTGCACAATCATGACTACTACCACCTCATCACCATCAAACACCATCAACTCTGATGATGTTATATGTTCCTTCATTGCTCAGCAAGCCACCTTACCTGTTACTTATGAAAAAGATTTGATGCAAACTAAAGAAGATGATCTAGAAGAAATTGACATAAGATGGCAAGTTGCCATGATCACTGCAAGGATCAAGAAGAAAACAGGAAGAGGCATTGACTTCAAACCCAAACAGGGTATAACATTTGACAAATCCAAGATTGAATGCTTTAATTGTCAAAGAACTGTACACTTTGCAAGAGAATGCAAGTTTGCTAAATATCAGGCAAATAGGATGATTGAGAAACCCAAGCTTGAAATAAGAAGTTCCTATTCGAACCAAAACCACAAGCTTTGGTTGCTCAAGAAAATCTATCAGAGGTTGACTGGAGTTCTGAATTTGATGATGAACCAGTAACCTACTCTATGGTCAAAGTGGAAGAGTTTGATTGGAGCACAGCTTTTGATGAGGAACCAGGATTTGCTGCTTTAGAATCAAGAGATGGCCTTGAAAGCTTTGATTGCAGCATGGAGAGTGAAGAAGAACCTGTTCTGCTTGCTATGGTAGCTACTTCACCAAGTTCATCCACTATCTCTGAGGTATGTTCTAAATGTAATGATTTTTATCAAAAAGTGCTTAAAGATTATGTGACTGAAAGAGATAACTATAGAAGGGCTAGGTAGAGGTAGCGGTTATCAATTGACTTTAGAGTCAATGGAAGCCGAAATAATCACTCATGAAAATAATGAAATGGCTTGGGCAAAAAAATATGAGCAACAAGATTATCAATTAAAATTAAGTGAATGGAAGTTAGGATGTAAGGTTTTTGAACTTGAAAAGATGACTAGAGAAAGGGATGAATTCTTAGAAAAATTTGCTGCTTGGAAAGAATCTGGTCTTTCACATGTTAGTTATGTTGAAAAACAAAGAAGAGCACATATTAAAACTGGCCTAGGTTTTGGTATGGAGTTTAGTAGTACAGAAGAGAACCCAATTAGTGATAAGGAACAAGTTGATTCAGAGGAGATAACAACTAGTGATGATGAAATCATTAGCTCAGAAGAAAACACATCTAGTAATGAGGATTCAATTAGTCAAACACCTCCTGAATTTAAGAAAGACAAAGGTTATAATGAAGTTCCTCCACCCACTGGCAATTTTCAACCACTTAGGACTGATGTTTCTTGTTTTGGAGTAGAAAATTTAGAGTTTAGGAAAAAGCTTACTGGTTAGCCCAATGAAGAAGCAGTTGAGAAACCTAAGGATGATAATGTTAAGAGTTCAGGATGTGTTAAGAATGATAAAAGTTTTCCTAAATTTTTTTCAAAACAAGCAGTTCCATCTCAAAGTACTGCTAGACATTCAGCAGTACCTTCAAGAAAAACTTTTCAAAATACTACTAAATCTTTTTGGGATAATTTTGGTCAGGATAGTTTTGGTCATTCACCAAAAAGTCAGGATAGTTTTGGTCATAGAACTAAAGGAAGAAATTTTGGGATTACGGGTCAAAAATTATGTTTTGTTTGTTATAGTCCTGATCATTTGATTAAAGACTATGACTTTCACTCGGAATATTTAAGCAAATTCCCAAAGACTACATCTACCAACCATAAGCCAAGGGAAAATAAACCAGTTTGGAATCATTCACATAGGGTAAACCATAGTAATTTCTCAAAAGACTATAAGTACCCTCACCAGAAAAGACCTTTTTCAAAACCACCAGTATCCTCAAGCAACACTTTTCAAGGTACTGGTAAATCAAAAGTTTCTCAAGCAGTACCTTCTTAAAGTACTGTTAGGTTTTCACCCAATCAAGGTACTGCTACCACTTTTTGGAATGGAAGCCCTAGGAGATCCAATTACTATCAACCTAGAAGGCGTTACACCTCAAATAGAGTACCTAGATCAAAGAAATCTACACAAAAAGTTAAAACCAACTGGGTTAAGAAAGAAAGTACTGATGGGGAACAAACAGTACTTTCAGTAAGAAAGGGTGAAAAGGAGAATTTTGTTGAAAAAGAAAAGGAGAATTCTATTGAAAAAGAAAGTTTTGTTGAAAAACCAACACAAGTTTTGAAACAAAAGATAATACTTGATTCTGTTTTCAAAAACCGTGGAGATTACATACTCAAAGAATTTGAGTATGTCACTCCACAAGGGGAACACAAGTCAGTAATGCCTTGGGTTCCTAAAAGAAACTAACTCTTTCATCTTTGTGCAGGACAACCCAGAAGAGGAGCTTAAAGATCATTTGATTATTGATAGTGGTTGCTCTGGAAGCATGACAGGAGACAAGGAGATTCTGTCAGATTTTAGGTCATATTTTGGTGGAAGAGTTGCTTTTGGGAATGATCCTAATGGAGGTAGAATTACTAGGAAAGGAACCATCAAGGCAGTACGCATTTATTTTGATAATGTTCGTTATGTGAAGGAGCTGAAGTTTAATCTTTTGTCAGTATCTCAGATCTGTGACAAGAAGTACCCTGTGTTATTCACTGACACAGAATGTCTTATTCTTTCCCCTGAGTTCAAGCTTGTTAATGATAACTTGGTAACACTGAGAGTACCAAGAACCAATGATGTGTACAGTCTAGATATGAAGAACCTTAACTCTACTGAAAAAGTAACATGTTTAGTAGCAAAGGCAACACTTGAAGAGGCACATCTATAGCATAGAAGATTAGGTCATGTGAATTTCAAGAATATCAACAAGTTGGTTAAAGGCAATTTAATTAGAGGTTTACCTTCCAAAACATACAAGAATGATCATTCATGTTTGGCGTGCAAGAAGGGTAAACAACACAAAGCTTCATGCAAGAAGATTGATGAAAGAACTATTATAGAACCTTTAGAGTTGTTGCACATGGATCTGTTTGGACCTGTTTCTGTTGCAAGCTTAAACAAGAAGAAATACTGCTTAGTTGTAACATATGATTGTAGTAGATTTAGTTGGGTCTTTTTCTTGGGATTTAAAGATGAAACCTTTGATGCTATTCATGATCTTATAATAGCCCTTGAAAATCAATTGAAACTCAAAGTAAGAGGTATTAGATGTGATAATGGGACTGAATTAAAAAAAAAAAGCTTATGGATGAATTTTGTGTCAAGAAAGGGATTAAGAGGGAGTTTAGCATTGCTAGAACTCCACAGCAAAATGGTGTTGCAGAAAGGAAGAACAGAACATTGATAAAAGCAGCAAGAACAATGCTTGCAGATTCTTTATTACCTATTCAATTTTGGGCTGAAGCTATAAGTACTGCTTGTTATGTGTTGAATAGAGTATCAGTCACTAAACCTCAGATGAAGACACCTTATGAGTTGCTTATGGGACACAAACCTAACATTCATTTTATGAAACCTTTTAGATTTCTTCTGACTATTCTCAATACCATTGATACTTTGGGAAAATTTGATGGTAAGTCAGATGAAGGATACTTATTAAGGTACTGTACCAATAGCAAAGGATTTAGAGTGTACAACAAGATTACCAAAAAGGTTCAAGATTATCTTCATGTTGAATTTTTAGAAGATTAAGAAAATCAAAAGGGTAAAGGTCCTGATTGGATGTTTGATCTTTATGTGCTGACTCCTTCTATGAATTATGTTCCTGTCAGAGAAGAAAATCAAGTTGTTCACAAAGAAGAAGATTTACAGTACATTATTCATGGAGTCAATATTAGACCTGATGTTGTTCCTGATGCAGAACCCATTTCTATTGAAAAGGAGATAAGTACTGATAAACCAAAATCCACTTTGTCTGATGAAGATCAAGCTATTCAAGATGAGCTCAATAGGATGCTGTTTCAAAAAACAATAGCACAATCTTATGAGGATGATCAAAGAATATCTTATGAAGAAGCAAAGAAAAATGGTAAGTCTATAGATTACTCTCACAGTATTTTAGATCACAGTCCTTTGGATCAAAGTACTGTTGAACCTGTTCACAGTACTTCTGATGATTTGAATGATCCAAACATACCTGCGTTAGAAGATACTGATGATGAGTTAGATAATGAAGGTATTTTTCTCAAATTCTAATGAAGATCCTGATTTTACAAATTTGGATGATGATTTTGAAGTTCTACAAACTCCTACATTAAGAGTTCATAGAGATCATCCTGCTACCCAAATCATTGGACCTTCTACTTCAGGAATGCTCACAAGAACCAAAGCTAAAGGATTCTCTAAAGCACATAATGCTTTACTTAGCTTTGTTTATAAACAAAATAAGATGAATCATAAGGATCAACAAACATGCTTATTCACTTGTTTTATTTCTCCAGAAGAACCCAAGAATGTAGCTCAAGCATTAACTAAAGAGAGTTGGGTTGAAGCCATGCAAGAAGAACTTCTTCAATTCAAACATCAAGAAGTTTGGGTATTATGTAATTTACCAGATGGAAAGAAAGTCATTGGTACAAGAAGGGTTTTCAGAGTTAAGAGAGATGAAAGAGGCAATGTCATCAAGAACAAAGCAAGATTGGTTGCACAAGGATATAGACAAGAAGAAGGAGTGGACTATGATGAAGTGTTTGCTCCTGTAGCAAGGATTGAAGCCATTAGATTATTTCTTGCTTTTGCATCTTATATGGTCTTTCCTGTTTATCAAATGGATGTCAAGAGTGCCTTTCTTTATGGCAAAATTACAGAGGAAGTATATGTAAAACAACCTCCTAGTTTTGAGGATCCTGCACATCCAAACAAAGTCTACAAAGTGATTAAGGCTCTGTATGGCCTTCATCAAGCTCCTAGAGCTTGGTATGAAAGACTCTTCACTTTTCTACTACAACATGGCTACAGAAGAGGCGCAATTGATAAGACTTTTTTTATCAAGAGAGACAAAAAGGATATCATACTTGTTCAAGTCTATGTAGATGATATAATCTTTGGAGCTACAAAACAGTCAATGGTGAAAGAATTTGAGCAGCTCATGCAACAAGAGTTTCAAATGAGTTCCATGGGTGAATTAACTTTCTTTTTGGGGCTTCAAGTTAAACAATCAAGTACTGGAATCATCATTAGTCAAGATAAGTATGTCACAGACATTCTTAAGAAGTTTAAATTCAGTACTATCAGGTCAGTCACCACACCCATTAAAGCTATCAACTCACTAGGAAAGGATGAAGATGGAGAAGCTGTGGATGTCAAGCTTTATAGATCATGATTTGTTGTCTTATGTACTTAACTACATCTAGACCTGATATCATGTTTTCTGTATGTTTATGTGCAAGATATCAAGTCTCACCCAAGGTCTCTCATATGAATGCAGTCAAGAAGATTTTTAGTTGTCTAAAACAACAACCTAAGTTAGGGTTGTGGTATCTTAAGGATTCACCTTTTCACTTAGAAGCTTTTTCAGATAGTGATTATGCAGGTGATAATTATGATAGAAGATCAACCACTGGAGGATGCCAATATCTTGGAAGAAGATTAGTTTCATGGCAATGTAAGAAACAAACCATTGCAGCAACATCATCCACTGAAGCAGAATATGTTGCTGCTGCAAGCTGTTGTGGACAAGTACTGTGGATGCATAATCAACTCTTGGATTATGGGTTCAATTTTAAGAATACTCCTATCTACATTGACAATGAGAGTACTATTTGCATTGTGAAGAATCCTGTTTATCATTCCAAGACCAAGCACATTCAGATTAGGCATTATTTTATTCGAGATTGTTATGAGCATAGGCTCATTAATGTTGTCAAGGCCCACACAGATGATAATGTAGCTGATCTACTCACAAAGGGATTTGATGTTTCAAGATTCAATCATTTAGTAGTGAGTATTGGTATGACTAACTATTAAGCTATACTTGAGGGCAGGACTTATTAGTTAGTTAGTCCCATGCATTGTTTAAGGGGAGGCAATACAATGCTTTTTGATGTTTTTGCCATAGTGAAGAAGAGGATGGAACGTACTGCTTAGAGTTTATCTGAAAGTACTGCATTTCTGCAAGGTACTATCCATGCTGATTCAGAGCAAGCTAACAACCCACCATCATCTTCCAATGATTATACTTCCACATATGGGTCTCAAACATCTGGAGGAGATGAGGGAGATATGGCTTCTGAGGGATCCGTTCTGGATAACTATGCTTTGACAAGGGAGTTATTGAGATTGAAGATCAAGCTGCACAACTTTTGAAGTTGAACACCAAGTTTAGAAAATTGAAGAAATTTGTCTGGCCATTAGTTCAACATCACAGGTTGTGGGTCAAATCTCAAAAGAAGAAAGGTTAGAAATTTAAGAAGGTTTCTAAAGGAAAGAAGTTTCACAAGCATTCTTCATTCCAATTGAGGAGGAATTTGGAGCAAGAAAATTTGAATGAAGATGCTCAACCTTATGAAGATGCTGACACTTTTTGATGATTCACATAAAGAAGCTGAGAAAATTGAGCAAACTGAGTCTCAAGGTACTGGTGTACAAAGTACTGGTGATCAAAGTGCTGATGCTCAAGGTACTGGTGATCAAGGTACTGCTCTTCAAGGAACCTTTAGGCAAGAGCTCATTACACCAAGGACATTAAACTTTGAAGAAGAAGTTGGTCCTTCAACAGTCTTACATGAAGAAGAAGCTGGTACTTCTAAAGTAGAACATACTGCTAGTGATGATGAGACTGTTGCTCAGATAATGCTCAATATGTCAAGACCAAGAGGTATTAGTATTCCTGGAGCTGAAGAATCTCAAGTCTTACAAACTTCTCAACCTACTCAAGAGTTAGATCCAAAGGATAAAGGAAAAGGTATTCTCGTAGTAACAAAGAAAAAGAAGAAGCTTACTTTGGCAGAATTAAGAGCTATTGATGTGGCTAAAAATGAAGAAGCTGCTAGAAAGTTACAATCTGAATTAGATGTTGAAATACCAGAAAAGAAACCTGTTATTTCAAAAAGACCACAAAGTATTGCTAAAGAAAGGAATGACATGATGGCTTATCTGAAGGGTCAAGGATATAAAGGTCTACAGAAGTTAAAATATTTAGAGATGAAAGACTTATATGATGTTGTTAGAGAAGCTTATCAAAAGGAACTGGAAGGTATTATTCCTTTTGATGATGAAAAACAGAATGAGGATGCAAGAAAAAGAAGTTTAAAGAGAAAGAGAACAACTGATGATGAACAGCCATCAAAGAAGATACAATTGAGAACAGATATAGTTGATGAACTGAGGAATTATCTAAGGGTTGTTGATTTTGAGCATCCTAAGTCAAAAGAAGTTGCTGAGAATAAGTTTAAGATTTCTACATTTGAAGTTGTAGAATCAAAAGAAAGAGACTATCTTATGTTTCATAGAGAAGAAGAAAGCTTTAGAGTATTTAATCTGTTATGGGATATACTGCATATAATAGATAGAGAAAATCTTTTTCATCTGTATCAACTAGTGCAAGAATATTTTGAGCATATTCCATCAACTAGAGTTGGCTTAGTCTTGTTGGGAGATCTTATAACTATCTGGGAGACAGAAGAAACAAGTACTGATGCGCTCTGGAACAATCAA
Source organism: Chrysanthemum makinoi (assembly GCA_910596185.1). Taxonomy (NCBI): domain Eukaryota; kingdom Viridiplantae; phylum Streptophyta; class Magnoliopsida; order Asterales; family Asteraceae; genus Chrysanthemum; species Chrysanthemum makinoi. Next base: position 298,396,541 of record OU343217.1, on the reverse strand, counting down.
GAAGTTTGGGAGATCACAAGCTGGAGATTCTTTAAAGAATCAGGAGTGCATGTATTGGAGTTAGAAGATGGGACCATGATCCATATGCTAGCAGAAAGAAGATATCCACTTATAAGAGATCTTATGATAAGAATGTTAGATCATGGTATGGAGGATGAGCAGGAGAATGAAACAGCCCTTTTGGTCATCGAATTGTTTATCAAATGGACAACTTTGGCTGATGATGACGCATAAATACTGGTATGGTTCTTAATTATATAAATTTTTGAAAAATCAATACTTTAATCAAAGTACTATTGAACAAACAGTAATTTACCAAAGTACTGCTTGCAGTACAAAACTAGTAAAAGTCTTTTTAATAGAAAATAAGCAATTTTGGTAAAGTGCAAAATACTTTTTGAAGCACAAGATAACATCAACAAATCCTTTTTGAGATGGTTTCACTTGGTAAAGGTGCTCTGCACTAAAACAACAAATGGTTATCAGTTCACCATGTCTAACATACGGACTGACTAATCCGTGAGCAAACGGCTCTGGTAAAGATATCTCAAATCCGTTGGATGGTTGACAACTTGCCAATAAGTTGTATGGTACTCAACTCACCATGTTCTCATAGATGAAGAGTTGGCTAGCCCACAAGAAAATGGCTTGTGGTAAAGGCTGTGGAAAAACCATTTGTATGGTAATTAGTTCACCATGGTAGTAAGAACTAACTAGTCCAAAAGGGTACGGCTTTTGGTAAAGACAAAACAAATCCGTTGATAGTTGATGATTTGCTAAAAATCATATGGTTATCAATGTACCATGGTTTTACACACCAAAACATTGGCTACTACAGAGTTAATGGATTTTGTAAAGAGATATCAAAATCCATTAAATTTTCAATAATTCACCTCTCACAGGAGTTAACACACCTAGAAGTGATGAGAATAGTATGAAACTTTATGATCTGATGTACATTTTGCCATATGTTGCTGAGTAGCTGAAAAGATAAAGGTTGCTAATATTGATTGCTGAAAAGGATTGCTTATAAAGACTACTTTGATGATGATGATACAAGCACAGAGAGTACAAGACAAATCTGAAGATAAAGACACAATCTTTCCTTGAAGAAAAAGATGTTAAAGTTAAAGATACAAAGGAACTTGAAATCAAGCAAGTAGAATTCAAGTTAGGGGAGGATTGTTGGGATATTAAGTACTGAAGAAAGTCAAAGTACTGCTTGTTTCAAAGTACTGCAAAGGATAAAGGACTGCTATGTTATATCGTTTATGGAAAGCTATGTAATTCTAGAATATTCTTAGATTATAATTAGTATTACTTGTCGTACAAGGATTGTAATTGTAAACCGACTAGGGTACTCCTTATGTCTATAAAAGGACCCCTAGATTGGCATTAGAGATACGAATACGACTTAGAACTTACATGCAAGTACGATATTAGAGATTATTTAGCGATTAGGTTTGTTAGTGAATCTGTGTATCAAGCAGGTTCAAAGTTTGGTTTTAATATAATCGTTGAAGTTTAAAGATTATTCTTCTTAGCTTTATTGAAGTAGTTTTCGCACACTTAATAGAGTTATATCAGTGTTTCATTGTTAATAATTTAAGATTTATCCAAGGTTGCTAAACCCTTACAAGCTACATAATTAGTTTGGTCAGTGTATATCGATCCAACATTGACTTTTGAAAGTCAAAGGATGTTGTTGACTCTTTGAAAGTCAATGTTCAAGTTCAATAGTATTCTCTCCCTTTTTGTCATAATAAAAAGAAGAGGCGAGGCGGAAAATGTAACACCCCCAAAATTTCAAAGCGGAAGTGTTCGGGTCATGGGGTGCTACTAAATCAATATACACAACACAAGGTAATAAAGAATGGAAATTATATTCCATTTTCAAAATATATATTTATTTAAGAAATAGTTTTACATCATTGTTTCAAAGTGCGGAAGTAAAGCCCATAAAAATATATGTTGTCCCATTAAAAATTGTATTAAATATGATTGGAAACACTTCGGATGCCAGTCTTCAACGAATGCCTTTGCCATTGCCCACACCAATAAGTAAACCTGAGAAAAACATGCTAAAATGTCAACACAAAGGTTGGTGAGTTCATAGGTTTAAGTTTAGAAAATCAAGTTGGACCACAGTTGCACATATAGCATCTCCGTGAATGACACTATATGCAAAAGGCTATTACGCTAGTACCAAGTTCATGCGACTGAAACTTCTGACGGTATGCATGCATCTAGAAGCATGATAAATAAAAGCCCGGCAAGTGTATTTCCAGTACACTCAATCAATACGATATGATATACGCGGCGTTTGCCTATCGGTCAAACTTCGAGCGGGGTGTCATCCCCAAAAGATCTATTCATAACAATCGCGCCTCCCCAAAGGGAACTAACGGTAGCATAGTTGGGATTCAAGGTTGTTTCACGTAATAGTGTTTTCAGTTTCAGGTCCGAAAAGAGTTTTGCATGTTTCTCACCCCATAGTTTTATAAAGCAAGTAAATAAGAGTAAAAGTAGGGCTATAAACTCACCTCAGCAGTTCGGTGAATAAAGCACAAAGAGATCAAGTATCAAGTGGCTCCAACAAGCAACCTAAATATATTATGGCAAGTCTCAGTTTGCTCTTTGTGTACTCACGACTCGAAGTTTTTAAATAAATGCAAGTGCTTATACGTGGTTGTGTTTAATGTTGCTTGTGTGGCAGAGTTTACGTTAAAATAATTTCAAAATGTTTGTGAAAATTATATATTGTCAGTAAAATGTTAATTAATACTTTAGGTTAAGTATTTATATGAACAACGTTGCATGTCGCGATAAATATATAAAAATATGTTTATATATATATTTTTAGTTAGTGGATGATAAGTTGAAAAAGTCTATAATTTATTTTCCATAAATTATATTATTTAGTTCTCGTAGTTTGGCCTAGTTTGTGAAAATAGACTAAGTATAAGAATTTGACAATAATCGGGGAGGACCCGGTCGTAAATATTAGTTTCTATTTATAAATCAATTGTCACGAAAATATGTTATGCGAAAATATAGTTTATATAATAGTTTTTGAAAACTTATTAAAAGTCTTAAGGAAGTTTCTAAAAGACATGAAGTGGAGGGGCTAAAGCTGTCAAAAGGTGAAACTCGTATAAAAAAATAAAAGGAAAAACGACCATTGATGAGAATCGAACCTATGACCCTTCATTGACATCCAACGCCCAACCAACCTGAGCTAGGTGGGTTTATTTGGTATAGGATGCGTTTAGATATAACTAAGTAGTATTTAACTGTTTTATCCTAGTGTAAAATATTACTCGCTGAATATGAGTTTGTGATTTCATGTGTGTTTGTCTTTTACGTTCTTTCTCATTTTCAGTTTCAAAATACTTGGTACCTCAACTTTTACGAAGACTTTGACAAACTCAAGTTTTTAATCTTTACATATTACTGTAATACTTAACATGAGCATTAGGAGAGGAATGACAATAAGATAAGGAAAAGATCGAAGCTCACAGTGGGTTGGAAGTGAATGGGTGTCAAGTGGGAAAGACTCGAGATGGAAGAAACCCGATGTGCCAACTAGCTTTCAAAAGCTTATACCCACCAAGAAACTAAACCGAAATGATCGCTTAGCTCATGAAATGAAACCCGAAACCTTTCTTTATCCTTTTCGTTGCTTATTCCCACATTGGACGAGTTAAGTTGGAGGAGAGAAAATGGTTTGAAGTGTGAGCAAATGTGAGGTCTTAAGAGTTTGTTATATAGAGGAAGATGGGTATTGTTCACCCATAAGGTTCCAAAAAAAAAGAGATAGAGTTTGTTTTGAGCTTGGAGCATGCGTAGGGGAGGAAAAGAGAGAGACGAAGTTGATGATGTAGTATTGCAGTGTGGGGCGTGAGTTTGTTTGGTTTTCAAGTGGGAATCACATGGCATGTGGTACCACAAGCATAAAATTAGTAGAGTTTGTTGGGTTTTTGTTTGTCCCATACGCATGATACATATATACTTACAAAAGTGTTCTTGTCTTGCTTTCACATGGGTTACAGAAACAAAAAGAAAGGAAGGAAAGGCCATTGGTTACTTAAATACACATATGCATATTTATTTTTGACCAAGTAAAAGACCCTTGGCTTTGTTTATCCTGGTCTTCTCTTTGAACTACATATACATGCATGTACATATTAAAAAGTAAAAGACCAAAGTGAAGTTTGTTTTTGTGTTTTGGTTGCTTCGCTGGGATCACAGAAGCCAAAAGGGCATTGGTTTGGTTTCCACTTTTGATCACACACATACTCACATGCACATGTTTACTTGACCAAAGTTTGATGCTGTTTTGTTTTGTGTCATTTGTTGTTTGCATCCACAGAACCAAAGAAAAGTGCCACCAAAATATTTGTGTTCAAAAATTGTTTCACCAAATATTATTAAGGGTGAGCTTGGTTTGCTTTTGTTTGTGTCGTGAAATCATCACATAGGACATATTGCACCAAAATATTTGGGCTTAGCGGCCCGGTAGAAAATAATGATATAAGAGTTTATTATATATTTATTTTATGTAGTTTTTATAATCGAGGTTGAGTTGAAAAGAAAAAAAAATCCCGTAACTTGCCGTGATTATAGATCGAAAAGAAAGAAAAAAAATATAGCCGCGAAAAATCAGTAGGAAAATTTACGGGTTGTTATAAAAAATGTAATGAGCGCGAGCCAAATGCTCCCCCTTAATTGGGCGCCAAGAGAAAGATACATGGATTATGAAAAGCTACAAAAGAAAGTAGTAACATTCATCATGACAAGCATCAAAAATAATTCCAACCAACAAGTAATCACATATAGTAACCAACAACATTATAATAATCATCATTCATTAGTTAAAATTTTTATGACTTAAAATTTATAAAATGGAACATAATAGAGATGCTGAGACATAAAAAAAATCCTAGAAAAGGAGAAAAATAACTTGAAAAATAGAAAAATCCTAGAAAAGAAAAGAAAAAAATAAATTAGAAAATAAAATAAATCCTAAATATAAAGCAAGAACCATCCTATTGAGGGGGCGGATGAGGAAGAGCGTTAATACGTTCAAGGATATGATTGAGGTTGAACCTCATTTCATCTTGTAGTTCGTGGACCATGATGCAGGTACTTTCACTAAGATGAGCGGTTCTCTCACAATGGAAGCAACCATGTCGAGGTTGGTTTAGTGGGAGAGTAGGATCATTGTTTGGTGGTGGGACATTGGTGGAAGGATTGTTGATATTTGATGGAGAAATGAGGGAAGAAAGCAAAGAATTTTACATTTTCAATGCCTCATTGAGATGAGATTCCATCATGTTTGAAAAAGCATGGAAGTTTTCTAGATGAGCTTGGTGGTTCATGAGCGATGCGCTCAATGGTGCCGAATGGAAGAGGAGGTGGATTTGTAGGCATAGGAGGTAAGTCTTACAATTCATCCAAGAATGGATTTGGAGATGTTGGTGGAGTTGAAAAGAGCTCTAGAGGTATAAGCTTTGGAGATTTCGGTGGTGATAGTGTTTTTGATGTTTGTATTGGACCGGTGGAGGAGAGGTGATGATTGGTGTTTTGGTAGGTGGTGGAGTTGTGATGATAATAGTTGATTTTTGTGGTGGAGTTCGAGTACTTAAAGTGAGGAAGTTTTTATCTCTTATAGGAGATGAGATGTTGAGTGGTGATGAGTCTGAGGAAGAACTTAGATTGACAAAGCAACAAGGTCTTACACTAATTCTTACGGTTTTCTTGAGAGGTTTGGTTGAGGGTGATGATGTTTATGAGTTTGTCATTGTAATTAAGCTTGTTCTAAGAGAAGAAGTAAGAAATGATTGAGGTGTGAAAATGACCATCATTGATGTTTTAATTTATAGGATCATAGAATTATAGAAATTTGTGTTTGATTTGATTTTAAGCCATATAAGTGAAGTGGTTCCTAATAATTTGAAAGAGTTTAAATGCATGTCAAATCTTCCTAAGTCAATCAATACATGAATTGTTGAGTAAATTGAGCAAGATATGCAATAAATGAACTTCAATCATTGCAAAATCTTGAAGATCAGTCATCCACGGATTCCAAGGAACCAAAATAAGGGTTCCTTCCTTTACAGAAAAGGGTTCCTTGGGTGGATTTTGAGAATTTTTTAGTTTTGGTGGGAAATGAATATCCTATTGGTCCAAATAAGATAAACTAGTCCTAATATGAATGAAAAGCAGTATAAACTATCCTATTAACAAAATTTGGTAAATTTGAGTGCGGGATTAAGCAAAATTCAGAAACTTACCTGCAGGTACCCACGGAACCAAATGTTTTCAAAGACGGAACCCAATTTTTTGTTCCGTCTGATCCAGCTTAGTGAAATTGGCGGCACCAATTTTTTGTACTGATGGAACCAAAATTTTGGGTCCGTCGAATCCGTGGTGATCAGTATTGTTCAGAGAGGGGTTTTTTCACCCTCGTAAACTTTTCCGAATCCTGAATTTTTTCTTAAAACATATGGAGATAATTATTTCTGGTTAGGAACAAGCAATAACACATATATAAATACATGGGAGCATGTATTTCAAGTAGGGGCTAGCGATTTTCCCTAAATAGTGAAAACGGTGAAAATTTGATAACATCAAAATGTTATCCCCCTGCACGGCAAAGTTAGTTCACATGATTGTTTTAAGTTTAGTTATCATCCTAGCAAGTGAAAATACATAAAACACATCAAACAGCATTGTTTTTGTCCTTGTACCAAATACTCCTTAAAAAACCACTACTATTCCAACTTCTTGTTGATCTTGGAAAGCATCCTACCAAGACACTTGAACATACCCTTGGTTTGCTTGAATTCCTGCTAGGGGTTGTCAATCTCTTGAAGTGCCGCATAGTATTCGTGAGGTTGAAACCTAGAATTCAGGAGTCCATCTTCCGAGCTATTTGATGATGAAGTTGAAGGAGTATGTGGTTGTGGCCATTTTCCTTTGGTCTTAGTCTTCGCTATCCTTTCAACACTCAATGACATAAAGATGTGAGGGATAAGGGGATAGTCAAGTTTTACCCCTCTATGACTTGGTGGAATGGGTGCAAAAGCTCTAAAGAGTCAGATGAGAAGCATCTCGTAGGGAAGAGCAACGATTCCTTGAGTGGGAATGTCAGCCATCCTCCTAGAAATGTAGTATGCCAAGTTGAATGGTTGACGGGTGGACAAGCTATAGATCATGTAAAAAGGCAAGCATTGATATGGTCATGGTTTCCTATGGTGCTTATGACATTGGCTCTAAGAAGTTCTTCCCATTTCTTGAAAGGAGCCTTAAGCTTATTGAGTTCCATTCCATATGGATCTCGGTTGATTTATTTCCCGTTCCTAGTGACATGAGTTGTGGCTACCCTATCAAAGAAAAGGTGTTCACGGATGACATCTTTGTCAACCATGGGAGCTTGATAAGGAGGGGAATAGTCATGAATTGAGTCAAGAAATGTGAGTGACCACTTATCCGAGTAGACACATGTTCTAACACAAGGAATTCCTAGCACTTGGGCGAATTGACTGAGGGGAATGTTGAAGTCAATTTGGTTGATTTTGAATTGAAGTGACATAAGACCATCATCATTGGTCACAAGAATTACGCTAGCATAGAACTCAAGAACGAATCTAAGACAAATGGGTTCATATATGTCTAGGAGACCATAAAAGTGGATGGTGGCTAGTTCTTGATGAAGGTTTGTTCCTTCGACAAAGGATGGGTAGATTGTTCTACCCTTATGAAAGTAGCATTTCTCTAGACCTTTGAAAACTCAATTTGTTCTTTTCTAAGACCCTTAGTTTTGTGGTGTTGTGGGATGTAGCCAACGGTTTCTTTGTGATCATAGTACTTTGCAGGAGGCACGTTTGTTCCAAGTAGCAAAAAGTTTCATGTTTTAGTAAAAACAAAGACTAAATTTACATTTTGTTCTAGTGTGTGCCTATATGCAACAATGTGGAGTTATGGTTATATTGACTCCTTTTTATGCATAAAATAGTTTTTATTAGTAGTGTTTGGCAAAATGCAAGAGATAACCCAAACGCTCCTTAATTCAATGTGGCTTCGTTTGAATATACCCGGGAATGCATATTAGTTATGCATTACCTTTAGTATTTAAGAGACATTGTGCAAGTGATGAAAATAACGTTTTTATTTGTATAAACAATGAGAAATTGTTTTTCCTATAAGTGAGAAGTTTTTCAAAATTTTGACATGGGATTTTTAATTAATTATGATAATGCCTTATGATATGTAATTCTTAACTAAGGGAAACATGATTAGTTATTTAATTTAACAAATGTAATTCATGATTTGTACAAGAAGATGCATAATCCCCATTTTTTGCTTTTGTGCATAAATTGGAACCCTAGACTCAGAATTTAGAGAAGTAATGTAGTTAGGATACTTAAAATGTTGATTTTGGCTTAGATTAATTGAAGAAACCTCAATTATGAGTTATGTGTGTTTGTAAGTCGTTTGGTTATGTGGGTTGTGAAGGAGGAAGTATTCTGTAGTTTAAACCTTTTTATTCTGAATGAACCACGGACCAAACGGACCCAATATTTTAGTTCCGTCTTTGTCAGCGATTGGTTACGTGGGAACAGTAGCAGATTGTTAGGAATTAGAAATTCCATAGTGAAGAGTTGGTCACCCCAAATGTAATCTAGCATATGTTAGCTCGTAGACATATCGTTATTTACTTATTATTAGTTAGTTATTTAGTTATTATAGTCTAGTGCAATACCGTGGAGGAAGGACAAGTCTTTACCCATTGTATGCCTAATCCACATCCCATAGGAGGGCGTAATACTTTGTATAAATAGCCCTCTCCCCACAAGGGAGAGGGTTGGATGTTCATTTGGAATCTAACCTTCTATGTGTTTCTCTCACTAGAACATCTCTCTTTCTCTCTCTAAACATTGTATACGCCCATATGTTATTGATTGTGAAATCCTATAATTTACAATTGGTATCAAGATCCATGGTTTGATCACTCATCTTTCATGCTCTTTGTTTTGGTGGATTTCATAAGGTTTTTGGGGTTATAAGTGTTTAGGAGAGTTTGAATCATTTGATCAATTTCTAGTGTTAAAGTTTGACTTTTGATTGTACTTTTGTGTTTAGGATCATCATATGTGTTTAGGTTTTGAATTGGAAGGCTTGAATAATTGTGGTTTGGCTGTTTTTGATTGATAAAGTGGGTGTTCTTAAATATTGTACGAAGCGAGTTGAGCCATTCTAAGAAGCGAGTTGCTTTGTTATTAGAAGCGAGTTGGTTTATGCGACTTGGCTATTAAGCCAGTTAAATCTTTAAGCGACTTGAGTTCTAAAGCGACTTGGCTATTAAACGAGTTGTATTGGCAGCGAGTTGGTATATGCAACTTGGTTGTTAAGCGAGTTGTCTCTATATGCGACTTGGCTATTTAGCGAGCTGACTCTTTATGCGACTTGGGTTTTAAGCGAGTTGTTTCTTTAAGCGACTTGAGTTCTAAGCGACTTGTCTTGTAAGTGAGTTGACTGTTTAGCGAATTGATACCAAAGCGAGTTGATTATTTAGCAACTTGTCTATTGAGACTTGTCATTTCTTCGTGCTACGTTTTACGGTTGTTCTTTTGGTTTAGTAAAATCCCGTGAAGAATCATTTCTCGGTTTAATCAAAGAATAATAAAATCCTATAAATTTTGACACTCACGGATTATAACACTGATCCATTAATTTCCAATGTCCTCAAACTATATGACTCAATGGACTGCAAACAAAGTACGTACTACTCAGAAAGCCTTTCCTTAACAGATTCAATCAATGATGATCAAAACACCTCGTACTCTGACTCAAATCCCAAGAAATTACACCAGCTAATGCTGCAAAATGCCTTACAAATGGAATACAGCCTTGAGCCATATCAACTACTCCACTCTCATCTCTTACAGCTCTTGTCTTCAATTATGGATCGAACATGCAGTGCTCTTTTCCGTTAGGACTTACCTACATTGACGAGAACTTTGCTGACGAACTTAGAATGATTGAAGCTTCAACTTACCAAAAGGAAGGCACTAAAAGATGATTCCAATACTGCACTTCAGGTAATCCACAACCAATTCCAGCCATTTATCAATGGGGAATATTCCGCAGACTTCGATCAACACTCAACTGGAATTTCTTTCAAGAAACATACTGGAATGGAAATTCAGGAGTTCATCGATACATTCATCTGACTAATGGATAATGTGAAAAAGTACATTGAGGAAGCTACTCAAAAGGATAATTTCATGAATGAGTGTCAAGTGCAATTAGGAGATAGTGGTGAAACGTCGGGTAATATTTCAGTTGAAAGGACGAGTGTTGCTGAATGCAGAATATCAGATACAAAAAAGAATGAAGTAACCAACAGTTTGGTAACTCCTGATGTGGTTACACATGTAAGACCAGTGGATGAACTGTTTTCATCTGATGAGGTACCCTTAACTGTTCAACATTATGCATCTGCTAGTCTACCTAAACAAACTGATTTTAAGCCTGAACATGATTTGGATGAATGTTCCCTGGTTGAGTCTGAGTCTAGAATTTTTAAAACAAATAAAATGGTTGAAAAAGGGGTTTTTGAGGAACTTTCTAACAAATACTCAATTCTCGAAAAACACTGCATTTCCTTAGAAATTGTAATACAACGAAAGGAAGAAAGTTTTCTTGCTACAAAACCTTGCATAAATCCGAAATTCCCAGAATTTCGAGAATTTTTTGAACTTAACCAGTTAAAAACCCAGATTCAGGAAAAAGACTCAACCATATGTAATATGAAAATACAACTCTCAGATCTGCGTAAGAAATATTATAAAGGGATGAACAATCTTAACTATGAGGTGAATGATCCGATTAAATCTAGGAATGATGAATTAGCTTTATGTGTGACCAAGCTATTAAGGTAAAATGAATCCTTAAGGAAGAACTTATTAGAGAGCAATTCTAAGCTGTTAGATCAAACTAACTCCTTGTTGGCTGACATTAATGCCCTCAAAGCACAAATTCAGGATAAAAGCTTCACCATTGTTAACCATTGGAAATAAAGTGAACACTAAGTTTACAAAACCATCGACCATGGGGAAGCCAATTGCACTTAACAATACAGTACGAGCTGTAGTTAGGCAACCAAATGCATTTAAGACAGAAAGATTTAAACCCTCTAAATCTAAGCTTGCCTCCCAAGTTGATGAGAATATAGTTTTGTCAAAACCAGTCACTTCACTAATCCATTCAGATATGATGAATAACAATCCACAACTGAATGTTCAAAACTCTAAGTTCAGGAATATAAGGAGCTCATCTAGTCCATATAAGATGCATCAAATAGCTGACAAATCCCCTAAGAAACAAACTAATTGCAAAAGGATCAATGCTCAGAATAGGGATTTGGCTTCGTCTAACTCTGCTAGCAGTTGTTTTAAGTGGATTCCTACTGGTAGACTATTTAAGTTCACAGGTGTTGGATCGATGTACTCTAACCAAACTAACTTATATAGCTTGTAAGGGTTTAATAACCTCAGATAAATCCTAAGTCACTAACAATGAAACACTGAACTCACTCTATTAAGTATGCGGAATTTACTTAACAAAGCTAAGAAGAATTAACTTTAACTTTAACAATTTTATTAATACTTAGAATCTGCTTGTTATACAGATTCTTTAACAACTCTAATACTCTAATATCGTATTCTCTAAAAACTCTAATATTGCACGTACGTCTAATGCCAATCTAGGGATCCTTTTATAGGCTTAAGGATAACCCTAGTCGGTTTACAATTACAAACCTTGTACGACAAGTAATACTAAACTAATCTAAGAACATTCTAGAATTACCTAATAATCCTTAACGATTTTGCATAACAGACCTTTATCCTTGTTGTACTTTGATGAACGAGCAGTACTTTGACTTTCTTCTTTAGCATTACTTTGACTTCAGTACTTTGACTCTTCAGCACTTTGACTTTCTATATCCCAACAATCCTCCCCTAACTTGAATTCTACTTGCTTGATTTCAAGTTCCTTTGTATATTCATCTTTAATGTCTTTGTCTTCAAGGAAATATTGTGTCTTTATCTTCAAAGTTTTGTCTTTGTATTCCCTGTGCTTGTATTATCATCATCAAAGTAGTCTTTATATGTAATCCTTTGTAGCAACAATCAGCAAGCTCCATCTTTTCAGCAACTCAACAACATATGACAATTTGTGCATTAGTTCATTTAAGTTTCAGTCTATTCTCATCACTTCCAGGTGTGTAAACTCCTGTGAAAGATGAATCATTGAAAATTTAATGGATTTTGATGTCTCTTTACCAAATCCATTAACTCTGGAGTAGCCAAATGTTTAGATGTGTAAGCCATGGTACATTGATAACCATATGATTTTTAGCAAATCATCAGCTATCAACAGATTTGATTTGTCTTTACCAAAAGTTGTACCCTTTTGGACTAGTTAGTTCTTGCAACCATGGGGAACTAATTACCACATAAATGGTTTTTCCACAGCCTTTACCACAAGCCATTTTTCTTGTGGGCTAGCCAACTGTTTACATTTGTTGATATGGTGAGTTGATTACCATATAACTTATTAGCAAGTTGTCAACTATATAACTGATTTGAGATATCTTTACCAGAGCCATTTGCTCATGGATTAGCCAATCCTTTTGTTAAACATGGTGAATTGATAACCTATGATTGTAACCATCTCAAAAACCATTTGTTGCTTTTAACTTTTGTTTCAAAATATTTTTCACTTAAAAAAAGTTTTCTTTTAAAAACATTTATTGGTTTTGTGCTGCAAGCAGTACTTTGATTAAAGTACTGTTTTTCCAGCAGTACTTTGAATAAAGTACTTATTTTTCAGAAATTTATACAATTAAACATCATACCAGTATTTATGCTTCATCCTCAGCCATAGTTGTCCATCTGATATGTAACTCAATAACCATTAGGGTTGTTTCAGTTTCTTCTTCAACTTCCATTCCATGATCCAGCATCCTTCTCATAAGATCATTAATCAAAGTATATCTTCTTTCAGCTAACATATGGATCATAGTTCCATCTTTCATTTCCAAAGCATGTACTCATGATTCTTCAAAGAATCTCCATCTTGTAATCTCCTAATTTTCTTGATTTAGCCAGATTTCTTCAATACTTGTTTCCTCAATTTCCCAGATAATTGTCAGATCTCCTAGCAATACTAAGCCAATTCCAGTTGATGGAATATGTTCAAAGTATTCTTGCACTAATTGATATAGTTGAAACAGATCTGCTCTATATATTATGTGCAGTATATCCCATAGCAAATTGAACGCTCTAAAACTTCCATCTTCTCTATGAAACATCAGATAATCTGCATCCTTTGATGTTACCATTTCAAATGTAGTTATTTTTTACTTCTTTACTGCAGCATCTTTGGATTTAGAATGATCAAAATTGACAACTCTTAAGTAATTTCTCAGTTCATCAACTGTATCTAATCTCAATTATACCTTCTTTGATGACTTTTCTTCTTCAGTTGTTCTTTTCCTTTTTAAGCTTCGTTTTCTATCATCCTCCTTTACCTTGTCATCATCTTTAAAATCTTTAATAATATCAACCTGCTTTTGATAAGCTTCTCTTACCAAGTCATACAGCTGTTTCATCTCAAAATATTTCAGCTTATGTAATCCAGTATACCCTTGACCCTTTAGATAAGCCATCATGGCATTTCTTTCTTTAGCAATACTTGGTATTCTTGGTAGAACAGGTTTCTTTACTGGTACAGTTGGTTCAGGTTCCTTCACTGGTATAGCCACCTTAGCATCATACTCTGCTTGAAACTTCTTAGCAGCGTCTTCATTCTTGGCGACTTCAATTGCTCTAATTTCTACCAAAGTGAGCTTCTTCTTCTTTGTTTCTACCAGCTTGCCTTTTCCTTTATCTTTAGGATCCAAAGTAGGTTGAGAGGCTTGAGGTTGTGCTTCAGCAACTCCTGGAATACTAACACCCCTTGGTTTTGATAAGTTGTGCAATATCTCAGGTACAGTCTCATCATCACTTGCAGTGTGTACTGGTTTGGGTGTATCAGCTTCGTTTTCTGGTATGATTGTTGAAGGACCAGCATCTTCATCAAAATTAAGAGTCCTTGGTGTAATCAGCTCTTGTCTTTGGGTTCCTTGAAGAGCAGTACCTTGATCAGCAGCACCTTGATCATCAGTACTTTGTACACCAGTACTTTGAACTCCAGTTCCTTCAGGCTCAGTACTTTGAATATTTACTTGTGCTTCAGTACTTTGAGGTTCATCTTCTTTTTCTACATGAATCTCAGCATCTTCTTTCAAATTATCTTGCTCCATATTCCTCCCCAAGTTGAATGAAGACTGCTGTTGAACCCTTTTCCCCTTTGAAACTTTCTTAAGTTTCTTCTGAGATTTGACCCACAATATGTGATGTTGGACCAATGGCTAGACAAACTTCTTTAATCCTCTAAATTTGATCTTCAACTTTTTAATTTGTGCAGCCTGAGTTTCAAAGTCTTTCTTTAATCTTACGAGTTCCCTTGTCAAAGCATAGTTATCCAGAACTTGACCCTCAGAAGCCACATATCCCTCATCTCCTCCAGATGTTTGAAGCTCATCTGTGGAAGTATAAGCATTGGGAGAGGATGGTGGGTTTACTTCTGGTTCTGAATCACCATGAGCAGGTTCTTGGGAAGATGTAGCGGTGATACAGATTCCCGGTTCGAGGTACCTTGTGAAGAAGGAGTATGTTGAGAAGCAGTACCTTGAACTGATGCAGTACCTTCTCCTTCTTCACTTGCAGCAGCTTTATCTCTGATTTCTTGAACAATCTCCATCATTCAAGTAGTTAAAGGAGTGTTCCTTCCAAAAAATCTATCACTCTTCTTAGCCATAAAGGTGAAAATCTTTGCAGGTTGTACCACAACTGGTAATAAACTTGAAGGCTTTGGTACATCATGAAGTTGTTTATTCAAGAAAACTTGAATAAATCATGGATACATTAACCAAGGTGATCCATTAGAAATATGAGATAGCATACCATCCAGAATGAGTCTTGAAAAATTGAAGACACGATTTGTAGCCAATCCCACTAAAGTAGATGTTATATTGGATCCAAATTGCTCCCATGAGGTACTCTTTGAACTGATACAATGAGGTAGAACATGAACCATATACTTCCATTGTGGACTAAACAAGAGTTTCTTGAATGTTAATTCATTTAAAGACCCTTCGTAACCAAGATCTCTGAAAGTATCCCAAATAAGTTGTTTGTCAAAACGTATAGCCCCTTCTTCATCATCAAATATCAAATCTTCTCGAATGGAGGCTTCACTAACTCTAATGATCTTTCAACCTTAGCCTGTATATATGACTCATCATTCTCCATGTGAGTTCTAGCAGTTGCCCAAAATTGTTGAATCCATGGCTCAATAACATCTGGTTCCACCAAAAGTGCATAACTGATTGGAGATCCAGTGAGAAAATCAATGATGTCATGGAATGCGACATTAGCTTCAGTTTTATCTAGATTAGCCACCATGTTGTGTTTAGAAACTGTGTGTCGATTTGCCATTTTTTGTTGATTACAAAAGAAAGTGATTCGATGAATAGTAAATGTGAAAGAGAGAGAAATATGGAAAAAATTGATAAGTATAAAGATGAGAAGGCAAATTGGAGAGTAGTTATTTATAGGTGCGATTTGAAAAATCACAGCCCATAAAAACAAAGTTACGGTTATTTGAATTTTAACCCATCTTTTGACCGTTGGAACAGTACGTAGATAAGACAAGCAGTGCTTTCCACGTGTGCAGTACTTTCCAAAGCAGTACTTTCGAGCAGTACTTTCATATAACCAAAAGCGAGTACTTTTCCATTCTGCTCTTTACAATGACAAACACTTCAAATAGGCATTGGATTGCCTCCCCTCTAGCAATGCATAGGACTGTCTAACAGACTAATCAGTCCTCCCCTTAAATGTAGCTTAGTAATTAATCATACCAATGCTTACTACCAAGTGATTGAATCTTGAAACATCAAAACCTTTTGTGAGTAGATTAGCTACATTATCATCTGTGTGAACCTTGACAACATTAATGAGCCTATGCTCATAACAATCTCTGATAAAGTGATGCCAAATCTGAATATGTTTGGTCTTGGAGTGATAAACTGGATTCTTCACAATGAAAATGGTACTCTCATTATCAATATTGATAGGAGTATTCTTGAAGTTGAACCCATAATCCAAAAGTTAATTCTGCATCCATAACACTTGTCCACAACAGCTTGCAGCAGCCACATATTCTGCTTTAGTAGATGATGTTGCTGCAATAGTTTGCTTCTTACATTGCCATGAGACTAATCTTCTTCCAAGATACTGGCATCCTCTAGTGGTTGATCTTGTATCATAGTTATCACCTGCATAATCACTATCTAAAAAAGCTTCCAAGTGAAAAGGTGAATCCTTTGGATACCACAACCCTAACTTAGGTTGTTGTTTCAAATAACTAAAGATTCTCTTCACTGCTTTCAAATGAGAGACCTTAGGTGAGACTTGATATCTTGCACATAAACAAACAACAAACATGATATCAGGCCTAAATGCAGTTAAGTACATAAGATAGCCAATCATAGATATGTACAGCTTGACTTCAATAGGTTGACCATCTTCATCCTTGCCCAATGAGTTGATAGATTTGATAGGTGTAGTGACTGGTTTCATAGCATCAAAATTGAACTTATTAAGAATGTCAGAGACATACTTGTCTTGACTTATGAAAATTCCTTCCTTTGATTATTTGACTTGTAGCCCCAAAAAGAAAGTCAATTCACCCATAGAACTCATTTGAAATTCATGTTGCATCAGCTGCTGAAACTCCTGCACCATGGACTGTTTTGAAGCTCCAAAGATGATATCATCAACATAAACTTGAACTAGCATGATATCCTTCTTGTCTCTCTTGATAAACAAAGTCTTCTCAATAGCCCCCCTTCTATAACCATGTTGCAATAAGAAAGTAGAGAGCCTTTCATACCAAGCTCTAGGTGCTTGATGTAGGCCATAAAGAGCCTTAACAACTTTGTAGACTTTGTTTGGATGTGCAGGATCTTCAAAACCAGGAGGCTGTTTAACATAAACCTCTTCTATAATCGTTCCATAGAGAAAGGCACTCTTAACATCCATTTGATAAACCTGAAATCCCATATATGATGCAAAAGCAAGGAAAATTCAAATAGCTTCAATCCTTGCTACAGGAGAAAACACTTCATCATAATCCACTCCTTCTTCTTGTTTGTAGCCTTGTGCTACTAACCTTTCCTTGTTCTTGATGACATTCCCTCTTTCATCTCTCTTGACTCTGAAAACCCATCGTGTACCAATTATTTTCTTTCCATCTGGTAGATCACATAGTACCCAAACTTCTTGAAGCTTGAATTGAAGAAGTTCTTCTTGCATGGCTTCAACCCAAATTTCTTTAGTTAATGCTTGAGCTATATTCTTGGGTTCTTCTTGAGAGATAAAATAAGTAAACAGGCATGTTTGGTGATCTTTATGATTCAGCCTGTTTTGTTTATACACAAAACTTAGTAATGCATTATGTGGTGTAGAAAAACCTTTAGCTTTGGTTCTTGTGAGCACTCCATGAGTAGAAGGTCCAATGATGTGGCCAGTAGGATGATCTTTATGAATTCTTAGTATTGGAGTGTGGGGAACTTCAAGATTATCACCCAAATTTGTGAAATCAGCATCTTCATTGGAATCTAAGAAAATACCTTCATCTTCATGTAACACCTTGAAACCGGGCCTAAGAAATTTATTACAAGAATGTCATTGGAATGGTTGACCATGACTTCTATAAGTTCAAAGGACTTACGGGATTGGTTAGTCAAACCCGATAGTCAAAATATAAGTATTAATGTTATGTAAATGGTTATAGAAAATATGATGTGTCACATTTATACGGAAAAAGTACTTAAAGGACCTAAGTTGCCAAGTGTTAAATATGTTAATAAGTGGTTGTGGCTAAAATGGAATGAAATGGGACTTGAGGGACCTAGTGTGCCATTAGGCAAAGTTTCCAACTACTAATATCTGGATACTTCTCCAAATATCAGTAGACTTTAAGAATGTGTAGTGTGTGCATGTGTGTGACGTGAAGAGAAAAGGGAGGGAAAGGGCAAAGTGGCTTTGGTGATTATTGATGGAAGATTGAAGCCCTAGTACAAGATTGTACCTAGCCATGCCCATATACAAGTAAGTAACCTTAATTGATGATCAATTGATGAGATTGAGATTAGGGTTCATGTACCCAAATTAAGGGAATTAGGTAATTGATGTTCATAAGCTTAATTAAGAATTTATGATAAAATTGGTGTAAGTATTATTGCATTAAGCTAATAAATTGATGGGGTTAATTATCATGTAATCATGGCATGATTATATGATAATTAGATGGGTTTAAGGAAAATCTATGATTGGGATAATCATGGTTTAGTATTTTGATTATGTATATGTGCCTTTAGTGATTGTGGCTTAGATGACAAGAGTGGAAGGTGATGATGATGTTTGAGGATGATGATGATGTCCTTGGTTTCACTAGCTTGGAATTAAGGTAAGTAAACCGGTTATAAGTTAATGTTATATGGATTTCAATGCATTATGTGTTATGTGATGTTTATGTTAAGGACATGGTATGACTCAAATGTTTGTGCATATGTGATATTGGATAGTAAGGCTAGTTTGGCATAACTAGCAAATGAATGTTAGAATAGGAGGGCTTGACTAGAAAGTAAGTGGTGAAGCTTAGTGATGGCTTAAGGTATGTCTTATGTTCAAATGTTGTAATGGATGAATAGTTATAATGTGTATTGTGTGATTGATGTATAATGTTAAGTTATATCCGCTTTACTTACTAAGCCTTGTGCTTACGGTTTAAGATGTTAATGTTTTGTAGGTTTAAATGTGAAGGAAAGGAAATGCTTGGAACTAAGCGTTAAGGTTGGATTATGCGAAAGTTTAGAAGATGGATAAGAAGGTAGAGCTTAGGTAGATATCGAGCTCATGACGAGGTTGACCCCCAATAGTAGTAAAAGATTTAATGTTTATAGTGTCAAGTCTTTGTAATGGTTAAGAGTTAATTTACAGGTTTTAATGAAGTGTTAAAGGTGAATTATAGTGAAAATGGGTCAAAACGGGTTTTGGCACAAAACCCGTTACTTTGCAAAGCACTAATCCAAGGGTCAAACAGTAAATGTTTTTGTATGGAAAGTTTCATGGTCTAACTAGTTCGGGAACTATGATTTTTGGAAAATGGGTCAAAAAGATGCATAAAAGGGTTATGCAGAAAAAGGGGTGTTTGGCAAAAGCGTATTTATACCCATTTTGGGTTGTAAACGGGTCATTCGATTATGTAATAAGTTTATTATGTTATACTAATGATTTTGGTTGAGTTTTGTATGGGATACACTAAATTTCGGTTTGAAAATAGAATCTGGAACAAAATTTCGTTATGAAACCGAAATTTGGAACCATCAGATTTTGTCACTTTTCGAAAAATCATATCTTTTTAATCGTAAGTCGTCACGGGTCGTGCCACTCGTCATCATATCAAAAATTTTGGCCACATTAACTTAACTTTACATGATTGTAATTGTTTATTAGGTAATCATGGCAATCGAGTTTGTGGTGCGACCAAACATAGCTTTTTACCCTGGGTTTCTTGAGGTTCCTCAATTTGCTGAACGTGCTTTTAATGGGAATCGGCATTTATATTTAACTGGAATTCAAAGACAACGGAAGAAAGTAAGGATTGTTGCTCGGTTAGGAGGTCCCATTAGGATTGTAGGTAACAAATGGTAGAATTTGTTCATGAAAACATGTATACGGATGTTCATATGTTACACTTTGTTCAAGAAGGTGATGACTCTTTTACGTTAATGGATATGATTCTAATGGGTTGGAAGTTGAGGAATATGCTGCTGTAGAAAGTCGTCATATAAGGTTTCGAGTTATCGGTTTGCCATACCTCATATTCCACAGGTTATTTATAAGAATTAATTTTTGTTTACGTTTTTTTAAAAATAAGTGTATTTTAATACTGTATATGTTATAATTGTCAATCATGTTGTTGTCTCAGACATTGTCCGGTAATTTTCTAAATGGTATTGGGTTGCAAGGTACTGTTGTTGTTGTTGTTGAAGGAATGGAGTTTAATGTGGATGTTACTTGGGGCTATGAAGGAGGTCATGATCCTCGTCCTTTGTATGTTATGGATGATGAAATGTGGTCGACTGCTCTTCAATATTCCGATATTGAATTTGGTGATGTTATTGTTTTTACTAAATTGGAGAACAATAGCTTGAATATAACCGTGTTTGGTAGGGCAAAGATACAGGGTCAGTTTCATGAAGATGGAGGTAGGCTTGAAATCTCATAATCATATTCAGTAATATCATAACATATATCTTTAAGATTTATTTTGATATTTTTGAAACAGGTGATGAGTGAATGCAACACATTTGCCAATGGTTTGGTCACCTTGATCATTTTGGTGAGAGAACTGATGTCTTTTACAGAAGGTCTACTGAAATTCTTGCGTTATCTAGACTTGTAAGTTTGTGTTTTGTGTGTACTTTTTTTTCTATGCCTTTATATAATTTTATATAATTTTTGTAAATGTTAAACACTGGATATTCCCGACCATTTTCTTGAGAATCATCCTATGCATTTTTTCAAAATGCGCTTTTTAGGAATGATGCGGTCGAATACATGATGCGAATTCAGGTGATTGACTGATCTGCAGCGAACCGTCAAGTTATCTCCATAAGCTAGCCACTTGTGAATGACCAACTGTAAGAAACTTAAAAGCATTTCCGTGAGCACAAATACAATGAAGATCAGGAGAATATAGTGGATTCCCGGGTCGTTAAGTCCCACGGAGGTTGACTGGTGTTTAACACAATCAGATGTCGAATAACCACTAAGGATAGTGGTCAGTAGGTATTTTGAGTTTTTTTTTTTTTTATAAACTACAGAAGATTAAAGGAGATTAAAAAGTTAAACTATCTTAAATAAACGCTATCACTAATTTTAAACTGATGTTTTTGTTTTTACTGTTTTTATAAAACTGAATTAAAAACTACGTGACGTACAAATAAAAACGTGAAACTTATACAATATTAATCCTAAAAATATGAAAATGATATTTTTACAAACCTAATGATATAAGAAAATTTATAGAAAAAGAAAATTATTTTTATAACTAATTATCTAATTTTTATTAATTAAAAACTATTTTTAACTAATTAATAATAACCTAAATTACAAGAAATTATGAAATAAAGCTAGAAAAATAAAATTATGACTTAGAAAAATCTAGAATATCAAAATAGAATTTTCAAAACTATTTTTATATTTTTCTGATTTTTTTTTCTATTTTTTATGGATTTTAAACTATTTAAAACTAATTAAATTACTAAAAATTACAAAATAAACTATGAAAAATCTGGAAAATTACTTTTTTTACTTTTTATATTTATCTAGACTTAATAAAAATGAAAAATTATTTTTTTGGACTTTTTCTGAATTATTTGTATTAAAAGCTATTTAAATAATCCTAAAAACTGTTTTTAATTAAGAAAAATAGCAAACTGTTATGGAAAATTATGAAAATTTCAGGAAAAGTTTATTTTAATATGTATAATCTAGGAAAAATAGAAAAACATGGTCTTGTGTGGAGAAATAAACAAGCTAGATGGCAACTGCTTATTTATAAGCACTTGAAAAAGCCAATTGATAACCAAAGACCACCAAACCTACAAAGAAGCTATATTAAGCTAAAATGACTCCAATGCAACTAAAAACAACAAGCTTGAACCTCTGGATTGCAAGTTATCACAGATTTGAGGAATGAGCTTGTTTATGAAAACAGATTTTGGTAAGCTACTTTGAGCTTATGCACAGAACACAAAATAAGCTAAAACTGAAAAGCAATGAATGGAACTTGTATAAGACCTGGTTGGCTACCTAGAAACAAAAGTTGAAATCAAAACAAGCTAAAATGAGCTTTTGAGAAGCTTTTTCAAAACTTGAAAAACAATGAGTAAAACTTCGATTAATCTTGATTGAGTTGGGACAAAATGATAAGCACATGCAGCCCTGTCAAATAAGCTGCAATTGGAAATTTAAAACTTGGAAATTGAAAAGGACCAGGTTAACTGTCTTAGAACCAAAAATCAGAATCTTGAGAAGCTCTTATGAGCTCAGGGACAAGCTTAGCAAAAGCTTGGAAAATCTCAGGTTCTGAACAAGCTTTGGAGCGAGTACATAAGTGCTTTTTGATGAGCTTATTTGAAGCTTAAGAAAAATTAACAAAATCTAAAAAATGCTTATAAGAAACTAGACCAAGACAAGTTATAAAACCCAAAGTTTGACTTGTTTTGACCCAAAGATGAGCCTGTGATAAATCCCTCTAGTTGGCCCAAAATCGGATTTTTGCAAATATCTTGACTTTTGACAGATATAGATATTTGACTTTTATGAGATTCTGATGATCCTAGATGATTTATTATGATGTATTAAGGTATAATGAGATTAGATTAAGCTATGCTAACAAATTTTAATCTACTGTGATGATTTTGACACTCCAAATCCCAACAGTGAACAAGATAAATGAGATTAAATGAAAGTTTGACTTTTCACAAAATAAGGACTAGTTTTCTTGGTTGATATGAGTATTTAGATCAAGTTTGACACAAAACAACCACAAGCACAGGTCTGCACAATCTGTTACACAGAGAACTACACAAATCCAAACAGGCCTTAACCAAACTGTTTTGGTATTTTTCAAAGACTGAAACAAATTAAGACTATTCCAATGATTACAGAGCTTATATTATCATAAGTTAGGACTAAATAAACACTAAAAAAAAACAATACTAAAAACATAAAACAAAGGATTGAAGATTATGTTATTATATGTGAAAATAAAGTTTTTAACAACTACTAATTTAAATGAGTAAACAACTGGTTTAAAGACTGAATAATACTCAATTATGACTCTTGAACATGGAAACAAAACAATACAAGCTAATTAACAACTTAACAGTAAAAATGCCAAATTGAGTAAAAAGCTTACAAATGGCTTTGAGTTGAAAACTGAGAACTTAGGCTCAAAGATCACTCCTAAAGCTTCCCATGAAGCACTAATCCCAAGGCCATCCACTATATACCTTGATCCAGCCTTCTAGAACCTTGCACCATGGATTTTTATTTTTTCTTTATTTTCTTGATATTTTTGTGAATTTTTTGGTTTTGGCTACTAATACTGCTTTTAAGGTATCTAAAAGCTTTAATAAGCTTTATAAGGAGCTTATGTGAGCTTCTAAGTCCAAACTAACCATTGCTAACAACATTTCAACATATTGAGATTTCTTTGAAATTTGAAAATTCACAAACTGAGATTAGAACTTGAATCTTGAAATTGATTATTGAAAAAGTTTCAACATACACTGAGAATACTTAATAAAGTGCTTGAGAGCTAAGAAATACACTTGAAAGAGAAAATTAATTAAAACGACATAGATTAAGCTAAAATTACTCTAGATAGATTATCCAATGACTCCTCTGCCTCTTTTATGCATCAGTTGAGCTCACACGTGTCCTCTGAGCAGAACCCACCTCTTTTTGTAGCCAATGGTAGAGTTTTGAGTGAGTTACCTGTTTTTATCATTTTGGCGGGAAGTGTAATTTCAACCTGTGGGGTTCTGAAAGCTAGCACTAGGGGGGCGGGGCATTAATTGTGGGGGGTTGAGTGGGAAGGTGATGATGATGGGGTGGAAAAGGTGATGGGAAGAAGGTGGGGTGTTGCAGGGTGTTGGTCGGGGGAGAAGCAGGAGGTGGAGGGAAGAAGTTTATTTGGTTTTGTTTACCAGGGGTCCAAAAGAGAAAGGGGGTTCAAAAAGGTAATGACAGGGGGTCACAAAGGTTTATAGGCAGGGGGTCAAAATTAATTTGACAAGGCTTGGCTTTGATATTGACAAGGACTAAATTGTAAATCTGATTTCTTGAAGGACCAAGCTGCCAATTAAGCAAAGTTACCATAAGGACTGAATTTGACAAACTTTAATAGTGCAAGGACTATTTTTGACATTTTCACATTTTCAAAGGACTATTTTTGCCAAATTCCAAAGTATAGGGACCTAAGTTGTAATTTTGTAAATTTGAATCTCAAGGACCAATTTTGACAACTTAGGAATCCCTAGGGACTCAAAATGATATTTTTCTTTATTTGGATTTACCAGGGACTGTTTTTGACAACTTTTGAAACTTGGGGGACTAAAACTGCAATTTTTGCAAATTTGATATGTTTTTCATCTGATTTTGATATTTTTGCATTTAAAACACATAAAACACTGATTTGTGATATTTTGATCATTTTGATGTGTTTCTGAGTGTTTTCAGATGTTTTTGCAGTTTAATTGGTACAAAAATGATGAGTATTTACACACTCATCATTGACTATCATAGAGACAATCCAAACCGGGTGAATCATGTGAATGCATTAAGTGACTGGGAACACTTTTTTGAAGATTGTGAGTTTGAGTATGGAAAGATGATAAGGTTTAAGTTCATGTATGTAGATTGTTATGATGATTTGGAGTATCCTGTTTTCCATATTTGTTAGGAAATCGGATACGTTTCTTGAATGACATTTTAAGTTTTATTTCTTTATTTATTTATTTTGGTTACATGAACAAACTTTCAGTGGTGGGTGTGTATATACTTGTATTGATTGACATTTTAGACTGATACAAATTTTAACAGTTTATGGTAAGTACTTTCAACATGGCCACTTTATGCGCCAGTTATAACGGTTTAGGCGGTCAACCCTTTATACGTGAGGAGTTTCATTAACAACACAAAAAAAAAACATTTCAATAAAATTTTTCACAAATATATTTTCAACACAACCGTTATGTTTTAATCCTTCATATTAGTGCATAATATCACTATTTTTCGCCTAGGTTTGGTTGATGTAATCTTGGTCAACAGATTGGAGTGTGGTTGGTGTATCCACTTTGCTAGGGCATTTCAAACCACTTGCTAGAGTTGATGAAACCACCGCGTAAGAATGAATCCACTGCTTGAGTTAAACCACTGCTAGTAGTGTTGTGTAACCATTGTTAGTATATTGTAATCACTGCTAAGCGACTTTTTAGGTGTGAAAAAAGGCATGAAACTGATTAAGAGATTTTTTAGGTAAATATTAAAGCAATTTTTTTTAATCGACGTTCTTACATTATAGTACATCGACAATCAGCGTAAAGTACTAACACATAAACCATTTGAGCGACTTTTAAAAGCGCATTTTTTCAATTTAGCGATTTATGATACACGAATACTTTATCTTTTATCTTTTTGTGGCCACATTCACTTCCTACCGACCGAACACTAGGCTTGCTTAATAATCTAATTCAACTGTCATTTTCGTTCAATTATTAAAATTGAATTGTGCGAAAGGTTCGTGATACTTTATTGTCATGGTCCCCAATATCAATTTTGTCTCTATTTAATGTTTCAATATTCGTACCTAATTAGGGTTTACATTTAAAATTATATATATATTTTTTAAAGTATTGTATTTTATTTGTTCTTGTAATGCGGATGGCACCTAGTTGGACTTGAGATCCTCATTACATTTTGGCGTTCATGTTTTGGGCGAGTTTTATTTCCAACCGCTGAGGTATGAAAATGGGGGTGTTTTTCATTGGAGTGTGTCCAAGGATAGGAAGGTGGACTATAGTAGTATGTGCCAGTATCTTAAAGAACATACTGAGCTAAATTTTTAATTCTTGTTTTTCTGTTTACCACAAAGTCAATTCGAGGTAGGCTTGAAACTAATAGAGTGTGATAGGGATGTGGCTGCCATGTATGACCTTGCTGATCGATTTGGGAAGTTAATGATGTATATGGCACATAATCCCCAAAACTTATTTGATTTTTATTATCAAAATCTTAACTTTTATGATTCTGAAGATGATTATACAACTAAATTGATTATACATGGAAGAAGATTAAAAGATGCAAGCAATATGACATATGATGAGCTTATTGCTTGAGTGAAGAAGCGAGCAGCCTTATTGATGTTGATGTCGATATGTCTGTTAGCGATAGGGATGTAGTTGCTAAGCCTAAGGTTAAGCGTAAGTTGGTTTTCATTGAAGAGCAAGATAAAGCCTTTGCAAGCAATCGATAAAAAATTAAAAAAAAAAAAAAAAAACAAAAAACAACGTTATTTCGAAGTGTTAGATGCTACTTTGCGACACATAAATCTAATAAACCAGGCGATATATGTGTCACAAAGTAGCATTTAACAGCCCAGGAATATCGCCGTTTTTTTTTTTTTTTTTTAGCAGACACTTCTATTTTACCTGGTGCGTCAAAGTTACCAATTAATTCATATCACACTTATCACAGGACACGTATCCATATCGATTATACATTATTATTTTGATGATGTAGGTTATGTTTTCAACACTACGTTGCAAGCCAGCATATCAAGGGAGCAGGTTATAACACATGTATGTTCCAACAAAAGTACTTAGACAAACATAAATAAGTAAGTGCATATATTAAAATATCCAACAAAATTAACCTTACTAGGTTTATTAAAACATCCATAAGCATAAACATAAACTTTATACATTCCTTAAACCCACAACCCTAGCCATATATTAAACCCAAAAGACATATGAAAAACACCAGAAGAAACCAGATCATTACACCATAGACTTGAGCTTCTCAATGAATGACATAAGCTCCCTTGCTCGTTTCTGTTGTTCACAACCTTCACCAACATGTTTGCAATGTCTGCTAAATCCTCATTTTGCAAAATATTCAACTGTGAAATACTTTGCACACCTGAATCAAAGGGATACAAAAGATCCAACTCTGCAATCGCGAAATCCCTCTTAGCAACACGAGCCCTAATATCTTGGGCTTTTTGGTTAATTCTGCTTCGTACACCCTAGTGACAGTAACCTCCCTCCGAAACTTCTCCACCATCATGTCTCTAACGAGACTAGAACCAGCGGCAGCTGCTAACTCCTCGCAGAAGGCATTTTTGTAGTTAAATCGCTTCGTCCATCATTTTCTTCTTGTTATTTTTTTAACAAAGAAAACAGTTAAAATTTTCCTTTGATTTATGTGTGTTTTTTTATGAGTTATAAGGTCTTTTGATTTGATAGCCACGCATAGTAATTATGGCCTTTTAACTTATAAGCCATTTTGATTTGATAGCCAACTTGAACCAAAATAACTAGAGTAGACTACTTGATTAATTTATTGACTTGATTGCCAGTTTGAACCTTTTTTTTTCTTTAATTTGACAGGTTTCCATGCCTCACAGTAATCGTGACATTAGGAGACGAGTTTAAACATATTGCAAACGTGCATGGACTCAGAATAGTTGTATAGCTAAATTGTATATTCCACAATTGTATTTAGGTGCCCTAAATTTATATGTCTTTATTTAGTTCCCTTTCTTTTAAATTATTAAGCGAATATTTTACCTAGTTTTTTAAACAACTTTTTTTAAGCGATATTTTTTAAGCAATAAACTTTGTCGTAATTCAAAACATTATGAGCATGAATATCACCCAAGTATCTAGAAGAAAGTATGGTCTTTATATACAATAAGACATGTTTGCTAAAAATACAATAAGACATGTGTTTAATAGTACTATCACGTAAACCGATATATTCCGGCGACTTTTTAAAAGCACGTTTTTCTTCTTTAGCGATTTATGGCCACTATCACACCAACCCCTGACAAGAACTCTAGGTGATTTCAATTCTAAATTTAGTTACAAGTCAAATGCAAATATTTTTTGTTGACTCTGTCACACAATAAGAAAAGTGTAAAGTATTATCACATAAACCAATGTATCATGTAAAGTACTTTCACATA
This sequence comes from Chrysanthemum makinoi, assembly GCA_910596185.1. NCBI lineage: Eukaryota > Viridiplantae > Streptophyta > Magnoliopsida > Asterales > Asteraceae > Chrysanthemum > Chrysanthemum makinoi. The sequence continues at coordinate 298,368,533 of OU343217.1, read as the reverse complement.
AACCGATGTATTCGGCGACCTTTTAAATGTGCCATTTTCATCTTAGCGATTTATGGCAACTGTCTCTTTAACCCGACCAAAACTCTACCTAATTTCAATTATAAAATTTAGTTACAAGTCAAATGCAAATCTTTTTTGTTGACTCTGTCTCACAATAAGAAAAGTGTAAAGTATTATCACACAAACCAATGTATCCTCCGTCCCATATTAGTAGTTTGACTTTTCAAAGTACTTTCTTTTCAATTGTGACCTTAAATATTTTTATTTGTGTTATATAATACTTGATGCAAAATATATGACTAGAATGAGGGTTTAAATGTATTTTTATTGATATAACTTTTATCAAGTATTATATAACACAAACAAAATATTTAAGTCAAAGACAAAGAAAGACTTAAAAAGTCAAACAGGACATCAATATGTCAATAGGACGGAGGTAGTATCATGTAAAGATACCTTCCATAAACCGATGTATTCGGCCTTTTTAAATGCGCCATTTTCATTTAGCAACTTAGACCGACTAGACAAACATATTATGTTTTACTAATAAAAAATTGGATACAAAGATTTATGTGGTAGCTATTTTTTTTATTTTTTTTTAATTATTTCGATTATGCGATATATTTTTTTTGTAATTCAACGTCAATGTAGGTTGTTTACTAAAACACAAAGACAAATAAGATTAAGATTGATAACGACATAAACAAAAGTAAATACACTTAACTAGTACATCAACCCTAGGTACTAGTCAACTTTCACCATCAACCTGCATCAACACATAACCCTACCTTCATAACCATAAACTAACCTAAATCAAAGCTTTACATAACCTAAAAAAACATAAACCTAACATGAAGGCTTCACAAAGTCAAAGGACCATTGACTCAAGATGTTCAATGAAGGATAACAAATAAGAAACGTGAGCACGCCTTTCTAAGATGGAGGTCTGCTGCCTTCCAATCTCAGCCCTATCTTCAATTTGCATCCTTCTCATGTGCCGAACGTCGCAATGCAATGACGAGTTAGTTGGACCAACAACCAAAAATCTCCAATAAGCACATCCCTACGTTGTACATGGCGATTAGCTCGTCAATCTTCTCTTGCAGATCTAATTCATCCCAAACAGTATCCCTAACTTCTCCCCAATATTCCACAATCATCATAGACTTGATAGATCGAGAGTTTGTTGTACGGGATAGTTGATCCAAGAGGGGAAGACGGGGGTTGGCCATTGTTGTTGTTGGTTGAGATAAGTTTTTTTTAGAGAGGATTAAAAGTAGCAAGTGGAAATATAGAGTGTTAAGCACAAAATGTGTTGGTAGTTGTGATAGGAGTTGTTAGAGCGGATTAAATAGAGTGGAAATATAGAGTGTTAAACACAAAATGTGTTTTTTCATTTAGTAGTTTTAAAATAGAAGTGTAAAATGTATATTGTTTAGAAGTTATCCTCATTTTTTTTAAACATGATGGATGTTTCTCATATATGTTTTGACTGTTCATTTCTGCATGGGAAAAGGTGTTCATATATATGGTTGGATTTGGAGGACATATTTAGGACAAAGGATAAACATTAAGGGTGCGTTTAGTTGGAGTAAAACATCCCTTGTTTTCTATGTCTAGTTTTGTAAAAATTTAGATGGGAAATTTATCTACACAAAACACTTGAAAACATAAAAAATTCGTTTAATTGATATTTGTATTTTCTATTTTGAAGAAGAAGAAGGAGGGTTGGGGATTACAAAGGAAAGCTAGGAAAACAACTAAAATTTGTTTTCTAATTTTCCTTGTTAGATTAGGAATAGGGGATTTTGTGTTTAGCAAAACATTTTGTTGCAAAATGATAATTTGAACGCGATCTCTATTTTCCTTGTTTTTTCACAAAACATTTTGTAGAAAACAAGGGTGTTTTCCCCCAAGTTTTTTTTTTTTTTTTTGAAATTCAAAATTGTTTTTCAAAAAAGAACATTTTTTTTTCCGTTTTTGTTTTGTGACAACAACACAAATTCGCTAAACATAATTTCATATATAACCATCAATCTATAACATAAAATGTGTTTCCAAAATCGCCAATGGTCCGAAACTATACATAAGCTACCTATACGCAAATGGTCCAAAACTATACGTATAATCCATTTAGAGGTAATCCTAACTATGTTATTCTCTACAAACATATCGTAACACATAAAGGCTAACTCGTGTTAACCAGGCGGTTTTGTCGGTTGACTTCGATATCTTACGCTTCTTCGAGTTTGTCCAAAGCTTAACACTGTATTTTAAATAGCTTAGGGTTTTAGGTAATGAGAACTATCCAAGCATCGGGTATCAAAAGACCCTTTAAACCATTAAGGTTGAGTTGGTCATTTAAACAATTAGGGTAGGAGGGTAGGATGGTGGATTTTGGGACATAAACCAAGTTCTTGGCGGGTGTTGGGGTCAACCCCTTTCATGTGTTTAATAGCACTTTAACTAGGTTAATGAGA
>OU343217.1:298214336-298365953 GCA_910596185.1 Chrysanthemum makinoi | reverse complement strand
TTCCCACCACAAGGTATATCATCTAACGATATCTTATCCTTGTTCCAAACAATAATGAAAGGTATAATCGAGATACCCTGTGAGACAAAATGGGGAGTAAATTACAGCGGAAAATAGCAACCGGAGTTGACATCAAAATCCAAATATTCGATCAATCACTATGTATCCACGTAAAAAAATTGGCGAACACGCGAAAAACATGGTGGAAGAATTGTCAATCTGTAGCCATTAATCAATTCGGGTTCAAGAAGCACTTAAAGATCCAATGTGGAGGAAAGCTATTCAAGAAGATTGATGCCTTAAAGAAGAATTGGACGTGGGATGAGATAGTTCTTCCTCCAAGAAAAAAAACTGTTGGGTAAAATGGATATTTACTATAAAGTTTGGACCGAAGATAGATGATTGAAAGCCGTTGGTCGCTAATGGGTACACAAAAAAATACGGTATGATTACTGAGATACTTTCGCCCTACTGGCTAAGATTAATACTATTCGTATTCTTGTCTCAATAGCAGCGAAACAAAGAATGGCCATCGAGACAATATGATGTAAAAACGTTTTGAATGGTAATTTAGAAGAAGAAGTGTATATGGATCCTCCACCGGGAATGAATTTTGGTAACAAGGTGTGTAAGCTTAATAAATCTCTTTATGGCTTAAAACAACCATGAGCTTGGTTCTGGAGATTCTCAAAGTTCATAGGGTATTGGTTACAAGCAGAGTGATGTCGACCACACGCTGTTTGTTAAGAACAACGAAGGAAAAAAGTTACAGCCTCTTATTGTTTATGTCGATGACATGGTGGTGACAGCGCATGATGAAGATGAAATGAACCGCTTAAAAGATGTTCTCGGTGTGAGTTCGAGTTGAAAGACTGGAAAATTGAAATATTTCTTAGGTATTGAGGTGGCGAGATCCAACGGGTATTACCATGTCGAAGTATACACTTGATCTTCTCACAGAGACAGGAATGTTAGACTGTAAACCCATTGAACACGCCGAGAACAAAATCATGGGCTGACTCTTCTAACCGACAAGGCTCCAACGAATAAAGAAAGGTACCAGAAACTAGTTGGGAAACTTATCTATTTATCCCATACCCGCCGGATATTGCATACAGTGTAGTAAGTAAGCGCATGCACCAAATAAAGATCACATGAAAGTAAAGGAGAATCCTACGCTATCTTAAATCATCTCCGGAAAAGGTTTGTTTTTGCTAAAACCGAAGTCTTGAAGTGGAAGGTTATACTGATGCTGATTCAATGGGATAAGTCGGATGGGAAGTCAACATCGGGGTATTTCACATTTGTTGGAGGGAACTTGGTAACTTGGAGGAGAAGAAAACAAGGTGGTAGCACTTCTGCTATCAATCGAATCTGCTGGGATGGTGCATGGTGTTTGTGAACTTCGTGGATCAAGAGAATTATGAGATCGGTTTTGAAGTTAAGGAATCTATGAATCTTCATTGTGACAATCGGCAAGAAGGAAAATTGCTAATAATCCAGTATCCATGATCGAACTAAGCATCGAGAGGTAGATCGACATTTTATAAGAGACCACTTAGAAAAGAAAACAATCAAGCTACCACATGTTGCATCAAAGGATCAGACTTCGGATATGTTAACTAAAGCAGAGGTATTTATGCATTTTACAGCTCTCTTAACAAGTGAGAATGATCAACATCCATTCATCATCTGAGGGGAGTGTTGGCGAGAGCAGTAAAAAAGAATCAAGCTAAGTTTGAATATTATTGATAAAATTGATATCCACTAAAGTATTGTGTGTCTTATCTAGTCCATGTATAGCTCCTTATTTCATGGATTTCTGTACTAGTCCTATATATGTATCTCATTATAATTGTGAATGAATATAGAAAACCCATTCTGAACTCTCTGTTTACAAAGAAAAACGTAATCCACATTCTATTTAATATTTAGATATCGGTTTCATACATTAAAACTCTTTAATTGAGATTAAATTATTTATTTGGACATAGATGAGTATTTTTTAAGTTTTTAAAGGATATTGATGTAATTACAAAATTTATTAGGATATTGATGTAATTGTGAGATTTTTCAAGGATATAGATGAAATTCTCCCTATTTTATTTGATTCACTAGTATATATCAATTAATAGTGAAACGAATCTACAAATCACAAATTTGATTCACAAATCTTTGTAAAAATCGAGTTATGATAATGATTCACTAAATACGTACATATGATTCAGAATTTTACATATATTGCAAAATCGTGAAATTTTCAACATTGATTCAATTATTTTTTACAAATTTTGGATTGGAATCAAATTAAAATGAGTTCTACACTTGAAAACATGAATCGAGTTAAAAATCTAGTGTTTTTTAGCCTTCTCAATTTTTTTCACAATTTAAATCCTTCTCAATGGATCCAGATTAAACTAACAAACACAATAAGAACTTTTTTATGTCCAAAACATATATAATCCAATCACAAAACATATATGATTTATAATTCATCCACAAAACACATATGTTTAATACTGAAACCCAACAAAACAAGGTTAAAGATATTAGGGAATCAAACTTTAGCAAATTGAACCTCTTTTACTAGTGGGTCAAACGGGTTGAAAGTCAAATGAATGTTTGCAAACATATTGAATAAATCTAAACTTTAAAGATTTTGATTTTTAGACGAGCCATTCTCACTGTTAGACGAGCCATAGACCCCTATTTCAACTTATAATCCATCCTGGACCACATTTGTAGAAAGCTTAAAGGAGACTATATGGCTGTTGATAGCAAATGGCTAGGGTACCAAGCACTACATCTCATTTACATAATTAAAAGATATGTCATTACTATGAGTAGAAATATACAAACATGTAATATGGAGACATGACTTAAATTGATATTTTCAAATGCATACAATGTATGCTTATCAATATTTATCTTAATTATACAAAATAACCAGAAAGCTTTCTCTAGTTATTTTCGAGTTTGTATTGTTTTCATCAAAGAGACCATGTCAACATTAACCAATACTATCTTTTATTGTTTTCATCAATAATAGAACACAACGATCAATCAACATTAACCAATACTATCTTTTATTTTTTTTATTGTTTTCATCAAAGAGACCATGTCAACATTAACCAATATTTATCTTAATTATACAGATTAACCAGATAGCTTTCTCAGTTAAGAATAAAATAAAGGAGGCAGCTATCGTAAAAATAAAAAGTCGACTATAAAAATCGATCAATCACAATCAACAACGATCAAGAAACGTCGACTATAGTAAAAATAAAAACTTACCTAATAATAAAAATAAAAGAGCGCGTGCTAGGTTTTGGTGAGGGAGAAGAGAATGTGATGGAGGAGGCAGTTAAAGATGGAGAATAGAGATTCTTTTTTTTTTTTCCCTATATATAATTATTAATTCCTTAATTAGTGGAGACATTTAAGATTACTATAATACCCTTTGTGTTTTACATACAATGACCTATTCTTTGAACTAATTACATTAATGGAACAAGTCATCTCATCCATTGATGAAATGATCTAATGGTTTATATCGGGTTCTCGAGTTCTCGCACTTACAGTGGTTCAAATAAAGTTACACTATATATATATATATATATATATATATATATATATATATATATACACACACAATATATATGGCTTTGGTTCCATTGAGAAGAGTTATATTGAGAAGGAAATTGAGAAGGCTTCGTTTGAGCTAATGGTTCATAATATTTTATTGGGAGAATTTCATCTATATCCTTGAAAAAACTCACAATTACATCAATATCCTTATAAATTTTGTAATTACATCAATATCCTCTCAAACTTTAAAAATACTCATGTATATCCAAATTAATAACTTAATTATAGTAAAACATTTTTAATATATAAACGCTATCTAAATATTAAATAAATAAAAGATTACCTTTCTACCCTTCTTCTCCAATTAACCTCTTTTCAAATCAACATCCTTCGTAACATTCAAGTTAACAATCCTTAATCAAGCAAAAAAAATTCACACAAATAAACCATTTACCTGAAGAACATAAACAATAAACTAAGATATCAAATAAGGATTATTATTTTTCGATTTAGCCCAGCTTCTCATGAGGACACTTTCAAGTTTAAATGGTTAATCTAATTTTAAACCACCGACATATGTTTCTATGCATTCGTTAATCATAAATCTAATTAGAATGTAACGGTATTTTGTTCTTTGAAGGTTATTCTTTTTGTTAATGCATAAATTAGATTGGAATGCAAATAGTCAATTGCTAAAAAGAGGACAATAAAGTTCGATACTTATATTATAGATCTTGAATCATACAGATGTTAGGTTGAGTCAACCATATAGGAATGTTAATTTGAATACTACATAAGAATGAGGCTGATTTGAGAACAAAAAGTGTTTTCTGTTCTTGTTTAATTAGGAGAGGGTAAAACGTAATCCACATTCTATATAATATTTAGATATCATTACATTAAAACTCTTTAATTGAGATTAAATTATTTATTTGGACATAGATGAGTATTTTTTAAGTTTTTAAAGGATATTGATGTAATTACAAAATTTATTAGGATATTGATGTAATTGTGAGATTTTTCAAGGATATAGATGAAATTCTCCCTATTTTATTTGATTCACTAGTATATATCAATTAATAGTGAAACGAATCTACAAATCACAAATTTGATTCACAAATCTTTGTAAAAATCGAGTTATGATAATGATTCACTAAAGACGTACATATGATTCAGAATTTTACATATATTGCAAAATCGCGGAAATTTTCAACATTGATTCAATTATTTTTTACAAATTTTGGATTTGAATCAAATTAAAATGAGTTCTACACTTGAAAAACATGAATCAGAGTTAAAAATCTAGTGTTTTTTAGCCTTCTCAATTTTTTTCTCAATTTAAATCCTTCTCAATGGATCCAGATTATAATATATATATATATGTGTGTGTGTGTATATATATATATATATATATATATATATATATATATATATATGTATATATAGAATCCGGATCGATTGAGAAGGTTTTTATTTTGAGAAGGTTTTCAAAAACGATAGATTTTTAACTTTGATTCATGTTTTTCAAGCGTAAAACACATTTTAATGTGATTAAAATTCAAAACGTGTAAAAAAAATTGAATCGATGTTAAAATCTCTCGATTTTTGCTATATATGTATAATCGAATCATCTAGACAAATTCAATGAATCATCATCATAACTCGATTTTAACAATGATTTGTGAGTCAAATTTAGATTTATAGATTCGATTCACCATAAAATGATGTTTACTTGTGAATCAAATAAAAACATGAATCATTTTGCTCAACGAAGATTTCTCAATCTTCTCAAAATAAAAACCTTCTCAATGGAACCGGAGCCTCTATATATATATATATACACACCATAGAAACAAAAGGCTAATGAAACATATACAAATACTCCAGGCAAATGACACAAAACCTTCATGACATATCTAGGATTTACAATCATCAGGCTAAGCTATCTTGAAACAAAATCGTTAGGTTAATATATCCTGATACGAAATCATCAGGCAAATCTGTCCTGATAATGAAATATCAGACTAAGCTCTCCTTAAATAAGATCTTCAGGCTAATCTATCCTGGTAAGAAATCATAAGGCTAACCAATCCTGATTTGAGATCATCAGGCTAATCTATCCTGGTAAGTAAAGTAATTTTACAAAATCACAGAACGATCAGGCAGATGTATCCTGGTAAACCCTCTAAAACACTAGGGGACTTAGAAACAAATATATTCCATAACGCTAACAAATTTGGTATAGAGCAAACGACTTTCACCAGGCAAACTTGCCCTGAAAAGAACACACACTTCATAATATCAAGAAAAGCTTATGAAGACTGAACATACATTTTCCTATCTGTGGAAAAACAAATTCGCACAAGTATGCCTTCTATAAGGCTCACACACATATACAAATTCGTAAAACTCGAAAGCCATCCACTAGGCATAAAAATACCGAAAAGACTTCTTCCCAGCACAAAGATAACTCACCGAATAGGAACGTCGACCCTAGAAACAATACAAACACTTGTAAAAAGCTGATACTCAGCCAAATAATGCACATGCACCAGATTGGCCAAAAAACAAAAACTAGCAGGCTAATGTATCCTGACAAACCTTTACCAAGCATTAAAGAAAAATAACAAGAAAAGGCAAACACGGCATTTGTGCCTTAGAGGCAAAAAACACAAACATTCAGGCTATTCTATCCTGAAAAATTCTCACAAACATTAAATTTAAATCGTAAGGCATTCACAAACCTTGAACACCCTATAACACTTCAATAGCTTATAAAAATGAAACAACACAAAAACACAAAAATCAGGCACTCTTGCCCTGAATATCTTATGATCACCTCATAAACACTTGAGGGATAACAAAGAACCAACGCGATCTGTCCCGAAATAATATTACAACCTCATAAATATCTGAGAAAAACAAATAACCAGGCACAAGCCTTCAAGATTCCTTATACAATAAAATCAGGCTCGCACATCCTTAAAACTGTTAACAGGATCTGAATTGGGAGTTTCCAGGATCGATTGATCATAACAACATCATGCCTTTATCATACATGAGAATCGATAAGAACAGAAACAAAGAAGATGGGTGAACCCCTTTATTAATAACTGATATAAGTACAGGAAGGGTTAATCTTTCTGTTACAGAGATTGATCCTATATATACATAATGAAACGTTATGTACATGTCGTTTCATATAAAGTAAACGTTGCAATGTTCTAAACCTAAATAACCGTTTTATAAACCTAACTGCCTAATGGGTTTGTTTGGCCTGTTGGCCCAAACCAGAGAGTTGCGGGCTTTTGGCATCCAAAGACAAAAACATCCCAAAATGAATATGGGAAAAGTTATGCTAGAAAATATCTCTCACAGATGGGAAACAACTTTGAATCAGGCACGCATGAAGAAAATACTTCTCAAAGCACCTGAATGGACTAAAGAACACACGTGAAAAGGACACAAGTCATAATCAAACGTTAAACATGGCATATACATTTTCCATCATGCTTCAAAGCTAAGGAAAAATAAGTCAAAAAACAACAAAGTAACGTCTGAGAGGCTTACGTAAAGAATACATAGCATATTATACAACGCCTGGAAGGCTAACAAAAACAAAAGTCATTTAATAATGATAACCTTTTTCGTTAATAAGTTGTGCATATATCAACAATACAAGAGACTCAAACAACTGCAACGGAGGCATTAGCCGAGGAAATGCATTACATAATGCCTGAAAAGATTATTAAACATGAGAACTCCATAATAGCGGACAAAGGCTTAAACATGATTAAGTCACATTCTCCGACAAAACAATCGGCGGTCTTGGACAAGGATTTCAGGAACTGAAGGGAAAATAACCATGATCGCTCTAAACGGGCATACGGTGACTAGTCAACTATAATTTCTTCTCAAAATTGAAATACTTAGCCAACATTCAGCTCTGAAAAATCCGCAGTTGATGAATCTACTGATGAAACTATCAAAGGAAAACAATAAAATCACAGGCAAGAACCGCCATAACACAACCTCGGGATCCTTGGAATGACAGCCAGGTAGAGGGTTTCATGAAGCTCTTAAAAACCTGATTCAAGCCCGAAACAATGAACCCAGGGGTAACCAAAAACTTAACGCACTTCACCCCCACCTGGGAGACAACAGTTTACCCTCTCACGGTGCTTACATTGTTGCTCAGGAATACATAGCACTGCTTAGCTAAAGGGAAAAGGAAACAATGAAAAGGCCATACCCGAGGTTTGAGTCAAGTCGATATAAGATGACTCTCGACCTTTTGGTTTCCATCCCAATTGAACTTAACAGTTCTGTTAGATGAGCATGGAAAAACATGATGGCAAAAACAAAAGCCATATCATGGTAATCGCAGGCAAGAACTGCTAAGGAACCATCAACTGAAACAAACGAATATCTCCTTCTGATAACAAATTTCAGGGAAAGATATCATGAGATTCAAAAAGTTCAAAATCATCTTCCTCATATGAAGAGCATTTGACAAAATAACACACTCTCCCACCTGGGTACTTAGAGTCGCAAACACGAGACAATCAAACCCAACAACAATCATACGCTCAACCTGAGCCGCGACAAGATAAGCTACTAACTGAGTAAAAGATTTAGTAAACTCTTGAGAACAAAAGAAAGCAATAACTCAAACAACTTTTCTATTAACAAAGTTCACCAAAAAAACTTAAGACAAACACATACCGCTGTAACTTACATCACACATGAATAAGAAGAGACTAAAACAGTTCCAAAGGAAAGACACTTGGGGTTTTCCTTAGAATGACTCCCATGAGGGCTAAGGGTACTCCCTTTATAGAAAATCAATGTGGACCCAATGGATAAGCGTCCAAAAATAATTTAAAATTAAAATCACATTCAAAGCATGAACCTCATGCAGAAAGTAACGACTTCAAGTATCAGACTTTAAGACACCAAAAACGGCTAGTCGACAACCTCAAACACAAAACAAGGAAAATCTTGAAATCTCCAGTCAGGGAGACTCTTAAATGACTAAGAAAGAGAAGATTTTATAGCTAAGAACAAAAATCCCAATGCGAATATTTAAAGCAAATCAGGCCTGGGATACAAAAGCTTTGCAACCACCCAATTTTCATAATAACTCCTGACAAATCTAAACATCAAAGACCGTACATGCATCCAATATGCTTTAGTCACGGAAATAAAAATATCCTATAAACAATCACATCGATAGACCCTACTATCTCAAATATCCAGGCTAGGCAAAATACAAGTCAGCTTCCTGAGTTCAAGAAGACAAATCAAACAAATCCCAGGGGACCTCATTTCTTTAGCATGAGTCGATCATTGCATTTCCCCAAAATCAGAAAATAGACTAATGGACTGAGGGAACTTGATAGCGTAGAGGACCTTCGGCCCAGTCGGGTAAAGCCTATACATTCTGGACTTAACCTGAAGATAAGCCAAACAAGGCCAGAGTCTGAAAAAATCCTGGGGAACACTTTTTTAGGAAGCACTAAGGCAAAGGCAGCCTGGAAAACATGTCCAGGTGAACGCTAAGCCTGCAAACTCGCCAGGACGAGCACGGCGCGTTTTCCTCACTTCTTATCCCGATGGCCCCCACGTGAACCATCAAATTGCCTTTAAGGGTTCTCACAACCCTAAAGGACTCTATAAATTTGATTCCCTCAATTGGTCAAGCTAATCACAAACATCATCCGTCTGACCTGGTAATTGACACAAATCAACTGAGACAACTCGTGAACGTTACCCAACTCGTGACTCCGGACACACTTTGGGGTCCTTAACAAACGTGGGAAACCAAATGATCGACCACCTCAAACCCTCAATATGTACTATACATAAACACATTTATATCAATCATATCTATATGATTCTTTTATAAAATGAGCCAACCCAATTCTAAAATCACGATCTTTTGTTAAAGTAATATAATTCTAACACTTACGGTAAAAAGAAATTGCAAACGACAATGTGTTTGCGATAAGGACCAAGCGATCGAACAAACTTTTTTGTTCTTTTTCTTTTCTAGCAACAAGATGACAGATTAACCTCTAATACCATGTAAAAATTAGAGGGAATTGACAAATTGTATTATCATATTCAATGAATAATGTACAATATAGAAGATTAAATAGAAATTAAACACGTGGGTGAACCTTAATATAGGGGATATACAGGAATAACGTAACACAATCGGATATGCTTAAATCTCTCGGCGTACGTGAACATTCTCGATCGAATCAATTCGGTGGTTCTACCAAATTATTCAATCGGATACAATTCAGAGAATTAGAATTTTCTGTATGTGTTTATATGAGATTTTATGAACCGAATTATCATGATCTGACCAAATAAACCATATATAACTATAATACGGGATAACTGCCAAAGGCAGCTTTATTTCCAACTTGTCAAATTTTGTCCTCAATTTCCAAAAATTAATTTTCGGAGGAATTTTGACATAGCAACTTAGTGGAAATTTTGTCCCTCGACCTAGAATGTGGGCCTGATTCCGAAAGTGGCCCCTTCGTTCAAGGATAGCTGGCGCAGTTCCCTCGGACCCCGTCTTAGGCTTCGCCCTAAGATCATAATAAATTCAAGTAGGTGTTTACTTCGCACCTCCAAACCTAAATGATGTCTTATTATGATGAAATTGGTCAAACAAGTTAATCCAATTACACTAAAATATCCAACACTTAATACTAAATGGGCCTAAACTATAGCCAAACGGGCGTATTATACTAACAGCACGTATACATATATGTGTTAATTATGCTAATTTTCAGGGTGTTTTAGAAGAAGGACAAGAAATTGCTGTAAAGCGGCTTTCAAAGTCCTCTCGCCAAGGACTTGACGAATTTGAGAACGAGGTTATTTGCATCGCCAAACTTCAGCATCGAAATCTGGTAAAGCTTTTAGGATATTGCATTCAAGGGGACGAGACGATGCTTGTTTATGAATACATGCCAAACAAAAGCTTGGACCGGTTTATATTTGGTTTGACTCATTTTTAGACACCCATAACAGCCATACTTATCATATATTATTATATTGAAGTATGATTTATAAACTAAGATTTTTCATCTGCGTGCAGATGATCTAAGGAAGGCACTACTTGATTGGACACAACGTTTCCATATTATCAATGGGATTGCACGAGGTCTTCTTTATCTGCATCAAGAGTCGCGACTTAGAGTTGTTCATAGGGATTTAAAACCAGGCAACATTTTGCTGGATCACGACATGAATCCAAAGATATCAGACTTTGACTTGGCTAGAATGTTTAAAGGACACGAGAGTGAAGCAAATACCAAGAGAATGGTTGGGACTTTGTAAGAATATTTTCGGCTCTTTTGATAAATATAATGTATATTTTCCTTTTCTCTACTGATTTTCATGGTCATAATTCTTCTTAGGGGCTACATATCTCCCGAGTATGCAGCTAACGGTCTCTTCTCAATTAAGTCTGATATATTTAGCTTTGGGGTTTTGGTGCTGGAAATTGTTAGCGGAAGAAAATGGAAGTTTTTCGCATGAAGACCACCACGACAACCTTATTGGACATGTAAGTGTGTTGAATATGATCCACCAATGAGAATCTACTATGCATACATGGGTTATATAAATTATTTTAATCACTGTGGCACTCAGTATGGCCTAGTGGTAAAAGCCTTGTGACCAATACCACTAGAATATGTGAAGTCTCAAGTTTAATTCCTACTGGGTGCAAATAACCTTGAATTGACCATGCAAACCTCCTAAAAAAAGAGGGATTTGCATGGTTTAAATTGGTGTAGCGGTGGGTTCAAAACATGTGGATTAATCGCTAAACGATCAAAAACCATGGTTAATAAAAAAAAGTACGAGCCATTATCTTGTTCCCTATTACTTGGTTACAAACTATTGACAAGTAAACTAACCAAGTAACATGCCTAATAATATAAGTTTTTTGGTTAAAGGGATTTTACCCGGTGAAAATATTAATAATAAAGTGATTATGCCTAATAATATAAGTTTACACTTTATAACATGTTAAATATGGGTAAGATAAACAAAAGGTTTTTTTTTCAATGTTTAAACTCATATTTGATGCATATCAAATAATTTATACTAGAGTTTTTGTGGATACCAATCTAGACTGAATGAGAATGTGTTTCTTGATCTCCTCACTAAACTTAAACACAAGTTAGTGTTTAAGTAAAAACTATGCTTACCCAACTAGTTTACTTATGTGAGACTTAGTTCTATTTGGAGTAAATGAGAGCTTCAAAGTGTTCTAACTTCTAATACAAGAGATACTATTTACTACTTTACAGCATGTTATTTATAAGCAAATATGATATGAAAACCCATAAAGTAAAGGGTATGTGTCAAGTGTTCATAGGTGAAGTACTATATCCTTCTATTCCTAGGACTAGTACAACCTTATTTTGGAGAATAGACTTGAAAACCTGCTTGTACCTTTTACCAACTATAGTACTTTCTTCACTTTTGATAAGTGCTTTACACTTATCTTCCCAAGAAATTTCACCCATATATTCGTGACTTACACATCCTAGCAAAATGTTTAAGTCTCGAATGTCTTTATTCTTGAGAGATCTTTAGAGTGAGTAACTTCTTTTATACTTAGGTTATTTTTATTCAAATCTATTCAAGGGATCAGCTGGCACTAAATTGGCCTAACAATCTCCCTATTTGGATAGAAAAATAACTCAAAATGTTTTTCGTGTGTGAGTATAAAACTTCTTCTTACTCGACTAAATTTAATAGTAAAGACCGACACTCAACAAAAGAGATCAATGTTATTCATATAAATATTACAAATTGTTTCTATCTAGCTTCATTGATACATTGCCTCAATTAGATCAACCTTTATCTTCTTAGTTGTGAGGATTTTGATAGACACCAATAGGATCAATGAAGATCCGCTAGAGGATTCTAATCGGTTTGACCAATCCAAGAATTAGAATAGATTGGTGAAATGACAATTAGTTATCAAGGCGGGAAAAGTTGTTATTATTGAGAGTGAATACAGTTGAGAGAAAATGAGATTACAACACAATGAATGTAATGACTTAACAGATACAAGTATTTAAAAGAAAGTTTTCCCGCCTAAATTTATTTAGAGGTTGATGGAGCTTGTCACGTGCACCTCACACTCCTGGTAAACCACTTGTGTGCCCCTCACGCACCAGCATCAACATAACTAGCTTATCCCCTTCATCTCCTTAAAGAAACAACGGTCCTCAAGTTAGGTACCAAACTCGTGAAACCTGAAATGCAAATCAAGAATTTATTCCCATGTAGCATCTTCCACTGTACTCATTAACCCATTGCACGAGAACATACACCTCTCTTTCCATTTTCTAGCCAATCTCCGTCCAAATAGCCATTGGTGTATTGTCACAAGGTGGAAGACTACCACTTGTTTGATTTGGACTAGGATGTCTACACTTCTGCCGAGATATAAAGACATTGTGAATTTGAGACTGTGGTGGTAATTCCAATTTGTATGCCACTTGACCCACCCTTTGAATTATCTTAAAGGGACCAAAGAACTTTGGTGAAAATTTGTTTTGCTTACCCTTCCTTGACAACCTGCCTATAAGGTTGCGCTTAAGATACACCCAATCTCCACAAGCATACTCTTATCCGTTCCGCGCTTGTCCTGATAAGACTTCATCCTATTTTGAGCTCTTTTGATGTGAAATTTCAAAGTTTCAATAGCTTCCTCTCTTCCTTCGTGGGTCTTGTCTACTAATTCCACTCTACTTTCTCCCCAATGTACTGAATGTGGATAGGACATTTACCATACCATGCTCATAAGGAGTAGTTTGAATAGCAGCGGTGATAGTTTGTATTATACCACCATTTAGCAAGAGTCAACCATTTACACCACTGAGTAGGTTGTTCACCACCATACATCTTAAGTAACACTCCAAACATCTGCTGACTACTTTTAGCCATTGATCCGACAGGATGATATGCGTGAGACATTCTCAATTCCACTTTCAACATTTTAAACAACTCTTTCCAAAACAAGCTAAGAAAGATCTCTTACACAAAGGTCATGGAGTTTAAAGATGTTGTCTATGAAAGCTTGAGCCACATATGCAGCGTGAGAAAGGGATGAGAAAGAGCTATGAAATGGGCATACTTACTCAACCTATCCACCACCACCAATATGACCTCTTTACCTTGTGACTTTGGCAACCCTTCAATAAAGTCCATTGAAATGCTTGTCCAGATACTGTTTGGTATGGGTAAAGGTTGTAATAGACCCGATATGCTTCTAAATTTGGTTTTACCTCTGGCATCACAATTTCACCCAATTCTTGACATCTTTCCTCATTCGCTTCAATTAAACAGTGAACACATCTTCTGAGTTGTTACTTTGACCCCTGAATGTCCTCCCAATGAACCATCATGAATTGCGACTAACAACTCTTGTCTCAAATTTTCATCATGCCCAACCATCAACTTGTTTTTTCTCCTTAATTGATTGTTTGACCAAGTATAATGACCCTTCACATTGGAATTGCTTTGCACCAAAGGATCAAAGTTTTCAAAATCGATCTAATTCCCAACTAGCCACTATCTTGTCATAATTCTGGTGATGTGAAGTACAATAGCTCAACAGGATTCTGTATTCTTGACAAGGCATCAGCAAGAACATTATCCACTTTCATACTATCTCATAGTCAAACCCCATAAGTTTTGGCAACCATTTCAAATGGAAGTGTGTTGATATCCTTTGGTCTGTCAAGTACTTCAAACTGATATGATCTGTCTTAATTTTGAAATGTCTATCCAAAAGATAACCTCTCCATTTCTACAAAGCTTGTACCACAGCTAAAAACTCCTTCTCATAAGTAGACATTAGTTGGTGTTTAGTAGATAAAGCTTTACTTTAAGGCTATTGGATGACCTTCTTGAAGTAATATCAGCACCTTCCTACACCAGATGCATCTGCTTCTATAGTGAATTCTTTTGCAAAATCGCAACCTCAACACCGAGCACTAATCATAGCTTGTTTTAAGGCTACAAAGGTTGTTTCTGCTTCACTACTCCACACAAAACCTCCTCCTTTTTAAAAGTTGAGTCAATGGTCTGCTTATCAAAGCATATCCTTTAATGAATCTTCTATAATACCCCAAGCCCAAAAACCTCTTAACTGCTTAATGTTTCTTGGTAGCAAAACCGCCATAGCTTGTACTTTAGATGGGTCTGTGGACACTCCTTCTTGAGATATAACATGACCCAAATATTACACATGGGTTGTGCCAAACACACACTTACTCAACTTTGCAAAAAGTTTATGGGATCTCATGGTTTCCAAAATAAGTTGCAAATGTTGTAAGTGATCTTCTAAGCACTGATCAGACAAGTATGTCATCAAAAAAAACTAAGACAAACTTTCTGAGGAAGGGTTTTAATACCTCATTCATTAATGATTGGAATGTAGAAGGAGCATTAGTTAGACCAAATGGCATGACCAAAAATACATCTTCAGATGCATCCCGATCGATGGTATCCGATCTTAGATCCAATTTAGTGAACAATTTAGCTCCATGGAGCTCATCAATCGGC
The DNA here is from genome assembly GCA_910596185.1 of Chrysanthemum makinoi. Lineage (NCBI taxonomy): Eukaryota > Viridiplantae > Streptophyta > Magnoliopsida > Asterales > Asteraceae > Chrysanthemum > Chrysanthemum makinoi. The sequence goes on along the minus strand of OU343217.1, from coordinate 298,350,749 downwards.
TTTTAATGATGGGTATAGGAAACTTGTATTTTATGGTTTGCTTGTTTAGTTGTCTAAAATCCACACACATCCTCCAAGTATTATCCTTCTTCTTAACCATAACAATTGGTGAAGCAAAAGGACTTTGACTTTTCCTAATCACTCTAGCTTCCAACAATTCCTGTACCATGCTTTCAATAGCATCCTTCTGGTTTGGGGGGTTCCTATAAGGTCTAATGTTAACACACCTTCTACAAGTGGAAACTGTGATCATGTGATCTATTTGGTGGTAATTCAAGAGGAACCTCAAACACATCTTCATAAGTTTCAAAATTGACTGAATTTGACTATCCACTTCAATTGACACCAAACATACAAGCAACTTCATAATTAGGAACTACACAAAGAGACATTGACTTCACCGCTTGTGCTAGTTGTTTAATTTTGTCAAGACCTTTGTTACTCAACCATTCCACATTTGACTTATTAGTACCTCTTAATAACACCTTCTTGCCTTTATACTTGAAACCCATTTTCAAATTCTTAAAATCACACATCATTATTCCCAATGTGGATAACCATTGAATACCCAACACCATTTCACAACCCCCTAATGGCAACAACATCAATTCAAGATGAAATAAAGTTTTACACTCGAAGGTTGTCAACAACTTACTTCCATTAGCCATGCTTATCGCTAAACCTTGGTCTAATTGAACAACCTAACCTTTGAGCCACTTGTTTATCCAAAAAATTATGAGTTGAACCACAATCTATCAAAATGTGTATCATGTGCTTACCTACAGTTCCCACCACCCTCATAGTTTGAAAATTAATAGTACCAATCAAAGCATGCAAAGAGATTTGAGGTTGTACATCATCCTCAATACTCTCAACTCGTTTCTCCTCTGCTCTTCCCAATCCTCCTTATCGAACCTTCCTCATCGTGCAAGACTTCCAATGAAAACAACTGACCTTCACACTTATGACCAGGAACATATTTCTTGTCACAATAGAAACACTGGTTTAATGCCCTCTTTTCTCTGCATATTCTTTTGAGTCAACCTTTCTACCTTGTGAAGTATTTGGTTTATACCAAGATTGGACAAACTCAAAGGAGTATTTGGTTTAGCATTCACAAAGACCACTTCTAAAACCCAAGCGACTTATCATTGAATAGAAGTAGGAGTAGGCAACACAGACTATACCTTGATTTCAATGCAATCAATGTTTGTTCTGCATTTAGCCATGTAAAACACATCAGCCAAAGTAGTTAGGGTGAACATTCGATTTGCATGCCGATTTCATCTTTCAACCCACCCAAGAACAAGCTTATAGAATGTTTTTCTTCCAAATCCACCATATTCAACAAGTACTCAAACCTTTCTTGGTAATCTTTTCAAAGGCCAACCTGCTTTCAACTTCTTCAACTTCATTAATGGGTCTTCAAGAACTGTGTTGAATCTTTTCAAGACCTCTTTCTCATAATCTTCCCAAGAACAATCTTCACCAAACCTACAAAATCTGTTGTGCCATATTAATGCCTTATCATACACATGCATAGAAACCAACTCAATCTTGTCTCCTTCTTCCACACCTTCAATCTTAAAGAATTGTCTACATCTATACACCCAACCTTTCACATCATCACCATGAAATTTGGGAAAATCAATCTTTGACATTCTACCATACCCCCTACCACCATTCCTTCCATTGTGATTTCCACCACCATTGTTATACGAACCACTCCCAAGATCGGTTCCTTCTCCATTTTTCAACCTATTGATTTCTTGATTAATAACATTCTAATTAATCAAGTAACTCTGCATTCCATCTTTAATTTCCAAAGATGATTCTTTAACTCATTAACTCTTCTTGTAAATAATCCAAAGTTGGAACAAATTCATTGCATCATTTCTTGTGCCCACCATTGTAATTGGTATCAATTATTACACATCAACTTATGGAATAATGACTACCAATGTCTTGATTACTCAAATCAAATGCAAATCACTTGTTCAAAACTAGAGAATTTAACCACTAATGGGCTAGTCTTGTGATTGTGCAAATATTTGACACTAATCTGATGCAAAGACGCATGGAGATCAAGGTGGTGATCTCATTTAATAGTAATCAATCTTGCCGAATTTGACCGGAGAAGATGAACGAACTAAAATTTCAAGAGCCAAGAAAGTGCTCGACGATACCACTTGATGACACCAATAGGGATCAATGAAGATCCGTTAGAGGATTCTAACTGGTTTGACCAATCCAAGAATTAGAATAGATTGGTGAAATGACAATTAGTTATCAAGGCGGGAAAACTTGTTATTATTGAGAGTGAATACAAATTGAGAGAAAATGAGATTACAACATAATGAATGAAATGACTTAACAGATACAAGTATTTAAAAGAAAGTTTTCCACTAAAGTTAGAAGTTGATGGAGCTTGTTAGTGCAACCTCACACCTGGTAAACCACTTGTGTGCCCCTCACATGCCTATCAACATAACTAGCTTTATTGACTACCTCCTGTGGTGTTTATGATACTATCCAAGATCTTGACCATCTTCTCACCTCCAGGAGTCTTTTCTTTCAAAGCTGCAATCTTGTAGCATAGAAGAGTTTGAGGGTTAACAATATGTTGATCCGATATTCTAAAAAGGCTTCTTGTCCAAGAGCATCAATAAATAAAATCTCATGCTCAAGATTCTCAAAGATCAACCCTTCCCTGAATGTAACTCTCAAGAGGTGCTCTATTACAATGTAGACCAGGACAAAGATTCCATGTTCAACTTCCACCCCGAGGATATCTTCCTTTTCTTTTACTTATAGATGATCCTGGATACTCTAGTCTTTCTTAGCTTAAAACCTAGAATCTCTTCTTGATGGAATCTATTAAAGTAGTGGCATCACTTCTACTTTTCTAATCCGGAAGACATATTTCCCATTCTATGACACAAACAAGATCCATTTGAAGTCAGTGAAGACTTCAAGTTAGCCTCTACATTATTCCTAATGATTTGCACACTTTGTGGTTTGTTGTTGTCGCCAATGATTTTTGTCTATTTGATGGGTTCAGCCTTCTTATAAACTCCATTTTGTGCTTATAATCTTTGTTTTAGCCATCTTCTCACTTGGCTTTAAACTTTGAAGTGATTGTTTCTCAGACCGCTATGAAATCTTTTGGTCGTTTTTGACTACTTCAAATGATGCCTCGAGCCTTTTGCTATCCACCAACCTCGCCTTTTGAAGCAACTTCCGTGATCCATTCTTTCTTTTTCTTCAATCATCTTTTGATAAGCTTCTAGAGTGGGTGAACTATAATCTTGACATTACTCTAGTACTCATTTGTATTCAACGAAACTCAAGGACCAAACATGTTTGTTAGTTAGTTAGTAACCGCCATAGCGGTTAAGTTACTTAGTTAGTTAAAATCTGTTACAAACCGAAGGGTCACGATGGTTGGAAACCTATATATACATGTACATATACTCGATGTAATGGTTACACAAATAGTTATTCAACATATTTGCAACTTATATTTCACTCATACATTGGGACAAGAATTGGCATCGAAAGCGCTTAAATTACACTTCGTTGGATACCCAAACTGCACGAGAACATCAAGAAAACGTACTGGGAACAATCTATTTTCAGTGGATTCACGGTTTCAAAGAAAAGGATCAACTCCGATAATTAGGAACGCAAGGGAGATAGTGCACGATCAAACTTGTGTGGAGTTGAAAACGTAAACTTCAAACGAAATTGGTGGAAGTTTTGTTATGATTCTAGAACGCGACAACAAACAAAGAAGGAAGAGAACAATATTGTCACAAGAACTTTGTTGGTAACTCGTATTAACGCTGCAACAAAAAGGAGGGAAAAAACTTGTGGATTGGCTTGAACAGGTAACTCAGAGGAGAAGCCGATAACGCTTGAAAGATAGCGTAGTAGAGAGAAAAACATGACACCTTGTGATAAAAGACAAGTAGCATAAACCTTTGTGAAACCGTAAAACAAAACAAAAAGGGAAGAAGGAACGCGTGATAAACGCGGTTGTGTAAAGGTTGTTGTAGACACCGCTGGAAGGATACCAGAAGAAGCATCAAGGATTGGTGTGGAGAATGGGAACGCCAAAACCAAATTATACCGAAGAAATTGTCCCTGGGTTCCGTGATACTTGTGGAGGGGATTTGCACCAAAAAGTCGCAACAATGAAAGCAACTTGTTTCGCTTGAAGCACACCGAAAATAACATCGCGGAGGTCTTTGGTTTGCTTGGGAATACGAATTCAAATCGACACAAGATAAACACCAACGTCAAAGCACAAGTTAGTAACACCGAAAGAAACTAAAGTTTTTTTTGGTCGAAAGGGAGAATAAAATCGGCACAATAAAACCAAAAAGAAGTATCGAATTGTTTCTAAACCGTGGTCGGACACAAATCAAAACGAAACATTGGGTATACCGAGACAAAAAAGGTATCGAATTAATATCTAGTGGTACTAACGAAGAAAGAAGGGACGTAAAAGTCGTTGTTGGTATAACATTCAAGTACCAATACACGAAAGAATACAAAGTACAACACAACAACGAGGTCACGATTCTTCGGATTTCTATTATAATAAATAGTATAGAAGTTTTATTTTGTACTATTAGGAAATCCCGCACAACTATTTATTGATCCCATATTACTAGGATTCCCTAAAACTATTTCTATTTCCCGTATTAAGAGAAATACTATATCGGTTAGAAAATCCCAAACATTAGAAAGTGAAGATCAGACGCGACACTTAGGTGTCTACCACAATCTTAACGCCGCTTTAGTCACACAAAACCCGTAATACCTATGACACACTATCAATGCTCCTAATTTGAAATTGACAAACTACACAGTTTGGTCAATTAAAATTAAGGTTATACTTGAAGCATAAGGTCTATGGGAAATGATAGACCTAAGGAAGATACGCAGAAGATGATAAAAGGATAAGGCAACGAATGCCTTCCTTTATCAAGCATTGACCAAGATGTGATTTTACAAGTAGCGTGTTGCAAAACCAGAATTTTGGGAATCATTAAAGAAAAGACATGTTGGAGAAGAAAGAGTGCAGCATGAACGGGTACAATCATTGATGATTGGATTTCAAACACTTCAAATGAAGGAAGATGACATGGTGGATGCATTTACGCTAAACTAAAGCTATGCCACTAAGGCTAAAGAATCAGGGAAAAGCTTGGATGAATCACTTTTAGTACGAAAACTATTAGACTCCACACCAGATAGGTTCATTCAAATAGTAGCATCCATAGAACAAACAAATAATCTTAATGATGTTACCTTATACGAGATCATTGGAAAACTCAAAACATTTGAGGAAAGGATAAAACTCCGGAAAGGAGGACAAGTAGAAAGTCAGGAAAACTTACTATTCGCATACGGCTAACACTGAGAAGGAAGACGCTTTTAGTAAACGCAGAGGTAGATCAAAACTTTCACGAGGAAACCGAAAAGTAATAGAAACATACACTCAAAAGAGGAAAGCTCAATTAACAAAGGAAAGTCAAATAGAAATAAACTTGAGTGGGATATGCGAAAAATGTTACAAAGTGTGGAAAACTTGGACATTATAAAAAACTGCAAAGAACCATCAACAACTCATGAACAATCAAACCTTATCTTAGAAGACGAAGAACCATCACTATTAATGACTACACACTAAGCCTAACATGAAGAAGTACCGTTGAATGAAGGACAGATTCACCACCGAAAATATGCTACGAATATAAGCATATGGTATTTAGATAACGTGCAAGTAACCATATGACGGAATTAGAATCATTTTAGAGACATTGACGAACACATAACAGGACGTGTACATTTTGGAGATGGATCGTATGTAGAGATAAAGGGAAGAGGCTCTATACTGTTAAGTTGTAAGAACCATGAACAAAAGATAATATCGGATGTATACTACATTCCAAACCTTAAGAGCAACATACTAAGTCTAGGACAACTCACAAAGATAGGTTGTAAGATCATCATGGATGGAAATATACCGACTTTGTATGATCGAATAAGAAGTCATTGATGAAGATAGAAAGATCGAAGAATAGACTTTACAGTATTAAATTGAAAATAGAAGCACCCATATGCCTCTTAGCTTAATGTAGACAACCAAGCATGGTTGAGGCATGCTAGATTAGGTCATCTAAAATTTGACGACATTAACAAGATGACAAGGAGGGGTCTAGTAGAAGGAATACCAAGAATAAACCATGCAGAAGATTTGTGATGCATGTTTATTAGAAAACACGTAGGACACCATTTCCAAATCAAGCTAAGTTCAGATCAAAGAAAACTTTGGATTTAGTATATGGTGTCTCGCCCTATAAGTCCAAACACACTGAAAGAAACACATTTTCTTGTTAGTAGACGAGTGTACACGCTTCATGGGCCTACTCTTCATCAAAAGATCGACATTCAACACGCTCAAGGAGTTTAAATAACAAGTTGAAATGGAAATGAGAACAAAATTGAGGATGCTAAGAACAAATAGGGGATGTGAGTTCACATCCAATGAATTCACCAAGAATGTGAAGAAAATAGAATAACGGCAGCTTGATAGCACCTTACTCACCTCAACAAAATGGAGTTGTGGAGAGGAGAAATAGAATAGTGCTATCTATAAGAGAAGTATGATGAAAGCTATGAAGTTACCATTACAATTTTGGCTAAGTAATGACATGCCATTTATATACTAAACAGGGTACCTAAGAGCCCTGTAGATAAAACCCCATATGAGGCACTCTACAACAAAAAGCCAAATCTAGAAAACCTAAGGATATTCGGATGCACAAATTTTATGCCAAAGTAACAATGCCTCATTTGAAAAAGCTGGATGATAGAAGCATTCCCATGATTTACTTAGGTGTAGAGAAAGGATCGAAAGCATGTAGGCTATATGATCCAAAAGGAAAACTAAAAAACATTAGTAGGGGTGTAAAGTTTATGGAAACAAAACCGTGAGATTGAGATAAAAACAAAGAGGAAACAAGTACACAAGGTTCATTTTGGGCAAGTTTTAGGTAGAAGGAGTCGACAATGGAAACATCAGCATCACCAACTCAAAAACAATGACAATACCTACCAGGAACAGGAACCGATTACTGCTCTAAACTCTCCGGTAACCCCACCAACATACACTTACAACCCACACTCAGATGAGGAAGAAGAAGCTACTATTAATTCAATCAAGAACTCAGAAGATATATTTGGTGACACACCAGTACAAGGTCTCAAGGACTTAACGAAAATATATAAGTATGCACGTAGAGTTGAACTTCAAAGCCTACTATTTATGGAAGAAGAACCACGTAACTACAAGGAGGCTTCAACAGATAAAAAATGGATCGAGGCCATGGAAATTGAACTAGAGTCAATAAACAAGAACAACACATGGACTCTTACTACTATGCCTACAAATCAAAAGGTAATAGGACTTAAATGGGTCTTCAAGACCAAGAGAGATGCAAAAGGAGATATCATCAAATACAAGACACGCTTAGTAGCAAAAGGTTATGTACAAGAAAAAGGAATAGACTTCGATGAAGTTTATGCGCCGTGCACGTAACGACGAGATAGTGCGCAACATATCATTGATGGCAAGTACATCACCTAGACATTAAATCAACATTTTTACATGGAGATTTGAAAGAAGAAGTCTATGTCACACAACCTAAAGGTTTTATACAACAAGGAAATTCAAGAAAAGTTTACAAGCTCACTTAAGGCATTATATGGCTTAAGACAAGCACCACAAGCTTGGAATGTGAAACTTGATCAAACCTTGAAGTCATTAGACTTTAAGAAATGTAATCTCAAACAAGCAGTTTACACAAAGAGAAGCAAGACTTGTCCACTTATAGTTGGAGTTTACGTCGTTGATTTGATAATCACGGGCACTCCAAGGAATGAAATAGAAGTATTTAAATCCCAGATGAAAGACAAATTTGAAATGAGCGACTTAGGATTGTTAGCTTATTACCTCGGGATAGAAGTTACTCGCATGTAAGGAGAGATTACAATCAAGCAAACAGGATATATTAACAAGATCTTGAAAGAAACAAGTATGACATACACTAATGATACGAAGATACCAATGGATCCCGGTACTAAGTTAGTCAAGGCGGATAATGGAAACTCAGTTGACGCAACTTATTACGTAAGCTTAATTGGAAGTCTCGTGTACTTACTACATACAAGACCGATCTTAGTTCCTCACCGACTACTCAGGAGATTCATGCAAGACCCAAAGGATCATCACCTGAACACAATAAAGCAAGTAATCCGATACATCAAAGGAACAAAGGAGCATGACATAATATACAAGAAAGAAGGCGACTGGAAGATTACTGGTTACATCGATAGTAGTTATGGAATCAATACCGATCAAGGAAAAGGAACTACTGAGATATTATTTTATTTTGGAGAATCACCTATTACTTGGTGTACTCGAAGCAATCAACAAGTGGTGCTCTCTATCATGTGAATCAGAATTTTGGCGGATAATCGAGCAAAGATGTCAAGCCTTATGGTTAAAACGACTACTTAACGAATTAACTGGTTGGGAAGAGAAAAGGATAACGTGAAGGTCGCACAACATTTCAGTAATAGCACTCGTCAGAACCCAGTTTTCATGGAAGAAGCAAACACATTGACATTCTCTATCATTTCATTCATGAATGTGTAGAGAATGGACACATCATTGGAGAATTACAAAGAGCAGATATTCTAACAAAAGCTTTAATAAGACTAAAGTTTGTAACAATGCGACAAATTCTCGGAGTTCAAGAATTAGAGAGAAGCAATGATCAAGATTAAGGAGGAGAATGTGAACTATAATTTTGACATTACTTCTAGTACTCATTTGTATACAACAAAACATGAAGGACCAAACATGTTCGTTAGTTAGTTAGTAACCGCCATAGCGGTTAAGTTAGTTAGTTAGTTGGTAGTTAAAATCAGTTACAAACCGAAAGGTCAAGATGGTTGGAAACCTATATATACATGTACGTATACTCGATGTAATGGTTAGACGAAATAATTATTCAGAACATATTTGCAACTTATTTTTCGACTCATACATTGGGACAACAGTGACATGAATGATGGTGCCATCTTAAAGTTCAAACGGTATAGTTGAGGAGCTGATGAGGATTCACCATGAGGTTTAGGAACATAGACTTTGGGTTTTGTAACTAGGATTCCAGTGATTTGAAGCTCTGATTCTTGTTCAACGGAGGAACTTTTATCTTCATACCCAAACTTCTTCATCTTGTCTTTGATAGCTTCAGTGGGTTGAGCAGAAGAGACTGTGGGATTGTCTTCAGTAGTTGGTACCCTCATCATTGAGATAGGTTTCAGGTTTTCAACCTCAATTATTTTCTCTCCCTCGGTGTAGAGGAGGGGTCCTTCTAAATTACAAAGGCATTTTTATGCTCAAGAGTAGGTGTTATGTTTTTAGTATGTCTTGCCATTTCAGCATTTTGCACCTCTGGAAATATTTTCATGTTATGACACTTAAAGAAAACATGAGGTTGTTCCGCTCAGATTTGAGTCTAGAAGAACAAAGCTTGGCACACTCATTTGCATCACGGCTTCTTGATATTTGTGATGGTAACATTGGTGAACTTGATAAAGAAGACAATAGAGATTCAGCATGGGTTGAGATCCCTTCTAGATACTGCATACAAGATGATGAAGAAGGCCTCTCAAATCTCATAGATTTCATCTATGATCAGCCACTTCAAACACCTTCAGCAATTACTCTACAAGAAAAGGCAATCGTCTGTCCAAAGAATGAAACAACAGACATCATTAATTAAAAAGTTTTATCCATGGTTCATGGTGAAATAACAACTTATGCAAGCTATGATATAGCAATACCGTTTGGGAATAGCGGAGCAGAAACAGAGATGTTATACCCTCCTGAAAATATAAACACATTTAAGCTGCAAGGCTTCCCGCCACAAGAGTTAGAGCTTAAGGTTGGATCACCAATGATGTTGTTAAGGAATATTAACTTGGCAGGTGGTTTGTGCAATGGGACACGTATGATAGTCACACAACTGATGTCAAGACTTATTGAAGTGCAGGTAAACACATGCACAAGAGTCGGTGAAAACGTTTTTATCCACATAATACCACTAAAAAAGATCTGTTATGCTATGACAATAAACAAAAGTCAAGGCCAATCTCTAAACAAAATTGGTATCTACCTTCCCGAACCAGTCTTTGGCCATGCCAAGTTGTATGTGGTTCTCTCTAGAGCTACATCTCCTCATGGATTAAAAGTTCTTATTAAACTACAAGAAAAAATCAAAGAGAAAATGTCACAAAAAATATTGTTTACAAAGATTTTTTAAGAAAAATAAAAGACGCACCCTTTCTTTTCACAACAAAAATTTAGCCATTAATATTTGCCTTTTTTTTATAACAATCTTCTTGCTTCTTTTGTTGCTAATTTAGTTTCCTTTAATTTTCAGTTTATACCTTTTTTTTAATGTTTTTATGTGCGTCTTTTTATTATTAGCATCACCTTAAGATTCAGGTTTGCTTATGGTGTAGCTTCATAGAAAATTTACGACAATCTTTTGGTCATAAACATCCTTTACATAATGCCATCACAACTACATATTAGTATCTTTTGCTTTTATAAAGTTATCATAAAAGTGATCAGTCACAGGTACATTTGCAAACCACCAGTTTTATATACCGTGTGTCATAATATTGGTGCCGAAATACCTATTCCCTTTATCATTATTTGTCTTCGAATCTTTTTTTGTATCTGACTTTCTTTTTTATCACTTACCAGCACAATGGAAGAAAATGCAACTGCTGTGGTGGAACATGCCTCTCAAGACAAAAGCATTGAAACTAGCAGCGCACCACAGATTGTATCGATTCATCAGTTAAAGCCAACATCTCACATCAACAGAAAATGGACTTCAGTCAGTTATGGCAAAAAGGATGCAACTGGATTCTCTGGAAAAAAAAAAGAGACCGGATTTTGCTGTATCTTGATAGATCAAAATATATGTGTTAATTCAGATAGGATAGATAAAATGTAGCGATAATTCGAATTTGTGTAATAAGAAATAAACATGAACAGGGGAATGCTATACAAGCGAACATGAATGTTAAGGAAATTGACTACTTCAACCCCAAAATCAAACTTGGGGAGGTCTGTAGAATTTCAGAGTTCATGTGTGAACCGACGAATCCTTACCAACAAACAATTGATAACAAAACAAGCCTCAGATTTGGAAGAGCCACAAAATTTGATGCTATACAAGCACCAAACATCCTGCACCACTACTTTGATTTTGTTTCATATAACCAACTTCAGTACAGAATTCCTACAGAAGATGCAATGGGCAAAATGCAATACCCGATTCTCACAGGTAACCTTTCTACTCTCAAAATTTTCAAGACAAAAAGGAATGCTAAAATACTAACACTTATCTGCTTACAGACTACATAGGATGTTTGCGATCGCCAGGAGAAGTTATACGCAAACCAAATGCCAAACAAGATGAAACTGTGTATAGGAAAGTGGATATTGAAATTTTAAGGCACATTAATTTATATTTAAAACTTTTTTTTGCTAAAAAATTAACTAGCAACATTTATCGCTTCTCTTATAAGTTGCTCATCTTCCCAGTGGTAATGTTGTTGAGTTCACTATGTGGGATGACATGGCTAAAAAATTTGGAGACGCAGACTTTCAAGCAATGCAACAGCCAATCATAATTGCCCTCAGCTCTTTCCGAGTCACAAAATTTAGAGGTATTGCATTAATGCTTTGTAAAAACTTAAATGCGAGATTCTCATGACATTCTAAAACAATGCCACGGCAGATTACCAATTAACGGAAACTTCTGCAACACGCTAATACTTAAACCCACAGATACCAGAAGCTGATGAAGTAAGAGCAAGGTAAAATATTTAAGCCCAAAATTTCATTATTACATCATCTTCACATAAAAATTGGCCCCTTCTAATTTTCCAATACGAAACAGGCACAAAGAAAGGCACCAGAAAACACCACCGCTTTGTATCACTAAGACTCCATATGAAGATCTCAAAAAAGAAAAGTTCCGCAACAGATTCCCCTTAAAGACACTTGTAAAACAAGATCCTGAAAGCTACAAGGTTAGTTTTCTGTTACACAGAGTTGAACAACCTAACATTCAATTACAGCTTTGCAACAAAGTTTAATGCAAAAACATATCACACCTAACCGTTTGTACAAACATTTGTAGGGAGTGCAATTCACAACTGAGGCAACAATTACCATCATCAACATAAAAAGAGATTGGTATTACATATCTTGCAACGAATGTGCCTCCAAAGTGAAAGAAGAAGACGGGATGTATCGTTGCCTGAACCATGGAAAACAAGCAAAACCATCCTATAAGTACATGATTTTCTAGCTCAACTTTACATAAAATTAAAAAAAAATGGGATAGAAGTGAAACCCTGATCATTTCACTCCATGAAACACACAGGTATAATTTCAAAGCTTTCATCACAGACCTATCCGCAACAGTCCCAGTCACTTTCTTTAGCCCCACAGCAGAAGATATTATAGGGTATTCATGCTTAGAGCTAGTAGCAAACCACAAAGCAGAGGACCCACAAGAAATACCAACAGAAATTTTTGCAGTTGAAGGTCAAAAGAACATTTATCAGATCGATTTCAACACATCAGGTAGAACAACAGATTTTGTTGTCAATAAAGTTTTTAACAAGAACAAAATGCAAAAGGAAACAGTGAAGCTGATATAAGCAACCTCAGGTAACATCATTTAAATCAACAATTTCTGTTATTTAAAAAAAATTCCTAACTGCAAATGTTGATTGTTTGTTTGTGCATAACTAGGAACACCATCGATGCCTCTCACAACAACAAACCAGCGAGATCTGGAACAAAAAAAATGAAGAAAGTGCATCAAAAACACCAATGACCCAATTCTTCCAACATAATCTTGCAGAAACAAAGAACCAAAAAGGCCACTCTTACAAATTTAATATACCGTTTTATTGAATAAAAAAATGTCACGATCATAGCATCTGCAAGTTCGAATACTGAATCTTTGTTTACGAATAACTAGGAACACCACCGACACCTCTCACAGTGACACACCAGCAAGATCTGGACCAGCAAAAAGATAAAGCATGCAACTCAAAAACTGCAAAGAGGGCATTGTTCCAGGATGATCATGAAGATGCAAAAAAGCAAAAAGGTAAGTCCTACCGATTTAATAGCACATTTTATTGAATACAATATGTTACAATCATCTCTCATGGCTTTCACACAAATACTATAACAACACTACAGATAAAAGCACACACATGCATAATTGCTAAGACAACCAACAACATAAACCACACTTAATTGGCACACACTGAGAAATCCATCAAACCCCTAAGTTTCTGAACAAATATATCATTGTTGCGAGCGTTCAGCTCCAATTCACGTGCCATAATGCACATCTGCATTATCTTTTGGTGCTCTCTAGCTTGAACCCCCTTAGATATTCTGCTGTTTTTTTAGCATAGGTGTTCCCAACAGTCTCTAACTCTTGAATGAAAATGAGCCTTTCATGAGTGATGCCAGCCAATCTTCCTGCAAGTGCAGTCATCTATTGTGCCATCTGAATATCTTCACCTGAAGATTGGTAACAATACAACACTAGGATTTCAGACCAATTGTTAGAGTTAGCCTCGGCTCTAAGCTAGTCACATTTAGGATGTCTAGACATCTCCTTCTCTTACGTCTTTATGACAACTTAAAAAATAAACTGCTTCAATAAGAAGGTGCACCAGCTGTCTTAAATAGACAAGCGAAAAATAAAAACAAAGCACCCATAGATACATCACTGTTTCGTAGATTTGTTTTTGCTTTAATTTATCCATACTTAAATTACAATCTTTATTATTGCTTTTATTCATCACACTATCTTACACATGCATGTTACACAAACATAAACACAAGCTTTGTTAAACACACACACACATTATATGACACTACACATTAACAGTTAGAAATCCATTAATCCCTTAAGCTTCATGACAAACACATCCTTATCACGAGCACTTAAATCCAATGCATTTGTCATTGTTACCATTTCGTCAACCTTTTGATCATCTTTTCTTTGAAGTTCTCTTAAGTATTCTATAGTTTTCGGTGCAAAAAAGTTGTTGACAGTTTTCAACTCTTGAATGAAACGACCCCTTTCAGTAATAATACCAACTAATCTTACACACAGTGCATTCATTTCTCGCGCCATTTCAATCTCCTCTATTGAGGCGTGGTGACAATAGAAAGCTAACATGTCTGGCCAATTGCTAGAATTAGCATCATTTCTTAGCTTAGCATACTTAGGACGGCTAGGCATTCTGTTTTGTTAGTTATTTTACACAACTAAACAATTGGTTTGTGAAAAAATTAACCTGCACATCTCATCTTTTAAATATACAAAGTAAAGGCAACCTTCTTTTTCACATGCCTATTCCACATTTGCAATCCCTGTCCTCATAATTCAATCATTCACATGATGCACAACTGCTCCACTATTATTCAATAACAACAAAAGAAAATTGACAAGTGCTACACTATTTGTGCAGCCACATTTACATTATTTATCTAAAATCACATGGTATTATTAGTGCCTGCATTCCATTCCACATTTACAATCTTTGGCCTTATGATTCAGCCTTTGAAATAATGCATGCATGCTCTACTGTCATTCAGTAGCAGCAAAAAATTGCAAATTACTTTACTATTTGTGCAGCCACTTTAAAGTGCAACCACAAATTGGCACTGCATTTGTTTTTTTCACTTACACATACTCACAAGACTTACTATTTGTGAAGACACATTGAAAACATGACAAAGAATTGATAATTTTGCATGTCATTTTACACTTCTCAGATTCTGTACACTTATCAAACTTTAATATAACAATTATTTGTGCAGCCACTTTAACTTGCAGCCACAAATTGGCACCGAACCATAGACAATTCCATTTACCTTCAACCATCCACACATTGAAAACAGAAAAAAAAAATATTGTGCATGTCATTTTACACTTATTAGGGTCTTTACACTTATTAAACTTTAATATAAAACTTAAATAACCATGCATCCACAAAAGCAACACCTTGCTACCAACATACTTAGCAACACCAGCCACCAAACCAAGCACCACTAATCCTTTAGATCCATCAAACCTACATGGCGTCGCTTTTCAGTTCTCCCTTCACGAGCTCGATCCAAAACACCAATCAACGTAGCTAAGATATCTCGATCTCTCTGCTGCGTCTCCACCATACACTCAACCGCATCAGGAGCCACATCATCAAATGGACCAAAAGATTGGCCCTCTTCGATTAGTTGATCTCTTCTCTCAATGTTAGTCTCAAGATGAGCACATTTCTGCCCAATGTACATGATGAGACTCTCATTCTCTTTCCATTCTTGCACAAACAGATATTTGAAGCAATGTTGAAGCTGATTAGAACCACATGACTGTTTTAAATGCTCAATATTTGGTCTTGCACCCATGGTGGTTAAATGTAAAGTGAGTGAGAAATGGCACAACAAAGCCATCCTTATATAGCCAGAAAAACCAAAAAAATATAAAACAGTTAATACAAAATATATGTATATATAATAAAGAAATAACAAACATAAAAAAAAAATTAATTAAAAAAAATCAATAAAAAAAAAAAAAAAAAAATTCATCATACTTAACTCACAAACAAAGTACCAAGTTTTATTCCTACATACAATATCTTACAACAACGGATACAAAGATCACTTCACCATAATATTACACACAAATGCAGACCTACATGGACTTCTACTCAGAAACACAACGACAACTAAAACCACAGAAAGCCACCTAATTATACTGCTCCATAGTGAGCACATGACGGCGCTTCTCAGTACCTGCTTCATGTGCTAGATCGACAAGAACAACCATTGTAGCCAACAACTAATAATCCTTATTATGTGCTTCCTGCAAACATAAGAGACCATTAACAGCCACAGGGTCAGTCGAACTAAAACTTTCACCCTCTCTCAGTAATTCCCTTTTTTTACCAATTCTTGCACGCACTTCATCACATTTTTCATTCAAAACCATAATGAGGCCTTCAATATCAGACTCTTCATGCAAAAACAGCAAACGGAAGGCTCAATGCAACT
This sequence comes from Chrysanthemum makinoi, assembly GCA_910596185.1. Classification (NCBI taxonomy): domain Eukaryota; kingdom Viridiplantae; phylum Streptophyta; class Magnoliopsida; order Asterales; family Asteraceae; genus Chrysanthemum; species Chrysanthemum makinoi. The sequence goes on along the minus strand of OU343217.1, from coordinate 298,334,491 downwards.
TATCAGAACCGCATGCTTCATTCAGTTAGTCAAAATTAGGAGTCGGAACCATCTTTTTTCACAGACTTCTTAACATATAGTTAATAAAGTATAACCCACACTCACACACACATGACCACTACTTATATAGACAAGAGATGTAAATATGTAACTATAAACAATATGACTAACCAAGCTAAAACAGTCTCATTTTTAGTTGCATTTACTTCAAACAGTGTATACCTAACCATGACATGGACAATTTTTTATGGTTACAACAGTTTTTCATATGTTTATGATAATTAATAGTTAACTTCAGTTCTTTCCTTCTATGTTATGTTACTGATGTTACTTTTATTATGTTTATGCAGTGACAATAGAGGCTGCAACTGCAGAAAAAAGGAGTATCAGGAACACCGAAAAGAAGAAAGACAACTAGACGTTAACTTAGCAATGTAAATATTTAAACTGCCATTGTTAAAAACTGATATGTTTTGAAACATATTTGTGCTCCACCTGCAGAAATATGTGCCAAAACATTGGTAATCTTTGTGTAAAACTTAGACAGAAGGTATGCTATGTTTGCATATCAAGCTACTACTCTTTTGTACCACAATTGCACCCTAACTGTGGAACTATGCAACAACATACCAAGCTACTACTCTTTTGTAATACAGTTGCACTCTAACTGTAAAACTATGTAGCAGCTGCATACCCCATCTTTTGTATACCATTGCAGCAGTAAATGCATATGAAACTGATGTATGTTGTTACTAGCTTTGGATATTTTTTTGTGTTGCACTTTCTTGCATCAATTAGACATGCAGCTTATGTATACACATCAACATCATATCCTTGCAATCTTATTGTTGTTGCCATTTCTATTTTCGACAAACTACTACATCCATCTTTAACAAAACAAACCGCGGCAACGCACGGGTACTCCACCTTGTATTACCTATTTACCGTTCAAAATAATTTCATTATAAATACTTTTCTTTTTGGAAAAAGTAACCTAGCTATCCCACATACGTTATATCTTTACTACCTATAAAGCATAAATATTCATTCTTAAAATCTCGAAATCTTAAACTTTGAAATCTTAAATTAACGTGGTTTACCTAAATTACCTCTAAGTATCCTTTAATCTACATAAAGATTGATTAATTATAAACTTGACAACTTTTCAAAAACACAAATTATATTAATTTTAAAAAACAAACATATTCCAAAAAATACACATTTTGCATTAAGGTCAAATGAGAATTACGATTTCACAAACATAATTATTTGCCGAAATACACTATTACTTTCCACGAGTATACGTGGAGTATAATATAAATGTCTTGCACTTGTTCCTAAAGAAAGTTGACTTAAACCCACTTGATTGGGCAACATCCATGTTATGATTTTAACATATTCTATTGAGCCGCCAGAAAAAGACAAAACAAACATTTTTTTTTTGTTTTTTCTCATAGAAAATGTCATGTTATCTCAGAACTAAAGCAATACGCATATTAAGTTACAATTTTCTATTGAAACAGTTATGTCTCTATCTGTGTATATGTCCCAGTTATATTAACTACACGCGCGGAATACTACAGATATGTATTGTCCGTGTTGTAATTACCTTTAAGATGTTCCCTGAAATGCTGGCTGCAGAGATTGGTTTAAGATAATCTATTCATTGATGTTGTGATTGCCTATGTTGGTAGATAAGTGGTAATAAGCGATGCGAAGATCAAACCTTTTAATTCAGAAGATAGATGAAGGTATGCTGAATTAGCAGCCATAGAAAAAAGGGACATGAAGCTCTCCAAGGTAGACCAATTCACACAAAATGGTAAAATACTACTTCTTGGACTGTGCCGACTTTTGAATATAAACTTTACTTTACCACATAAAATGGAATAAAAATATTTCGGAAAAACTACTGCTAACTCTGATATTGATTGGTATGTGTATAATTTCGGAAAAACATTCATTAATTACTCATTCTAATTACTCTATTAAGAGGATAAAAATAATTTTTTATCAATCAAAACTAGCATTAAATACACATATCATAATTTGTCCATTTTTTTTCACTCTTTTTGGGACGGAAAGAGTACTTGTTTTCTTAATTCTAAGAACTGCACTATATGAATCGACCGAACAAAATATCAGTTACCTTTGAATTCACATGTGTAGAAATCAGAGGGAATTGACAAATTGTATTATCATACTCAATGAATAATGTACATTACAGAAGATTAAATAGAAACTAAACACAAGAAAACCTAAATGCTAAATGGGCCTAAACTGCTAGGGGCCAAACGGGCGTTATTATACTAACACCCCCTCTCAAACTCACAATGTTGCAGCGGTAAACATATGGTAAACATAGAGAGTTTGTCAAACAGAAAATAAAACTAAAACTGAAAAACAACCAGGCAACTTTGGAGGGTCCCAGAGTGAGAACTCGGTGCTAGAAGGAGTCTCAGCCCGATGCAATCCAACCTGTATACGACGAACAATATGAAATCAAAAGGGTAGTCGCCCTCGGATTAGTCGGCTCGCAATGTCGAGTCAGAAACCCAAGTAACCCAAAAAAAAGAATACGAAATCAGTCAAGTCGGAAAACAGATGTACCAAACTCGTTGCAAAACCAAAACCAAATGCAGAGCAGAGCAACACAAATAAAGAGATGGATGAGAGTAAATTCAGGCAGATGTAGATAGAGCAAATTGAGAGTAGATTTAGGCAGGTAGATACAAATATAGTAGATGAAGAGCAGATTCAGACAAAAGCAGATAAAAAGCACATTCAGGTGGATGCAGTCAGAACATAACAAGAAATATAATTAGATGCGAAGCCAGGCGAATTCAGATGCAAAACCAAAACATGTTGTTGCAACTCATAACTACTCAAGAATTAATCAGATTAGTAAAGATTGTAGCAACACCATCACCAACACAATGCAAAACCAAATCAACCAACAATACGCAATGCAAATACCAATACTATTACCGATACTAGCGCATATTCCAAAATCACCAACCATCAATATACCAATTACCAAAATCGTACATAATTTATCGATCTATTTGTCGTACAATAGTTGCCAAACTCAAATTGCCATACTTGTATCAACATTCGAACAATCAAAACCTAAATAACCCTTCAACAAAACCCAATACCTTAATAACGAAACGAATTCAACCATGAACAAATAAACAACCATCTCATATTGAAAAGAACCAACGACCCACTAACATTTTGATAGTGTATAGGACCTCCTCTCATATTATTCTAATCATCTTTAATTCGTGTATCTAGTTCCATTCTCTTTTATAGTATTTGTTTAACACTTGTGCGTCAAATGCTATCCTAGAAAATGGTGCTGCTACTGATTAAAGGTGCTTCAGGATTTGGTTTTCTTAGGTTTTTTTTATCAATCGCTGTCTTTAGTTTTATTATTATATTAATTTATCGCTAGATATATTTGTTGCTGGTATCGTATTAAAAGACCGATTATCTAATACATGTTTATGATCAACACGGATGGTGGTTAGCTCTTGATTCTTTAATGTGTTATTAAACCCTAACCTAACTTTGTGTTAGGGTTTTATCTCTTCTATAGTATTGTACGTTGCATACTGGTTGTTGGATTTCGTGGTTTACGGTGGTTCTTAGTTGGGTTTTATGGGTTTTTGAGTGATGGAGAAAGGTTTCTTAAAGATTAATAATGCTTCGATGGGTGTGAAGTCTTTTAGTAAGTCGTCGAGTGGTGATGCGATGGAGGGTACTCCAACTGTTTTGGCCAATCAAAGCAGTTTCGAGAATACGGATTTAACACGTATTCTTGCTAACGAGCATAAAACGGTTACGTCGTCTGGTTTGGCTGATCAAACTAGACAACCGAATGGTATTGATATGGTTGTCGTGGATTCTTGCAAGGATTTTGATAATGCAATGCACATGGTCCAATTGAAGAATGTCGAGAATGCTTTGAAACAGCCTTATACATCATATGCAGGTGCTACTTCAAATGAACCTAAGAAATACACGTCTAACTTTCGTAGGCTGGAGTGTAGCAAGATAACGAATGGTGTGGATCTTACTGTCCCTATGAAAGTGGTCGAAGAGGTGAAAACTAGGTATGAGAATACTCACTATGGTTATTTCCTTGGTAAATGCATTGCTTTTCCGGTTGTTGATTATTATGTACGCAATGTGTGGGCTAAGTATGGTATAGAGAAGGTTATGATGAAGGCCAAGGGGTTCTTTTACTTTAAGTTAAATTCGAAGAAAGGTGTTGATGATGTCCTTGAAAATGGTCCGTGGTTGATTCAAAATGTCCCTATTATTCTTAAACCATGGACCTTGAACACCAACTTACTTAAAGAGGATTTGACCAACATTCCGTTGTGGGTTAAGTTCCATGATGTTCCTCTTGCTATGTTTTGTGATGACGGTCTTAGTCTTCTTGTTACATTGATTGGTAACCCAAAAATGTTTGGTGCTTATACTAGTCAAATGTAAAAGGAATCATGGGGTCGCAGTAGTTTTGCTAGGTGTTTGATTGAAGTTAAGGCAGATGAGGTACTTAGGGATAACCTAACTGTTGAAATACCCCTATTTGATGGGTCAGGTTCGACTATTGAGAAGATAAGGGTTGAATACGAGTGAAAACCTCCTCGATGTGATACGTGTAAGATCTTTGGTCATACTCTTGTTGATTGTCCAAAATCTGTTTTACCCCCTATTTAGCCTACTAAGAGTGTTAATGATGGTTTCCAAACTGTCAACAACAAGAAGAAGGGTAAGCAAGGTGGTCCAACTGCTGCTGGTCAAGGAGGGTTTACGAAACCTAATGTGGGTAAGAAGTTCCAATATAAACCTAAAAAGCCTCTTGCTGAACCTAAGCAAGTCTTTGTCACTAAGAGAAAGGCCGCTGATGTGCCTAGTACGAGTGGAACGAAGGTTGCTAAATTCAATAAATTTGATGCCCTTAGTATGGATGATACTGATGACTTTGGTATTCCTACTAAGGAAGTGAATAAGGATGTGGATGTTGGTAGTACAATGGAAGAAAAGAAGAATGGTTGATTATCCGAGTAATAAAAAGGATTTTTCATCTACTTCTTCTACTAAAAGAGTTAACCCATTTTCTATGGTGGGAGAAATTGTTGATTCCAACAGTGATGAAGAGGAGGTTGTGAACACTTTTGATGAGTCAATGAACCTATTTGGTGGTGGTCATGATCGTGAAGATGATTATGATGACTATGATTATGATGACTATGCGGATCAGGTCTACGATCTTCTAGGGAATTTAGATGCTTTTTATGACACCTATGGTATCAAGCTCCAAGGCCTTGGTAGGAAGTAATTTTGTTTTCATAGGAGTCTAATGTTATCTTTTGAGTAGTGTTTATTTTCTTGTTTAGAGAATAAGAAGTATCTTTTTATGTAAGCTTTTATGCCTATGTAACGGGCTGAGATATGGGATTCACCCATATCCTTTGTACTTAAACGTTTTTTGGAGTAATATATTTACTTGGTCTTTGACCTTTTAACCAGAAAAAAGACCTCCAACCCACTCGGCTAAGGCCCAAACACTCTACTACTATAGACTCAACTTGAACATAAGCCCAACAAGGCCAGAGTTTGACAAAAGCCAAGGGAACACTTCTCTATACATCAGTAAGGCAAAGCCTGCCTGGCAAACATGTCAAGGCAAACGATATGCCTAAAAATCTTGCCAAGACCGTTAGAACGAGTACCATGTGCCCTCCTTACTTCTTCTCCCGATAGCCCCCACGTAGACCATCATATTGCTTTTGTGGGTTCTCACAACCCTAAAGGACTACCTATCAATACTTGACCAGTCCCTTGAATTGATCAAGCCCAATAACAGGCAACACATCCCAGGTCCGCCCAGGGAACTCCACATCCAAGTCGATTATCCTCGTGTAATTGACACTAATCAACTAAGTCGACTCGTAAGCGTAACCCCAACTCGTGACTCTTGTCACACTTTGGGGTCCTAACTGAACGTGGGAAACCAAACGACTGACCACCCAAACCCGCAATACGTACTATACGTAAACATGGCTTCATTCGTGCTATATGATACTAATAGCTACGATGAACCACCCAAAACCCACGGGAAAACCAAAAACCACGCACCGTTTTTTATTTTTCAGCACTAGAAAAGTATGTTTTCGAGTAATCCGTTGTCAAAAAACCAAGCAAAATAATATTCGTTTCTGCGTCCTGGCATCGGAAAACCTAAAAACCCACAAACTAGCTTTTCCGTCGCCGGAAAAGTCATCCTTACCCAGAAACGGAGGATTTCACCGCTAAATCCGCGTTTCCAGGTGGAAACCTAAACCTATTTTTCATGCACAAAAAAAAAAAAACCTCATCTCACACAAAAATCTAAAAGCAACCACCTCCCTCATTCTCAAACTCACCGGAAAAAATTTCCGGTTCACCAGGAAACACAAAATCATTGAAAACTCCACAAAAACACATATGAAGCCTGATTTAGGCAAAAATTGTATCCAAATCACTTAACCTGACAAACAAATGTCGCGGCAACAACAAAGTCAAAATAGCCTGAAAAAGGCCCAATAAAACCCCGAAACCCGGCCTGGAGAAACCTCAGGCAACAAAACTTCAACACTAAACAATTCAATCTAAGTCTTAAGCAACCAGAGATCATCTCCAAAAACCTCACAAAACCTATCATGGGAATCTGATCCCACGACATTATCAAAAAACTCACAAACAACAAAACAAATCACAACAGCTAATACATACTGCTCAAGCGGGACATTTCCAAGAAAATACAAGAAAGAAGACATAAATCACTCATGCAAAACATTCGGTGTCACGAAGAGGTGTCGTTTTGACACTGAAAGACACAGAGCAGATAAAGACTAAAGCTCATTACCTAAAAAGACAACATAAAAAGGTTTTCCCCTGGAGAAAACCCCTTACATCAAACTCATAAATGGTCAGGATCGAGAACATCCAGCCAGGCTCAAAGGCCACTTCATCAGGCTAATACGCCACCAATCAGAAAGGGTACGAAATCATCAAAGGAAAAGGCAAAAGGGAAAACAAAATAAACCTAAGTAAGACCTATATATGGTTAGGCAGATGAAAAAGGTTAAAAGTGTTATTATATCTTGCGTACAGGCGTGACAAGGGGATCACTGTACTGGAACGCGATCAAAACAAGGAAACGATATCTCTAGGTATACGCTACAAATTCACTATTTCGATTCTTTCAATACAATGAAATTGTAACATGGAAATGATGTAAAAAAATTCAAGTCAAAGCTACTTAATGTAAAGTCTCCATGTTACTCTAAAGGCTATTTACTTCTAAACTATTGATACAAACACTTCTATAACTTTTGAAGTACAAATCAGACATTATAAATCTAACAATAAAAAAAGTACTCTGATAATGAGCAATCACAAGAAACAAGGTTCAAACGACATCAGGCTCCAGTGTCAACAGGTTCATACGCCATGAGGCTCAAACGCCATCAAGCTCAAGTGACATTAGGCGCATACGCTTACGCAGCAGGCTTGCCTGCCATTATCACATCATAATTATGTGTTTGAAACATATTCCTTCAGTGAATGACTAGGTCAATCCTGTCTTTCGTATCCTGATACTTGTTTTTGGGTAAAGGGTATTCCACCCTGTAAAATATATTACTCCAAAAAAACGTTTAAGTACAATGGAATGTGGCTGAAATACCACATTAACTGCAAGCAATCACTTGACACAATCACTAAATCATTTATGACAGACCATAAATGACAACTAGCTACAACCAACAAGACCACCAAACCAAAACCAACAAAAAATAAGATACATCAGAAATTTTATGCAAAAAATATAAGACAACCTAGTTAAGACAAAAATCTTGAATTCCAGCAGCCTTTAATTGTGCAGGAGAGAGGCCAAAATCATCATCATCATAATACAACGTCTCATAAAGACTTTGCTCCTTACCTCCACTTCCAGAATACAACGTCTCAATGTGATTATCAAAAACTTCATCATCATCGCTGTCAGAAACTACCACATTAACCACCTTAGAGAATGGGTTACCCACCTTAGTTGAAGAATTAACTTTTTTAAGAGGTTTACCATCATCATCCACAAGAGTAACTTTCCCCTCAATAATTAGCTTTTCAAGCTTCCCAATTTTCTCAACAACAAGAGTAGTACTAGTGCTATCATAATTGCCCAAAGAAGAAGTACAAGGAGAGGAAGAAGTACTAGGCTTAGTAGCCGTAGCCTGCCGCTTCTCCTTACCATTTTGGAGGAAAACCATCAACACCCTCGTCACCCAACGAATTCAAAACATCAAAAGGATTGAAAGATTTAGTGTTCGTACCTAATTTATCATTAGAAGAAGAAGTCTCTTTTTGAACCTTAGGATCCCAACCTTGCTTAGTAATTGTAGTCGATATAGGTCTCCAAAACTTAGGTTTTGGCTTGTGAAGCCTAACACCACCAATGATCCGAGATTGAGACGAATCAGCCACACTCTTCCCTTTATTCTTTCGATTTCTTACCTCAATAAAACCCTCTTCATGATTATCCACCGGATTAGACACCTTGGCTGCCACATTAATATCCTGTTGAACAGTCTCCTTGAAACTTTTAGGACATTCAAAAAGGGCATGTCCAAATGATTTACAATCAATACAATAAGGAGGCTTCCATTCATATTCGACGTTAATAATTTCCGTAGTATAACCATTACCTTCTTCATTCGGAATTGCCATTTTAACCTGGCTTTTCAATTCAGAATCCGCACTTAATTCGACTAAAGCACGAGCAAAACTAATGCGACCCCATGAATCGACACACATAGAGCTAGTAAAAGCATCCAACATAATAGGTTTCCCTACCTGCGTAGCAATCAAGCTCAAACCATCCTCTGAATAAGCAACCAAAGGAACGTTATGTAATTTAATCCAAACCGGTACCTTGTTTACCTCGTTCCTATTAAGAGATAAAGTAGGAGTCCATTTGTTCAGAATAATAGGCGAGTTACGAATTAACCAAGGACCGCGCTCCAAAACACGATCCACACCCTCTTTGGTAGCGAATTTAAAAAGATAAACACCATCACCATTTTTCATAAGTTTTTGTAATCCAAATTTCCCCATGTGTTAGTGACGTAACTTTTAACATTAGGGAACGCAATGGACTTACCAAGAAAATACCCCACCAAAGTGTTATCATACCGGGTTAGAACCTTCTTCATCGCAGCAATCGGAAGCAATGTATCATGATTTTCCACACATTCCTCATTAACCAAAGTACGAAAATGAATTTTCTGCAATGTACGAGTAGCATTAAGGACGTTAGAAAAAGTAGTACCCTCCGTTTGAGACTCACCCTTGCCATCACTACCATTAACGTGGACAGCAGCACTTGGGCAGTCTCATCATTATGATGAACACTCAGCACAGCAGCCTTTGGACTAATAGCAGCCTCATGAGGAGTTGCAACTTCGTTAATTGAAACAACATCAGGCCCCGCCGAATGTGCAACCTGTAACTCATTTGTGGGATCAGCAGCCCCTTCGTCCAATGTACCTGCTGATTCAAAAACAACCTCACGATCACGATCATCTGCTGGCCCACTACTAGCTGACTTACCTACTGGTTCAGTTGTGGCAACGTCAGCAAAAGTCACATTCCGGAATGCTTGTAACTGTTTACCGTCTTTACCCAACATCTTACCATCACTATGCACACGAGCACCACGCTTCAAGAAACCTTTCTCCATCACTCTCAAATTCCACAACCTCAACAATTAACGGAATCAACAAACAAAAATAACGAACATTCAACAGCAAGAATAAAACCTATGACAGTAAAAAAAAACCCTAACTGAATGTTAGGGTTTCAGCAAACGCTCATTTGCCTTAACCGCCAATCATCATTAAAGATAGTAGTAGGGTAATAATGAGTGCAATAATGATTAAATACCCAATAGAAATATCCTGATACTTAGTTCAGGTTATACGTAACTAAACAGATGAAAGATTGTCACAAGATAGTGGCAATACAAATGAATTCGTATATACACCGGTTTCTTGCATCTTAGAGATACCTAAAATATTCAAACAAACTACAATTTGCATATTGGTTCATGTACACACAAGGGGAACATGTCGCTAACCTGAGTGGCAATTAGTTACATTTATTTGATCACTAAATGTGCTAGATGTCGCAAAGACTTAATGAGCTCCAAAATTGTCATCGACCATTGTGATTGCAAAATGCTCTTAAAGAAAGTAGACATTTGCAATTGACGCTCTAGAGAGCCATATTTTACCTCGAAAGAGGTACAAGAATGGTTAGGCAAACATGCCATGATAAAATCCATAACGTCCAAGTGATTTATAGATCATGAACAAAAAACTTCTAAGAAGTCACACTTTAGACCTCGCAAACATTCAAGGCATGGAAACGATCAGGCACATACTTAGTGATAAAATCGTATTAAACGCATGAAAGGCCAATAAAAAGAAACCTTATAATGCCTAAAAGGCTCACAAAGGTCCTGAATGGGCTTCTAACACAGAAAACAAAAATTACCTATACAAAATCAAACTCATTCCTTATAAACAAGGTACAAAAAGCGGTCATGTAGAGACGTCCTGATAAAATTTTAAAATGCCTGAAAGGCTAAAAATACAATATATATATATATATATATATATATATATATATATATATATATATATATATATATATATATATATATATATATATATATATATATATAGGGGACCTTTATTTTGAGAACCCTGTTAAGTGCGAGAACTGCGAGAACCCTTTATGTACTCCTAGTAATGCATATTGTGCAACATATCAATGCAACATAGCATTTTCTAATTATTAAATGTTTTTATTTAATCCAAAATGGTATAATAGTAAAAGTCAAATTTATATTATTTTTGATTTTTTGAAAACATTTAATTTATTTATTTATTATTATTTTATTTTATTTATTTATTTTTTTTGCGTTTCTGTTTTTTTTTTCTTCTTCTGAACATGCATGTTTTAATACTGATTTAGTGCATATGGGTGAATTAATTTTATTATTTTGGTTTTTGGAATAGGTTTTTATGACATACATGTTTTTCAAATGAAAAGGTGCATATGTGTTTTTAGATCATGTAAATTTATAACAACTAAGAACATAATGTTAAACATAAAATTCGATATAAATTGAAATACAATCAAAATACAAATTTATAATAAGAAGAAATACATGAATATAATCTATCTTTACACTTTTGCACTAACAATAATTAACGTAAACGGACATATGTGCACATAACATATGTGTTTGAAGTTTCTCATCATATTATTTTGAACATGTGTGCATGTCTTCCAAAAACATACATGCACGCCTTCCAAGAACATATATGTACTTCCAGTATGTGTGCACACCTTCAAAGAACGTCATGCCTAGAAAAAAATAATAGCCAAGATTAAATACTTTTAAAATAGGGGCATTTACATACATCCCCATATTTCAACCAATATTTACATATTTCCCCAAACCTTGCTTTAGGAGCATTGTACATCATGCATTAAAAACTTGTGTTTGGGGAAATATGTAAATATTGGTTGAGATATGAGGATGTATGTAAATCCCCCTTTAAAATAAAACTCAAGATAACATAACACACATGGACAAGCTTAAACTAACAAACACAAATAAGAACTTTTTTTTATGTCCGCAAAACATATATAATCCAATCACAAAACATATATGACTTATAATTCATACACAAAACACATATGTTTAATACGTAAACCCAACAAAACAAGGTTAAAGATATTAGGGAATCAAACTTTAGCAAATTGAACCTCTTTTACTAGTGGGTCAAACGGGTTGAAAGTAAAATGAATGTTTGCAAACATATTGAATAAATCTAAACTTTAAAGATATTGATTTTTAGACGAGCCATTCTCACTGTTAGACGAGCCATAGACCCCTATTTCAACTTATAATCCATCCTGGACCACATTTGTAGAAAGTTTAAAGGAGACTATATGGCTGTTGATAGCAAATGGCTAGGGTACCAAGCACTACATCTCATTTACATAATTAAAAGATATGTCATTACTATGAGTAGAAATATACAAACACGTAATATGGAGACATGACTTAAATTGATATTCTCAAATACGCATACAATGTATGCTTATCAATATTTATCTTAATTATACAAAATAACCAGAAAGCTTTCTCTAGTTATTTTCGAGTTTGAATTGTTTTCATCAAAGAGACCATGTCAACATTAACCAATACTATCTTTTATTGTTTTCATCAATAATAGAACACAACGATCAATCAACATTAACCAATACTATCTTTTATTGTTTTTATTGTTTTCATCAAAGAGACCATGTCAACATTAACCAATATTTATCTTAATTATACAGATTAACCAGATAGCTTTCTCTAGTTAAGAATAAAAATAAAGGAGGCAGCTATCGTAAAAATAAAACGTCGACTATAAAAAACGATCAATCAGCAATCAACAACGATCAAGAAACGTCGACTATTGTAAAAATAAAAACTTACCTAATAATAAAAATAAAAGAGGCGGCAGTGCTAGGTTTTGGTGAGGGAGAAGAAAATTGTGATGGAGGAGGCGGCAGTTAAAGATGGAGAATAGATCGGTTCTTTTTTTTTCCCTACATATAATTATTAATTTCTTAATTAGTGGAGACATTTAAGATTACTATAATACCCTTTGTGTTTTACATACAATGATCTATTCTTTGAACTAATTACATTAATGGAACAAGTCATCTCATCCATTGATGAAATGATCTAATGGTTTATATCGGGTTCTCGTAGTTCTCGCACTTAACAGGGTTCTGAAAATAAAGTTACACTATATATATATATATATATATATATACACACACACACACACACATATATATGGCTTTTATTCAATTGAGAAGAGTTATATTGAGAAGGAAATTGAGAAGGCTTCGTTTGAGCAAATGGTTCATAATATTTTATTGGGAGAATTTCATCTATATCCTTGAAAAAACTCACAATTACATCAATATCCTTATAAATTTTGTAATTACATCAATATCCTCTCAAACTTTAAAAATACTCATGTATATCCAAATTAATAACTTAATTATAGTAAAACATTTTTAATATATAAAATTGCTATCTAAATATTAAATAAATAAAAGATTACCTTTCTACCCTTCTTCTCCAATTAACCTCTTTTCAAATCAACCTCATCCGTAACATTCAAGTTAACAATCCTTAATCAAGCAAAAAAAATTCACACAAATAAACCATTTACCTGAAGAACATAAACAATAAACTAAGATATCAAATAAGGATTATTATTTTTCTGATTTTGCCCAGCTTCTCGCGAGGGACACTTTCAAGTTTAAATGGTTAATCTAATTTTAAACCACCGACATATGTTTCTATGCATTCGTTAATCATAAATCTAATTAGAATGTAATGGTATTTTGTTCTTTGAAGGTTGTTCTTTTTGTTAATGCATAAATTAGATTGGAATGCAAATAGTCAATTGCTAAAAAGAAGACAATAAAGTTCGATACTTATATTATAGATCTTGAATCATACAGATGTTAGGTTGAGTTAACCATATAGGAATATTAATTTGAATACTACATAAGAATGAGGCTGATTTGAGAACAAAAAGTGTTTTCTGTTCTTGTTTAATTAAGGAGAGGGTAATGAATCGAACTCCATCTAGAGTAATTGACTTTAAAACACCACTGCAACGTTTACATGAAACCATGGAACTCCCAACTGGGCCGTATCTTGAACCAAAAGTATTTGGTTGCACAGCTTTTGTACACAAGGATAGTGGAAAACTTGAACCACGAGCTATTAGATGTATGTTTTTAGGGTATGCCGATTTTAAAAAGGGGTATCGGTGTTATGACCCTAAAGAAAAGAAGATGTATATCACACGCGATGTAAACTTTCATGAAACTGTTTCATTTTTTGATCATGACGTTTTCCCTCAGGGGGAGATAACAACTAATTTGGAGGGAAACGTAATACATCAAAATAGCGAGTTCAGTGAGTGTCTAGATGAAACTGGGTACGAAGGAGACGGTGGTAGTGGAGATTTCGAAATAGGGGGAGCAAGTCCTGACCAAGATAGTACAGCGAACTCATATGATCCAGAGCCATCTCCGATCCCGATTCCAACTCCGATCCCACCACAAGGTATATCATCTAACGATATCTTATCTTTGTCTCCTGAAACTAATAATGAACAGGTATATCCGAGATACCCGGTGAGACAAAATAGGGGAGTACCAAAGGGAAAATAGCAACCGGAGTTGACATCAAAATCCAAATATTCGATCAATCACTATGTATCCACAGAAAAATTGGCGAATACGCAAAAAACATGGTGGAAGAATTGTCAACTGTAGCCATACCGAATTCGGTTCAAGAAGCACTTAAAGATCCAATGTGGAGGAAAGCTATTCAAGAAGAGATGGATGCCTTAAAGAAGAATTGGACGTGGGATGAGATAGTTCTTCCTCCAAGAAAAAAAACTGTTGGGTGCAAATGGATATTTACTATAAAGCTGGACTCCTCTGGGAAGATAGACAGATTGAAAGCCAGGTTGGTCGCGAATGGGTACACACAAAAATACGGTATAGATTACGGAGATACTTTCGCTCCGGTGGCGAAGATTAATACTATTCGTATTCTTGTCTCAATAGCAGCAAACAAAGAATGGCCACTGAGACAATATGATGTAAAAAACGCGTTTTTGAATGGTAATTTAGAAGAAGAAGTGTATATGGATCCTCCACCGGGAATGAATTTTGGTAACAAGGTGTGTAAGCTTAATAAATCTCTTTATGGCTTAAAACAGTCACCCAGAGCTTGGTTCGGGAGATTCTCAAAGTTCATGAAGGGTATTGGTTACAAGCAGAGTGATGCTGACCACACGTTGTTTGTTAAGAACAACGAAGGAAAAGTTACAGCTCTTATTGTTTATGTCGATGACATGGTGGTGACAGGCGATGATGAAGATGAAATGAACCAGTTAAAAGATGTTCTGGGTGCTGAGTTCGAGTTGAAAGACCTGGGTAAATTGAAATATTTTTTAGGTATTGAGGTGGCGAGATCCAGTCGGGGTATTACCATGTGTCAGCGAAAGTATACACTTGATCTTCTCACAGAGACAGGAATGTTAGACTGTAAACCCATTGACACGCCGATTGAACAAAATCATGGGCTGACTCTTCTAACCGACAAGGCTCCAACGAATAAAGAAAGGTACAAGAAACTAGTTGGGAAACTTATCTATTTATCCCATACCCGGCCGGATATTGCATACGCTGTGAGTGTAGTAAGTCGTTTTATGCACGCACCAAATAAAGATCACATGAAAGCAGTGATTAGAATCCTACGCTATCTTAAATCATCTCCGGGAAAAGGTTTGTTTTTTGCTAAAACTGGAAGTCTTGAAGTGGAAGGTTATACTGATGCTGATTGGGCCGGGGATAAGTCGGATGGGAAGTCAACATCGGGGTATTTCACATTTGTTGGAGGGAACTTGGTAACTTGGAGGAGCAAGAAACAAAAGGTGGTAGCACGCTCTAGTGCTGAATCAGAACTGCGTGGGATGGTGCATGGTGTTTGTGAACTTCTGTGGATCAAGAGAATTATGCGAGATCTGGGTTTTGAAGTTAAGGAATCTATGAATCTTCATTGTGACAATCAGGCAGCAGTGAAAATTGCTAATAATCCAGTACTCCATGATCGAACTAAGCACGTAGAGGTAGATCGACATTTTATAAGAGACCACTTAGAAAAGAAAACAATCAAGCTACCACATGTTGCATCAAAGGATCAGCTTGCGGATATGTTAACTAAAGCAGTGTGTACGAATGCATTTTACAGCTCTCTTAACAAGCTGAGAATGATCAACATCCATTCATCATCTTGAGGGGGAGTGTTGGCGAGAGCAGTAAAAAAGAATCAAGCTAAGTTTGAATATTATTGATAAAATTGGATATCCACAGAAAGTATTGTGTGTCTTATCTAGTCCATGTATAGCTCCTTATTTCATGGGATTTCTGTTGTACTAGTCCTATATATGTATCTCATTATAATTGTGAATGAATATAGAAAAAACCCATTCGAACTCTCTGTTTTACAGTAAAAACGTAATCCACATTCTATATAATATTTAGATATCAGTTTCATACATTAAAACTCTTTAATTGAGATTAAATTATTTATTTGGACATAGATGAGTATTTTTTAAGTTTTTAAAGGATATTGATGTAATTACAAAATTTATTAGGATATTGATGTAATTGTGAGATTTTTCAAGGATATAGATGAAATTCTCCCTATTTTATTTGATTCACTAGTATATATCAATTAATAGTGAAACGAATCTACAAATCACAAATTTGATTCACAAATCTTTGTAAAAATCGAGTTATGATAATGATTCACTAAATACGTACATATGATTCAGAATTTTACATATATTGCAAAATCGTGAAATTTTCAACATTGATTCAATTATTTTTTACAAATTTTGGATTGGAATCAAATTAAAATGAGTTCTACACTTGAAAAACATGAATCAGAGTTAAAAATCTAGTGTTTTTTAGCCTTCTCAATTTTTTTCACAATTTAAATCCTTCTCAATGGATCCAGATTAAACTAACAAACACAAATAAGAACTTTTTTTTATGTCCGCAAAACATATATAATCCAATCACAAAACATATATGATTTATAATTCATCCACAAAACACATATGTTTAATACGTAAACCCAACAAAACAAGGTTAAAGATATTAGGGAATCAAACTTTAGCAAATTGAACCGCTTTTACTAGTGGGTCAAACGGGTTGAAAGTCAAATGAATGTTTGCAAACATATTGAATAAATCTAAACTTTAAAGATTTTGATTTTTAGACGAGCCATTCTCACTGTTAGACGAGCCATAGACCCCTATTTCAACTTATAATCCATCCTGGACCACATTTGTAGAAAGCTTAAAGGAGACTATATGGCTGTTGATAGCAAATGGCTAGGGTACCAAGCACTACATCTCATTTACATAATTAAAAGATATGTCATTACTATGAGTAGAAATATACAAACATGTAATATGGAGACATGACTTAAATTGATATTCTCAAATACGCATACAATGTATGCTTATCAATATTTATCTTAATTATACAAAATAACCAGAAAGCTTTCTCTAGTTATTTTCGAGTTTGTATTGTTTTCATCAAAGAGACCATGTCAACATTAACCAATACTATCTTTTATTGTTTTCATCAATAATAGAACACAACGATCAATCAACATTAACCAATACTATCTTTTATTTTTTTTATTGTTTTCATCAAAGAGACCATGTCAACATTAACCAATATTTATCTTAATTATACAGATTAACCAGATAGCTTTCTCTAGTTAAGAATAAAAATAAAGGAGGCAGCTATCGTAAAAATAAAAAGTCGACTATAAAAAACGATCAATCAGCAATCAACAACGATCAAGAAACGTCGACTATTGTAAAAATAAAAACTTACCTAATAATAAAAATAAAAGAGGCGGCAGTGCTAGGTTTTGGTGAGGGAGAAGAGAATTGTGATGGAGGAGGCGGCAGTTAAAGATGGAGAATAGATCGATTCTTTTTTTTTCCCTACATATAATTATTAATTTCTTAATTAGTGGAGACATTTAAGATTACTATAATACCCTTTGTGTTTTACATACAATGACCTATTCTTTGAACTAATTACATTAATGGAACAAGTCATCTCATCCATTGATGAAATGATCTAATGGTTTATATCGGGTTCTCGTAGTTCTCGCACTTAACAGGGTTCTGAAAATAAAGTTACACTATATATATATATATATATATATATATATATATATATATATATATATATATATATATATATATATATATATATATATACACACACACATATATATGGCTTTGGTTCCATTGAGAAGAGTTATATTGAGAAGGAAATTGAGAAGGCTTCGTTTGAGCTAATGGTTCATAATATTTTATTGGGAGAATTTCATCTATATCCTTGAAAAAACTCACAATTACATCAATATCCTTATAAATTTTGTAATTACATCAATATCCTCTCAAACTTTAAAAATACTCATGTATATCCAAATTAATAACTTAATTATAGTAAAACATTTTTAATATATAAAACTGCTATCTAAATATTAAATAAATAAAAGATTACCTTTCTACCCTTCTTCTCCAATTAACCTCTTTTCAAATCAACATCCTTCGTAACATTCAAGTTAACAATCCTTAATCAAGCAAAAAAAATTCACACAAATAAACCATTTACCTGAAGAACATAAACAATAAACTAAGATATCAAATAAGGATTATTATTTTCTGATTTAGCCCAGCTTCTCGCGAGGGACACTTTCAAGTTTAAATGGTTAATCTAATTTTAAACCACTGACATATGTTTCTATGCATTCGTTAATCATAAATCTAATTAGAATGTAACGGTATTTTGTTCTTTGAAGGTTATTCTTTTTGTTAATGCATAAATTAGATTGGAATGCAAATAGTCAATTGCTAAAAAGAGGACAATAAAGTTCGATACTTATATTATAGATCTTGAATCATACAGATGTTAGGTTGAGTCAACCATATAGGAATGTTAATTTGAATACTACAGAAGAATGAGGCTGATTTGAGAACAAAAAGTGTTTTTTGTTCTTGTTTAATTAAGGAGAGGGTAAAAACGTAATCCACATTCTATTTAATATTTAGATATCAGTTTCATACATTAAAACTCTTTAATTGAGATTAAATTATTTATTTGGACATAGATGAGTATTTTTTAAGTTTTTAAAGGATATTGATGTAATTACAAAATTTATAAGGATATTGATGTAATTGTTAGATTTTTCAAGGATATAGATGAAATTCTCCCTATTTTATTTGATTCACTAGTATATATATCAATTAATAGTGAAACGAATCTACAAATCACAAATTTGATTCACAAATCTTTGTAAAAATCGAGTTATGATAATGATTCACTAAATACGTACATATGATTCAGAATTTTACATATATTGCAAAATCGTGAAATTTTCAACATTGATTCAATTATTTTTTACAAATTTTGGATTTGAATCAAATTAAAATGAGTTCTACACTTGAAAAACATGAATCAGAGTTAAAAATCTAACGTTTTTTAGCCTTCTCAATTTTTTTCTCAATTTAAATCCTTCTCAATGGATCCAGATTATAATATATATATATATGTGTGTGTGTGTATATATATATATATATATATATATATATATATATATATATATGTATATATAGAATCCGGATCGATTGAAAAGGTTTTTATTTTGAGAAGGTTTTCAAAAACGATAGATTTCTAACTTTGATTCATGTTTTTCAAGCGTAAAACTCATTTTAATGTGATTAAAATTCAAAACGTGTAAAAAAATTGAATCGATGTTAAAAATCTCTCGATTTTGCGATATATGTAGAATACCGAATCATCTGTACAAATTCAATGAATCATCATCATAACTCGATTTTAACAATGATTTGTGAGTCAAATTTGTGATTTATAGATTCGATTCACCATAAAATGATGTTTACTTGTGAATCAAATAAAAAACATGAATCAATTTGCTCAAACGAAGATTTCTCAATCTTCTCAAAATAAAAACCTTCTCAATGGAACCGGAGCCTCTATATATATATATATATATATATATATATATATATATATACACACCATAGAAACAAAAGGCTAATGAAACATATACAAATACTCCAGGCAAATGACACAAAACCTTCATGACATATCAAGGATTTACAATCATCAGGCTAAGCTATCCTGAAACAAAATCGTTAGGTTAATATATCCTGATACGAAATCATCAGGCAAATCTGTCCTGATAATGAAATATCAGACTAAGCTATCCTTAAATAAGATCTTCAGGCTAATCTATCCTGGTAAGAAATCATAAGGCTAACCAATCCTGATTTGAGATCATCGGGCTAATCTATCCTGGTAAGTAAAGTAATTTTACAAAATCACAGAACGATCAGGCAGATGTATCCTGGTAAACCCTCGCAAAACACTAGGGGGACTTAGAAACAAATATATTCCATAACGCTAACAAATTTGGTATAGAGCAAACGACTTTCACCAGGCAAACTTGCCCTGAAAAGAACACACACTTCATAATATCAAGAAAAGCTTATGAAGACTGAACATACATTTTCCTATCTGTGGAAAAACAAATTCGCACAAGTATGCCTTCTATAAGGCTCACACACATATACAAATTCGTAAAACTCGAAACACATACACTAGGCATAAAAATACCGAAAAGACTTCTTCCCAGCACAAAGATAACTCACCGAATAGGAACGTCGACCCTAGAAACAATACAAACACTTGTAAAAAGCTGATACTCAGCCAAATAATGCACATGCACCAGATTGGCCAAAAAACAAAAACTAGCAGGCTAATGTATCCTGACAAACCTTTACCAAGCATTAAAGAAAAATAACAAGAAAAGGCAAACACGGCATTTGTGCCTTAGAGGCAAAAAACACAAACATTCAGGCTATTCTATCCTGAAAAATTCTCACAAACATTAAATTTAAATCGTAAGGCATTCACAAACCTTGAACACCCTATAACACTTCAATAGCTTATAAAAATGAAACAACACAAAAACACAAAAATCAGGCACTCTTGCCCTGAATATCTTATGATCACCTCATAAACACTTGAGGGATAACAAAGAACCAACGCGCATCTGTCCCGGAAATAATATTACAACCTCATAAATATCTGAGAAAAACAAATAACCAGGGCCTTCAAGATTCCTTATACAATAAAATCAGGCTCGCACATCCTTAAAACTGTTAACAGGATCTGAATTGGGCGTTTCCAGGATCGATTGATCATAACAACATCATGCCTTTATCATACACGAGAATCAATAAAAACATAAACAAAGAAGATGGGTGAACCCCTTTATTAATAACTGATATAAGTACAGGAAGGGTTAATCTTTCTGTTACAGAGATTGATCCTATATATACATAATGAAACGTTATGTACATGTCGTTTCATATAAAGTAAACGTTGCAATGTTCTAAACCTAAATAACCGTTTTATAAACCTAACTGCCGAATGGGTTTGTTTGGCCTGTTGGCCCAAACCAGAGAGTTGCGGGCTTTTGGCATCCAAAGACAAAAACATCCCAAAATGAATATGGGAAAAGTTATGCTAGAAAATATCTCTCACAGATGGGAAACAACTTTGAATCAGGCACGCAGCGCCATGAAGAAAATACTTCTCAAAGCACCTGAATGGACTAAAGAACACACGCGAAAAAGACACAAGTCATAACGTCAGAAACGTTAAACATGGCATATACATTTTCCATCATGCTTCAAAGCTAAGGAAAAATAAGTCAAAAAACAACAAAGTAACGTCTGAGAGGCTTACGTAAAGAATACATAGCATATTATACAACGCCTGGAAGGCTAACAAAAACAAAAGTCATTTAATAATGATAACCTTTTTCGTTAATAAGTTGTGCATATATCAACAATACAAGAGACTCAAACAACTGCGACCGAGGCGTACTAGCCGAGGAAATGCATTACATAATGCCTGAAAAGATTATTAAACATGAGAACTCCATAATAGCGGACAAAGGCTTAAACATGATTAAGTCACATTCTCCGACAAAACAATCGGCGGTCTTGGACAAGGATTTCAGGAACTGAAGGGAAAATAACCATGATCGCTCTAAACGGGCATACGGTGACTAGTCAACTATAATTTCTTCTCAAAATTGAAATACTTAGCCAACATTCAGCTCTGAAAAATCCGCAGTTGATGAATCTACTGATGAAACTATCAAAGGAAAACAATAAAATCACAGGCAAGAACCGCCATAACACAACCTCGGGATCCTTGGAATGACAGCCAGGTAGAGGGTTTCATGAAGCTCTTAAAAACCTGATTCAAGCCCGAAACAATGAACCCAGGGGTAACCAAAAACTTAACGCACTTCACCCCCACCTGGGAGACAACAGTTTACGTCTCTCACGGTGCTTACATTGTTGCTCAGGAATACATAGCACTGCTTAGCTAAAGGGAAAAGGAAACAATGAAAAGGCCATACCCGAGGTTTGAGTCAAGTCGATATAAGATGACTCTCGACCTTTTGGTTTCCATCCCAATTGAACTTAACAGTTCTGTTAGATGAGCATGGAAAAACATGATGGCAAAAACAAAAGCCATATCATGGTAATCGCAGGCAAGAACTGCTAAGGAACCATCAACTGAAACAAACGAATATCTCCTTCTGATAACAAATTTCAGGGAAAGATATCATGAGATTCAAAAACTTCAAAATCATCTTCCTCATATGAAGAGCATTTGACAAAATAACACACTCTCCCACCTGGGTACTTAGAGTCGCAAACACGAGACAATCAAACCCAACAACAATCATACGCTCAACCTGAGCCGCGACAAGATAAGCTACTAACTGAGTAAAAGATTTAGTAAACTCTTGAGAACAAAAGAAAGCAATAACTCAAACAACTTTTCTATTAACAAAGTTCACCAAAAAAACTTAAGACAAACACATACCGCTGTAACTTACATCACACATGAATAAGAAGAGACTAAAACAGTTCCAAAGGAAAGACAATTGGGGTTTTCCTTAGAATGACTCCCATGAGGGCTAAGGGTACTCCCCTTTTATAGAAAAAATAAATGCGGACCCAATGGATACGCGTCCAAAAATAATTTAAAATTAAAATCACATTCAAAGCATGAACCTCATGCAGAAAGTAACGTACTTCGAAGTATCAGACTTTAAGACACCAAAAACGGCTAGTCCACAACCTCAAACACAAAACAAGGAAAATCTTGAAATCTCCAGTCAGGGAGACTCTTAAATGATTAAGAAAGAGAAGATTTTATAGCTAAGAACAAAAATCCCAATGCGAATATTTAAAGCAAATCAGGCCTGGGATACAAAAGCTTTGCAACCATCCAATTTTCATAATAACTCCTGACAAATCTCAACATCAAAGACTGTACATGCATCCAATATGCTTTAGTCATGGAAATAAAAATATCCTATAAACAATCACATCGATAGACCCTACTATCTCAAATATCCAGGCTAGGCAAAATACAAGTCAGCTTCCTGAGTTCAAGAAGACACATCAAACAAATCCCAGGGGACCTCATTTCTTTAGCATGAGTCGATCATTGCATTTCCCCAAAATCAGAAAATAGACTAATGGACTGAGGGAACTTGATAGCGTAGAGGACCTTCGGCCCAGTCGGGTAAAGCCTATACATTCTGGACTTAACCTGAAGATAAGCCAAACAAGGCCAGAGTCTGAAAAAATCCTGGGGAACACTTTTTTAGGAAGCACTAAGGCAAAGGCCGCCTGGAAAACATGTCCAGGTGAACGCTAAGCCTGCAAACTCGCCAGGACGAGCACGACGTGCTTTCCTCACTTCTTATCCCGATGGCCCCCACGTGAACCATCAAATTGCCTTTAAGGGTTCTCACAACCCTAAAGGACTCCCTATAAATACTTGACAATTCCCTCGAATTGGTCAAGCTAATCACAAACATCACGTCCGTGGTCTGCCCTGGTAATTGACACAAATCAACTGAGACAACTCGTGAACGTTACCCAACTCGTGACTCCGGACACACTTTGGGGTCCTTAACAAACGTGGGAAACCAAATGATCGACCACCTCAAACCCTCAATATGTACTATACGTAAACACATTTATATCAATCATATCTATATGATTCTTTTATAAAATGAGCCAACCCGAATTCTAAAATCACGTATCTTTTTGTTAAAGTAATATAATTCTAACACTTACGGTAAACAGTAAATTGCAAACGACAATGAGTTTGCGATAAGGACCAAGCGATCAAACAAACTTTTTTTGTTCTTTTCTTTTTTCTAGCAAGAAGATGACAGATTAACCTCTAATACCATGTAAAAATTAGAGGGAATTGACAAATTGTATTATCATATTCAATGAATAATGTACAATATAGAAGATTAAATAGAAATTAAACACGTGGGTGAACCTTAATATAGGGGATATACAGTAATAACGAACACAATCGGATATGCTTAAATCTCTGAAAGGCGTGTGAACACTTTCAGATCGAATCAATTCGGTGGTTCTACCAAATTATTCAATCGGATACAATTCAGAGAATGAGAATTTTCTGTATGTGTTTATATGAGATTTTATGAACCGAATTATATTGATCTGACCAAATAAACCGTATATAACTATAATACGGGATAACTGCCAAAGGCAGTTTTAGGGTTTCCAACTTGTCAAATTTTGTCCCTCAATTTCCGAAAAATTAATTTTCTGAGGAATTTTTGACATAGCAACTTAGTGGAAATTTTGTCCCTCGACCCTAGCCAGGGGCGCTGCCCCTTGGACCCTGCCAGGGGCTGCCGCCCCTTGGACCCTGCTACCAGTGGCGCTGCCCCCGGACCCCCGTCCCTTAGGGGCTTCGCCCCTAAGATCATAACAAATTCAAGTAGGTGTGCACTCCGCACCTCCAAACCTAAATGATGTCTTATTATGATGAAATTGGTCAAACAAGTTAATCCAATTACACTAAAATATCCAACACTTAATACTAAATGGGCCTAAACTGATATGGGCCAAACGGGCGTTATTATACTAACAGCACGTATACATATATGTGTTAATTATGCTAATTTTCAGGGTGTATTAGAAGAAGGACAAGAAATTGCTGTAAAGCGGCTTTCAAAGTCCTCTCGCCAAGGACTTGACGAATTAGAGAACGAGGTTATTTGCATCGCCAAACTTCAACATCGAAATCTGGTAAAGCTTTTAGGATATTGCATTCAAGGGGATGAGACGATGCTTGTTTATGAACACATGCCAAACAAAAGCTTGGACCGGTTTATATTTGGTTTGACTCATTTTTAGACACCCATAACAGCCATACTTATCATATATTATTATATTGAAGTATGATTTATAAACTAAGATTTTTCATCTGCGTGCAGATGATCTAAGGAAGGCACTACTTGATTGGACACAACGTTTCCATATTATCAATGGGATTGCACGAGGTCTTCTTTATCTGCATCAAGATTCGCGACTTAGAGTTGTTCATAGGGATTTAAAAGCAGGCAACATTTTGCTAGATCACGACATGAATCCAAAGATATCAGACTTTGGCTTGGCTAGAATGTTTAAAGGACACGAGAGTGAAGCAAATACCAAGAGAATGGTTGGGACTTTGTAAGAATATTTCGTGCTCTTTTTGATAAATGTAATGTATATTTTCCTTTTCTCTACTGATTTTCATGGTCATAATTCTTCTTAGGGGCTACATATCTCCCGAGTATGCAGCTAACGGTCTCTTCTCAATTAAGTCTGATATATTTAGCTTTGGGGTTTTGGTGCTGGAAATTGTTAGCGGGAAGAAAAATGGAAGTTTTTCGCATGAAGACCACCACGACAACCTTATTGGACATGTAAGTGTGTTGAATATGATCCACCAATGAGAATCTACTATGCATACATGGGTTATATAAATTATTTTAATCACTCAGGGCTGGCCTAGTGGTAAAAGCCTTGTGACCAATACCACTAGAATATTTGAAGTCTCAAGTTTAATTCCTACTGGGTGCAAATAACCTTGAATTGACCATGCAAACCTCCTAAAAAAAGAGGGATTTGCATGGTTTAAATTGGTGTAGCAGTGGGTTCAAAACATGTGGATTAATCGGCTAAACGATCAAAAACTATGGTTAATAAAAAAAAAGTACGAGTCATTATCTTGTTCCCTATTACTTGGTTACAAACTATTGACAAGTAAACTAACCAAGTAACATGCCTAATAATATAAGTTTTTTGGGTAAAGGGATTTTACCCGGTGAAAATATTAATAATAAAGGGATTATGCCTAATAATATAAGTTTACACTTTATAACATGTTAAATATGGGTAAGATAAACAAAAGGTTTTTTTTTCAATGTTTAAACTCATATTTGATGCATATCAAAGAATTTATACTAGAGTTTTTGTGGATACCAATCTAGATTGAATGAGAATGTGTTTCTTGATCTCCTCACTAAACTTAAACACAAGTTAGTGTTTAAGTAAAAACTATGCTTACCCAACTAGTTTACTTATGTGAGACTTAGTTCTATTTGGAGTAAATGAGAGCTTCAAAGTGTTCTAACTTCTTATACAAGAGATACTATTTACTATTTTACAACATGTTATTTATAAGCAAATATGATATGGAAACCCATAAAGTAAAGGGTATGTGTCAAGTGTTCATAGGTGAAGTACTATATCCTTCTATTCCTAGGACTAGTACAACCTTATTTTGGAGAATAGAGTTGAAAATTGTTTGTACCTTTTTACCAACTATAGTAATTTCTTCACTTTTGATAAGTGCTTTACACTTATCTTTCCAAGAAAGTTTCCCACCCATATATTCAGTGACTTACACATCCTAGCAAAATGTTTAAGTCTCAGAATGTCTTTATTCTTGAGGAGATCTTTAGGGAGTCAGTAACTTCTTTTATACTTAGGTTATTTTTTATTCAAATCTATTCAAGGGATCAGTTGGCACTAAATTTGCCTAACAAACTCCCCCTATTTGGATAGAAAAATAACTCAAAATGTTTTTCAATGTAAGTGAGCATATAAAACTTCTTCTTACGACTAAATTTAATAGTAAAGACTGATACTGAACAAAAGAGATCAATGTTATTCATATAAATATTACAAATTGTTTCTATCTAGCTTCATTGATACATTGCCTCAATCAGATCAACCTTTATCTTCTTAGTTGTGAGGATTTTGATAGACACCAATAGGGATCAATGAAGATCCGTTAGAGGATTCTAACTGGTTTGACCAATCCAAGAATTAGAATAGATTGGTGAAATGACAATTAGTTATCAAGGCGGGAAAAGTTGTTATTATTGAGAGTGAATACAGTTGAGAGAAAATGAGATTACAACACAATGAATGTAATGACTTAACAGATACAAGTATTTAAAAGAAAGTTTTCCCGCCTAAATTTATTTAGAGGTTGATGGAGCTTGTCACGTGCACCTCACACTCCTGGTAAACCACTTGTGTGCCCCTCACGTGCCTATCAACATAACTAGCTTATCAGTCCACCTCCCTTAAAGAAACAACGTGTCCTCAAGTTGTGCAGTCAAACTCAGGAAACCTGAGCTGCAAATCAGTAATTTATTCCCATGTAGCATCTTCCACTGTACCATTAACCCATTGCACGAGAACATACACCTCTGCTCCATTTCCTTTTCTAGCCAATCTCCTGTCCAAAATAGCCATTGGTGTATTGTCACAAGGTGGAAGACTACCACTTGTTTGATTTGGACTAGGATGTCTACACTTCTTAAGCTGAGATATATAAAAGACATTGTGAATTTGAGACTGTGGTGGTAATTCCAATTTGTATGCCACTTGACCCACCCTTTGAATTATCTTAAAGGGACCAAAGAACTTTGGTGAAAATTTGTTTTGCTTACCCTTCCTTACTGACAACTGTCTATAAGGTTGCAGTTTAAGATACACCCAATCTCCACAAGCATACTCCTTATCTGTTCCGCGCTTGTCCTGATAAGACTTCATCCTATTTTGAGCTCTTTTGATGTGAAATTTCAAAGTTTCAATAGCTTCCTCTCTTTCCTTCAGGGTCTTGTCTACTAATTCCACTCTACTTTCTCCCCCAATGTACGGAATGTGGATAGGTGGACATTTACCATACACAGCTTCATAAGGAGTAGTTTGAATAGCAGTGTGATAGTTTGTATTATACCACCATTCAGCAAGAGTCAACCATTTACACCACTGAGTAGGTTGTTCACCAGTCATACATCTTAAGTAACACTCCAAACATCTGTTGACTACTTCAGTTTAGCCATCTGATTGAGGATGATATGCAGTAGACATTCTCAATTCCACTTTCAACATTTTAAACAACTCTTTCCAAAACAAGCTAAGAAAGACCTTATCTCTGTCTGACACAATGTTCTTAGGTAACCCATGGAGTTTAAAGATGTTGTCTATGAAAGCTTGAGCCACATATGCAGCAGTAAAGGGATGAGAAAGAGCTATGAAATGGGCATACTTACTCAACCTATCCACCACCACCAATATGACCTCTTTACCTTGTGACTTTGGCAACCCTTCAATAAAGTCCATTGAAATGCTTGTCCAGATACTGTTTGGTATGGGTAAAGGTTGTAATAGACCTGGATATGCTTCTAAATTTGGTTTACACCTCTGGCACACATCACAATTTCTGACCCAATTCTTGACATCTTTCCTCATTCGTTTCCAATTAAACAGTGAACACATCTTCTGAGTTGTTACTTTGACCCCTGAATGTCCTCCCAATGAACCATCATGAATTGCAGCTAACAACTCTTGTCTCAAATTTTCATCATGCCCAACCATCAACTTGTTTTTTCTCCTTAATTGATTGTTTGACCAAGTATAATGACCCTTCACATTGGAATTGCTTTGCAACTCAGTGATCAAAGTTTTCAAAATCTGATCTAGTTCCCAACTAGCCACTATCTTGTCATATAATTCTGTGGTGATGCTTGAAGTACTAATAATGCTCAATAGCTCAGCAGGATTCTGTATTCTTGACAAGGCATCAGCAGTAACATTATCCACTCCTTTCTTGTATACTATCTCATAGTCAAACCCCATAAGTTTTGGCAACCATTTCAGCTGAGCAGGTGTTGATATCCTTTGATCTGTCAAGTACTTCAAACTGATATGATCTGTCTTAATTTTGAAATGTCTATCCAAAAGATAACCTCTCCATTTCTACAAAGCTTGTACCACATCTAAAAACTCCTTCTCATAAGTAGACATTAGTTGGTGTTTAGTAGATAAAGCTTTACTTAAGAAGGCTATTGGATGACCTTCTTGAAGTAATACTGCACCTATTCCTACACCAGATGCATCTGTTTCTATAGTGAATTCTTTTGCAAAATCAGGCAACCTCAACACTGGAGCACTAATCATAGCTTGTTTTAAGGCTACAAAGGTTGTTTCTGCTTCACTACTCCACACAAAACCTCCTTTTTTTAAAAGTTGAGTCAATGGTCTGCTTATCAAAGCATATCCTTTAATGAATCTTCTATAATACCCTGTTAAGCCCAAAAAACCTCTTAACTGTTTAATGTTTCTTGGTACAGGCCAATCTGCCATAGCTTGTACTTTAGATGGGTCTGTGGACACTCCTTCTTGAGATATAACATGACCCAAATATTACACATGGGTTGTGCCAAACACACACTTACTCAACTTTGCAAAAAGTTTATGGGATCTCATGGTTTCCAAAATAAGTTGCAAATGTTGTAAGTGATCTTCTAAGCACTGACTGTAGACAAGTATGTCATCAAAAAAAACTAAGACAAACTTTCTGAGGAAGGGTTTTAATACCTCATTCATTAATGATTGGAATGTAGAAGGAGCATTAGTTAGACCAAATGGCATGACCAAAAATACATCTTCTGTATGCATCCTGATCTGATGGTATCCTGATCTTAGATCCAATTTAGTGAACAATTTAGCTCCATGGAGCTCATCAATCAGTTCTTCAATGATGGGTATAGGAAACTTGTCTTTTATGGTTTGCTTGTTTAGTTGTCTAAAATCCACACACATCCTCCAAGTATTATCCTTCTTCTTAACCATAACAATTGGTGAAGCAAAAGGACTTTGACTTTTCCTAATCACTCTAGCTTCCAACAATTCCTGTACCATGCTTTCAATAGCATCCTTCTGGTTTGGGGGGTTCCTATAAGGTCTAATGTTAACAAGAATAACACCTTCTACAAGTGGAATTCTGTGATCATGTGATCTATTTGGTGGTAATTCAGTAGGAACCTCAAACACATCTTCATAAGTTTCCAAAATTGACTGAATTTGACTATCCACTTCAGTTGACACTCCAGTCAATTTCATACAAGCAACTTCATAATTAGGAACTACACAAAGAGACATTGACTTCAATTCTGCTTGTGCTAGTTGTTTAACAGTTTTGTCAGTACCTTTGTTACTCAACCATTCCACATTTGACTTATTAGTACCTCTTAATAACACCTTCTTGCCTTTATACTTGAAACCCATTTTCAAATTCTTAAAATCACACATCATTATTCCCAATGTGGATAACCATTGAATACCCAACACCATTTCACAACCCCCTAATGGCAACAACATCACATCAGTATTGAAAATAGTATTACCAAACTGCCACTGAAAGTTTTTACACTCAGAGGTTGTCAACAACTTACTTCCATTAGCCACTGTTACTGCTAAAGGTCCTGTTGGTCTAATTGAACAACCTAACCTTTGAGCCACTTGTTTATCCAAAAAATTATGAGTTGAACCACAATCTATCAAAATGTGTATCATGTGCTTACCTACAGTTCCCACCACCCTCATAGTTTGAAAATTAATAGTACCAGTCAAAGCATGCAAAGAGATTTGAGGTTGTACATCATCCTCAATACTCTCAACTCTGGTTTCCTCTGCTTCTTCCCAATCCTCCTTATCAGAACCTTCCTCATCAGGCAAGACTTCCAATGAAAACAACTGACCTTCACACTTATGACCAGGAACATATTTCTTGTCACAATAGAAACACTGGTTTAATGCCCTCTTTTCTGCATATTCTTTTTGAGTCAACTGCTTTCTACCTTGTGAAGTATTTGGTTTATACCCAGTATTGGACAAACTCAAAGGAGTATTTGGTTTAGCATTCACAGCACCACTTCTAAACCCATAAGCAGACTTATCATTGAATATAGAAGTAGGAGTAGGCAACACAGGACTATACCTTGATTTCAATGCAATCAATGTTTGTTCTTGCATCTTAGCCATGTAAAACACATCAGCCAAAGTAGTTAGGGTGAACATTCTGATTTGCATGCTGATTTCATCTTTCAACCCACCCAAGAACAAGCTTATAGAATGTTTTTCTTCCAAATCCACCATATTCAACAAGTACTCAAACCTTTCTTGGTAATCTTTCACAGTGCCAACCTGTTTCAACTTCTTCAACTCCATTAATGGGTCTTCAAGAACTGTGTTGAATCTTTTCAAGACCTCTTTCTCATAATCTTCCCAAGAACAATCTTCACCAAACCTCCTACAAAACTGTTGGTGCCATATTAATGCCTTATCATACACATGCATAGAAACCAACTCAATCTTGTCTCCTTCTTCCACACCTTCAATCTTAAAGAATTGTCTACATCTATACACCCAACCTTTCACATCATCACCATGAAATTTGGGAAAATCAATCTTTGACATTCTACCATACCCCCTACCACCATTCCTTCCATTGTGATTTCCACCACCATTGTTATACGAACCACTCCCAGTACTGGTTCCTTCTCCATTTTTCAACCTATTGATTTCTTGATTAATAACATTCTAATTAATCAAGTAACTCTGCATTCCATCTTTAATTTCCAGTACAGCATTCTTTAACTCATTAACTGCTTCTTGTAAATAATCCAAAGTTGGAACAGCTGTCATTGCATTACTTCTTGTGCCCACCATTGTAATTGGTATCAATTATTACTCATCAACTTATGGAATAATGACTACCAAACTGTTCTTGATTACTCAAATCAAATGCTACAAATCAGTTTGTTCAAAACTAGAGAATTTAACCACTAATGGGCTAGTCTTGTGATTGTCCAAATATTTGACACTAATCTGATGTAAAAGAACAGTGGAGATCAGTGGTGGCTGATCTCGCCGGAATAGTAACTGAATCTTGCCGGAATTTGACCGGAGAAGATGAACAGAACTGAAATTTCAAGAGCCAAGAAAGTGCTCTGATACCACTTGATAGACACCAATAGGGATCAATGAAGATCCGTTAGAGGATTCTAACTGGTTTGACCAATCCAAGAATTAGAATAGATTGGTGAAATGACAATTAGTTATCAAGGCGGGAAAACTTGTTATTATTGAGAGTGAATACAGTTGAGAGAAAATGAGATTACAACATAATGAATGAAATGACTTAACAGATACAAGTATTTAAAAGAAAGTTTTCCCGCCTAAAGTTAGTTAGAGGTTGATGGAGCTTGTTATGTGCACCTCACACTCCTGGTAAACCACTTGTGTGCCCCTCACATGCCTATCAACATAACTAGCTTATCAGATTTACCTACCCTCTGTGGTGTTTATGATACTATCCAAGATCTTGACCATCTTCTCACCTCCAGGAGTCTTTTCTTTCAAAGCTGCAATCTTGTAGCATAGAAGAGTTTGAGGGTTAACAATATGTTGATCTGATATCTCTAAAAGGCTTCTTGTCCAAGAGCATCAATAAATAAAATCTCATGCTCAAGATTCTCAAAGATCAACCCTTCCCTGAATGTAACTCCGCCCTCAAGAGGTGCTCTATTACAATGTAGACCAGGGACAAAGATTCCATGTTCAACTTCCACCTCAGAGGATATCTTCCTTTTCTTTTTACTTATATAGGATGATCCTTGGATACTCAGAGTCTTTCTTAGCTTAAAACCTAGAATCTCTTCTTGATGGAATCTATTAAAGTAGTCTGGTGGCATCTATTAATTTCTACTTTTTCAGAATGGGAAGACATATTTCCCATTCTATGACACCAAACAGTATCCATTTGAAGTCAGTGAAGACTTCAAGTTAGCCTCTACATTATTCCTAATGATTTGCACACTTTGTGGTTTGTTGTTGCTGCCAATGATTTTTTTGTCTATTTGATGGGTTCAGGCCTTCTTATAAACTCCATTTTGTGCTTATAATCTTTAAGGGTTTTAGCCATCTTCTCAGCCTTGGCTTTAAACTTTGGAAGTGATTGTTTCCTTGCACTGAGCTGCTATGAAATCTTTGGCTGTTTTTATGACTTCAGCCAGATGCCTGAGCCTCTTCTTTTGCTATCCACTGAACCTCAGCTTTTGAAGTAACTTCCGCATCCATTCTTTCTTTTTCTTCAATCATCTTTTGAATAGCTTCGCTAGTGGCTGTGAACTATAATCTTGACATTACTCTAGTACTCATTTGTATTCAACGAAACCTGAAGGACCAAACATGTTTGTTAGTTAGTTAGTAACCGCCATAGCGGTTAAGTTACTTAGTTAGTTAAAATCTGTTACAAACCGAAGGGTCACGATGGTTGGAAACCTATATATACATGTACATATACTCGATGTAATGGTTACACGAAATAGTTATTCTGAACATATTTGCAACTTATATTTCGACTCATACATTGGGACAAGAATTGGCATCAGAGCAAGCGTTAAATTACACGCTCGTTGGATACCAAAACTGCACGAGAACATCAAGAAAACGTACGCTGGGAACAATCTGTTTTCAGTGGGATTCGCTGTGTTTCAAAGAAAAGGATCAACTCCCGGATAATTAGGAACGCAAGGGAGATAGTGCACGATCAAACTTGTGTGGAGTTGAAAACGTAAACTTCAAACGAAATTGGTGGAAGTTTTGTTATGATTCTAGAACGCGACAACAAACAAAGAAGGAAGAGAACAATATTGTCACAAGAACTTTTTGTTGGTAACTGTATTAACGCGGCAACAAAAGGAGGGAAAAAAACTTGTGGATTGCTGAAACAGGTAACTCAGAGGAGAAGCTGATAAACGCTTGAAAGATAGCGTAGTACCAAAGAGAGAAAACATGACACCTTGTGATAAAAGACAAGTAGCATAAACCTTTGTGAAACCGGTTGTAAAAACAAACACAAAGGGAAGAAGGAACGCGTGATAAACGCAAGGTTAAAGGTTGTTGTAGACACTGTTGGAAGGATACCGAGAAGAAGCATCAAGGATTGGTTGTGGAGAACGTTTTTTGGGAACGAGACACAAAAACAACAATGAAAAAAATTATACCGAGAAGAACATTGGAGTCCTAGGGTTCCAGGATACTTGTGGAGGGGATTTGCAATTCAAAAAAAGACAGCAACAACGAAAGCAACTTGTTTCGTTTGGAAGCACACCGAAAATAACATCGTGAGGTCTTTGGTTTGCTTGGGAATACGAATTCAAATCGACACAAGATAAACACCAACGTCAAAGCACAAGTTAGTAACACCGAAAGAAACTAAAGTTTTTGTTTTGGTTCGAAAGGGAGAATAAAAATCGGCACAATAAAACCAAAAAAGAAGTATCGAATTGTTTCTAAGTAACTGTGGTCGACACAAATCAAAACAGAAACATTGGGTATACCGAGACAAAAAAAGGTATCGAATTAATATCTAGCGTGGTACTAACGAGAAGAAAGAAGGGACAGAAAAGTCGTTGTTGGTATAACATTCAAGTACCAATACACGAAAGGGAATACAGTTGTGTACAACACAACAACGAGGTCACGATTCAAATTTCTGGATTTCTATTATAATAAATAGTATAGAAGTTTTATTTTGTACTATTAGGAAATCCCGCGAACTATTTATTGATCCCATATTACTAGGATTCCCAGAAAACTATTTCTATTTCCCGTATTAAGAGAAATACTATACTGGTTAGAAAATCCCAAACATTAGAAAGTGAAGATCGTACGCACACTTAGGTTGTCTACCGACAATCTTAACGCCGCTTTAGTCACACAAAAACCCGTAATACCTATGACACACTATCAATGCCCTAATTTGAAATTGACAAACTACACAGTTTGGTCAATTAAAATTAAGGTTATACTTGAAGCATAAGGTCTATGGGAAATGATAGACCTAAGGAAGATACGCAGGAAGATGATAAAAGGGATAAGGCAACGAATGCCTTCCTTTATCAAGCATTGACCGAAGATGTGATTTTACAAGTAGCAGGTTGCAAAACGACAAAAGAATTTTGGGAATCATTAAAGAAAAGACATGTTGGAGAAGAAAGAGTGCAGCATGAACGGGTACAATCATTGATGATTGGATTTCAAACACTTCAAATGAAGGAAGATGACATGGTGGATGCATTTACGGCTAAACTAAATAGCTATGCCACTAAGGCTAAAGAATTAGGGAAAACCTTGGATGAATCACTTTTAGTACGAAAACTATTAGACTCCACACCAGATAGGTTCATTCAAATAGTAGCATCCATAGAACAAACAAATAATCTTAATGATGTTACCTTATACGAGATCATTGGAAAACTCAAAACATTTGAGGAAAGGATAAAACTCCGGAAAGGAGGACAAGTAGAAAGTCCGGAAAACTTACTATTCGCGCATGGCGAACACTCGAGAGAAGGAAGACGTTTTAGTAAACGCAGAGGTAGATCAAAACTTTCACGAGGAAACTGGAAAAGTAATAGAAACAAATACGACTCAAAAGAGGAAAGCTCAATTAACAAAGGAAAGTCAAATAGAAATAAACTTGAGTGGGATATGCGTAAAGTACGATGTTACAAGTGTGGAAAACTTGGACATTATAAAAAAAACTGCAAAGAACCATCAACAACTCAGGAACAATCAAACCTTATCTTAGAAGACGAAGAACCATCACTATTAATGACTACACACGAAGCTGAACACGAAGAAGTACTGTTGAATGAAGGACAGATTCACCCCCGAAAATATGCTACAGAAGACATAAGCATATGGTATTTAGATAACGGTGCAAGTAACCATATGACGGGAATTAGGAGTCATTTTAGAGACATTGACGAACACATAACAGGACGTGTACATTTTGGAGATGGATCGTATGTAGAGATAAAGGGAAGAGGCTCTATACTATTAAGTTGTAAGAACCATGAACAAAAGATAATATCGGATGTATACTACATTCCAAACCTTAAGAGCAACATACTATGTCTAGGACAACTCTCAGGGATAGGTTGTAAGATCATCATGGATGGAAATATACTGACTTTGTATGATCAGAATAAGAAGCTGTTGATGAAGATAGAAAGATCTAAGAATAGACTTTACAGTATTAAATTGAAAATAGAAGCACCCATATGCTTCTTAGCAAATGTAGACAACCAAGCATGGTTGAGGCATGCTAGATTAGGTCATCTAAATTTTGACGACATTAACAAGATGACAAGGAGGGGTCTAGTAGAAGGAATACCAAGAATAAACCATGCAGGACAGATTTGTGATGCATGTTTATTAGGAAAACACAGTAGGACACCATTTCCAAATCAAGTTAAGTTCAGATCAAAGAAAACTTTGGATTTATTATATGGAGACCTCTGTGGCCCTATAAGTCCAGCCACATTCTCTGGAAAGAAACACATTTTCTTGTTAGTAGAAGAGTGTACACGTTTCATGTGGGCCTACTTTCTGACATCAAAAGATCAGACATTCAACACGTTCAAGGAGTTTAAATAACAAGTTAAAATGGAAATGAGAACAAAATTGAGGATGCTAAGAACAGATAGGGGATGTGAGTTCACATCCAATGAATTCACCAAGTACTGTAAAGAAAATAGAATAGCACGGCAGTTGACAGCACCTTACTCACCTCAACAAAATGGAGTTGTGGAGAGGAGAAATAGAATAGTGCTATCTATTAGAGAAGTATGATGAAAGCTATGAAGTTACCATTAAAATTTTGGGCGGAAGCAGTCAAACATGCCATTTATATACTAAACAGGGTACCTACAAGATCCCTGGTAGATAAAACCCCATATGAGGCACTCTACAACAAAAAGCCAAATATGGAAAACCTAAGGATATTCAGATGCAGAGCTTATGCCAAAGTAACAATGCCTCATTTGAAAAAGCTGGATGATAGAAGCATTCCCATGATTTACATAGGTGTAGAGAAAGGATCGAAAGCATGTAGGCTATATGATCCAAAAGGAAAAACGAAAAACATTAGTAGGGGTGTAAAGTTTATGGAAACAAAACCGTGAGATTGGGATAAAAACAAAGAGGAAACAAGTACACAAGGTTCATTTTGGGCAAGTTTTGTGGTAGAAGGAGTCGACAATGGAAACACTGCATCAGTCAACTCAAAAAACAATGACAATACCTACCAGGAACAGGAACCGATTTCTGCTCTAAACTCTCCGGTAACCCCACCAACATACACTTACAACCCACACTCAGATGAGGAAGAAGAAGCTACTATTAATTCAATCAAGAACTCAGAAGATATATTTGGTGAGACACCAGTACAAGGTCTCAAGGACTTAACGAAAATATATAAGTATGCACGTAGAGTTGAACTTCAAAGCCTACTATTTATGGAAGAAGAACCACGTAACTACAAGGAGGCTTCAACAGATAAAAAATGGATCGAGGCCATGGAAATTGAACTAGAGTCAATAAACAAGAACAACACATGGACTCTTACTACTATGCCTACAAATCAAAAGGTAATAGGACTTAAATGGGTCTTCAAGACCAAGAGAGATGCAAAAGGAGATATCATCAAATACAAGACACGCTTAGTAGCAAAAGGTTATGTACAAGAAAAAGGAATAGACTTCGATGAAGTTTATGCGCCAGTTGCACGTATCGAGATAGTGCGCAACATATCATTGATGGCAAGTACATCACCTAGACATTAAATCAACATTTTTACATGGAGATTTGAAAGAAGAAGTCTATGTCACACAACCTAAAGGTTTTATACAACAAGGAAATTCAAGAAAAGTTTACAAGCTCACGAAGGCATTATATGGCTTAAGACAAGCACCACAAGCTTGGAATGTGAAACTTGATCAAACCTTGAAGTCATTAGACTTTAAGAAATGTAATCTCGAACAAGCAGTTTACACGAAGAGAAGCAAGACTTGTCCACTTATAGTTGGAGTTTACGTCGTTGATTTGATAATCACGGGCACTCCAAGGAATGAAATAGAAGTATTTAAATCCCAGATGAAAGATAAATTTGAAATGAGCGACTTAGGATTGTTAGCTTATTACCTCTGGATAGAAGTTACTCAGACAGAAGGAGAGATTACAATCAAGCAAACAGGATATATTAACAAGATCTTGAAAGAAACAAGTATGACATACACTAATGATACGAAGATACCAATGGATCCCGGTACTAAGTTAGTCAAGGCGGATAATGGAAACTCAGTTGACGCAACTTATTACAGAAGCTTAATTGGAAGTCTCAGGTACTTACTACATACAAGACCAGATCTTAGTTCCTCAGTCGGACTACTCAGAGATTCATGCAAGACCCAAAGGATCATCACCTAAACGCAATAAAGCAAGTAATCCGATACATCAAAGGAACAAAGGAGCATGACATAATATACAAGAAAGAAGGCGACTGGAAGATTACTGGTTACATCGATAGTAGTTATGGAATCAATACCGATCAAGGAAAAGGAACTACTGAGATATTATTTTATTTTGGAGAATCACCTATTACTTGGTGTACTCAGAAGCAATCAACAGTGGTGCTCTCATCATGTGAATCAGAATTTTTGGCGGATACTGGAGCAGCATGTCAAGCCTTATGGTTAAAACGACTACTTAACGAATTAACTGGTTGGGAAGAGAAAAGGATAACGTTGAAGGTCGACAACATTTCAGTAATAGCACTCGTCAGGAACCCAGTTTTTCATGGAAGAAGCAAACACATTGACATTCTCTATCATTTCATTCATGAATGTGTAGAGAATGGACACATCATTGGAGAATTAAAAGAGCAGATATTCTAACAAAAGCTTTAATAAGACTAAAGTTTGTAACAATGCGACAAATTCTCGGAGTTCAAGAATTAGAGAGAAGCAATGATCAAGATTAAGGAGGAGAATGTGAACTATAATTTTGACATTACTTCTAGTACTCATTTGTATACAACAAAACATGAAGGACCAAACATGTTCGTTAGTTAGTTAGTAACCGCCATAGCGGTTAAGTTAGTTAGTTAGTTGGTAGTTAAAATCAGTTACAAACCGAAAGGTCAAGATGGTTGGAAACCTATATATACATGTACGTATACTCGATGTAATGGTTAGACGAAATAATTATTCAGAACATATTTGCAACTTATTTTTCGACTCATACATTGGGACAACAGTGACATGAATGATGGTGCCATCTTAAAGTTCAAACGGTATAGTTGAGGAGCTGATGAGGATTCACCATGAGGTTTAGGAACATAGACTTTGGGTTTTGTAACTAGGATTCCAGTGATTTGAAGCTCTGATTCTTGTTCAACGGAGGAACTTTTATCTTCATACCCAAACTTCTTCATCTTGTCTTTGATAGCTTCAGTGGGTTGAGCAGAAGAGACTGTGGGATTGTCTTCAGTAGTTGGTACCCTCATCATTGAGATAGGTTTCAGGTTTTCAACCTCAATTATTTTCTCTCCCTCGGTGTAGAGGAGGGGTCCTTCTAAATTACAAAGGCATTTTTATGCTCAAGAGTAGGTGTTATGTTTTTAGTATGTCTTGCCATTTCAGCATTTTGCCCCTCAATAGGTGTTGGGACTGAGGTACCAGAAGCTGCTGCTTGTTTAGCTAAAACACTTTCTCATCCAACTCAAGGAATGTAGAGACATTGGTATTTATATCTGAGATATCTATTGTGGACCTAATCCCGATTCATTGCTCGTTTATATTATATGTTTAGTATGTTATAAATGTAAAGCCTAAGGGCCGCATTTGTTAGTCTTATAGTTAATAACCGAATAGCAGTTACATGTAGTTATAGAAGATCACAAACAGTTATGCATGTTGGTGAAAGGTCACGATAGTTCGTTTATGCCATATACAAACAAGTGTTTGTAAACAGTTTAATAATGGATCTATATACAATTATTATTTAGTAAACTCTTGCAAATCAAAATGATTAGGGACAACAATTGGTATCAGAGCCAAAACAGGCTCCTTGAATCCAAACACTGTGACCGAAAAATCGATGGATACTGTGGAATGCGGTAACAGAGAAAAACTTACCTGAATAACAATTGGAATATGTTGGAGATGGTAGTGCACAACCAGAACTGACATAAGTCGCGAATCAAACCCACTTCAATCCCACTCTTGAAAAGACAGAAAATTAATTGAAGGAATAAATAGACTTCAATCTACTCTTGAAGAAGAAGGGGAACACGATCGATTGAAGGAACATCATAACCAAATCAATACCAGCGAACAGTAAAGGACTTAGTTCCTTTGATTTGGTGAAGAACACCTTGTGGGAGCAGACTACACGAACGACACAAGGAAAAATCATTTTTGATCAATTTCTGTGGGAAGCCAGCTATTAGAAGACCGACACACACAAAAAAATCAAAAAAATAGCAGCGTGAGACCAAAAAAATTGGAGAAAAATTTTGTTGGTAGCGGCATCAAAGAACCGACACAAAAGGAAGTCATACGTTTGTAATTTTACAAAACTCTAATTGGAATATAAAAGGAAGGACGCTTCTATTTGGGAACGGATCTTTTAAAAGGGATCACTTATGGATATTCCACAACGCTTAGGTTAGAAATCTAAATCTTCTAGATTTCTATTATGCTAGTAGTATAAATTTATTCCCTGTACTATTAGGAAAACCCAAAAAATTTAGAAAGTGAAGATCATACAAATAGAAACCATGTCTAGTGAAGATCTTAGTAGCACTTTAGTAACAAAAAAACCCGTAGCACTAATCTCTCATTATCAATGTCCCATTTTGAAACCGACAAATTACACCGTTTCGGCTATCCAAATTAAAGTTATACTTGAAGCAAACGGATTATGGGAGATGATAGAACCTAAGGAAGATGCGCAATTAGATGAGAAAAGGGATAAGGCAACAATTGCTTTTTCTATATCAAGCATTGACCGAAGATGTGATACCACAAGTTGCGGGATGCAAAAGAACTATAGGAGGCATTAAAGAAGAGACACGTCGAAGAAGAAAAAGTGCAGAAGGCACGCCTACAATCTTTGATGATTGGATTTCAAACACTCCAAATGAAGGATGACGATTCGGTGGATGCATTTACCGCTAAAGTAAACGGCTAGGTCACTAAGGCAAAAGAATTAGGAAAAACGTTGGACCAACCACTCTGGGTACGAAAACTATTAGACTACTTGCCAGATGGGTTCATCCAAATCATCGCATCCATAGAACAAAACAGTGATCTTGACGAGGTTACCTTAGACGAGATCATTGGAAAACTCAAAGCTTTTGTGGAAAAAATAAAACTTCGAAAAGGAGGACATGGAGAAAACCAAGAAAACTTACTATTTGCACAAGGCAAACACTCGAAAAGAGGAAGGCGATTCGGTAATCGCGGAGGTAGATCAAACTCTTCATGAGGAAACTGGCAAAGCAACATAAATAAACACGACTCAAAAGAGGAAGGCTCAACTCACAAAGCAAAAACAAATAGAAAATGGAATAAGTGAGTGTAGGACATGAGCAAAGTATAATGTTACAGGTGTAGGAAACTTGGACATTTCAGAAAAGACTGCAATCAACTGCCGACAACGCTGGAACAATCAAACCTTATCCAAGAAGACAAAGAACCATCATTGTTAATGGCAACACGTGAGACTGAACATGAAGAAGTACTATTGAATGAAGGACAAATTCAACCCAGAAAGTATACTACAATAGATGCAAGCATCAGGTATTTAGATAATGG
Source organism: Chrysanthemum makinoi (assembly GCA_910596185.1). Lineage (NCBI taxonomy): Eukaryota > Viridiplantae > Streptophyta > Magnoliopsida > Asterales > Asteraceae > Chrysanthemum > Chrysanthemum makinoi. Next base: position 298,292,706 of record OU343217.1, on the reverse strand, counting down.
TGCAAGTAACCATATGATGGGGACTAAGAATCACCTCAGGGATATTGATGAAAAAATAACACGACGTGTTCATTTTGGAGATGGATAATATGTAGAAATAAAAGGAAGAGGTTCTATATTACTTGGATGTAGGAATCACGAACAAAATATTATATCAGAAGTATACTACATTCAAAACCTCAAGAGCAACATACTAAGTCTAGGACAACTCACAGAGATCGGGTGTAAAATCATCATGGAAGGAAACTAACTAACTTTGCATGAAAAGAATAAGAATTTGCTAATGAAGATTGAAATGTCAAAGAATAGACTTTACATCATCAGACTGCAAATTAGAACACCGATATGTCTCCTAGAAATTGTAGATAACCAAGCATGGTTGTAGCACGCTAGATTAGGTCTTCTAAACTTTGAGGACATCAATAAGATGACAAGAAAGAGTCTACTGGAAGGAATACCAAGAATAAATCATGCAGAACAGATTTGTGATTCCTGCTTATTAGGAATACACAATAGGACTCCATTTCCAAGTCAAGATTAGTTCATATCGAAGAACCCTTTAGACTTAGTATATGGAGACCTCTCTGGCCCTATAAGTCCAGCCAAAACTCCGGGAAGCAATTCATTTTCTTGTTAGTGGACGACTGTACACGGTTAATGTAGGCTTACTTTCTAACATCAAAAGGCCAGGCATTTAACACTTTCAAAGAATTCAGACAATATATTGAAATGGAAATGAGATCAAAATTAAGGATGCTGAGAACAAACAGGGGAGGTGAGTTCACATCTAATGAATTCACCAAGTATTGTAAAGAAAATGGTATATCATGACAATCGACAGCACCCTACTCACCACAACAAAACGGAGTCGTGGAAAGAAGAAATAGAATAGTGCTATCTACTACTAGAAGTATGATGAAAGCAATGAATTTGCCACTAAACTTTTGGGCAGAAGCAGACACGCCATCTACATAATGAACAGAGTACCTACAAGAGCCCTGGTGGATAAAACTCCATATGAGCTACTCTACAACAGAAAACAAAATCTAGAAGAACTAAGGATATTCGGGTGCACAACTTATGCTAAGGTGACAATACCTCATTTACAAAATCTGGATGATAGAAGCATACCCATGATTTACTTAGGCATAGAGGAAAGATCAAAAGCATACATACTATATGATCCAAAAAGGAAAAGGAAACATGTGATCGCAGATGTAAAGTTTATGGAAACAAAACCATGGAATTGGGATAACGACAGAGAAGAAACAAGTACACAAGACTCAGCTTGGACAAATTTTGTGGTAGAAGGAATCGAAAGTGGAAATACTACATCAGTCAACTTAGAAAACAATAAAGATACTTATCAGGATCAGGAACCAATTACTATTCCAAACTCTCCAATTACCCCACCAACATATACTTACAACCCACACTCAGAGGAGGAATATGGTACTACTAGTTCATTAAGGAACTCAGAAAAAGGATTTGATGATACACCAACATGAGGTTTCAATGACTTAAAAGCAGTATATGCTAATACACGTATAATTGAAATTAAAAGTCTACTATTTATCCAAGAAGAACCACGTAACTACAGGGAGGCATCAACAGATAAGAAATGGATCGACACCATGGAAGTTGAACTAGATTAAATTAACAAGAATAACACATGGACTCTTACTACTTTTCCTTCAAATCATAAGGCAATAGGACTCAAATGGGTTTTTAAGACCAAGAGGGATGAAAAAGGAGAAATCATCAAATACAAAGCAATACTAGTAGCCAAAGGATATGCGCAGGAACAAGGAATAGACTTCGACAAAGTATTTTCACCAGTTGTACGCATTGAGACAGTTCATTTGATTCTAGCACTGGCTGCATACCATGAATGGCAAGTACATCACTTGGATGTCGAATCAGCATTTTTACTTAGGGAATAAATGAGGAAGTCTACGTTACACAACCTGAAGGCTTCATACAACCAGGAAGTTCAAGGAAAGTTCACAGGCTCTCAAAGGAGTTATACGGTTTAAGGTAAGCACCACAAGCTTGGAATATGAAACTTGATCAAACCTTAAAGTCATTGCACTTTTAGAAATGTAATCACGAACAAGCGGTTTACACAAAGAGAAGTAAGGCTTCCACACTAATAGTTGGAGTTTATGTGATAACTTGATAATCACGGGCAATGCAAGGAGGAAATATACTTGTTCAAATCCCAGATGGAAGAAAAATTTGAAATGAGAGATTTATGATTACTGGCTTATTACCTCAGGATAGAAGTTACTCAGAAAGGAGGAGAGATTACAATCAAGAAAATAGGTTACATCAACAAAATCTTGAAAGATGCAGATATGATGGAAAGTAATGACACAAAGATACTTATGGACTGGGGAACAAAGTTGGTCATGGTGGAAGAAGGAAACCCAGTTGACGTAACTTATTACAGAAGCTTAACTGGATGTCTCAGGCATCTACTACACACTAGACCAGATCTAAGTTACTCGGTCGGACTACTCAGCAAATTTATGCAAGAACCAAAAGATCACCATTTGAAGGCAATAAAGCAAGTAATCCGATATATCAAAGGAACCAAGGAGCATGGTATTATATACAAAAGAGACGGCAGCTGCAAAATTACATGTTATATCGACAATGGTTATGGAATCAATACTAGTCAAGGAAAAAGAACTACTGGAATAGTATTCTATTTTAGAGAATCACCTATTACCTGGTGCACTTAGAAGCATCCAATAGTAGCACTCTCATCATGTGAATCAGAATTCATGGCAACTACTCGAGCAGCATGCCAGGCTTTATGGTTGAAATGGCTACTTAGTGAAATAACGGGTTGGAAGGAGAAAAGAATAACACTGAAGGTTGATAACATCTCAGCAATAGCACTCGTCAAGAATCCATTCTTTCATGGAAGAAGTAAACATATCGACATTTGCTACCATTTCATTCATGAGTGTGTAGAGAATGGACATATGAATGTGGAACACGTCACTGGCGAACTACAAAGGGGAGATATATTGACTAAAGCTTTGCCAAGGCTGAGGTTAGATGCTCGGGGTTCAAAATCTAGGTCAAAGCAACTATCGAGATTAAGGGGGATAATGTGGACCTAATCCCGATTCATTGCTCGTTTATATTATGTATATAGTATGTTATAAATGTAAAGCCTAAGGGCCGAATATCTTAGTCTTATAGTTAATAACTGAATAGTGGTTACACGTAGTTATGAAAGATCACAGACAATTATGTCTGTTGGTAAAGGGTCACGATGGTTCTTTTATGCCATATACAAACAAGTGACTGTAAAAAATTTAATAATCGATCTATATACAATTATTATTCAGTAAACTCTTGCAAATCAAAATGATTAGGGACAACATCTGTTGCAATCTAAATCTGACAAGTTTCAATCCTCGACATTTTCTACCTAGTTAACCAAGCAAGGGAATTGTAGTTGGCAACCTGACAATTGATGTTCTTTCTGATTTCTGCTATTGAAATTTTGAGGTCAGGAACTTTCAAGACAGATACTTCCTTGAGGATATTCTCAGTGGTTTAATTCAGTTTGATAAACTGAGTGCCTTGTTTTGCGAAGCCCGTAGGATACCTGTTGAAACCCACTTTGACATTATGTTTAAATCACCATACGCACCAGCTAAGTTGCAATGCCTATCCCAGGCCTCTTCTACTAAATCATGTATAACCCAATCACCCAATTGTTGAAGATAGTCTTGAAAGGTTTCTCGAGTTGGTTTGACATGGGGCATTTGTAGTTCAGGAATTGGTGAGAAGGATCAGGATGGTTCAGGATGATTATTGGTGGTAGGAAGGATGAATTCAGCTGCATGATATGGGATCTCATCCCTGGGCACAAAGTGTTCTGATTTTCATGTCTTCATTAATGATGGTTAGTTTATCTTCCTCCTCATGCATTTATTCATCATCATCATCCGAGATCATGTATGCCTGCATATGTGCAATTGCTAGTGAAATTTTAAGCAACTCCTCACTGTCAGATTGGGTTTTATCTCCTAGGTCCTTAGACATGAGTTGTGAAGATTTTTGTTTCTTTGACTCTGAATGTTGTAAGTCAGAGTCTTTGTGGAGATCTTGCAGTTGACCCTCTAGAAAAGGTTGGGATTTACTAGTGCCATCCTTGGAATCTTTTTTTTCAAGTGAGGGGTTTTGTTGTCTCTCATAAGTGGATTGAGAATTGTCCACTTAGTCGCCAAGATCTTCTTACTGTTCCAAGGGCCATTGAGTGTGATTTCTCAATACCCTCAAAGGAATCTTTTGATTTGGGTGAATATTTTTTGTGTCCCTCCTCAATGGGTTGAGATTTTCCCACTGATTTGCCAAGATCTTCTCGATGTTCCAAAGACACTGATTGTGATGTCTTAGTGCCCTATGAGAAATCTTTTGGTTTGGCCAATTAGAGGGTCTTTTGTTTAAGGGTCTTCTTTTTGACCTTAACATTTTTAGGATTAGGTTGTCCCCTTGATGGATCAAAAGTTTGCCTTGGCTTTAGGTACTTTCTTCACCTCCTTTGGTTTCTTAGTCCCTATTTAATGAGACTCGGGAGGTGTTTGTGTAGCCTGCTTTATCACACTGAGCATATATGCTGTTAATTCAACCTCGGGATCAGGGATTAATGTCATTGTCAGCATCATGAGTGTCCTCTTCCCCAAGTAAGTAATCTATAACCATAGAGACGAACCTAGGATAGGCCATGGTTTTCTTTCGGTCATCCACAGAGAGCTTACTTACAAAATCATCATAGATGATCTTCCCCATTTTAACTTTAGTCCCTGTGAAGAGATTGAAAGTAATTATCTATTGATTGGAATTCAACTGACCAATATTGGATTTGTTCCCACCAAGAACCTGAATGACAAAAGTCAAGAGTATTCTCCAATTTGGTGACAACCATGTTTTGTAAAGTGGCTTTTTACTAACTAGTTCACGAGACCCTACGGTAGAAAACATTGAAGAGCGACGACCTAATTTTGCAAGTTCAACCTATGCAGTTTGAGTAGTAACGTTTGGATCATTTTAGAGGAGTAGTCAAGTCTTGTCAAAGTGACAAGTTTATCAAAGCCGAAGGAAAGGGGTTTAAATCCCTTATTGACCGTAAAGTTTATTGTGGACTTATTTTCATTATTAACTTCCATACTAGCAGTGTACCAAACCTCTTTGGGGATTTTTTAAAGGCTTGTGACATGAAGCAGTTTTTTATCACCTTGTTTTTATGTAGAAATCAAAAGATTCTAAGCTCTACTAACCCTAAAAATGATTCCCTTTGGTGACTTTCTGGAAACCAATCACTAATACTCGAAACATTCTTGGTCACTTAATTCTTCCTAGCACATGTTTGTTATTAATCGGTGATCGTCTCGTATGATCTAGATTCAATATCACCTTGTTTTGGTCGGAATTTTTAGATCGCTTCTGGTTTCTTTCTTAGGGTTTTCAGTGTAATTGTTTTTTAGGTTTCTTCTAATCGGTTTTTGAGCTTTCAATACTGATTTGGTTCATCATTATCACCTCCTGGTTTGACGTTATGCGCATATGGTTTCCAAACCCTAGTTTTATGACTAGGGTTTTATTTGATTGAAGATCGACTACTCTAGTTTTCTGGGTTGTGGTATTTGGTTTTAGTGTTTCGATTGTTATGATGTCTAGTTTTGGAGAGGAACAGCTTGTTGTCAATCCGCAATATGTTTCGACAACGGTTGGTGTTAATACTCTTGAACAAGTGGAGCCGATTCCACATGTCTCATGCCCTAATGAACCGCTCATGGAATCTGGTGTGTTGAACTTTGATTCAACAGCTGCTGTTACTCCTACTTTGGTATCCTCCATTAATAGGAGTGTTTGGTGATCAGGTTGATACGAGTGGGAATGAAGCTGAGCTGAATTATGTTCTTGACCCGGTCGTTTTGGAAGCGTGTAAGACCTTTGAAGAGGCTATGCGCGGTGTTGAAGTTACATATGCGGAGAATGCGAACAATGGTACTAATGTTGCTTCTAATTCTTCTCCTAAAGTTCATAATCAGCCTCAACCATCGGGTGCCCCGAGTGTGAAGCCGGATTCATATGCGGGTGCCACGTCAAGTGATTCTACGAAGCGCAAGTCTAATTTTCGTAGGTTGGTATGTAGTAAAAAGTCTAATGGGGTGGATCTCTCCATTTCTATGAAATTCGTTGAGGAGGTAAACTCTAAATTTGAGAATACCCTTTATGGTTATTTTCTTGGTAAACGTATTGCTTTTCCGGTTCTTGATTATTATGTTCGTAATACGTGGGCCAAGTATGGTATTCAAAAGGTGATGATGAATGCTAAGGGATTCTTTTTCTTTAAGTTTTTCACTCGTAAAGGTGTTGATGAAGTTCTTGAAAATGGACCATGGAAGATTAGGAATGTGCCAATTATTCTTAAAACTTGGACGTTGAATACTAATATGCTTAAAGATGATTTGACTAATATTCCGGTATATGTTAAATTCCATGATGTGCCCCTTGCTATGTAGTCTGATGATGGTCTGAGCCTCCTAGCCACATTGATTGGTACGCCAAAAATGTTAGATTCTTACACTAGTCAAATGTGCTTGAAATCATGGGGTCGAAGTAGTTTTGATAGGTGCTTGATTGAAGTTAAGGTAGAACAGGTTATTAGGGAGAGAATCACTATTGAGATTCCATTACTTGATGGGATAGGTTCTACTATTGAAAAGATTCGAGTTGAATATGAATGGAAACCGCCTCGTTGTGATACGTGTAAGCTTTTTGGTCGTACGCTGCTTGATTGTCGTAAATTTGTTCCACCTCCTACTCAGCCTAAACAGAGTGTTAATGATGGTTTTTAAACTGTCAATAACAAGAATAAGGGTAGAAATGGTGGTCAAAGTGTTCCAAGCAAGGGAGGTTTTACTAAACCTCGTGTGGGTCCTATGTTTAGGTATCAACCAAAAGCGCCTCCTCCTGAACCCAAGAAGGTGGATAATTCAAAGAAGAAACCCACTGAAGTGGCTAGTACTAGTGAGACGACAATTGCTACATCTAATCCTTTTGTTGCACTTAATACGATCGATGTCGATGAATGTGGCACTCCTACTGATGTAGTGGATTCTGGTAGTACAATGGAAGCAAAGGAGGTTGGATCTCTTAAGATCAGTAATGTATCACAAGAACCGCTTGTGAATGACTCAATGGGAGCTAACGAGGTTGGTCCTACCCCTATTGTTGAGAAAATTGGGCACTTTGAAAAGCTTCTTATTGATGGGAAAGCTGCTTTTGTTAATGATGACGGTAATCCTATTAAAAAGGTTGATTATCTAGGTAATAAAAAGGGTTTTCCCTCTAATTCTTCTACTAAAAGGGTTAACCCATTCTCTAAGGTGGGAGAGATTGTTGAATCCAATAGCGATGAAAAAGAGGTTGTGAACACTTTTGATGAGTCTATGAACCTATTTGGTGGTGGTTATGCTCTTGAAGATGATTATGATGACATGCGGATCAGGTCTGCAATCTTCCAAGGAATTTGGATGCTTATTATGATACGTATGGTATAAAGCTCCAAGGCCTTGGTAGGAAGTAATTTTGTTTCCCTAGGAGTCTAATGTTATCTTTTGAAAAGTGGTTTATTTTCTTGTATGGAGAATATAAAGTATCTTGTTATGTAAGCTTTCCGCCTGTGTAACGGGCTGAGATATGGGATTCAACCATATCCTTTATACTTAAACGTTTTTTGGAGTAATATATTTACCGGGTCTTTGACTTTTTACCTAAAAAAGAAGTCGTTTTTTAAATATTTGACTATCTTTTTTTAATGGAAATGCTTCTAGGGAGAATGATAACAAGCTATGGCATTGTTTCCTTTGATTTCTACAGTGTCTAGTTCAATTTTTTTGACCATGGGTGATTTTTTAGGGTTAGAAACGCTTGTGAAAGATGCCATTTGAAAGATTTTAGTTTTTTTAAATAAAAAACACCTAGTTTTGAAAAAACTTAAATGAAATTTTGCATGAATTTTGACTCAAAGATTATTTTGAAATCTTCTGTGTGTTATGTTTTGGAGGGGATATTTATAGGTTGAGGAATAAATGCTTCGTGGATGTGAAAATATTTTGAATTGTATCTTGAAAATAATTTGTAATCCACATTGTTTGTCAAGGTATTTTTGTTTATGTACGTCAAGGTATTTTTGTTTATGAATTATACAAAATGTATAATTTGTTTAGGAACCGCATTTAATGCGTAGTGGGATATGGTACGGCAAGTGGGTATGTGGAAGTTTTTGTGTGGGTCCCCCATTTCTTTTGTAGGCCAATTGTAACCGAATCCATAAAAAAGCGTTTGCACTTTTCATATATAAATTCATAATTTAATGAATAGTGAGTCACAACGTTGGACAATAACAGAATAGATACCTAGAGCATTTGGTTCGTCATTTAATGTTTCAGGGAGAGTTGAGAATTAGCATTCAGGTACCAAAGAGTTTTTTAGACCCTGAACATTAAATAATCAGGGAATGATGAATCAGTGTTAAGCATACCTAATTTAGCCTTTATTCTTGTGAAAGTTGGTTAATCAAGGGTTTTGTGAATATATCAGCTAACTGATATTTGGTGGGAATGAAATGGAATTCAATATCACACTATATGATTTGATCCCCGATGAAATGTTATCTTATGTCAATGTGCTTGGTACAGGGTTAGAAATGTGTTGTCAGAAAAGATGGGAACCATTTTATATTCAATATCATAGTCAGAGAGATGACTCTTCATCCATAGAATATTTGCGGAACAACCAATAGTAGCTACATATTTAGCCTCAGCTAATGACTGCTAGCTAATGACTGCTGGTTATTTGCACTCCAATACACTAATTTACCACCTAGTAATTGACAAGCACCTGATGTGATTTTTCAATCCATGTTGTAGCCTGAATAGTCTGAGTCTGAGTATCCTTTTAGATCAAAGCCTGAGCTTCTTGGATACCAAAGACCTAGGCATGGAGTACCTTTTAGGTACATGAAGATTGTCTTCACTGCAATCATGTGTGATTCTTTTGGATTGGCTTGATATCTTGCACATAGATATGTTGAGAACTAAATATCACGCCGGCTAGCTATGAGATACATCAATGATCCAATCACTTCTATATTGAGTCTCGTTGACTGATTTGCTACTTACGACCTAGATTTTTAGGAGGAACCATGGGGTTTTCATTGATGAACGTCTAGAGTTTTCATCTCATATTTCTTTGTCATCATTTTTTCAAACTGTTTACAAAGGTTATGATTTGGCGCCTCAAAGATGATGTCATCAACATATACTTGAACTAGTATTACATCACCTTTGATTTTGTATATGAAAAGGGTGTTATCAATTTTACCTCCTACAATCTTGTTTTCAATCAAAAAGGTAGAAAGAGTTTCATACCAAACCCTGTGAGCTTGTTTCAGTCTATAAAGAGCTTTGTCAAGTTTGCACACATAATTTGGAAACTTATTACTTTGAAAACCCAAGGGGTTGTTAAATATAAAATTTTTATTTAAGTTTACCATTTAAAAATGCACTTTCAATATCCATTTGATAGACTTTAAAATTCATGTAACTGACATAGGCTATGCCAAGAAGATCCTGATGGCTTCCAGTCTTGTAATAGGAGCAAAGGTTTTTACATAATCAATAAATTTTTCTTGATTATAACCTTGAGCAACAAGTCTAGCCTTGTTCTTGATAATAGTGTCATTTTCATCCATCTTTTTCTTGAAAATCCATTTGGTTCCAATGATGGTTCTCCTTTTTGGGACGAGGAAAAATTGTCCAAACTTTTTATCTATAGAACTGATTCAGTTCTTCTTGCATGGCATCAACCCAACTTGGGTGTTTCAGTGCCGCTGAGAGCTTTTTAGGCTCAAACTTAGAGAGAAAGTCGGCAAACAAACATTCACTGACTGAGGCAACATTGAGTTACTTAGCCATTTTCCTTGTTAGCATGCCAGCTAAGGGTTCCCCTACAATGTTCACAAGTTCAATGTAATTTTCTCTTGACCATCTGTCCTAAGGGGCAGGGTGAGAATTTGAACTTGATGATATTGGAAGGTTAATGAAAATGGTGGCTTGTGATGTTGAGGCAGACTAAGAGGATTCAGAAACTAATTCTTTTGTTGGTGAAGATGTTTCGGTCATATCCCGGTTTTGATCATCAGGTTGTACAACTTGTTCATTTTGAACAATGTGATCTTCAGTTTCAAGAACAGTTGGATGGTCAAACTAACCTTCAGTTTCTGAATTCTCTGAGACATGTTGTTCAGTTTGAACATTTTGTTCAGTGACTATTTGACCAGTGGGTGAATCAGGTTCAGTGGTCAAGGTTTGAGGTTGGTCTTATGGAGGGATATGAGTCAACTGAGTTGAGAGGTCATTTAGAAATTAATCTGGTGGATATCTGTTGGTCCCAAATGTTGAGTAAAAACAATATATGAAATTGCAATAAAACTAGATAACTTATCAAATGTTAAAACTAGATTTCTGTAACATGTACATGTCTAAATATAGGTATCGAATGGGTATCACCAATCGACACAATGGTTCGGTAATAACCGCCATTAACTAACTTAACTATAATAACCGCTATTCGGTTAATAGGATTACAATAAGCAACTTTGGTCCTTCATGTTTTTGTATTTCAAAATGGAGCAATGACGAGATTATATGCTCACATTCTCCTCCTTAATCTTGATCTTTGCTTCATCCTAAATCTTGAACTCCGAGCATTTGTCGCATAGTCACGAACTTGAGTCTTGGTAAGGCTTTTGTTAAAATATCTGCTCTTTGTGTTCTACATTGATATGACCATTCTCTACACATTCCCGAATGAAATGATAGCGAATGTCTATGTGCTTGCTTCTTCCATGAAAAACTGGGTTCTTTACGAGTTGTATAGCTGATATGTTGTCAACTCTAAGCGTTATCTTCTTTTCTTCTAATCCAGTTAATTCACTGAGTAATCGCTTTAGCCATAAGGCTTGACATGCTGTTGCAGTAGCCGCCATGACTTCTGATTCACATGATGAGAGCGCTACTGTCGGTTGCTTCTTAGTACACCAGGTGATAGGTGACTCTCCAAAGTAGAATACTATTCTAGTAGTTCCTTTTCCTTGATCTGTATTAATTCCATAACTACTGTCACTGTATCCTGTAATCTTGCAGCTTCCGTCTTTCTTGTATATTACTCCATGGTCTTTCATTCCTTTGATGTATCGGATTACTTGTTTCATGCTTCGTGTGATGATCCTTTGGGTCTTGCATAAATCACTGAGTAGCCCAACCTAATAACTAAGATCTGGTCTTGTATGCGAAGTATCTCGAGACTTCCAATTAAGCTTCGGTAATAAGTTGCGTCAATTGGGTTTCCATCTTCCGCCTTGACCAACTTAGTGCCGGGATCCATCGGTGTCTTCCGTCATTACCTGCCCGCCATGCTTGTCTCTTTCAAGATCTTGTTAATGTATCCAGTTTGCTTGATCGTAATCTCTCCTCCTATCTGTGTAACTTCTATCCCAAGGTAATATGCTAGCAAACCTAAGTCGCTCATTTCAAATTTATCTTCCATCTAAGATTTGAACAAGTCTACTTCCTTCTTTGGAGTGCCCGTGATTATCAAATCATCTATATAAACTCCAACGATAAGTGTAGAAGTCTTGCTTCTCTTTGTGTAGACTGCTTGTTCGAGATTACATTTCTTAAAGTCTAATGACTTTAATGTTTGGTCAAGCTTCACGTTCCAAGCTCTAGGTACTTGTCTTAAGCCATACAAAGCTTTAGTTAGCTTGTAGACTTTTCCTAGGTTTCCTTGTTGAATGAAACCTTCAGGTTGTGTAACATAGACTTCTTCCTTTAATTCTCCATGTAAAAATGCTGATTTTACATCTAAATGGTGTACTTGCCATCCATGATGTGCTGCTAGTGCTAATATCAATCGAACTGTCTCTATCCTAGCAACTGGTGCGAATACCTCATCGAAGTCTATTCCCTGTTCTTGTACATAACCTTTTGCTTCTAATCTTGCTTTATACTTTATGATCCTTCCTTGTGCATCTCTTTTGGTTTTATAAACCAATTTGAGTCCTATTGCCTTCTGATTTTCGGGCAATGTGGTAAGGGTCCATGTGTTATTTTTGTTGATTGAGTCTAATTCAATTTTCATGGCCTCAATCCACTTCTCATCATTTGATGCTTCCTTGTAATTATGGGGTTCTTCTTCTGTGAAAAATAAGCTTGGTGCTTCTACTTCGCGTGCAGTTTGGTAGATTTTCATAATATTCTTTAAACCTTGTATAGGTCTATGATCAAATCTAGGATCTGAGCTTTCTAATGAACTTATAGTAGCTCCTTCTTCATCTTCTCGAAGTTAGGGTTGTAAGTGTATGATGGGGTGTGATTGGTGAGGGTGGATCCGTATAGGTTCTTGTTCTTGATACGTGTTGTCAAGTGTTTTCTATGTTGACTAGTGTAGGATTATCATAGTCAACTCCATCTATTACAAAGCTAGTCCAAAACGTATCCTCAGATTGTATCCTCTTCAGTATTATTCCAATCCCACGGTTTCATTTCCATAAACTTTACATCCCTACTAACATGTTTCTTCTTTCCTACTGGATCATATAGCCTACATGCTTTTGATCCTTCTTCAACTCCTAAGTAAATCATTGGAATGCTTCTATCATCTAGCTTCTTCAAGTGAGGTATTGTTACCTTAGCATAAGTTGTGCATCCGAATATTCTTAGGTATTCTAGGTTTGGTTTTCTGTTGCAGAGGGATTCATATGGTGTTTTATCTTCCAAGGCTTTCGTTGGTACCCTGTTGAGTATGTAACCTGATTGCTTCCGCCCAAAAAGTTAAGGGTAACTTCATTGCTTTCATCATACTCCTAGTCGTTGATAATATTGTTCTATTTCTCCTCTCTACTACACCATTCTGCTGCGGTGAGTATGGTGCTGTCAATTATCTCTCAATTCCATTTTCCTTACGATTTGGTGAATTCATGTGATGTAAATTCACCTCCTCTATCAGTTCATAGCATCTTCATTTTCAACTTCAACTTTGATTCGATCTGCTGTCTAAATTCTGTGAATGTGCTAAATGCTTGATCTTTCGAGTTTAGAAAGTAAGCCCACATGAAATGTGTGCAGTCATCTACTAATAAGAAGATGAGCTTCTTTTGGAGTGTGTTTCTGGACTTATGGGACCACAAAGATCTCCATATACTAAGTCCAACGGGTTCTTTGATCTAAATTTAGCTTGGTTTGGAAATGGTGTTCTGATGTGTTTTCCTAATAAACATGCATCACAGATTTTTCCTGCATGTTTTATTCTTGGTATTCCATCCACTAAACCATTCTTTGTCATTTTGTCTATTGCGTCAAAGTTCAGGTGACCTAATCTAGCATGCCATAACCATGCTTGGTCATCTACGTTTGCTAAAAGACATATAGGTACTACTATATGTAATCTAATACTGTAAAGTCGATTCTTAGATCGTTCTACTTTCATCAACAACTTCTTGTTCTTATCATACAAAGTCAGTAAATTTCCATCCATTATGATCTTGCAACCTATTTCTGTAAGTTGTCCTAGACTAAGTATGTTGCTCTTGAGGTTTGGAATGTAGTAAACATCCGAAATCATCTTCTGTTGTAGGTTTCTACATCCTAATAATATTGAACCTCTACCCTTTATCTCTACATACAATCCATCTCCAAAATGAACGCGTCCAGTGATGCTTTCGTCAATATCTTTAAAATGGCCTTTGGTTCCCGACATATGGTTACTTGCACCATTATCTAAATACCATATGCTAGCATCTGTCGTAGCATATTTCCGAGGTTGTGCTTGTTCTTCATTTAACAAGATTTCTTCAGTTTCGTGTGTAGCCATTAGTAATGATGGTTCATCGTCTTCTAAGATAAGGTTTGATTGTTCCTGAGTTGTTGGTGGACTTTTACAATTCTTCTTGAAATGTCCTAGTTTTCCAAATTATAGCATGTAATTTTACTCTTATCCCATCCTTGTTTTCCATTATTTGATTTATCTGTGTGGGATGAGTTTCCTCCATTCGAGTTGTTTCTTTTTCTTATTCGCCAGCCTCGTGAATAGTTTAATCTACCTCTATATTTGGTAAATCGTTTCTTATTTCTAGAGTGTTCGCCTTGTGCTAATAATAAGTTGTCCGGCTTTCCACTTGTCCTCCCTTTCGAGTTTTATCCTTTCCTCAATGCCTTAAGTTTTCCAAATGATCTCATTTAACGTAATGTCATCAAGATCATTCGTCTGTTCTATGGATGCTACTATTTGAATGAACCTATCCGGTGTGGAATCTAATAGTTTTCGTACTAAAAGTGATTCATCCAACGCTTTTCCTAATTCTTTAGCCTTCGTGGTGTAGCCGCTCAATTTAGCAAATGCATCCATCGCTTCGCCCTCCTTCATCTCGAAGAGTCCAAATCCAATCATCATGATTGTAACCGTGCTTGTTTCACTTTTTCTTCTCCAACGTGTCTCTTTTTCAACGAATCCCATAATTCCTTTGCTGTTTTGCAACTTGCTACTTGTAAGATCACATCTTCGGTTAACGCTTGATATAAGAAGGCGGTTGTTGCCTTATCCTTCTTAACATCTACTTGTGTATCAACCTTAGGTTCTATTGCTTCCCATAAACCTTGTGCTTCTAGTATCACCTTAATTTGTATAGTCCAAACTGTGTAGTTTGTGGCTTTGAGTTTCGGGCATTGATACTGTGTCATAGGGGTTACGGGTTTTGGTGTAGTGTTACTGCCACTTGCATCGTCACCGGGCACTTTGATAGTGCTTATGATCTTCACTTCTCTAATTTGTATGGGGATTTCTAACTAGTGGTATCACTTAATACTACGGGAACAGAAATAGTTATCCGGGAATCCTAATATAGAACTATGGATTTCTAATAGTATAAACTAAGTATCTATACTATAACTATGAAAGGAAATCCAAAAGTTTGAGATTTTTTGTGTGGCCGGTGTTTGTCACGCGCGTATTCCCTTCTTGTCGGTACTAGAATATACCAACTATGTTTTCCTTTTCCCTCGTTCTTGTTTCCAAAGCAATCGGTACACCCTTTATCGATGTTTTCAACTTGCTTTCTTGAAAAATATACCGCTCATTGTACCACGTTGTCTCCTCCTTTTGTGTCGACTTGATTTCAAGTCTCGGATAAACACAAAATGTTTCAAAATTACTCTCGGTAATTTTTTTCAAAAAGACCACGCGAATTGCTTGTCTTTGTTCTACTACTCGACGGTAGTATGTCAACAAGTGAAAGCGTATGCTTATGTCCTTGTTGCCCTCGTTGCTTGTCCGCGTTCCACAATACCAATTCTTCTTTATTCCACACCGTATCTACAACAACCTACAGAAATACCCACGGTATCCTTGCGAGCAAGTGATCCAAATGCTCCTGTTGTTGTCCCTTTTTGTATTGCGAGCGTTATTCCAAAACAATCTTCGATTGTTTTCTTATTCGGTATACCCTTCTCTTCAATCCAAGCAACGTCCTTCTCCTTTTTCTTTCACGTACGTCTTCTTTCTTTTCCACCTTTGTCCGCGACAAAGAGGCTGTTTCGTTGTATGATGTTGAAAGCCAACAGTTTGTAACAAAGTTTCATTCGTTCTATTCTTGTTGCGTTCAGGATCAAAACAACGCAAACTTTCAAGTCACCACTTCGTTTGGTGCTTTGTCGAATGCAATTTCTACACAAGTATGGTCGTGCACTACTTTCCTTGCATCTCAAGTTATCCGTGCAACAGATTTTGTTTATACGCTATGCCTTCTTCTTCTTCTTCCTGAAACAAAGTGTCAGCGTGTATATTTCTTTTCTGGTTCCTTCTTTTTCGTTCAAGAATGGCTTCTGTTTTTTTTGGGATGGTGCTCGTTAACATGGTTCTGGTTTCTGGTTACAAGGGTTCTTGTGTTTGAATGATGGTTGTAACGTTGTAACGAGCGTGTAAAAGCAAGGCTCTGATACCAATTATTCACAGGAGATTTGCCAACGTTTTTTTGCTTCAGTAATCGTTTCATATTTTGATTTGGACTGCGTAATGGGTGTTTGGTAATGTAACAGTAAAACGGGTAAAAATTGCAATAAATACTATTAACGTTTGACTTTGTAGATAATTGATGTTGCTGTTGTGATTTCCACAGGTTGGAAATTCACAATATATAATCAATGAAACGACACCTAGGTTATTCTCCAAACGTTGTGTTGTTTGGGAGATAACCGTTTCTACAAATAACCGTTATATGCATATGGGCCTGTTTGGGTTAACATGTCTTTGACCTATGGCATTCTAACTTCGACCCATATCAATTTACAGTACATACATAAACATAAAATTAAAAGTCTTAATATAATAAACATAATGTAAACTTTGATCTAACAACATTATAGGGCTAACAATATCTTGATGATTCATTCATGCCAATTTCTTTTGTTAAAGTGTTGGAGGAACTGATGACTTCCACACTCTCATCAAAGGTAACATGAAATGTTTCCTCTTGTTGTTGTGAAGGCTTTCGAGACAAGTGAGTATACAATAAAATATCAATCATTAGCTTTTACATCAAAATTTGCCCAACTGATCCTTATGATTGTGAATGAACACGGGACACCCAAAGACATGAAAATAGATAACATTAGGAAGTCTTCCATGAAACAATTCCTAGGGGGTATATCATGTATTTTGACAATGACATATCTATTTTAAGTAAAGCGTGCACCGCTAACACCTTCAGTCCAAAAATGTTGTGAGTGCACCGAACCATTTAACATTGTTCTTGCAGCTACAAAGCGGGTTCTATTTCTCCTTTTAGCTACACCATTTTGTTCTGGTGTATATAGCGAGGAGAAATTTTGATAAATACCTCTTTCATTACAAAAACAATCAAGAGTGTTGTTATTAAATTTAGTCCCATAATTTGTTATTAGTTGTTTTTGGTTTTCCATCTTCCTAATGAATGACATATTGGTTTCAGCTGCTTCACTTTTCTTTTTAAGAAAGTATACCATGTGTATCTTGAGTACTCATTAGCAACGACTAGGGTATACTTTTCATGATTTATGGATCTGGGACTGACTGTTTCTAATAAATCCTTATGAAACAAGTGAAGGCATTTGGTGACTGAAAAGGTTTGTTTGGTTTTAAAGAATGCTCTATGTTGCTTACCTTTCTCACATGTTGAGCATAGTTTTTCTTTTGAATAGATAAGAGAAGGAATACCAATTACAAGGTTTTGTTTGGCTAGTTGGTTGAAGTTTTTGAAGTTTAGGTGTGACAGCCTCTTATGCCATAGCCAATTAACATTTTCAGAGGCTTTGGCAAAGAAACATGCTTCACTCTTAATTGACGATGACATGTCAAGTACATATACATCCTTATGTCTAGGAGCAATTATCACAACTTCTTTGTTTGAATTAAAAATAGTTCCTTGTTTATTAGTGAACTGAACAATATACTTAGCATCACAAAGTTCACTAATGCTAATTAAATTGTATTTCAAAGCATTTACAAAAGCTACTTTTTTAGAATACTATACCACAATAATTTATGGAACCATAACCTTGAGTGACACATGATAAGTTATCACCAAATAATAATTTAGGTCCTTGTTGTTCCACATATTTGTGCAAACAACTTTTGACACCAGTCATACTCATTGAGTATCCATTGTCGAGGTACCAAATGGGCTCCCAGATGTCCTTCAGTATAAATGGAAGTGAGTTAGTTTCTCTTGTGAACCTATTTCTTAATGGGATTTTAGACTGAGAAGACCCAATGTTGATACCTTTTCTTCTTTGAATGACTATGTCATGCTCAGAGGTGTAGTGACCATTACTTCCACAAATATCACATCTTGGATACTCAAAGCATTCATCAGGGTGATGATCATTGAGTCCATAATGAAAGCATGGTGAAGTGGTTGAGGTTTGATGTATCTAGGGTTTGCTCTTGGGGTAGGTCTTCTTGATGATTCACCTCGAGAATACATTTCTCTGTGTTTAGAAACACCTCTCATGACAACATGTGTAGCATGTTCTGAAGAATTGTGATAAGTCCATTTGCAAAATTTGCAAAAGAGGACTCTATATCAATCATCAGTGAGATGATGTGTATATCCACAAAGTTCACATGGGTTTATGGGTCTTTTAAAAGGTTTAAAATATTGAGTGTTGGTCTTTGAGATTTTTACTAATTTTGATGAATTAGTTTGGCTTTTGGTAGTATTAGGTTGAGTGACCTTGGGTTCAGGTGCCTGAGTCTTTGACGGTGGTGGTGTGATTGAATCAACCTTTTTGTCAAGTGCCAATACTAATTTTAACAAGTTAGAAAACTTGTCTTCAGGTTCAGATTTGATGTTTTCAATAGACACTGATGGTTTGATTGGTGTTTCATCAGATGCTTGTGGTAGTAATAACATCTTTTTCCTTGGAAGCATTCTTACTAGAAGAAGCTTCGTATTCTTGCTTGAAGAAGCTTGTTATTCAGGCTTAATGGTGGGTTTCAGGACTCCCTTTCCTTTGTAAGAACTTTTATTTGAAGAGCTTTGGGAGTCACGTTTGGGTTTACCCCTGAGCTTGGATCGGCTCCTTAAAGTTTATTCAGTTGGGGCAAGGGTGTCTGAGATACAGACTCAGTCTCTTCTGTACCTTATCAAAACTATTTAGCCATTTTCGATTGATAGTTTTTTCATGTTTAAGTTCCTCTCTTAGGGCCTTATTTACATCAAGGATCTCAGTGTTCTGATGTTGAATAGTAAGGGCTGTTAATTTGGCTTGTTTAAGCTCTAACAATTCATCCCTACATTGCTTAACTCTAAGGCAAGGTTTCTGTATTTAGAAAATAATTTTTTCTTAGTTCTTCAACATAATTCAGATCCACATTAATATATTCATGATATGATTTTCACCTAGCATCATCATCCATGGATAAAAGAATGTATACCTTTCTCATAGTGATGTTGACGCACTCACCATTCCTTTCATGCCCTTTTCCTAAACCCCATTTCTCATCATCAGCAGGTGCTATTAGCATTTCCAGTTCAACCTCTTCATCATCATCATAGGATACTTCCTCTTCATCTTATTCATATGTTCAGCAACAAGATTTTTTTTTAGTTTGAGATGATTGAGAGGGATGTAACTCTGATGTACTAGCTTCTAAAGATCAAGTTTGGTTTTTAACTTCTTATACTTCAGCGATACAATCTTTCTAAATTCTAGGTTCAGTTTGATCATCTTAACCATAGACAGTCTTTGGAAAAATGACCAGGCTTTTCACATTTAAAAGACAAAACTTTGTCAAAAGATTTTGTTCCACAGAACTTAGAAGAATATCTTTCTATAAATATTTTTAGGTTGGCAAGTAATGCCCTTTCATGGAATTTCTTGGTGAGGTCATCCATGTATTCCTTATTGCTTCTTTCATCCACCTTATCTCTAAGCCATCTTGATAATCCTGAACAACAACATTAGAAAAGATAGCAATTGATATGGGTGATGAGGTTAGGGCTTTCTTTGGTTCAGGGTTTATTTTGACAATGAGGTTTTCATCATAAACAGGTCAAGGTTCTTGACATGATTAGCATTTCTTAACCCTTGATTAAAGTTAAGCCATTTTATAGGGAGACTGTTTACAAAGCCTATATTTATCTCATGATTCGATAGGTTGACACCATCATTTTTCAGTTCATTCATTAAGGCCTTATATCTTGTATAGGTATGAGAGAGACTTTTACTAACTTTGGCTTTGAAATTATTATATTCAAGGGGGTTTATCAGAAGGACCTTCAAAGTTATGAATCAAGTCGGTCCAAGTCTTCTTGGTTGTAGAACAACCAATCACTGATTCCATTATATCATCTTGTAGACATGATATAATCATACTTAAGTCTTTGGTTTTGATTCACTGCCCACCTCTCGTCATTTGACAATTCGGCTTATATGGACATTCCATTAAACATTTGATTAGATAAGGTTCCATGCCAACAAAATAGCATAGCATTTGTTTCTTCCATTTGGTAGACTTACCACGCTCTAGCATAGGGGCGGTAGAAGCATAACTACCTCCCTTGAGATCTATGAGCTGGGGTACATCATCAGACATGGTGGTTCTTTGATTTTAAAAACTTTTAGAATAGTTTATGAAATAGTTTTATAAATCAAACTACTCTGATACCACTTGTTACCCCCTATTACTTGGTTGCAAACAATTGACAAGAAAACTAACCAAGTAACATTCCTGATAATATGAGATTACACTTTTTAACATCTTAAATATGGGTAAGATAAACTTAAGATATTTTTTTCAACGTTTAAACTCTTATTTGATGTATATCAATGAATTTACACTAGATTATTTGCGGAATAACAATCTAGATTGAGTGAAAATGTGTGTTGATCTTCACACTAAACTTAAACACAAACCTAAGTTAGTGTTTAAGTAAGAACTATGCATAACCAACTGATTTACTTTTCAGGGAATTAGTTATATTTTAATGAGTAAATGAGCTCTTGAAAGTGTTCTAGCTTTTAATATAAGAGATGCTATTTACTCCTTTACAACATCCTATTTATAGGCAAGTACGATATCGAAAACCGTGAGGTAAAAGTTGTGTGTCAAGTGTTCATAAGAGAAGTACTATTCTTCTACTCTAGAACTAGTACAACCTTACTTTGGGAATAGTGTTGACGACCATTTGTACCTTTTTACCAACTTGTAACACACGTTTAGAAATCAACAAGAAATGAAAACGTGATCAACAATTGCAACAACACATTAAGAATCTATTCACAAGATGCAAGATCCGAAATGGGATTGTTATTAGTAAGATGTGTTTACACAAACGATTACAAGAATTGAGAGAGAAAGTTTTGTAACTGAAATCAAGAATGCATTACAAATGAAATGGAAAAGGTATTTATAAAATGGGAGGAAGGAGTAATGGGAGGAAGGAGTAACTTTTTGGGCCAACTCAAACTATTATGAAAGTTGCCATATTCACCTGACTTTTAGTAATTGTCACAACTGGTCCTTATTAGCTTTGACTTGTAACAATCCATGTCCCTTCAAACAATGCTTGTCCTCAAGCTTGGTTTTCAAACTCGATACGTGTAGCAAGTCATTAAGATTTTCCCAAGTAGCATCCTCATCTCAGGTGATTCACCACTTGACCAAGGCATAAACCACAGCTTTGTTATTAATTTTAGCTAGTTTTCTATCCAATATAGCCACGTGCACACCGCAAGTAAACCATTTGGGCCACAATGGGGCAACACTCCCATTTTATTATCACTTCCTTTACACAACTTCAACTGTGAAACATGAAAAACTGGATGAACTTGACTTGTAAATGTAAGTCCAACTTGTAAAACTCGCACCAATCTTCTCAATGATCATGAAAGGCCCATAGTACTTTGATGACAGTTTGTGTTGATGTTCTTTTCTTATGGTAACTTGTCTATGAGGTTGGAGCTCGTGATACACCCACATTCCAACTTCTAATACTCTATCACTTCTATGTTTGTTAGCTTGATTGACCATTCTATCTTGTGCCCTCTGTAAATGAAACTTAAGCATCTGCAAGGAACTTTCTCTAGCCTGCATGGTCCTATCCACTGCCTCCAATCCGTGCTATCTCCGTGTACATAAGGAACATGGGTTGGTGGCTTTTGACCATAGACTGCCTCATAAGGAGTTGTGTTGATGGTCGAGTGAAAATTAGTGTTAAAATACCGTAACTCACCATAGGTAACCAAGCAAACATTCTTTTGGCCTTTCACCAGCCATACATCCGAGATAACATTCCAAACACTTGTTCACAATCTCACCACCATCGCTTGAGGATGATAGGTCAGATAGTTTAAGTTGCACTTTCAAGGTTTTAAACATTGATTGCCAAAAATGACTTAAGAAGATTTTGTCTCTGTCACTAACAATTGATTCAGTAGTCCATGTAGTCTCAGACACATGATCAAGGAACAACTGAGCCACTGATCGGCAAGAAAGGGTGTTGCATAGCAATGAAATGAGCCTGTTTAGACAATCTATCTACCACCACCAATATAACTGTTTTACCCTGCGGAACTAGGCAATTTCTCAGTGAAATCCATGGAGATTGAAGACCAAATCTTTTCTGGTATAGGTAGGGGTTGTAGAAGACCAGTGATAAGTCGCTAAATCAGTTTCTCCCTTTGACGCACATCACATTCCCTTACAAATTGTTTGACCATCTTCTGCATACCCTTCCAATAGAGCATACTTTTGAGCCTATGCAGAGTCACTGTAGTACCTGAATGTCCTCCCACAAAGATTCAATGATAGTACCGATGATAGTTCTCCTTAACTGCAAATCATCTCCTACCACTAACTTCTCCTTCCTTCTCAACAAGCCATCTACCATAGTAAATTTGTTTTTGTTATAAGTACTACTTTGTATTTGTTGAATAACATTCTTTAGCCCCACATCCTCCTCCCAACTATTCTTGACTTGTTGTAATAGATCAGAAGCAATAGAAGTGAGAACAACAACATTTAGCTCAACTCCACTTGATACCCTTGACAAAGCATCCGCCACCACATTCTCGGACCCACTTTTATAAGAGATTTCATAGTCAAATCCCAACAATTTAGGTAGCCATTTAACTTGAAAAGGAGTTGTCAATCTTTGTCCCAACAGGTATTTCAAGCTAAAATGGTCTGTTTTTATTTTGAAATGTCTATCAAGTAGATAACCTCTCCATTTTTCTAAGGCCATCAAAACCGCTAAGAATTCCTTTTCATAGGTTGAGAGAGCTTGGTGTTTGGTTGACAAAGTTTTGCTCGTAAATGCAATTGGATGCCCTTCTTGTTGTAAACGCCCCAATTCCTACCCAAGCATCAGCCTCCACAAGAAAACCTTGTTGAAATTAGGCATAGCTAACACCGTGCTTGTACCATTGCTTCCTTCAAGACTTCAAAGGCCCTTTGTGCGCTACATCCCATCAAAAGCATTCTTTTTTAGTAATGCAGTCAATGGTTTGCTCATAATTGCATAATTCTTGATAAACTTCCTATAATAACCAAGTAGCCCAAGAAAACCTCTGAGTTGCTTGACATTTGTTGAACAGCCATTCTTGCATAGCTTTTATTTTACTAGGATCGGCTTGCCACCCCTTATCGATATAATGTCCCCAAATACTCAACACTTGAAGTAGCAAAACACACTTAGACTCTTAGCAAACAAAGAATTATCTTTCATGACTTGCGATTTTTTTCAAATGGTTGAGATGAGACTCCAAGCTATCATCAGATACTAGGATGTCATCAAAGAAAACCAACACAAACTTCCGAGAAACTTCTTGAACACCTAATTCATCAAAGACTGGAAGGTTGTCGAGCATTGGTGAGACCAAAAGGCATTACTAAAACTCATAGTGCC
Organism: Chrysanthemum makinoi; assembly: GCA_910596185.1. Taxonomy (NCBI): domain Eukaryota; kingdom Viridiplantae; phylum Streptophyta; class Magnoliopsida; order Asterales; family Asteraceae; genus Chrysanthemum; species Chrysanthemum makinoi. The sequence continues at coordinate 298,269,167 of OU343217.1, read as the reverse complement.
TCTCATGTGTTCTAAATGTCGCTTTTATACACATCATTTTCATGCATTCTAATTTGATGGTACCCTGATCTTAGATCCAACTTTGAGAAAAACTTTGACCCCTGCAATTCATCAATTAACTCCTCCACCACTGGTATTGGAAACTTGTCTTTAATCGTGAATTTATTGAGTCTGTCAGAATCCACACACATTCTCCAAGACCCATCCTTCTATTTAACCATAACTATAGGAGATGAAAAAGGACTTTGACTTTTTCTAATCACCCCTGAATCCAATAACTCTTTTACCATAGCTTCAATTGCATCCTTTTGTTGTGGAGGGTGTTTATAAGGCCTTATATTCACATGTGAAGTATTTGGCGTAAGAGGAATAGTATGGTCATGGGTTCTTTTGGTGGTAATTTCATGTATATCAAAAACGGCCCAAATTCTTCAAGAACACTCTTCAATTCCTTGTTATCACCCATCTCAGCTTTCCATTTTCAAAGAAAGTAGCAGAGTATTCACAAACATTATAGCAGATAACTCAGTTGTTACCACCTTACTACCATGTTTTTGCTTACCTTGCATCCATTTGAGAGTGGTTTGTTGAGTCCCTCTTATACTTCATACAATTTTTCTTTCCTTGTAGGTGTATTCCATGATCGTGTTCTTAACCAGTGGCATCTTTGGAACCCACCCCAAAGTAGACAACCATTTGTCAATTCCCAATAGAAGAATATCTTTCACATCCACCCAATGGCAAATATTAACACATTGTAGGAAAGACCTTGAAAATCCCAAGTAATGCTTACACTCATGGACAAACTTGCTCATCACATTACCATTTGCCATCCACCTTAAAGGGCATATTCTTGTCAATTTACACCCCAATTTTTAGCATTTAGATCTAAAAAATTATGGGTGCTTCCTGGTTTAATTTTGACAACCATAAACATGCAACATATTCTTTCTTGACATAACCTCGCACCTCATTGTCTGTAAGTGTTCACACTTAATGCATTCAAAGAAATGAGTGGAGGATCATCAATTAAGCCTAGTGTAAGAACTCTCAACTCCTTCATCACCAACAACAAATCTTCATCCTCACTTTCTACTTCCTCACCCACCACCTCCAAGAGAGACACCGCCTACCGACTTGTGGCTGTGTGTATAATTATTATATTCACAATAGAAACAGAGGTGTTTGGCCTCTCTTTGAATCCTCTAAGTCGGTGTCAACCTCTTAAGTCTTCTTTGGCAAAGGCTTATTGGTATTCACAACTTGATTACTCCTAAAATCATTATTCACATTATTGCTATCATTCATCACATTAGGCCTAGGAGTACTCAACAAAGGTGCATACTTTTAGTCATACTTAAGCCTCTTGCAATTTTGCCAGATTGAACACATCAGTTAAAGTAGTAGGTGCAAACATCCTAACTACATATGCAATTTCATCTTTTAAACCTCCAATAGGACAAACTAATCTGTATACTTTTCGGCAATTCAACTTTGATTAGATAAGGTTCCATGCCAACAAAATCTTGTATACCTGCACACTAGCATTTGTTTCTGTTTTGAGATTCTTAAGTTCCATCACCGCTTCAAAACCGGCTAACTACCTCTTCCTCACATGAGTCTCATACAAAGGCCAAGTCATCACCTCTCCAAACCTGGTGGTTCTTCATAAACTTTTAGAGTTTATGCCAAACAAGAGCTTTTCCAAACACATGCATAGAAACCACTTGTTACCTAATTGCTTGGTTGCATCATTCACAATTTGATCCATCTCAAAGAACAACCCTATACAACCAAGTCCCTGAACATCATCCCCATCAAACTTATGAGATTACACTCAATCTTTAGACAATCTTCCATACCGCCTCCATTTTGACCATGGGTTAAACTTCCAAGAACATCCCTTCTTTGGCTTGTGCCTTCATCCCCATTCAATCTTATTTGCATGAGCCTCATATCAATGAGTACACTAGCCCCCATTAATGTTGCTCGAGTAGCAATACTCTCAGATTGTGTTCCAAAATGTTATTGTACCTTCTTGTTAATGATCTTGTCTCCACCACTAAACACCGATTAAACACCGTGACAATAAACCACCACACGCTCCTAACTAACGATTTTGTAAGAAATGCACAATTAATCAAGACGTATTTGTGATTAGACAGTTGGTCTAGTTTGAACGGAGTTTATGTATGTGTGATGGGTGATCAAAAGATCAAGATCTTCAATGAGTAAATGAGCTCTTGAATAGTGTTCCTATCTTTTAATATAATGAGGATCGCCTATACCAATTGTAACACACGTTTAGAAATCAACAAGAAATGAAAACGTGATCAACAATTGCAACAACACATTAAGAATCTATTCACAAGATGCAAGATCCGAAATGGGATTGTTATTAGTAAGATGTGTTTACACAAACGACCAAGAATTGAGAGAGAAAGTTTTGTAACTGAAATCAAGAATGCATTACATAATGAAATGGAAAAGTATTTCTTCTATTCTAAAACTGGGAGGAAGGAGTAATGGGAGGAAGGAGTAACCTTACTTTGGGAACTCAAACTATTATGAAAGTTGCCATCTTCAGACCATTTTAGTAATTGTCACAACTGGTCCTTATTAGCTTTGACTTGTAACACAACTATATTACTTTTTTTTTACTTTTGATAAGTGTTTTACACTTATCTTCTCATGAAAGTTTCTCGCCCATATATTCAGTGAGTTAGACATCCTACCAATACGTCTAAGTCTGAGAATGCCTTCAGTGTTGAGGAGATCTTCAGTGAGTCATTGTCGTTACTCACTTACTCTATCATATTCTTCCTAGTTCTTGTCTTTACTATCTAAATTCATCATCTGGTTGCGTTGAGTCTTCTGTTAGACTCTCAAGAACATCTAGAAGATGACTCCCTAAATGTTGTCTAATATTCAGAGACTTGTTTTATACTTAGGTTATTTTTCATTCAAATCTATACAATGGATCAGTTGGCACTGTTGCCTAACACATTATATATCTAATGAAGCTCCCTAAACATCTATTTAAACCATTTTTTTTTGTATATCTCTCTCTATATATTATCACACACATAACCCAGTTTCTACTAAAATATCTTTTCTACAAGGATTCACATCAAACGTATGTGGTTTTGATTCAATGGTAATTACATGTAGTTGTGTCATTGTTAGAGTCAATATATAATTATAAATCACTAGTTAAATTGAAGAGTACATATACCTTTCTAAAAAGAGAACTAATTTTTCTGTTACATGGATTCATTTACGCATGGAGACTTTTCAGAGAAGGCAAGTCCCTTGATCTAATAGATACATCATTAGGTCAATCTTGGTCAGTTTCTGAAGTGATGCGATCAATACATGTTGGTTTATTATGTGTGCAACAACGAGCAGAAGATAGACCGGCCACACCATCTGTAGTGTCCATGTTGGGTGGAGAAAGTTCGCTACCTTCTCCTAAACAGCCTGGCTTCTTTATTCCACATAGTGAAAATAATTCTACCTCAACTCCCCTTTTACCGTCGTCATTGAATGAAGTAACACTAAGTCAAGTAGAAGGTAGATAAATGAGGCCAAATGGAAGAAGTAATGCTGGAACATTTTAATATATGGATGATGTTTGCAGATGATGCAATTCTTTTGTTTGGGTATTTGTTAAGAAACTACATAAGTAAAATTTGATATGTGTATATATTGTGGTGCATTAGAGAAGAAATTATGTATTCAATAAATGAGATGTTTTTCAATCACTAGTATGTATAAATTATGTAGTGTAGCTGATTAAAAATAATTTAAACTATTTGTTACATATCTTAAGATGGGGTTTCTGGCTTTGAGCTATTGGCCTTAGCTTGGGCCATTTTGTACTCAGTCTAGATCAGATTCTAACGTACCTTTGTACCCACATATTATTTACATAGACCCCGATATATGTTTTGCGACTTTGCATTAGTCATTTTCTTTCTCTTTCGTTGTATTATGTATGGCATCGTGATGGTTAGAGAAGCATGCATCTAAATAACGCAAAATAGATAATAAATGCATAAAACCCTATATCTGAATATTTTTAATTACTAGGTTTTTTGACCGTTGTTTACTATTAAAACATCAAACTTGTGTTTGTGCAAGAATACGACGTAGGGACGATACCCCGACAAAGGTGGGGCCCAAGTGTGAGTTTATTCCTTTTTGTTTATGTGTATGTTTGTAGTGTGTGTGAGGTTAGGGAAGAAGACGTTTTTTTTTTTTTTTTAAGTGAGGTTAATAAAGTGTGTGAGGTTATGGGTTGGGCTTTGTTGATAACGTTTTACATTCCTTTTTTTTTTTCTTTTTTTTAATGTTTAATTTATAACTTTAATTTTTTTAAATTTTCACCCGGTAAAATGTATTGTATGGTACTTCACTATTTATAAGAATGACATACCATTCTTATAACTTACACTAAAATGAACCAACAAAAATGACAAAAATACATAAAAGTTACAATACTACTAAGAAACTTTGACTAATGTAAACTTCCATAAAAATCCAACTAAGAACAACCAAGCATAAAGTTGTAAAAACAAAACTTCATGGTGAGACCTAAAACCACTAAATTTAGATGCAAAGCAATAACCATGAATAAGTTTTTGAATAAGGATTTATTGTTTAGGGTTACGAAACCCTAACTTTAATTTTTTTAAATATATTGTATGGTACTTCTATTTTAATAAATAAATTTACTTTATTTGATAATGTAAAAAAAAATAAAGTTGTAAATGGTGAGCCCTAAATGAATAAGTTGAGGTTTATTGTGAGTGGGGGGTTAGTTGTGGATGTTTGTTATAGTGATGTGGCGGTGATGTGGCACCCGTGTGCCCCGAATGAAGAAGGTAACCTTGTTGTGACACCTAATGCTCTAATTCTCAAAACTATACCACAAAATAAGAACAAGACTAAAAATATGACTATAATACTCGTTACATATCAAACCAATAAAATCACAAGTGTTTGTAGATAACATTCTAGTTAGGCCAGAAACAAGGCTTAGGCAGTAAATGAAAAGCGCAAGTAAAGCATATTGAAATGTTGAAATGAATTTCCTATCTAGTAAGTTGGAGAGAAGGGTATTGCTGGTATTTATATTCAAAGATTTAACTTCTTACGTTAGCACAATATTTTACGCCACGACATCTTCATATGTTTTTAATCCATAGACCAAAGAAATTTTTGACACGGGACAGGGACAAAGAATAATATGTAAAACTGAGCTGAGGGAATGGACATGGTCACATACCAACATAATATTATAAAACATGCGAATAAAACAATGCCTAATTCTTCTAAAAAAGATAATACTTGGACCATATATTGGTTAGTATAATGAAACAGGCACAGTTCACTGCTGTCATGACATAAATCCAGTCTTTGACATGATTTACGAAACTAAAATATGTATATCTACATGATTTACTGACAATCAAAGTGCCATACACTCCCCAAAATCCAAATGCTAATCCAATAATAAGACTAATGAAAAAACCACGAGTTATCAGCTTATCTTGATCTCCATCATCGTCGGTATGTACTGCAGTTGGTGGGTTCTGAAGTAACATATCTCCTGGGCATGGATTAGAAAGGGGAAGCCCACATAGTGAAGGATTTCCGAAGTAGGATGAATTGCCAAAACTTTGTAACTGAGTGCTAGTTGGTATCCTTTCTGACAAGTTGTTGTATGAAAGGTCCATCACACCGAGATTGGTCAACTTTGAAAGGCTTGTCGGGATGCCACCAGCCAGATGGTTCCTCGATAGATCCATAAAATCTAACCATCTTAATTTTCCGATATCTAGAGGAGTTTTCCATGTTAAGTTTGTTGCACGATAATTGCATAAGTCTTGTTGGTACAATATGTAACAAAATGAAATCCTAAGGGCTAAACTAGTTAGTTTGTTAGTTAATAACCGAATGGTGGTTATTGGTAGTTATAAGTTAGTTATGGTAGTTAGTTATAGGTGGTTGTACCTGTTGGTGAAGGGACACAACGGTTCATGTACTATAAATAGGAGTCAAATGTAAACGTTGTAAAGGGTGTCTCAAAATACAATGTAACCATGTTATGTGGTCAATAATAAAGAATCAACTTCTTGTAAATCTTGTTAATATATCGATTAAGCTGTGTACATTGGTACCAGAGCCAAAGGTTCAAAACCTGGGAAAAACAAATCAAGAGCGGGTTACAAGATTACAAGTTTTTGATTCAAGTTTTGATCAAGAAGATCAAAAGACTTAGAAGGGAAGAGACACCAAGGATTTTTGGCGACGATAGTGCACGATCAGAACCAACGGAAGTTGCAGATAGCAACGACTTCAATCCACTCTTGAAGGAGAAGAGGAACATGATTGAAGGAACAAACAGGAAGGAAGAACAATATTGTTACAACTTTGTTGGTGACTGAAATAACGTGACAACAAAGGAAAGGAAAACTCTTGACGCTTGAAAGGATAGCGAGGAACAAGAGTAGTTGTTGATTAACGCAACAAGGAAGAAGAACACGACGTCAAGTGAAAGAAAAAAAACTTTGTGTAGAAAACAAACCAGTTGATAAAGAAACACAAAGGGAGAGGATACGCGTGACAAACGCAAGGAGTAAAGGTCGTGGTGGACACAAGCGTCAAAGATTGTTTGTGGAGAATACTTTCGGCAATACAAGAATGACAACAACTCAGCGAACAAAAACAAGCATATCGTTTGTTTAGAGAAAGAATATCGATGGGTATTCTAAGCGTTGTGAACACGGTGTGGAACAAACCAAGGAGTATTGGTGAAAAAGGCTTTGGAGATAAATAACAAGGTAACAAGAATGGCGAAAAAAAAACAAACATTCGTTTGTTTTTGAAAAAATACCGAAAGGTATTTGAGAAGTTTTGTGAAATAGAATTCAAGTCGACACAAGAAAGGAAGAAGGACAGGAAGTATGCGAAGAAGAGCATGAAGATTCGAAGAACAAGACATAAACAATTAGGGGGAATTGTTGCATGATAATTGCACAAGTCTTGTTGGTACAATATGTAACAAAACGAAAGCCTAAGGGCTAAACTAGTTAGTTTGTTATTAGATCGTTACATATTCATCTGTTACGATTGGTGGTGCTTATTTGTTATATCTTTGCGCTTGGATCTGCTATTGCTTCATTGTACGAAACCCTAACTTGTTAGGGTTTTTTATCTTTCGCAGTTTTTTGGGCTTGTTCAGTATCGCTGCACTTAGGTGGTTATCCTAATTCTTTAGGATTCACCATGTTTATCACTCAATGATCTCATGGGTTCGTCTAGTGTGCGGATGGCTGATGTTTTACAGTTCCTGGATGCATTCTCTATGCACGTTGGGGTTGTTTGTGCGGAAGTAAACTCGTTTTGGGGTTTTGTTACGTTTATTTTTGTTAGGTATCTTGGATTGTTCGTGGGTATTGGGAGAGATGAAGGTTTCTTGGTTCGGATGGTATCCTCTTTTGATCCTGGTTCATTTGTTTTCATGTGTTGGATCTTGTGTAAGTTAGGGTTGTTCAACCCTAGGTTCGATTTCTAATCAGGGTATGTTTTTGTGGATCCGTTTTCAACATACACATTACGTGTTGATGATGTTGAAGACTATTCTTTACACATGCTAATACGGTTCGTCTTCACTTGGGTAATTTGGGTCCTCGGATGTCTCTATGACTCGTATTACTTCTTATTCGATATTCTGTTTGGAGAGTTGTTCGAGGATTTGGTCGTTTATATGGAAGTTATGTTTTGTACGTTGTGTACCAATGTTTGTGGTCCTGAGGTTGGTTAGCGCTCAAGGGTTATGATAATCAATCAGTAGAACAAGCAACAATTCAAGAGTGAAACAAATACCACTTGGTGGATTTCTTTGGATATCACTTGGAATCGTGTAATCACTTTCCAAAGTAAACTATTCGACCCTAATGCCCGGGTATCACGAATATCTACTTGGGATAAGACCAAATGCAGTTAGAGAATTAGGCACAATTCTATAACCCTTTCGCTATAAGTGTTTAGTGCTTTACATGTGCTTTTTCATGCATAATCGGATATCCTATTTATAGGATAATCCTCTTAGCTAATTCAATGGAATTATGAGTATTAATCGGCCCATTAATAGCCTCATAATTATCCCCATTATAGCAGTTAGTGGTTACATGACCAATTAAGCGTGGTCATTGATTGAAACGCCACTTGAATAGGTCAAAGCCGTTACAAGCGGTACTTTCATAGTGCTTATTGTAGTTACAACCGCTGGAAACACCACCGCTTCTGAAACACTACTTGATGAAACACCGATCCGGTGAAAGGGTGGAAGTAATTTCCCGCCGCTGGAAAAATCGACAATCGGTAGCAACCACAACGATTACTTTCACCAAGCACTATCAATACAAACCACTACAAGAGTTAGGGTGTTCATGGACCTTATGGGTGTACACTCAAGTACCTCCAACCCATTACAAGGTGTGAACTATTCCCATAAGTGCACTAAATTTTCCAACAATCCTCCCCAAATTTAGTTCACTTCCTTTGCATGAAAATTAAACATCAAGCAAAACATGTGCATAAATGAAAATGTCACGAGGATTGAATTTCCATCTTAGTAAATTACACGTTTCAAATATTCGAGAATCGGGGTGTTCTAAGAATTGAACCCTTCAACCCATTTGAATACTCGAAGATAAAATACACACAAGTTTTCAAACACTTAAAAGCTCCTGACACAATACAAGCCATGTGTCCATATCCAAATTCATAAATGTTGTAAAAGCTAAAGTCCAAAGCTTCAGGCGGCAAAACTTCAATATTTACATAGGTGGTTCCTCTTTATTCATGCTCCTGCCAAGCACTTTTTCAAAGAAAAATAACCATTAAGAAGTAAAGACTTCATCCTCCTTTCAGCAGGTTCTCAGCACAACCTTGGGATGTAAATAAAACATGTGCTCAGTCCCTCAATCAATGTTGACTTTCCACATTGAACTTCAATCCTAAGTTTCTCAGGAGGAGTTGGGTGTCCTAGCATTGATGACTAAGTTTGACTTAAAACCATCCCTTTGCGAACTTTATAACCAAGTCTCTACAGGACCCTTGTCAAGTGATCACTAAGTTCTGGTCGTTGAGATCTACAAACTCTATAGATACCACCCCATTCATGATAAGCTCACGAATCATGCTTATGTCCGACACCTAAGTGTCTAGACTTACCATTGTACATCTGGCTATAAGCCTTAGCCAATGTAATTTGCACTATCACACGGATAAAATAGGTGCTATAGGTTTAGGCCACAATGGAATCTCAAGGAGCAAGTTTTTCAACCATTCGACTTCTTTACGGTATGCTAAAGCCACAAATTCATATTCCATTGTTGAACTGGTGATGCAAGTTTGTTTCTTGGATGCCCAAGAAATTGCACCTCCACCAAGTAGGAATACCCAACCCATCGGTAGGCGAGTTGTCTTGGTATTATCGATCCAACTTGCATCGATGTAACCTTCCAACAGCGATGGGTAACGATATGAGAGACTATAATCCATAGTTCTTCAAATACTTGATACCCTTTGAGCTGCTTGCGGTGATGAGCACTAGGATTACTAGTATACCGTCAATTTTCCCATTGCAAAACCAATATTAGGTCTTGTACAAGTCATGGCATACATCGTACCAATTACCTAGATTACTCAAGTTGAATCACCTTGCCATGATTAGGCATGACTTCTCACAAGTATCCATAGGTGTACTTTCATCGAGTACAATCAAAGTAATTGATTTCAAAGACCTTCTCAATATAATGAGAGATAGAAATTCTTTTACTTTCATGTTTAATCCTTATACCAAGGATAACATCGGCCTCCCCCATGTCTTTCATGGAGAACCTTGATGACAAAAATTCCTTTGTCAAGTCAACTTTGATTTTGATAGTGCCAAAGATCAACATGTCATCAACATATAGACAAATGATGACTCCTTTACGGAATCATCAAATTTGCTATATACACATTTGTCACGACTGGTTAAGAACATAACCACTGAATAAGACAAACCACTTCATCAAAGTTTTGATGCCATTGCTTAGGTTCTGCTTAAGTCCATAGACTTAATCCTTTACACACCTTGTTTTCATTGTCGGCAAGATGAAGCCATGAGGTTGGTTCATATAAACCTCCTCATCCCATTCACCATTCAAGAAAGCTTCACATCCATCGATGAATAATCGATTGTGAATAGATGCCATAGCAATGCTTATGATCTTACGTCTGAGCCACGGGGCATAAGTATCAAAATAGTCTATCCCCGACTTTTGTTTAAAGCCCTGAATAACTAATCTAGCCTTGAACTTTTCAATAGTCCCATCTACCTTCATTTTTCTTTTGAAAATCCATTTGCAACCTAGAGGTTTGCAACCACGAGGTAGATCAACCAACACCCAAGTGTTGTTCCCCATGATGGAATCCATCTCATCATTGATTGCTTCTTTCAAAAAAGCAATATCCTGGGACTTCATTGCTTCTTCAAATGTCTTAGGATCATCCTCAACAATGAAGCAATAGGAGTATTGGTTTGAGACCTCATCCCTTGTTCCTTCAACCAAGTATAGTTGAAACTCAGGTCCAAATGACTTTGGAGTCGACCTTTTGCTTTTTCTAAGCACAGGGTTCAGTTGTTGAACCACAACCTCATCGGGGACCAGCGATGGTTCATCATCGAGGACCTCTGATACACCGGTGTCATGAGTTCCATTAGGAATCCTCGACTTGGTCTAGGGATGATGAGAATCTATTCTCATCAAAATCTGCATCCTTGATTCAATTATTGTGTTAATTGAAACATGTTCATTAGGTTCAATAACATAGAACCTAAAAGCCTTGGAATGCTCTGATATCCAACAAAGATCGCATCAATGCCTCTTTCACCCAAAGTCTTTTGCTTTGGATCGGGAGATCTTACAACAAATTTACAACCCCAAACCTGAGATAGTTCAGGTTGGGTTTCCTTTAGTCGAGTTCATAAGGGGGTAACCTTCTTCCTTTTGTTGGGAACCCTATTTAATAAATAGCAAAATTTATTAACATAGCTTCACCCCAGAACCCTTGACTCAGTCCTGAATTGGATAACATGGAATTAACCATCTCTTCAAGACCTGCTTTTTTCCTTCGTAAATACCATTTTCTTTGAGGAGTATAAAAGGAAGCCAAGTTTCATGGATTATTCCAACAGATCAAAAATAATGTGATCCATGTACTCACCTCCTATCAGCCTTAATCTTTGATCAAGACCAAGTTGTAATTCAACTTCAATTTTAAACACTTTGAATTTATCTAATACTTCATCCTTTGTATGTAACAAATAAACATAACAAAACCTAGAAGCATCATCAATAAATGTCACAAAGTACTTTTATTCCCCAAAGAAGAGTGGCATGCAAATCACACAGTCATGTGAATAAGCTCAAGATCTTAGTCTCACGACTAACACCACGAAAGGGTTTCTTGTTATCTTGGTCAACATGCAAGCTTTACACTTTTAGTGTCCATTCAAAAGAAGGGATTAAACCATCCCTAGACATATCTTGCATTCTTTTATAGTGAACATGACCAAGTCTAGCATGCCAAAGGGTAGAATCACTCTGATCATATGTGGTCACAAAGTCGAAATAACACTTGCCGTGGTAATATTAAGAACATTTGATTACATAAATAGCCAAAATCAATAAAAACACCACATTTAGAAAGAACAAATTTATCAGATTCAATAACTTGTTTATATCCATGATTATTCAAAACACTACTTGAAACCAAGTTTTTCCTTATATCGGGAACATGAATAACATTAAACAAAGTTACAATCTTTCCATAACTAAATTTAAGATCTACACAACCACCCATGCACCAAAGTTTGACTCATTTCCCATGTGGAGAATAGAACCATCATTTAGTGACTCATAAGTCTTGAACCAGCTTCTATCTTTACACACATGAATTGTTGCACGAGTCAACCCACCGCATACATCATCATCACGCACATAAAAAGATTGATACATATCTAACATAATAAATCTTGAAAAGACTTATTAAACATATTCGACCTTTGTTGAGTTAATTTGAACCACCACCCCTGAACCATTAGTGTTGATCCATTGGCTTTACCACCAATTTTAACACCCTTGCGGTCCTTTTAATGTGACTGTTTGCCACATTTCCAACAAGTAGGTGTTGCCTTCTTGTTTGGATCTTCCACCTGTGTTATCATGATATTTGCGTTTGCCTTTGTTGTCATTGTATCTGGTGGAGTTGTTATGCTCCACCATATTGACAAATGATGCACCAAGATGCAATATTACTCTTTGGCTTGTCATTATCAAGACCTTGAGATTCCTCAATGTGCGTGCGGTCATGATAGCGCCAACTTCAACAAGAGTTAACTCCGCCTTCATATGTTTCAAGGTATGCTTGAAATCTTTCCATGAAGGAGGAAGTTTGTCAATGACACACGAGACTTTGATAGCCTCATCCATGTTCATTTGGTGTTGTGTAAACCTTCCAAGTATTCCAAGAAGTTCATTGTATTGTTCCATAGCGGTCTTGAATCGGCCATTTTGTAATTTGTGAAATTACTAACAAGAACTTACTTGATGTATCCTCACCATTATTGGCATCAAGGAATCCCACGCTTTGGAAGATTCAAAGTTCGATAAATATCAAACAAAGAATCGACATACCATTGAATAAGACCTCTCATATGTAGTCATCATTCTCCCATTTGCTCCTCCTCCGACCGCTCCACGGTAGCATCATACCATCATCGTGAATAGGTGTGGTTAGCACATACACCACACTCATGCTTGGCGGCAAAGAAGTGCATCTTCTTCTGCCACCTCCTAAAGTCCACCCCTTCAAACTTGTCAAGCTTGGCAAAGTTTCCAAGCCATGTGTTTCATGCGTGATTGCCATTGATTATCACAAAATAGTTTACTTTGATTGTTGGAGGTTATTAGCTCGTGCGGGTTAGATAATCAATTCGAGTAAACAAGCAACAATTGAGAAACAAATACCACGAGGTGGTTACCGGATATCACTTGGAATCGTGTGATCACTTTCCAAAGTAAACTATTACGACCCTAATGCTTTTGGGTATCCGCGAATATCTACTTGGGATAAGACCAAATGTAGTTATAGAATTAGGCACAATTCTATAACCCTTTTAAGCTATAAGTGTTTAGTGCTTTCTCGCGGTGTTTTCATGCATAATCAGATATCCTATTTATAGGATAATCCTCTTGGCTAATTCAATGGAATTATGAGTATTAATCGGCCCATTAATAGCCTCATAATTATCCCCATTATAGCCGTTAGTGGTTACATGACCAATTAAGCGTGGTCATTAAGCGCAAGCTAAACCGCCACTTGAATATGTCAAAGCGTTACAAGCTTTTAGTACTTTCATAGTGCTATCGTGGTTACACCGCCTTGCTTGAGTTAGCTGCGCTGTAAACCCCATGGAAACACCGATCCACGTTGAAGTATCTTGCCAAGGGAAACAACGATAATCGTTAGCAACCAACAATTACTTTCACCAAGCACTACCAATACAAACCACTACAAGAGTCAGTGTGTTCATGGACCTTATGGGTGTACACTCCGTACCTCGTAACCCATTACAAGGTGTGAACTATTGCCGCAAGTGCACTAAATTTTCCAACAGTTTGGGTCCTGAAAGTTGGTGGTGCGCTCAAGGGTTATGATACCCAGATTTTCGAAGAATAGAGTTGCTCATTATGGATGAGGTTCTTTGAACCTGTTTTTATTTACATTTAGATTGTTTTTTAAATGTAATTGTTAGTTCTAGCATTTGGCTATGTAGTTGTTCTGCATTTTGCAGTAGATGTCGCCTATGTAATGGGATGAGGGCATGGGATTCACCTATGTCAATTGTACTTCAATATTTTTTGGCGTAATGAATTTTATCGGGGTGAATAAACCCTTTTACCCAAAGTTTTGTGAAATAGAATTCAAGTCGACACAAGAAAGGAAGAAGGACAAGAAGTATGCGAAGAAGAGCATGAAGATTTGAAGAACAAGACTTAAACAATTAGGGGGAATTGACGCATGATAATTGCATAAGTCATGTTGGTACAATATGTAGCAAAACAAAAGCTTAAGGGCTAAACTAGTTAGTTTTTTAGTTAATAACCGAATGGTGGTTATTGGTAGCTATAAGTTAGTTATGGTAGTTAGTTACAAGTGGTTGTACCTGTTGGTGAAGGGACACAACGGTTCATGTACTATAAATAGGAGTCGAATGTAAACGTTGTAAAGTGTGTCTCATAATACAATGTAACTTCTTGTCAATCTTGTTGATAATTTCGATCCTAGATATCAATAGACCTGTGCAAAAAAGTTGTCTCTAGAAAGATTTAAGGCAACAAGACCCAAAAGATTGGTGATTTCGCCTGGTATTTCTCCGCTGAACATATTGCTAGAAAGATCAAGGCTAGTTACAAGGCCGAAGGTACTGCTGTACTCATATTTCATCCCCTTCCATGCCAACAATACCTTAAATGCATTTGTAGCTCCACTGAGAGATAGCCTGGTTCGCGCCAACCCAACAATATGTACCCTAAAATGCAACGGTTTTTCTTAGTCATGGATTGCTGTGGCATCTGGGAATGGTTCCTGAGATATTGTTAACAGAGATGTCCAAGATCTGAAAATTTTCAAGCCTGCATAGGCTTGTAAGAATGGTCCCCTGAAACCCATTGGATGGTAAGCTAAGAACATGCAAATTTATTCTCTCTAGCAAAAAAAGGAGAAACTGGTTCCCTGACTATTTGATCCGAAATACCTACATCGATCCTAAACTATATTGTTTTTTAATCATTCTCTATCATGCGTCGGTGGATACTTTGTTGGAAACTATAATCCATTATAACCTATTAATCTTTGTGGCAAATAAAAGGCCGCATAATTTCTGTTTTAGGCTGCAAAGTGGACACACAAACAGAAGTATCAGAAGGCAGTTAATAAAACGGTTAGATTAGTTAGATAGTTAGTTATTTACAGTCATTATGAAAGGACATGTGTGTTGGTCAATCTTGAACCATCACATCCTTTCTCATCATACCTATTCGTTTAATATATATATGTATGTATCTGTAACAAACATGTTAACCCCATTCGACTATATAATATCATATTTTAAAGGGTAATGTCATGGACAAACAAGGGCTATTGTTGATGTCAGAGTAAGGTTATGGCCATTTTAATGATTCAAGAATACAGATGGTAGGTTCATGATTTTAAGGCCGGTGGTTTTATGTTTAAAATTTTTTTTGGGGTAAAAAGGTTAATTCACACCGGTAAAATTCATTACACCAAAAAAATTGAAGTACAATTGACATGGGTGAATCCCATGCCCTCAGCCCATTACATAGGCGCCAACAACTGCAAAATGCAGTACAATAAAACTAACGATTACATTTAAAGAAACAATCTAAATGTAAATAAAACATGTTCAAAGAACCTCATCCATAGTGAGCAACTCTATTCTTCAAGAATATGCATAACATAACCTTGAGCGCACCACCAACTTCCACGATCACAAACATTGGAAAATAGCGTAAACACTGAGTCATCAGCAGATACCCCGCTACACCGTATACCAAACATCCACTTGGTTGTAGCATCGTCAATGACACCACCCACCACCGCTACCAATACAACCCCAAACCGAATAGAAGCACGATGTCTACTATTATTGTTAACCAAGAATAATCGCAGAAAAACATAAAAACAGTATGCTATTCGGATCAGAAACTAGATAGTAGGGTTTACAAACCATAACTTCCAATAGCATTCACAATCGACCACTAGAAACAAATTCTTCCCAAGAAAAAGATCGAAAGGAACCCGAGTAATCCAACCATGCCATCAACAAACAATCATCGCATCACATGACACAATCAGAGAAACAAATGCAGTTTAACCAAACCGCAACTTAACAATACCGACTGTAGTAATAACGTGTACGGAGAAGAAGCAATAAATATAATCCATGTACTAAAAGCTTCATCATGAAACACCATAACCACGACATAGTCAGTCACCAAATGCGACCAACACACTCACCACCCTATGATCCAACATCTGCACTTAGAATGCAGATCGTATCCAAGGTAAGTGAAAATAGGGGGTAACATCAACCCTAACGTCTCATAAATCAACTCACAAGATCCACTAACTAATGAGCCAATCCGCAACTGATCTGTGAAAGTGTAGTAATTAGGGTTTTTGAACAAGAGTACCCATAAACTTGACTTACGTCTCTCAAAAACCCAAAAGCAGAATCACTTACATCTGATGAGGAATATTCAATGTTCGTGCAGATGTACATCATCACCAAACAATAACAAATAAGATGAAAAAGAAACAAAACCCTAAAATACATGATTCTATTTAGCGTTAGACCCATATATCCATAGCAGCAATCGACCATAAACAAAAAAGCAGAGAGGTTTTTTGAATCAGAATACCATAGTCGACCCCCAAAAAAATACACCAGATCATATCTATAATAAGAATCAGTTTAATAAAAATCAAACCGACTAGAAAGAGATACCATGAATAGGAATATGATCATATAGAAACATATGCACCAAAACCCTAAAGAAAAACAATGATACATAATAAAGAGTTGTTAGGGTTTCGGTGAATTGCAGCCCACCACCTCTTTAGAGACACAACCCAAAACCGATTGCATACCAATGAATCGAATATTCATAAGTAGAGAGGCATTTGAGGCTGATGCGAGGCCGCTTAGGGCCTGAGGTGAAACCATTTAAGCCTGATGTGAGGCCTCTTGGTTCGAAGTTAAGCCGTTTGAGGCTGTTGTGAGGCCGCTTGGGGCGAAGTTAAGTTGTTTGAGGCTGTTGCGAGGCAGCTAGGGGTCGAAGTCAAGCTGTTTGAGGCTAATGTGAGGCCATTCGGGGCTAACGTTAATTCATTTGAGGCTGATGTAAGGCTGCGTGGGGGCCGAAGTTAAGCCATTTGAGGATAATGTGAGGCCGCTTGGGGCCTAAGGTTAAGTCGTTTGAGGCTGTTATGAGGTCGCTTAGGGCTGAAGTTAAGCCATTTTAGGCTGATGTGAGGCTGCTTGGTGCGAAGTTAAGTCGCTTGAGGCTAATGTGAGTCCGCTTGGGCCGAAGTTAAGGCATTTGAGGCTGATGTGAGGCCGTTGAGGCTTCAGATTAAGCCGTTTGAGGCTTTGTAAGGCCACTTGGGGCCCAAGTTAAGCCATTTGAGGCTCATGTAAGGCCGCTTGGGGCCTAAGGTTAAGCTGTTTGAACACTGATGTGATACCGCTCGGGGCCAAAGTTAAGCCATTTGAGGCTGATGCGAGGCTGCTTAGGGCCTAAGGTTAAGCTGTTTGAGGCTGATGTGAGGCCTCTTGGGGCCGAAGTTAAGCCGTTTGTGGCTAATGTGAGGCCTCTTAGGGCCTAAGTTTAAGCCGTTGAGATTGTTGTGAAGCCGCTTGGGGTCGAATTTAAGTCATTTGATGCTGATGACAAGCCATGTGTGGCTGAGGTTGAAGCATACAAGGCTTTATCATGAAAATTTTTTTTTGGGTAAAGGGTTTTCCCGGTAAATGTATTACTCCAAAAAAATGTTTAAGTACAAAGGATATGGGTGAAGTCCTATATCTCAGCTCGTTACATAGGCGGTAAAGCTAATAAATCAAGACACTTCCTATCATTTAAAACAAGAAAACAAACAACTACTCACTAGATTACATTTGACACAAAACCAAACATAAACTATCGTCTAAGGTTCTTAGGAATCCTTATGTCATAGGAATCACAAAAGGCAATTTCACTAGCAGAAAGCTTTTCGTGGACTTCATCATCAACATCATAAAGATCATCATCATAGGGGTCATCTTCATAACTCTCCCTCCAATTTTCTAATAAACTCTTCTGCCCCCCACCTCCATTTCCACTCCCACCCTTAGAAGAACTAGCCACAACAGGCATACCAAATGCTAAAAAATTAGCCATAATGTTATCACAAGATGCAACCTCATCTTCACTAACATGATCACCCGGATAATTAACCTTTTTTAGAGTAGCTTTCCCATCAATAATTAGCTTTTCAAATTTCTCAATTTTTTTAACAATAGGAGTAGTACAAGGAATATCATTCTCAACAGTATCGTCCATATCAAGAGCATCAAAAGGGTTTGATGTAGCCATATTCGTCCCACTCGTACTTGCCTCATTAGCGTTATTTTCCTTAGTAGCACCCGGCATCTTCGACACAGCTATATACACCTTCTTAGACGTAGAAGGGCTAAATTTGGCCCCTTTACCCACATCAATACCATGAAACAGCTTTTTCTGAGGCATTTGAACTCCAAACTTCTTTTCTTTAACCTTACGATTCTTAACCTCAGTGAAACCGTCATCAGTCTTATCTAAAGTAGTAGAAGCTTTAGTTGCCCCATTATTGTCCCTTAACACATTTTTGACACTTAATACGATCATGCCCAAAAACTTTACACACATCACAATGAGGAGGCGTCCATTCATATTCAACTTTAATGATCTCCGTAGTATAGCCACTATCATCCTCATTAGGAATAGCAAGACTAACTTCACTTTTAAAAATAGAATCTGCATTAAGTTTAACTAGAGCACATGCAAAAATAATACGTCCCCATGAATCGACACACACGGAACTTGTAAAAGCATTCATCATAACATATTCCCCTACTTGCGTAGCAATCAAGCTCAAACCATCCTCTGAATTAGCAAGCCTCAGAACATTATGCATTTTGATCCAAACCGGTACCTTGTTACCTCGCTCCTAAATAAGGGATAAAGTGGAAGTCCATTTGTTAAGGATAATAGGCGAGTTACGTATAATCCAAGGACCTCGTTCCTCACCCTCCTTGGTAGCAAACATAAAAAGAAACACATCATCACCATTCCTTCATCCGCTTTTGCGAACCAAACTTTCCAATGTATTAGTAAAATAATTCTGAACTAAAGGAAAAGCAATGGTCTTACCAAGAAAGTAACCAACAAGTGTGTTATCATACCAACTTAAACCTTCTTCATAGCAGCCATAGGGAACATTGTGTCATGATTATTCACACGATTCTCATTAACTAATTATCTAAAATTCACTCTCGGAACAGTGCGTGTAGCATTAACGACATTGGCAAAAGATGAATTCTTCACAAACCGTCGATGTAGAATCAACATTAGATGTACTAGTAGGATTAGACAAAAAATTAACTTGTTGTATCCCACGAGAAGTATTTTCCCCCACATTAAAAGCACCTACCTCACGATTAGGTACAACTCCCACCTTATTCAGACCGGTGGTAAGCACGGGTGAATCATGAGCATTCATGTCCACAAGAATAACCAAATTAACATCACCGTCTTCATCAGTCCAATCATCAATAATAGGACCCTTATTCAAACAAACATTAGGATCATTCCTACCCACATCAATATTAGTACCTGAATTAATCGCAACCGACTCACTTTTATAGTTATTCACATCAATACCGCTAAGGTCAGCGGTGTTTTTATTACGCATCAAATCTTCACCTTACAAAGAAGCTTGATCGGCCAAGCTTGTAAAATAACCATCATTCTTCATTCTAGTTTGATCGGCCACAGAACCATTCAATGCACTAGTTTTAAGCAAGAACCCTTTTTCCATCCCTCCTAACCCACAAAAAAATCTAAGACCACAAATAACAACCAACATGTAGCACAAGGACAATAACGAGATGAGAAAACCTTAACACGAAGTTAGGGTTTTAAACGGTTGCGCACTGTTAGTTTTATGGATATAAATTAGTAGATGTGAGTTACGATCGAACTTGAGACCACGGGATTGCACACTTTACGTATGAGAATTAAAGTTAATAATTAAATGTAATAGTTATATTAATTTATTAATTAAACGAAATAACATAACGGGCGTTAAGTAATTAACTGTAATGGACTAACGGACGTTAAATGTAATTGGAAAAGGACTAGATTGCAAATATTGGGAAGGTTCTGGAATCCCTTGTGGGATGTTAGCACCTATCGGCCACGAGGACCCAACCCAACCCAACTCAAACTCAAACTTGTTCACCAAGTTTAGTTTTGTATATATACAATGCTAGGGGTCTTGTGTTTTGCATCTCTTGTACTCATTAAGCTAAACCTAAAATTTGTTTGTGTGTTTTCTTGCTTGAAACCGATCGTACAGCACCCAAGGGTGTCGATCCCTTAATTTTCCAATCTCAAGTTATTTGTTTGATTAAAACTAGCATTCCTTTAATTCGGTATAGTACGTGTGTACAAGAAAGTGGTACTAACACATTATTGTTAGTATTCTAGGATTGAATTACAAAACGGTAAGGGGTAATTCACATAATCCTATAAACCCTAATTAGGGTTTATCAAATTGCTAGTTTTGTGGATTTGATTCTTGTTCGGCTAGAATCAAGAAAGGTTCGCATATTCTTACTTATGTTAATTAATTATTCGTTAATATTTTCTATACGCTTCCGCATGTATACTTTGATGTTTTGTGTTTTATTTATTGAATGTCATGATATATAATTCCAACAGTGGCATCACGAGCCATTGGTTTTAATGAGTAATTAATTACATAAACAATTAAAAAAACGTATATGGTATGATGTTTGATGTGATTAATCTAGGGTTTTGGTTTATAATTTTTTTTGGTCGATTTATTTTATTATGGGGCGTAGCCCATTATTTTTTTTGGTGGACCACTTTTAAATTTTTTTTAGGGTTTTAAAATTTTTTGTTAACCTTATCGAAACCTAGAATGAATATATATGTTACGTGATTAATTCATGAATAATATGTTATGTGACATGGAATTATTATATGCGATCTTGTGACTAATTGTATAATTGTTATGATTTATCCATGATGATACATGCATGTTTGTCATGGATAGTTACATGGATATTGTTTAATTGTTAAGATATTTAATCACATGTTTATTTATAATAAATCTTGAATTGGGGAAGACTCCAATTATATATTAATGAACCAATTATGTGCAATTTGGTATATTTTAATTAAGGGTTTACGCAATCGATTCGTCGATGTATGTGGCTCACTTTCTATTGCTGGAGTGAAAGCCCTAATTAATATATATACATTAATTTAACCTAGATATTGATTATTAATAGGATTTATCGAATAAGTTGCATGTGGCTACTTGTTTACACGTATTAATTGTTAGTTATGTGTGCATTGTTATTTAGTTGTTTATTTTTTATTTGTTTACTTGTTTGTTTATTATGTATGACAGTTTTAAGCAGAGGGTAATTTTGAATAGAAAAATAATACGGACTAAACAATGGCGAAATTTGATTTGTTTTTGAAGAGTTAAGTTTTATATAGTTTAATTGATTGATGATTTTGGTATAAAAAGTGAGAACGGCTCACCCAATTTGACGGACTGTGTGGGAAGTACTAGGAGGGGAGCGCATTAAATTGTGACCCTAAAGAGGGAGGTTATTGCTTCAGCGCTGACCAAACTCTCCGCTTGCTTGCGAGTCAAATTGGAGTTACCAAGTAGGCTATGCGTACAAAATCATGTTAAGGGCGAATTAGCTTTAATTCCATGCGCCACTTCGGTTGTAATTACCCGAAACACTAAGTGTTTACACTTATGCAAAAGTACGGTATAATGGACGATAATTAAAGGTAAATTCCTTGATTGGCGAAACCAATACCTCAATCAAAACTTTGATAATTTGATCTTTACGAATTGGTAATAAAAAGTTTTTTATTAAATTTTATGCTACAAGATGAATGCATGACATCTTTGTACATATTTGATTTGACCACATAAAATCAAAACTAGTACCCTTTATAAATTAAGTTATATGGCATCTAATTAAAAGGAACACTTGAAGTTGCAATTTACGTCATGTCAGAACTTGGCGAGATTGTGATGGAGAGGTAAATCTTTATGTAAAGTCAGACCATACATGAACATATTTGCAGTTCTTTAAGTTAGACACTTAAATTGAGTAGGAAGTGGGAACTGGACTCAAGGCATTAGATGGGATGAAACATGTTTATATTTGCAATAGCGTTGGAAAATATAAATCCCATAATGATCTAGGAATTGGAAATTGTTTGCCAATTATTGTTTGACAGATTACCTTATATGTGCTTTCGTTACTAGCAGATCAACTAATGTAATGAACCTATGATAATTTGGATCCTAGTTTTCGAGAAAATTATATGGTTATATGTTTATATTACCTTGGGTATATTTTATTTTCTTGAAAAGTGTATTATCGAAAATACTAATACTTGAACTTTTTTCTGCAGAAATGGCTCAAAACAACGATAACACTAGCATTGCACTAAGTTCTGCGTTCAGAAGTTTTTTTGATCGGGAAAAGTTGACTGGCTCTAAGAATTTCAATGATTGGCACCGCTCTTTGAGAATTGTCTGTAGAGTTGCTGATCGGTTGAACTATCTGTACACGCCTTGTCCTGCTGAACCAACACCTGACGCACCTCAAGCGGAAAAGGATGCTTGGAAAATTGAGTATAAGCGTCATAATGATGTGGCTTGCATAATGTTGGGAATGATGGAACCTGCTCTTCAAAAGCAGTTCAAAAACTATTTCCCATTTGTTATGCTCGATGAACTTCGAACTATGTTCGAGAAACCAGTTGCTGTCAAAATTTATGATTTGATCGATGCATTACACAGCTGCAAGCAGGGAGAGGGTAAACCCGTAAGTGCTCATGTACTGGAAATGAAAGGTTACGTGGACCAATTAAGGGAACTTGGCAAAACTTATGAAGATGACATGGCCGTGAACTTGATCAATAGATCCCTTAACAAGGATTTCAATGGTTTTGTTGGGAACTTCAATATGCCTTTGCATGGGGAAGACAGTTACTGACCTACACGCATTGCTAATTGACTATGAAAAAGTGTTACCTCAGAAGGCTCCTACTCCCCAGGTACTGGCTATTCAGGGTGGAAGTATTAATAAGCCAAAACCGCAGCGTGCGAACAACAAGAAGGGGAAGGGTAAGGGAAAGGTTGATAAAGGTAAATAGGTTATGGCCTATCACCATGAACCCAAGAAGAACCATACTCCAAGGAAGGAAAATCCTAAAAAGGATCAAGCTTGCCACTACTGCAAAGTAGTGGGCCACTGGAAGAGAAACTGTGCTCTCTACCTCGATGATTTGCGGAATCATAAGATCAAGAATTCTGGGTCCATGGGCGCCAGTACTTGTGTATCTTATGTGTAATTGAATTATTTACACTAAATCATAAAAATTCCTGGGTATATGATATTGGATGTGGTATTCACATTTGTAATACACTACAGGGGTTTAGAGTGGAAAGGAAGCTGCCCTATGAGGAGTAATATATGTACGTGGGAAATGGCACACATGCAGCTGTTGAAGCCATAGGAACGTTTAGTTTAGTATTGCCTTCGGCTTAGTAATCGTTATTGAACAATTGTTATTATGCACCTTCTATAATTAGAGGTGTTGTTTCCTTTTCAGTTTTGTTGGATGATGGTTTTACTCATACTATTTCACGTAATGGAATTTCTGTTTCTTTAAATGGTGTATTTTATTTTAATGCGATTACTGTGAATGGTGTGTTTGAAATTGATGCGATTGGAAATGAATCTAACAAATATAATAATTCGATGTTTAGCATCAATAAGAAAATAAAGTTGGACTTGAATTCTTTTTATCTTTGGCATTGTAGACTTGCTCATATAGGCAAGGCTCGCATGCAAAAGCTACAACAAGAAGGGCTTTTGCAAAGTATCAATGATGAAACATTTGATAAATGTGAGTTATGCATATCTGGGAAGATGACGAAGAAACCTTTTCATACCAATATGGAGAGGGCATCTGATCTACTTGGTCTTATTCATACTAATGTGTGTGGACCACTTAGACATGTGTCAAAGAGAGGTGCTAGCTACTTCTTAACCTTTACTGATGATTTCAGCCGTTATGGTTATGTTTATTTACTTAAACATAAACATGAGGTGTTTGAAACATTTAAGGTTTTAAAAGCGGAAGTAGAACTGCAATTGGGAAAGAAGATTAAAGCTCTTCGATCCGATGGAGGAGGTGAATATTTAAGCCAAGAGTTTAAAGATTACTTAGCTGAGAATGAAATTGTCCAGAATCTAACTTCTCCATATACTCCACAACAAAATGGTGTATCTGAGAGAAGAAATCGTACATTGTTGGACATGATACGATCTATGTTTAATCTTACTACTCTACCTTTATCCTTTTGGGATTATGCTTTAGAATCAGCTGTTCGCATTCTAAATATGGTTCCCACAAAGAAGGTTGATAAGACACCATATGAAATATGGCATGGTAAAGCTCCTAACCTGTCTTATTTAAAGGTCTGGGGTGCGTATGTTAGACGTGACTCGGCAGATAAACTCCAACAAAGATTTGTAAAGTGTATCTTCGTAGGATACCCTAAGGAAACTATGGGTTACTACTTCTACTATTCAACTGAAAATAAAGTAATTGTTGCTACGTATGGAGATTTTCTTGAAAATGATCTCGTATCTCAAGAATTCAGTGGGAGAGTTTATGATCTGGAAGATGATCAAGAAGACGCATTACCTTCTGAAAACACTAATGTACTTCCGGTAGAACCTGATAGTCTGGGTCCTCCACCAGAAGTTGAAGTGATTCCCGTTCGTAGATCCGTAAGGTCTACGCGTGCACCTGAACGTCTATGTCTTAACGTAGAGGTTGAGGAATCTATGTTAGGAGATCTTGGAGAGCCTACTAGTTATAAAGCTTCCATGGCAAGTCCTGAAAAGGACAAATGGCAGGTTACAATGAATGGGGAAATGCAATCCATGAGAGAAAATGAAGTCCAGGAAGAGGTCTATTTACCTCCAAACGCCAAGGTGGTTGGAAGTAAGTTGCTCTATAAAATTAAGACTGACATGGATGGCAATATACACGTCTATAAAGCTCGTCTAGTTGCGCAAGGTTTTACTCAAACTTATGGCATAGATTACGAGGAGACCTTTTCTCCTGTAGCAGACATTAGAGCTATTAGAATTCTCATAGCTATAGCAGCGTACTATGACTATGAGATATGGCAGATGGATGTCAAAACCGCCTTCTTGAATGGTCGCTTAGATGAAGACATCTATATAAAGCAACCTGAGGGGTTCGTGAATCCACAATTTCCAAAACGTGTGTGCAAACTTCAAAGGTCCATTTATGGATTGAAGCAAGTATCAAGGCAATGGAATAAGAGATTTGATGATGAAATCAAAAGGTATGGATTTATTCAAAATCTTGATGAGCGATGTGTATATCACAAAGTTAGTGGGAGTGATGTAATTTTCCTTATTCTTTATGTCGATGACATATTAATTATGGGAAAAGACATTCCAAGTTTGCAAAATGTTAAGGCATATCTTGGGAAGTGTTTTTCCGTGAAGGATTTAGGAGAAACTCCATACATTCTGGCAATCAAGATTTACTGCGATAGGTCAAAGCGGTTAATTGGTTTAAGTCAAAGCGCTTACATTGATAAAATATTGAAGAGATTCAATATGAAAAATTCCAAGAAAGGATATTTGCCGATGGAAGTAAAGCATGGCTTATGTAGCGATATGTGTGCATCAACACCTGCTGAGGTGACACGCATGCAAAAAGTTCCTTATGCTTCGGCAGTAGGATCTATTATGTATGTTGGGAGATGCACAAGGCCGGATGTAGCGTTCGCCGAACATGACGGTCGATATCAACAGAATCCGGGTGAACTTCACTGACTGCTTGTTAAAAATATTCTAAAGTATCTTAGGAATACGAAAGATATGTTTTTAGTGTATGGTGGAAATCCAGACACAGAGCTTGGTGTTACAGGTTAATGGGATGCGTCCTGGGAGTGTGATAAAGATGATACGAAGTCTTAGACGGGTTATGTCTTTGTCATCAATGGAGGAGCAGTTGATTGGAAGAGCAAGAAGCAGAGTACGATTGTGATGTTTGCGACAGAAGCCGAATACATAGCTGCTTTGGAAGCTGCAATGGAGGTTGTTTGGATTAGGAAATTCATTTCAGGGTTTGGTGTTATGCCTTCAATTGAATCACCTATTGATATGTATTGTGACAATTCTGTTGCAATCATATTTGCCAATGAACCTGGAGTCATGAAGGGCACCAGACATTTTCTACGAAAGTATCACTATGTTCGGGAACAAATCCGCGAAGGTGAAATTAATTATTGAAAGTTCACACAGATGACAACTTAGCTGATCCTTTAACTAAGGCTTTGGCTAGAGACAAGCTTTTTGGACTTGCCAATGGAATTGGACTTCGTTTAGCTAATAGATAGTTTCATGCAGAACTGTGATTAGTATTTGGATAAAGGATATTGTAAACATTTATTATTTTGATGAAATAAATTTGGATTATGTTTATTTTCATTTATAATATTGTTGTCCTATATTTGCATGTTTAATCCATGAGTAACTATGTTATTCTAAATTGTCCGTTGTCGATTCATGATATGGGAGTATCATTAAATTAAGACAAATCTGAGAGATGTGGTAGAATATACTTGAAAGTATATTGATGAGAATGCATATCAATTTCAGATGATATTCAATGAATTGAATATAGTACTTATCCCAACTACATAATTTACTTTGTGGATATTGTTATAAGTAAATTATAAATAGTTATCCTCATACTTGAGATACCAGATAAGTGTCATGAATGTAGTTCATTTCTGTGGAATAACTTAACGCTATACGTAACTAGTAGTTATAAGGGTTGTTTTCAGAAATGTTACAAAGTTTGTGGGTTAGTCTTGTAGTCAAGATAGAATTTGTTCCTTCAAATTTATTTGGAGTTTAATACTGCTGGACCCCTCATAGGGTTAACAAGATGTTTGTTCGGCCGCACCCAAAATCTCTCCTAAATAAGCTTAGAAGATTTGGTAATCTTGGTCAATCATTTATAACGAGAAACAAAATAGTTTAATAAAGAATGACTTAATTCAATATCTTTATTTAACGTGGTATTAAAAACAAAAAGATAATAATAATGAGAAATCATTAAAAGGTTTTCCAGGATCCTTACTTGAGTCGTACTAGAAGCATCGAAGTGTTGCTAGACGCTAACCGATGTGATCACTCTATTAAGATATATCCAAGTGGGATCTTTTAGTTTTATGGATATAAATTAGTAGACGTGAGTTAGGATCGAACTCGAGACCGCGGGATTGCACACTTTACGTATGAGAATTAAAGTTAATAATAAAATGTAATAGTTATATTTATTTATTAATTAAACGAAATAACATAACGGGCGTTAAGTAATTAACTGTAATGGACTAACGGACGTTAAATGTAATTGGAAAAGGACTAGATTGCAAATATTGTGAAGGTTCCGGAATCCCTTGTGGGATGTTAGCACCGATCGGCCACAAGGACACAACCCAACCTAACTCAAACTCAAACTTGTTCACCAAGTTTAGTTTAGTATATATACAAGGCTAGGGGTCTTGTGTTTTGCATCTCTTGTACTCATTAAACTAAACCTAAAATTTGTTTGTGTGTTTTCTTGCTTGAAACCGATCGTACAGCACCCAAGGGTGTCGATCCCTTACTTTTCCAATCTCAAGTTATTTGTTGTTGGTGTGTATCTCCCATAACAGGGTTAAGACAATCAGTAGCAACTGCAAATACTACTAGGTGGTTACCGGATATCACTTGGAATCGTGTTATCACTTTCCAAAGTAAACTATTCGACCCTAATGCCTGGGTATCACGAATATCTACTTGGGATAAGACCAAATGTTGGTTATTGAAATAGGCACAAATTAATAACCCTTGCGCTTATAAGTGTTTTGCCTTTTGTTTGTTTCTCCAGTCTATCCATGCTGATGAAAACCATCTCTATTTATAGTAGAGAATACTCACTCCTAGTTAATGGACATTATGGATGATTAACGGCCAATTAATCACTCATAATAAGCCTCCATTATCATAGGAATAGTGGTTACATGACCAATTAAACGAGGTCATAAAACAGTCATAACAACTAATTGAATGAGTCAAAGCTGTTAAAAATTAATCACTGCAACACTACCAGTAGGAACCATTACACTAGCAGCAGGAACCATACACTACCAGCAGGAACCATCAGCAGGAACCATTACACTAGCAGCAGGAACCATAACACTACCAGTAGGAACCATCAGTTACTACACTAGCGGTAGTAACCAATAAACTAGCAGTACAAACCACTATTGAGTCGAGTCAGGGTGTTTAGAGACCTCATGGGTGTACACTCCGTACCTTCTAACCCAAAACCAGGTGTGAACTAATCTCACAAGTGCACTGAATTTACCAACAATCCTCCCCAAATTTAGTTCACTTCTTTTTCAAGAAAAACAAACGTCAAATAAAACATGTGCATAAACGAAAATATCGTGAGGATTTAATTTCCATCTTAGTACATTACACGTTAAAATATTCGAGAATCAGGGTGTTCTAAGAATTGAACCCTTCAACCCATTTGAATACCTGAAGATAAAATACACACAAGTTTTCAAACACTTAAAAGCTCCTGACACTATACCAGCCATGTGTCCATATCCAAATTCTTAAATGTTGTAAGAGCCAAAATTCCAAAGCTCCCTGAAGCGGCAAAACTTCAACATTTACATAGGTGGTTCCTCTTTATTCATGCTCCTGCCAAGCACTTTTTCAAAGAAATTAACCATTAAGAAGTAAAGATTTCATCCTCCTTTTCAACAGGTTCTAAGCACAACCTTGGGATGTAAAATAAAACATGTGCTCCAGTCCATTGAATGTTCAGCTTTCCACATTGAACTCAGCTCCCAAGTTTCCTCAGGAGGGAGTTAGGTGTCCTAGCATTCAGTGACTAAGTTGGACTTAAACCCATCCCTTTAGCAGACTTTATAACCAAGTCTCTAGCCAATCCATTCGTCAAGTGATCAGCTAAATTTTGTTGAGATCTAACAAACTCTATAGATACCACCCCATTCATGATAAGCTCAGGAATCATGCTATGTCTGAAACCTAGGTGTCTAGACTTACCATTGTACATCTGGCTATAAGCCTTAGCCAATGTAGCTGCACTATCACAACGGATATATATAGGTGCTATAGGTTTAGGCCATAATGGAATCTCAAGAAGCAAGTTTTTCAACCATTCAGCTTCTTTACCAGCTGCTAAAGCCACAAATTCATATTCCATTGTTGAACTGGTGATGCAAGTTTGCTTCTTGGATGCCCAAAAATTGCACCTCCACCAAGTAGGAATACCCAGCCACTGGTAGACGAATCGTCTTCATCATTCTTGATCCAAATTGCATCAGTGTATCCTTCCAACACCAAGGATAACCAAGATATGAAAGACTATAGTCCATAGTTCCTTTTAGATACTTCAGTACCCTCTGAATTGCTTGCCAGTGATGAGCACTAAGATTACAAGTATACCTGCTCAGTTTACCCACTGCAAATGCAATATCAGGCCTTGTACAAGTCATGCCATACATCAAGCAGCCAACTACCCTAGAATACTCAAGTTGAGATACAACCTTGCCATTATTAGGCATCAGCTTCTCACAAGTATCCATAGGTGTACTCACTGGAGTACAATCAAAGTAACTGAATTTCCTCAACGCCTTCTCAATATAATGAGACTGAGAGATAGAAATTCTTTTACCTTCATGTTTAATCCTTATACCAAGGATAACATCAGCCTCCCCCATGTCCTTCATGGAGAACCTTGATGACAAAAATTCCTTTGTCAGGTCAACCGGATTTTGGTCAGTGCCAAAGTTCAACATGTCATCAACATATAGACAAATGATGACTCCTTTACCAGATTCATCAAACTTGCTATATACACATTTGTCAGCTTGGTTAAGAACATAACCACTAGACAAAACCACTTCATCAAATTTTTGATGCCCTTGCTTAGGTGCCTGCTTTAGTCCATAAAGAGACATAATCAGTTTACACAACTTTTTTTCATTGTCAGGCAAGATGAAGCCCTGAGGTTGGTTCATATAAACCTCCTCATCCAATTCACCGTTTAAGAAAGCCGTTTTCACATCCGTCTGATGAATAATCAGATTGTGAATTGATGCCAAAGCAATCAGCAGTCTTATGGTACTGATACGAGCCACAGGGGCATAAGTATCAAAATAGTCTATTCCTGAATTTTGTTTAAAGCCTTGAATGACTAGTCTAGCCTTAAACTTTTCAATAGTTCCATCTACCTTCAGTTTCTTTTTGAAAATCCATTTGCAACCTAGAGGTTTGCAACCAGGTGGTAGATCAACCAACACCCAAGTGTTGTTGCCCATGATGGAATCTATCTCATCATTAATTGCTTCTTTCCAGAAAGCAATATCCTGGGACTTCATTGCTTCTTCAAATGTCTTGAGATCATCCTCAACAATGAAGCAATAGGAGTATTGGTCTGAGACCTCATCCCTTATTCCTTTAAATAAGTATAGTTGAAACTCAGGTCCAAACGACTTTGGAGTCCTGACCTTTTTGCTCTTTCTAAGCATGGGTTCAGGTTGTTGAACCACAACCTCATCAGGGACCTCTGATGGTTCTTCATCAGGGATCTCTGATACACCAGTGTCATGAGTTCCATTAGGAATCCTCTAACTTGGTCTAGGGACTGATGAGAATCTATTCTCGTCAAATTTTGCATCCCTTGATTCAATTATGGAGTTAATTGAAACATATTCATTAGGTTCAATAACATAGAACCTAAAAGCCTTGGAATGCTCAGCATAACCAACAAAGATGCAATCAATGCCTCTTTCACCCAAAGTTTTCAACTTTGGATCGGGAGTCTTACAACAGCCCTACAACCCCAAACCTTGAGATAGTTCAGGTTGGGTTTCCTTTAGTCCAGAGTTCATAAGGGGTAACCTTGTTCCTTTTGTTGGGAACCCTATTTAATAAATAGCAAGTGGTTAACATAGCTTCACCCCGAACCCTTGACTCATCTGAATAGGACAACATGGAATTAACCATCCCCTTCAGACCCTGTTTTCCTTCTAGAAATACCATTTTGCTTGAGGAGTATAAGGGGCATCGTTTCATGGATTACACCAACGACTGAAAATACAAAGTATCCATGTACTCACCTTCCCTATCAGTCCTTAATCTTTTGATCAAAGACCCAAGTTGTAATTCAACTTCAGTTTTAAACACTTTGAATTTATCTAATGCTTCATCCTTGGTATGTAACAGATAGACATAACAAAACCTAGAAGCATCATCAATAAATGTCACAAAGTACCTCTTATTCCCCAAAGAGGGAGTGACATGCAAATCACACAGGTCACTGTGTATTAGCTCTAAGAGCTTAGTCTCACGCTTAATGACCGAAAAGGTTTCTTGGTTAGCTTGGTCAACATGCAAGTTTTACACTTTTCAGTGTCCATGTCAAATACTGGGATTAACCCATCCTTAGACATATCTTGCATCCTTTTATAATGAACATGACCAAGTCTAACATGCCAAAGGGTAGAGTTAGTCTGGTCAGAGGTGGTCACAAAGGCTGAATCGTCACTATCAGTGACAATATTAAGCCTGAACATTTGGTTACACAAATAGCCAAAACAAATAAAAACACCACTCTTAGACAAGACAAATTTATCAGATTCAATAACTTGTTTATATCCATGATTATTCAAAACACTACTTGAAACCAAGCTTTTCCTTATATCAGGAACATGAATAACATTAAACAAAGTTACAATATTTCCAGAACTAAATCTAAGATTTACACAACCACCGACCATGCACTAAGGTCGCATTGACTCATTTCCCAAGTGAAGAATAGAACCATCATTCAGTGACTCATAAGTCTTGAACCAGCTTCTATCTTTGCACACATGAACTGTTGCACCAGAGTCAACCCACCATGCAACATCATCATCCTGCACATAATAAGATTCAGATACATATGTAACATAATAAATCTGAAAAGATTTATTAATCATATTCTGACCTTTCAGTGAGTTGGTAGAACCACCACTCCCTGAACCATTAGTGCCTGATCCATTGGCTTTACCACCAACCTTAACACCCTTGCAATCCCTTTTAATGTGACCATATTTACCACATTTCCAACAAGTAGGTGTTACCTTCTTGTTAGGATCTGCCCTTGTTTTGTCATGATATTTGCGTTTTCCTTTATTTTCATTATACCTGGTGGAGTTGTTATGCTCCACCATATTGACAACAGATGCACCAGCAGCATAGCTACTCTTTGGCTTGTCAATATCCTGCACCTTGAGAGATTCCTCAATGCGCAGATGATTGCCCAACTCAACCAGAGTCAATTCCTCTTTCTTATGTTTCAAGGTATGCTTGAAATCTTTCCAAGAAGGAGGGAGTTTGTCAATGACACAAGAGACTGAAATAGCCTCATCCATGAGCATATTGTGTTGTGTAAACCTTCCAAGTATTCCAAGAAGTTCATTGTATTGTTCCATGACTGGTCTTGAATCAGTCATTTTGTAATTTGTGAAATTACTTACAAGAAACTTCTTACTTGATGCATCCTCAGCCATATATTTGGCATCCAAGGAATCCCACAGTTCTTTGGATGATTCAAAGTTCTGATAAATGTCAAACAGAGAATCAGATATACCATTGAGAATTAGACCTCTACAAATGTAGTCATCATTCTCCCATTTGCTCCTCCTCCTGATCTGCTCCACAGTAGCATCATCCCCATCATCAGGAATAAGAGTGGTTAGCACATACACCACACTCATGCTGGAAAGCAAGAAGTGCATCTTCTTCTGCCACCTCCTAAAGTTCACCCCTTCAAACTTGTCCAACTTGGCAAAGTTTGAAGCCATGTGTTTCATTGCAGCAGCAGCCATTGATTATCACAAATAGTTTACTTTGATTTTTGGTGTGTATCTCCCAAAACAAGGTTAAGACAATCAGTAGCAATTGCAAATACCACTAGGTGGTTACCCGATATCACTTGGAATCGTGTTATCACTTTCCAAAGTAAACTATTCGACCCTAATGCCTGGGTATCACGAATATCTACTTGGGATAAGACCAAATGTTGGTTATTGAAATAGGCACAAATCAATAACCCTTGCGCTTATAAGCGTTTAGCCTTTTGTTTGTTTCTCCTGATTTCAGTTTGCTTCTCCAGTCTATCCATGCTGATGAAAACCATCTCTATTTATAGTAGAGAATACTCACTCCTAGTTAATGGACATTATGGATGATTAACGGCCAATTAATCAACTCATAATAAGCCTCCATTATCATAGGAATAGTGGTTACATGACCAATTAAATGTGGTCATAAACCAGTCATAACAACCAATTGAATGAGTCAAAGCAGTTACAAATTAATCACTGCAACACTACCAGTAGGAACCATTACACTAGCAGCAGGAACCATACACTACCAGCAGGAACCATTACACTAGCAGCAGGAACCATAACACTACTAGTAGGAACCATCAGTTACTACACTAGCAGTAATAACCAATCCACTAGCAGTACAAACCGCTATTGAGTCGAGTCTGTTGTTTCAGAGACCTCATGGGTGTACACTCCGTACCTCCTAACCCAAAACCAGGTGTGAACTAATCCCATAAGTGCACTAAATTTACCAACATTTGTTTGATTAAAACTAGCATTCCTTTAATTTGGTATAGTACGTGTATACAAGAAAGTGGTACTAACACATTATTGTTAGTATTCTTGGATTGAATTACAAAACGGTAAGGGGTAATTCACATAATCCTAAAAACCCTATTTAGGTTTCATCAAATTGTTAGTTTTGTGGATTTGATTCTTGTTCTGCTAGAATCAAGAAAGGTACTCATATTCTTACTTATGTTAACTAATTATTCGTTAATATTTCCTATACGCTTCCGCATGTATACTTTGATGTTTTGTGTTTTATTTATTGAATGTCATGATATATAATTCCAACTCGCACAGCTCCTCTATCCACCAGTCATTATGATCGCAACCAAGAAAAAGATAGATCGACTAAACAATATACATGAGATCGATTATAAAATAAGTCAAAGAACCACCGACCTCAAACAATTAATGTAAGATACTGAATTAGATAAGAATTATACACAGCACACCACGACTTCACAACCACAAAGTAACACTAGACAAGGTCGGTATTTGTTCATGCACTAGACAAGGTCGGTATTGCATGCAAAATAAAAACGATAACCACACTAACCCAACTAAAGTTCGACCAATAAAGAATCGGTTGAAAAGAGAAAGAATTGAAGAAAATAGAATGAATGGAACGAACATATGAAAGAAAAATGGAAAGAATGATAATAAAGAAGCTCGAAAATATGATTATGAAAATGTCATTGGGTGAAATAGAAGGGGAAGGCACTTATCATTCAGACGCCTACCCCCAATAAAGGAAGAAGTATTAAGTTGGAACAAAATTTTTGTAGCAATTCTTATAAATAAATGTAGCTGAATACGTATTTGGACAAGAAAGGAAGCTCAATATCATGATGCTTATAGCTAAAAGCCTCAACAAGCTGTACAAGCAAGCAATCTTTTCATGTTTCATCTAACTTTATCTACTCCAAATATTTGTTGGACTTTTTCTTCTTTTTTTAATAAAAGTTTTTACATCCGGTTAATATATTACTCCAAAAAACATTTAAGTACATAAGATGCGGGTGAATCTCGCATCTCAGTCCGTTACATAGGTGGTAGAACTTACATAACAAGACACTACTATTTCAATCAAATGGAATTAACATACGACTACCCGCTAGAATAGATTTGTTAGGTGCAAAAAGTTAATAACCGGTAACCCTGGACCAGCCCACAATCGGCTGTCATTTCATAAAGTGGGGGGCATACATGACTCACTTAGTGGTTGTGGTTATGGGATGCCAAGGATCATGAACCCTTGACCTTGTGCTTGTTAGCTGCAAAAATGCCCCACCCAGTACCTAGTGAGTTACGCGCCATTTGCACTAGAATACATTTGTATTAAACGTTTATATTGAATATTTGTATTAAATTTATACATAGTTGTCAATCATACAATCTTCAGAATTCAGTTCAAACATTATTAAATCAAAAATACAAGAATCCATAAACTTAATATTATAGATCAATCTCTAGATCTTCATGAAAATATCATAATAATCGTCCAAATCAGATTGAAAAGCGTTAGATTGTAGCAAGTTATCGTTGTTTACTTTTCTATTCTTGATTTCTTCCGGAGACATTGAGAGTAAACCAGTAAGTTGATTTTCGATAAATATGTTATCGCTTGAGTTCTTACCATATGTAAATGTTTCGCGAAGCTGAAATTCATCTCCATAACTCCCAATCATATTTGCACCACTAGAATTGCATCCGCTATTTGGTTCCAAAGCAACATTGTTTACATATTTCACCCAATCTTCAGATCGATTCATTAGATACGGATTAATCATATCATCACTCAGTAACTCATCAGGTTTCTTTAAATCACATTGTGTATTTAAGGAAGCTGATAGTTTGTTGGTATTTGCCAAGGGAGTCATGTTTATAATCTGCAGTATGTTATGCAACAATTGATCATTAATGCTGATTAGTGGACTCATAAGGTTTGGAACCCTAAAAGGAAAGTTAGAGGATGAAGCGTTAAACTGAGGAATAGCATTGAGAAATAAACTAAGAGAAGGGATGGGTCTATGCGTTTGGGGGTCAATTCCTTCCTTAAGGAACTTCTTTCTCATATGGGTGTTCCAATAATTCTTGATTTCATTGTCTGTCCTTCCTGGAAGTTGTGATGCAATTCTCGACCACCTGCGCAAGTTTATGATTTCAAACAGATATTAACTAGTGCAATACCCGTGCGTTGCTCAGGTCTAACGGATGCAAGAATTTAAAAACTTTATTCAGAAACTTGATTTGAGTGTAGATTGATACATTTAAAAAAATATATTAGAGCATACAGAATAGTGAAACTTTTTAAAGATTTATAAACCTTATATGTCATGGAAATCATTAGCTTATAAACCTCTTTTATGTTGTTAACCTATTTTTGTTACGTATAAACCTTTCAAGAATTTATAAAATGTTCCAACAAAACACAAGCATTAAATTATTAAAAGGTCTAAAATTAAAACCTATTCATGCCACATAGAAATGAACTAAAACAACAATATAGTTAAAATTAAAGATAAAACTTTTTGTATTTACCTCATAAAGATGATTTTATCATAATAAATGCATTAAATAATCACAAAAATATCACACGTCAATCCAACAGAAAAAAGTATCATGTAATTGAAAAACCGTGCCTATCGTAGGTTCAAATTACATCTGAAGTCTCTACCTTTTTTGAACGTGCATAGGTTGTCTTTGTGGAAAATCTTTGCTGCGAATATCATCCTTGCATAAAAGTCAAATGAGTAAAATTCTCACATATGAAAGGACAAAGTCTCACTAAAGGCAAGGGCATTTTTAATCATTTAACTTTGGACATGGACGAAATCTACAGCAAAGGTTATTCGAAAAGGACGACGTCTACAATTTAAAAAAGGTAAGGATTACATATGCAATTTGAATAAGCCACATGAATGGTTTTTGAAATCTACTCGATATAAAAGATATTAAAATACTAAGAAACAATGTTATTCAACTATTTCTACGTACATGAAGATGCGATACAATCATTATCATTTACGTATATTTGATCACGGTGATGCTAAGGAAGGCAACTATACATGCAAGGGAAATTTGAGATATACAAGCCCCCCATATAGTCATGTACAAAATGGTGTCCTACGTTTTTTTAGTTTAAGATAGATGTAGTTTTACAAGAACAACTCCCAAATATAAATTGAAACTTTACTTCATCATCGTATTGTTTGTTGAACAATATCGATTTGGTTTTAGAGTTTTCTCCCTAAATCATTGAAAAATCGCTTAAAATATACTCTTAAAATCATTTGGTAGTTTGGTTTGGAATAAAAGAGTATATAAATCAGTATAAATT
The DNA here is from genome assembly GCA_910596185.1 of Chrysanthemum makinoi. NCBI lineage: Eukaryota > Viridiplantae > Streptophyta > Magnoliopsida > Asterales > Asteraceae > Chrysanthemum > Chrysanthemum makinoi. The sequence continues at coordinate 298,232,002 of OU343217.1, read as the reverse complement.
AAAGATGATCAATCTAAAAGAAGACATGTAGGATATATAAATCATAAGGATAAGTTGATGCGGGATTAGAATCCCCCATTCAATATAAACAAAAGACTATATGAATCAAACAGTATATCACATAAAACTATGAATTGATAAGCATGAGGTAACATGTTGGAATGTGAAAGTAAAGAAGTATAGAAGGCGAAAATGCAGAGCATAGAAATGAATGACGCATTGAGTTTGAAGTCATTTTATGATTTGTTTTTATGTGGATAAATTGAAAGTTAAAATTCACCATTTTGAAATGTAAAAGATCAATTAGATTATTTTATATTCGTACCTCATTTACTTTATTATTGTATGGGCTCTTTGAAATGTAATATGATTTTTTGGTCTATATAGAGACTAGTTGTAAGAGTTTAACAAATATGAGAATTACAATTGAATTTTAATTTATGGATGTTAATTGAGGTTCTCTTTAAACTATTTTGAAACTAAGATTATGTGGTTTGACGGAAAAAAACAATCATCTATAATACTATAAACTTGAGTCCCTTAATTTAATGTGCAAGAGTTAATGCGCACAACAATTTGTACGGTACAAACCGTGTAAAGCCATATGATTTAATACCAAGTAGTGAAATATGTAAAATTCAATGAAGTCGTCATTAATCGGAGGTATACGAAGAGACATGAAGTTACATTGTGATCATTACTTGGAGGTATACAAAGAAACAATGCATTTAGTTGTTGCAATACTTCATATTCATCTTAAGGAGCCTATAAATAACACATGCATTTCTTAAAATTTCCACACCATGGAGAAGAAGTTTGTGCCCGTGAATTAAGTTTGTGCCCGTGAATTACGTGTTATCGGTCAAAGGTATGTTTGTTGTCATTTGCTTTGTTTACTTTCCTCTTCTTGCAATACTTGCTGATATGTGTGATATATTGTACATGATGTGGCTTATGTATGTGTAATTTTCATTCATTAATGTTGAATATTTAGACTTGATTTCATAATTAGAATGTTATTGTCGTAAAAATGTTAAGGGCAAAAGAACTAAACCTTTACATATAGTGCATGCATATGGGTTGTTTAGAAAAGAACTTTATGCTTTCATCTCTTCTCATTTTTTCCATCACGTATCAATTCTTCATGATGCCCTTTTCGAATTCGAAAACGATCATTAAAAGCCTTCCTGGATATGATGGTGATCTTCCTTTCGATCGCCAAACCGGCACGTATATTCTACACTTCATCAATTTTATTCTAACCTTCCTTTGCTTTTGGTACGTTCATCCGCTTATTACTACTTATTATTTTTTTTTCTTCATCAATTTATTAGTTTCATGTTCATTATCATTATTTATCTGATGAAACCCCAAGTGTTTTATGGAGTATTTGTTTACTAAACTGATTCGGTGTCCGTAAAGAAAGGGTACCGATTTCTTGCAAGAGGTAAGAACGAAACAAAATCTTCACATTTTTCTTATGTTAGATTACTGATTAGTTGAGTTTCTGTATTTTACTAATAGGTAACATCCAAAAAAGATCAAGAGCAATATTAGGCAGATGGTGTGGTCTTTCCAAGCCTTTTTAATAGAAAAATTGACAAGTTTGTCCATTCTTTGTTCTCCATTTTACAGATTTGTTTTGTCACCACCATGTTTCACGTTAGTGTGAATGTTGCTTAGAGAAAGTGCCAGGGGGCATATATAATTGGTACATAGTTGTTACTTTAATAAAGAATTGAACAACAATTGGAGCTTACGTAAAATGGGACAATTATTTACTTATGTGATGTCCAAGATAATGAAAGTTTGTGCAAGTGCCACTCAGATAACAATGGCAATATTCACGCTTTAACGTTAAACTATTTCATTTTGTCACATTCTTAATTATTGTAATAAGTCGATGTTATCATATTTGTCAAGATATATCGATCACATTGAGATACTGTAATGATTTAAGTTTAATTAAGACATGTAACAATCTTGAAATAAGGCGGTATATTATTATTCTATGCAGTATAATTTGAATTTTATTTTAGATTGGAACATTTCAAGTTAATCAGTAAAAGAATACATTGATGAGATTAGTGATTGATAGTTATCGGTGTACTATATGGTTATTCAATTTTTTTGTCGAATTTTTGTTAGATAAAATGCATAAAAAGATTTGTGATATATCATCTATACTACTATAATCTTGAACCCCTTAATTTAATGTGTAAGAGTGAATGTGCACAACAAATTTTACGGTACAATCCGTGTAAAGCCATCTTCTATCTATAGTACTATAAATTTGAGTCCCTTAATTTAATGTGCAAGAGTGAATGTGCACAACAATTTGTACGGTACAATCCATGTAAAGCCATATGATTGAATATCAAGTATTGAAATATGTAAAATTCAATGAAGTCGTCATTAATCGGATGTATACGAAGAGACATGAAGTTGCATTGTGATCATTACTTGGAGGTATACAAAGAAACAATGCATTTAGTTGTTGCAACACTTCATATTCATCTTAAGGAGCCTATAAATAACACATGCATTTCTTAAACTTTCCACACCATGGAGAAGAAAAAGTAGTTGGCGTTCATATCTCATAAAGTTTGGTAATTATTTAACCTTTTGTATCCATGCATGCATATAAATTTTGATTTCCTTTTGCATGGCAACCACATGCATGCATGCACATTTGAATTCTTATCGTAATATAAACCAATTAAGACCATATTGAAGGCATATTGTAGTGGTATTAAATAATGCTATTATCATGCAAATTGAGAGGTTTTGAGTTAATAAGATCTATCACTTTAGTAACCGAACCATTCACCATGGAGAATGCTTTACTCACTCCAACGTTTAAGGTAAGTACCAGTTTATGCTATTTTACCCATTTGAGATAAAATACAATCCAAATGGACCTAATAACAACCAAATAAGCAGGCCAAGTGACATTTCTCATTTTCTTCAAAAGTTTATTTTTGACATTTCGTCTATTTTAGCATGGATCATAATTGGTTGTTTTATAAAGTTGATACCGAATGTTAATATCATATAATAGAAACGATTTTACATTTGATGTGTTCTCTGTATTTTGCATAATAGGTTCATGCAAGAATTCAACAAAGAAGAAAGTGACCGGCTTTGATGAATCGTCAAAGTAGATGAATCGTCAAAGTAGATGATACGTATCGATGTTTAAGTTTTATATAATAATAAGAGTAAATTACACCGTTCGTCCCTGTGGTTTGCTCCAAATCACACCGGTAGTCCATGTTCTTTTTTTTTTTTTTTTTTGCTTTTTTGCTCCCTGTGGTTTACATATTGCCTTACGTTAGTCTTTATCGCTAACTGCCGTTATCTTTCGTTATCTCAATGGCACCGTTAGTCTAACCAGCGTCACTTGCGGCGTCCGTTAATAACTCAAAATTTTATTAAAAAATCTTTCTCGCGGTTTTAATCGTTTTCGTTTTCATGCGTTTTGTCCGTTTATATACATTCTCGTCTACTTTTCTCGTTTTCTTACGTTTTGTCCGTTTTAAGCGTTTTCCTTAGTTTTTACGCTTTTGTCGTTTTCTTACGTTTCGTTTTTATCGTTTTCCTTCGTTTTTCGCTTTTGTCCGTTTTTCTTCGTTTTTGTCCGTTTATCTACGGTGTAATTTAAAAATGACGTATTTTTTAAATCGAGAAAAAATGAGGTATTTTTTAAAAAATGATGTATTTTTTAAAAACGTATTTTTAAAAAAATGACGTATTTTTTAAATCGGAAAAAAAAGCGTATTTTAAAAAATGGCGTATTTTTAAATCGGAAAAAAAATGACGTATTTTTTAAAAAAACGCGTATTTTTTAAATCGGAAAAAAGCGTATTTTTAAAAAACATGACGTATTTTTAAATCGGAAAAAAATGGCGATTTTTTAAAAGAATGACGATTTTTTAAAAAAGAAAACGTATTTTTTAAATCGGAAAAAAAGCGTATTTTTTAAAAATGACGATTTTTTAAATCGAAAAAAATGACGTATTTTTTTAAAAATGTATTTTTTAAAAAACGATTTTTTAAACCGGAAAAAATCGATTAAAACAACGTCATTTTTTTAAATTACACCGTATAAAAGCGGACAAAAACGTAAGAAAAACGGAAAAGTGTAAAAAAGCGAAGGAAAACGATATAAAAGGGACAAAACGTAAGAAAACGGACAAAAGCGTAAAACAACGAAGGAAAACGATATAAAAACTTAAGAAAACGGACAAAAGCTAAAAAAGTAAGGAAACGATAAAACGGACAAAAACTTAAGAAAAACGTAGAAAAAGTAGACGAAAACGTATATAAACGGACAAAAACGCGTGGAAAACGTAAGAAAAGCGGTAAAACGATAAAAACAGCGTAGAAAAGATTTTTTTAATAAAATTTTGAGTTATTAACGGTCGTTAGTATAAAGGACTAACTTGCAAGTGATCGCTGGTTAGGACTAACGGTGCCATTGAGATAACGAAAAAGATAAAGGCAGTTAGCGATAAGGACTAACAGCGTGCAATATGTAAACCACAGGGAGCAAAAAAGCAAAAAAAAAGAACAGAGACTACCGGTGTGATTTGGAGCAAACCACAGGGACGAACGGTGTAATTTACTCTAATAATAATGATAAATTATTGTAACATGCTAGGGATGCATATCATTAAACTTAGTTTTTGATATAATATTAACAAAACCAAGGTTAGAGGATAATAATACGATATGGATTCATTCATTTTATGGAAAATGTTCCTTTTTACGGTAGTGCACTAATGTGCCCATCTTCAAATTCGCTCCTACTATTGAAAAACGGATTGAATTTGATCTCGCAAAAGATTGCCTTATGGTAAAAGAATAGCTAAAAGTTGGCCCCATCAACACTAATGGTGTTTGAACAACGTGGGTGTTGCATGTGTCATGTTGTGAAGCATTTGCTATTAGGGTTAGGTGTTAACCCTACTATTTCAGCTGTTAATGATAGTGACGCGGCGGAGCTAAGGCGAATGTCCGGTAAGGAGATGACGGAGTTGCCGGTGGTGTATATTGGTGGGAAGTTGTTTGGTGGAATGGAAAGGTTAATAGCGACACATGTTACTGGTGAATTAGTGACGGTTTTGAAAGAAGCTAAAGCTCTTTGGCTTTGATTTTTAGTTTGTCTTTGACTTTGACCTCTATAATGAAATGTTTGTAGCTTTTTAATAATGATCTTTGGATTAAATTTTTAGTATACTCTGCCGGGGTTTAATCTTTAGTAAGTGAACATTGATTCAGAAATAGACTATATAATATTTTTTTTGAATGGCGGAAATATATAATATGTGTAAATATTTTCGGTGCACATGATATCGATGAAAGAAGTATGATGTAGAGAATTCATAAACGCATGAAGTGATTTCAAAGGTTCTTATGTATAATACATAATATAATTCATGGTTTTTGCACAAAATCATGTACGGTACAAACATGCTAATGCTTCACAAAATCTCTCAATTGAATGTAATGAAATGAAGGTGAAGCCCTTCCACACGGGCGTACCTTTGATGGATTTTAGTCATTTATGTTCAATGGATCTTTATCATTTATGTTACTTTGATCTTACTATTATACCGTTAACAATGTTTTAAAAAGTGTAGTTACACTAGAAATCGAGTTTTTGCACCAAACATTGATCGGAAATATCATATCTTTGTAATTAAAATTTATATAATTTGCCATCACCATAATCCGAAAAGTTTAATTTATTTACTTATTTTATTTAATTTCGTATTTTTCATTTGGTAATTTTTTGATGTCGTTTTATTTTTTATTTTTTTTAATGTTTAATTCTATTAATGAAGTATTAGATTGTTTAATGAATGTAATTGTTGAGGGAAAAAATTTTAAATTATAATTATAAAAAAAGTGAGTCCCAACAAGTGGTGTTATTTGGTGTTAAATAACTATCTTGAAAAATTAGTTAATTATTCGTATAAAATACCATGAAAATAACACAAAAAAAAACAAACCAAAAAAAAAAAAAAAAAAAAACAATTTTTGAGAATACATCATTTTCACGTGCCTATTGCACAAACAATAAACGCATAAAATCGTGCAATTTTTAAGAGCAAAAAATATAACAAAAGTGACAAATAAATATGGAAAATAACGAATATATGCATAATTCATATTAAAATATTAAATAAACTACTTTAAATACAAAACTTATGATAACATCAATTGCAATACTTTACATGTAACCACTTGCATACAATATTACGTAAAAAACACGTATATATTCAACCCTAATTGGTGCAACGCACGGGTGTTTGTAGCCTCGTATGATATATTTTAAAGATGTGAATCTATCTAAATTGAGCACATGAAATTTGATCTCCATACTTTTCTCTAGTTAGTTGGATTGGATAATCAAGGAATTAGAATGGTGGAGATTAACTACAAAACTAATCGAACGGACATAAATTGTTCTTATAAAAGTGATCGTCGGCAATAAACTATTAACACATCAATTTAGGATATTAATTGTTGGACGAATTTAAAAACCCTAAATTTGTATAACGAATTTAAAGGATAAAAACCCTAAATCTGTAATCAGTCTGAACAACGAACACAATTTGAAGAAAGAATGACTGATCTGACACTTAAAAATTGAAAATTTATCAATTGCCGACCAAAAACCCTAATTTTACAAAATATGAACAAATGAATGAATGATAAAAATGTGAAATTGAATGAATGAACGAACGGACATAAATTTTTCTTTTAAAAGTGACCGTCTAGAAATTAATTTTGAAAGTATGTTCTCTATGTTGAAAAAATGACTGAAACGACGATCCTTATATATGCAAATGCTCGTAAATGAATGTATTGATTCCTATAAAAGGGAACATACTTTAAGATAAACTCTTACGGCACTTTGATAATAAGGGGTCAAGCTACTTTTATAACCCATAACGTTAACCAAGCTCGATCAAAACCAAATTGTAAACTTACAAAACGAGTCGTAAAATAGAAAATGAGTTAAACTACGTAAATTACTTAGGGAAAATGTTTTATAAATGTATCATACTTGCCATCATTTTTTTTTCTGGGTGTCGAACAAATTTTGTTCCTTATACGGATACTTATCTTTCATATTCGGCCTCTTTGAAGTCTTTTGTGATATTTTTGCCCTTCAAAATCTTAAAAATCCTGTTAGCTGAGAAGGGCAAAAAAGTTATATAGTACCTCAAAGAGGCCGAATATGAAAAATAAGTACCCGTATAAGGAAAAAAATTTGTTCGATACCCAAAAAAAAATGTGTCAAGTATGATACCTTTATAAAATATTTCCCCAATTGCTTATGCTCAAATAGACTATTTAAAGTGTAGTAGATTTGACCTGTTACAAGTTACAACTTATAAAGAAAAGTGAAATAAGGTGAAATGAGCATTACTTGTTTCCAAGAGTCGAATGGAGGCTAATGATGAGATTGTCTTCTTCTTGGGTGAAATTTCCCCTTTTTATATCGGGTCTAAGATAATTAATCCATCTCAATCTACAACTCTTTCCACACCTATTCAAACCAGCACGTTTAGGTAGTGCTGGCCAACTATCGTGCCCATGTTTCTGAATATAACTAGTAAGAACCTTGTCTTCTTCGGGAGTCCATGGCCCCTTCTTCAAAGCACTACTTTCACTGCAACAAGGAGGCCTACCCATAGTACACTGCAAATAAGCTTATCAACTTCTGTTTAGAATGAGAGTGAACTTGTGGAAACTAATCAAGCCTATGTAGTTCTTATATGCACCATAAGTGACGTATTTAAAATAGTATTTTCAAATTACATGTTTTGTTATTTGGAATTTTTTATATAAATGCTGATTTTGTGTAGGAAACGAAGGAACAGAAGTTGCTTAGCAACCTTCTAGGAGTTTTCAGTTGTAATTTTTTTTGATTATTTTATTATAATAAATTATAATAAAATATTTTCTGTACTTTTCATAGGATGCAGCAGCCATGCAATTTTGGACGTCGTGCTCAGTTGGCATTAGAACCACGTGAGATTTTAGCTTTACTCTTTGTACATAGGCCATAGCTCGGTAGCTATGATACAGACGCATATTGATCTCACTCGACGATGTCTTAGCATGGAACTCGAGCTTAATACAATAAAGATGATCCGAATTATGGTTTTACTTATGAAAATACTACATGTACATCAAACATTATATCCATCACTAATCAAATGAACGTTGTAGTCAGCAGTGGGTACTTCTTCTGGAAAAAGTTCATGTGTCAATGTATATGTTGATAAACCGGCAAAAACATTATTGTCCTTAATGCATCAAGTCATGAATGTCTTAGCTTTTACTTTTGTATTTGAGCATTGCTACACACTCCTACATATTATTCCTACCCATGTTATGAATCTATTTTTTCATATATGAAACATTTAAAGCGGAGATGTGATATGCTTAAAACACTACAAGGATAACCTAAAACCCTAGCGTACCAAACAAATTCGTATCTTTTATGTAATAAAGGAATTACATCATTTTGAGTGATTTTGTCAATTCATTCTTATTGAAAAAACAATTGGGCTAATAGGAGAGCTCGATTTCGCCACGTAAGCAAAATTGTATGATGTGATTGGCTAATAAAAGTCAAAATTAAATTGATTTTGGTCAAACATTAATAAATTTGGTGAAAAAAATTTGGTTGATAAAAAAACACATAAAAATATAGGTGTCAAATTTGTGAAAACTAAAGCTTAAAAAAAGAGGAGATAATTAATGAAAATTTAGTGGTTGAATTAAAAATTATATAGATTTAAGTATAATATTATAAGCCGTCATTTTTTTAATAACTTTAGATTATAAATAAATACCCCCTTATACTTTATACCCTTTATACTTTATATCTTAAAAAATACAATGTATATGTTGTTTTAAAATAACAACATATAAATTTGCATAATATTATAAGTATCAATTTTTTTATTATGTATATTCAATAAGGACTCATTTATTTCATTTTTAAAAGTTTACCCTATGTGGACACGAGTTTACATTTTAAATACGGCTAAATTACTGAAAACGGAAATATAATTATCAAATTGTAAGCGCGGGTTACTTTAATATAAAAATAAATATACGCGATTGTAGTTATCACTACTACACAAACAGCCTAATGCAACGAAAATTTGCAACGGATAATTTTGGTTGCAAATTTGCAACGGATTACCAACAGATTAGCAACGACACAGAAAACGGTTGCAAATTCGTAGCAAAAAACAAATTAATTTCTTTTATATTTATTTTTATATATCCCGTTGCAATTCTGTAGCAAATTTAGAAATTTTGCAACGGATTTACAACGGAATACATAAAAATAAATTTTAAAGAAACTATAATTGGTTTCCGTTGCAAATTCGTTGCAAATTCAAAATTTACAATGGACTTAGAACGGTATATAAAAATTAAATATAAAGGAAACTATCTCAAACTTACTGTTGCAAGTCCGTTGCAAATATTTGATATTTTGCAACAAATATGTTTTTAATTAGATATAAAGTATATATATTTTGCAATTTCCGTTAAAAATTCGTTGCAAATTGCTAAAAATTTGCGACGGGTTTTTAGAGGAATAATAAAAAATGATATAAATTAATTTACTTCTAAGTTCCGTTGCAAGTTGGTTGCAATGTCTTGAAAATTTGCAATGATCTACTAAACTTTATCATAAGAGAAATATTAGTGTTATATGTCATGATAACTCATATTTTATATATGTTTCTACACTCGTTATCATGTGTTTTATACATCTTTTAGCATGATTATTACGAAATTATGATATTAATTGCCTATAGATGTGATTATAGTTTTACAATGGAAAGACAAGGGATATACGTTCAAAAGATCAAGTTATGTTGCCAAATGACAAAGAAAATAATATTCAAGGATTTAAAGTGTAAATAAGTAGAAAAAAACTAGACGTCTGGAAAGGGGATAATTAGCGACGCGATTGGTAGAGATTTTGATGCAGCTCGCGAGAGGATAATCACGACGCGAAAACATAGGATTTTCATGTCACGATAATGGAATTCACGTCATGAAACGGGTGTCCGGACATACACCCTAACTTTCCCCCATAAATACAAGGCATCTTCTAAAGCCTAACAAACACTGGAGAGTGCCCTTTTTAGTGAAATGGTCAAGGATATGGAAGTTTACTTTGACATGACTATGAGTTAAAAAGTTGTTTTTGAGTGTTTACGCGCACCACATGCTCAGGATTTTCTGATAGATACCCCATAGACAAGCTGGGTCAACATATGTCACTGGTGGAATATCGTACTATCCTTAAGTATCGCCTCATGTTCTCATTATTTTTGGTTGATGAGATATGCCATGTTTGTCGCAAGGCATGTTTGGATTCCTTTGAGGAACATGCAGTTCACTGTAAAGAGCTCTCTGGCTTTAAATACCAACACGATATGGTTAGAGACCTCCTTTTTGACGTATGTAGGTGTGCTGGGATCTCCGCCAAGAAAGAAGCACATGTGATATCTTTGGTGTGCTAGGATCTCCGGGCTTTAAGTACCAACACGTGTTTATTTCGTTCGCGTTTGATATCTTTGGTTTCCTTGCACCTGAGGCGGTGAAGTTACTCAACAAAATACAACGAGTTATGAATAGTAATGTAATGATACCTAGATCCACCTCGTACTCAGCCTAAACAGGGTCTTAACGATGGTTTTCAAACTGTCAATAATAAGAATAAGGGTAGGAATGGTGGCCCAAGTGTTCCAGGTAAGGGAGGTTTTACTAAACCTGGTGTGGGTCCTAAGTTTAGGTATCAACCTAAAGCGCCTCCTCCTGAACCCAAGAAAGTGGATAATACAAAGAAGAAAACCACTGAAATGGCTAGTACAAGTGGGATGAAGATTGCTACATCTAATCCTTTTTCTGCACTTAATATGATCGATACTGATGAATGTGGCACTCCTAGTGACGTAGAGGATTCTGGTAGTACAACGGAAGCAAAGGAGATTGGGTCTCTTAAAACCGGTAATGTATCACAAGAACCGTTTGTGAGTGATTCAATGGAAGCTAACGAGGTTGGTCTTACCCCTATTGTTGAGAAAATTGGAGATTTTGAAAAGCTTCTTATTGATGGGAAAGCTACTCTTGTTGATGATGATGGTAATCCTATTAAAAAGGTTGATTATCCAAGTAATAAAAAGGATTTTTCGTCTACTTCTTCTACTAAGAGGGTTAACCCATTCTCTAAGGTGGGGGAGATTGTTGATTCCGATAGTGATGAAGAGGAGGTTGTGAACACTTTTGATGAGTCGATGAACCTATTTGGTGGTGGTCATGATCGTGAAGATGATTATGATGACAATAATTATGATTACTATGCGGATCAGGTCTACGATCTTCCAGGGAATTTGGATGCTTATTATGACACGTATGGTATCAATCTCCAAGGCCTTGGTAGGAAGTAATTTTATTTCCATATGAGTCAAATGTTTCTTTTGAGTAGTGGTTTATTTTCTTGTATAGAAAATAGGAAGTATCTTGTTATGTAAGCTTTCCGCCTATGTAACAGGCTGAGATATGGGATTCACCCATATCCTTTGTACTTAAACGTTTTTTTGAGTAATATATTTACCGGGTCTTTGGCCTTTTACCCAAAAAAAGAGGTGAGTTTGCAATACAAAAAGGGCTAGCGGCGCAGCTTGTTGCTCGTTTGCCTTCTAACTCTATATAAATCTTGTTAAAGCTTTTAATTTTATTGAATGATTTCTTATAGACATTTTCTCATTACTATTCCTTTTGTAGTAAAAATAAAAATAAAATAAAATAAAGAATACTTCAAATAATGACTACTTTTTTAATTTTTAGTTAAAATTTGAGAAAAAAAGTTTCTTATTTCTCACCAAGTACACACCCCCTTAATTTTTCACAAGTCCTGGTTTCCCACAAAAATTTGGTCTCCAACATTTCATATCCCGCCTAAATTATTGAATTGGCCCCCCAAAAATTTCATTTCCCTCCTCTTGACCATCTAGGTAAACAACAAACACTTTCACCCACTCAAAAATGCAAAAAACGTCCCACATCTCATCTCGATGACTCAATCTCTATCACACTATCGCTGTTTTCTCTCAGTCTTCTTCTATGGAGGCCGAATAAAATCACCACCGCCATTGTTTCGCCACACCACTACCACTGGCAGTGTGTTAAGTATTGAGCAGCTATCTTTACTGTGATGTAAGGCCTATCTTTCTTAACGTGCCTTTTTTAACGATTAATTTAACAAACTGTATGTTTAAGTACTAGTATTTGTGCTCCTCTGTATTGTGTTGCTTACCAAGGATTAACTTTCTTTTATGAAGGGAGCTTGCTTTACGAATTGAAAAGTGGGGTCGCGGTATAACAAACGAGTATTCAATTATCATGTGATTTCTATTTATAAGTTCTTTGTTTTGTTTCATATGTTTCAGACGGTTTATAAGCGAGATCTAAACCAGAGTATGTATGGATTAATTTGAGTTGGCTCATATGTTAAAGAAATGGTAACTTCCACTTTGACTTTTGCTATACAAAATACTCATAACATGACTTTTCTTGTTTTGGTTATGAATTGAATGCGCGTGAAAGTCGTTCTTTTTTGCTTATAATAACCTTCATTCTAAGTGGGTATGCCAATTATTTAATTATCTACTTGATTGTTGGGTGTAATGACTTTGTTTATTTTGTCTCAGTTATGTATAGATCTATAGATTTGGTAACTAGAGGTTATGGGTTTTAATTAATATACACACAAGTTTACTGTTTTACATCACCTTCTAAGTGTTTGTAAAAATGTCTAAGTGAACATTTGCATTTCTAAAAGCAAACATTGGCCGGAGTTCATTTGTTTTGTGTGACAAAAATATGTTAATAGGTTCATAAGTTATGAAAACTTTGAGGTGTTTGTGAAAATGTTGAAGTATCTTACCTTACCATAATCTAGATATGCTATGAACTTTGAGGTGTTTCTGTTACAGTCAAGAAGTATATATGTTTCTTATGGTTTCAACTTTCAAGTTTAATACTACTATGTTACTTGTATGCATATATAATTACTCCGTATATATTTTACCCAAAAGTCTTGTATCTGATTTTCTTGTGCATTGGTGTAGGAGTCTACAATGAACGGCCTACTTACGTAATCTGAAGTTGTTTATCATCAAAGGACGTCGCCGGGAAAAGGAAAGGCGAATTTGGAAGAAAAGAGTGCCAATCAACATAAGGAGGCAAGAAATGGTGCAAAACTTTCAAGTTGTGGTCATGATTTTCGCATAAACCTCCATCTTGCTCTACACCTTAACTATTGTCTTGTATTTGTTAAACTTCGTGTTTTATACAATATTTTACATGAGCTTGTACAATTGGTTTGATTTGTTACACATTTGTTGTTGCACTTTGGAATATGAATTTTCATATTATTTCTAATTTTGGTTTGATTTGTGTATTACAAATATTTGATTTTAGATTATTATTGTTGTTTTCCAAATTAATTCAATGATGATTTTGCGACCTAACAATCCGGTCGCAAAACCGTTGCAAAATATTTTCATATTTATACGGTTGCAAAAACCAATATAAAAAGTTTCCGTTGCATATTTGTTGGAAAACTATCTTTTTGCAAAAAAGTCCTTTGTTTATAACCGATTTTCTTCCGTTGCAAGGCTGTCACAAATATTTTTGCCTGTTGCAATTCGGTAGCAATTTTAATTTCCATTGAGCATTTATACGACGGTCGAAATCTGTGGAAAATCCGTTGCAAATAGCCATTTGCAACGGATTTGCAACAAATTTCGACCGTTGCATTTTCCCAGTTGTGTTGTAGTGTATAACAATGACTTATGTAATTCTTATTTATTTATATAAGGATATCTAGAAAAATATTTTTAAAAACTTTAAGGAGTATACGTTAATTTTATCAACGCTCATTATGTGCTATTAAACTTACATCATGTGTACAAGATAATATCAGTAGTGAAATTTAAATAACAACATCAACATCTTTGTCAGCTAAATAAAATTAAATCTTGAGTTAACTAACAGAAGTTTTTACAAATATTTTGCCAAATTCTAATGGAAATAAATGCATAATGAAAAACTCGTGCATAAGTATTAGTTGTACTTATATCACAATTTTCATGGGCAAATTCTTATATGTGTATATACTGAACTCAAATATTAAAATAAATTTGATTTATGTGTAAATTTCGTGCGCGCACGAAACTTATAAATATATAATTGTATGCAATTACTTTTAAAGACACAATATTCAATATTAATACAAATTTTTTTTTTTTTTATCAAAATCTCGTGCATGCACGGGTATTATAACTAGTATTCTTTAAAGGTTTTTGTTGGACCAATCATTTGATTGCTTTATGATAAACACACCCAAAATTCAAAAAAAATGCAAATACAGATACACAGATATCATAAACCTTCAAAGTACCAACTCTATCATACATCCGCCAAATTATATATACACTTTTTTAAACAATGCAAGTTGAACTTGATATGAATACATATATTGGCAAGACGTAATTTGAATGACCATATATAACTAGGGAACATAGTGGTTTGTAGAATGGTAAACTACGCTACCTCCACAAATGTCAAAACCAAACTTTTACCAAATCTTAAATTATGACCTCATTTTAAAACTAAATGTTTGTTTTCTGGTCAAGAAGATACTTAGTTTATAGAGTTAATTACATAATTGGTCCTTGTGGTTTGTTGAAAATTGCAAAAAATGTCCCTGTGCTTTTTTTTGACGGGTCATGTCCTCGTGGTATGCAAAAGTTACGGGTTTGGTCCTTTGACGGGTCATGCTGTTAGTTGACCGTTAACTTGGCAAACCACAGGGACGATTTATGTAACTGATCCGACCCAGTCCGTTAAGTGTTTTCTTATGTTAGTCCTTCGTTAGTGCATCCGTTAAGTGTTTTCTTGTTAGTCCTTCGTTAATAAATTTTGCACCTTTAGTCCTTATTTTTTAAAATATAGTTTTCACCAATTAGTCCCTCCGTTAATAATAGTTATCGCACTATTTTTTACGTTTTTGTCCGTTTTTATCCGTTTTCGTTTGTTTTTATCTGTTTTCCACTGTTTTTTTTTCGTTTTTCGTCCGTTTTTTACAATTTTATCCGTTTTTGTTTTTTTTTTATCAGTTTTCGACTCTTTTTTTTACATTTTTATTCGTTTTCGTCAGTTTTTATTTTAAGTTTTTGTCCCTTTTTTTCCGTTTTTGAAAAAAATAAATATCAAATTTAAAAAAAAATTGAATAAAAAATATCAAAAAAAAATTTTGAACAAAAACATTTTTTTTCAAATATTTTTAAAAAAAAAAACGGACATTGAAAAAAAAATTCCGAAAAATATTTTTTTTAAAAAATCTTAAAAAATTTCTGAAAAATATTGAAAAAAAACGGACATATTTTAAAAAATATATATATATTTTGAAAAATATTTTTTTTATTCAAATTTTTTTTTTGAAAATATTTTTTCAAATCTTTTTTTTAAACGGACAAAAACGTAAGAAAAACCGATAAAAACGTACGAAAAATGGACAAAATGTAAGAACAACAGACAAAACGAAAGAAAACAGACAAAACATAAGAAAAACGGACAAAAAATTAAGAAAAAGGTAAGAAAAATGGACAAAAACGGATGAAAACCGATAAAAACGTAAGAAAAACGGACAAAACGTAAGAAAAATGGACAAAAACTATAAAAAACGAAAGAAAACGGACGCAAAACGTAAAAAAACGGGGGGAAACGGATAAAAAAAGAAAGCGGATAAAAGCGGACAAAAACGGGTGAAAACTATTATTAACGGAGGGACTAATTGGGGAAAACTATATTTTAAAAAATAAGGACTAACGGTGCAAAATTTATTAACGAAGGACTAACAGTGCAAAACACTTAACGGACTGCACTAACGAAGGACTAACAGCGCAAAACACTTAACGGACGGGGTCGGATCAGGGACAAAATCCGTAAGATTTGTAAACCACAGGGACGAAACGCACTGAAAAAAAAGCACAGGGACAGGATCCGTAATTTTCAACAAACCACAAGGACCAATTATGTAATTAACTCTAGTTTATATCTTATCATTTCACCGGCCTATACTACCTACAGTTGTTTTCATAACTTGAGTTTTTTAATTGGCAGTTATACTTTAAAACTAAATTAACAAGATGAGTACTCTTAAAAATATTTAGTTTATAATACTATCTATATCTTTTTATTAACAAAACAATAAGGAAAAAGAACGTGAGCATAAAAACCCTATCTTCCTGCTCATGCACGGCTATAACATTGACTTCATCTTCTTAACGGGATTGAAGTTCAACCCTCATTGTAACCCTCATTGTGCCCCGACTGCCATTGTCTTTACCATTACTCATAATCGACTTCCCATAATTGTTTTTCAATCTCACTCTATGAGGTTTGGTCGTTCCTTACCTTTAAGCCTTATTATTCTTTGTTTTCTATTTATCTTCTCAAAGATGATGGAAGTATCATGATGTTTTAATATAACAAAGTGGTTGTTTTTGTAGGTGTTTAGGAAAGCTTGAGAGTAGGCTGTCAATGGTGGCCAATAAAGTTAAACTCGCGATTAGGAAGATCAAAACGACATATATGCCTTCAAGGCCTAATCTGTAAGTTTTAGTAACAGACTATTGTAGTTTTTTATTCAAGTTTACACGCTTATGTGTCATGATAGTTTCTTCCAGTTAGCATACATTGCTAATGAATACCATGTTTTGTTCAATTGGTTATGCTTATTGGAAGGTGTTGCTGAATTATTAGGAAGAGCAAACTGGTTTGAAACATGAAAAGTGCGAGTATAAAATCTATCTGGAACAATAGCCATTTACCTTTGATTCATATATATAATTGTATTTATATGGTTTAACATACAATAGCCCTTTTAAAATCTATGCTTATTAAACTGTATGCACATATTTTTTTTATAAATATGGTTTATAAAATTTGTTGGAACAAGCGAGAATTGTAAAGTGTGATGTCTTTATGTTAGTAGTTTAAGAAATGTGGGTGCAAAACTGCAAATGCATGGTCTTCAATGATAACATTCAAATATCACATGGTATTTTAAATATTTTTGAGAGTACTTATTCTGTTAAATTAGTTTTAAAAATAGTCTATAAAAAAACTCTACATAACTTGGTATCTTTAAAAAGACTCAGGAACCATGTCCAACATTGGTATCATTTTCCCTGCAAATATATAAATTGCTGGATTTAAACTTTGTATGGAATCTTTGACTTAATTTGGTCTTAATAAAATTTTCAATGCATACTTGGATTAAGTTATATATATCTGTGAGATCTTCAAAAGTCTTCTAGCGGTTGGCCAGTCTATAGATACGATGTTGAACAATTGAACTCAGTACAATGCATCTAGTTAACCTATTCAAATCTTTGGTGTATTCTATTATAGTGAGTTATCCGGTGTTAAATCAATAATTGGCAGTAGATGTACGAGAATAACATATTATGTCGTAAATTCAATGCAATGCAAAGTTTAACCCAATTAATAACATATTATCAATCAATTGTTATCTGAACTCT
>OU343217.1:298193381-298214236 GCA_910596185.1 Chrysanthemum makinoi | reverse complement strand
TAAGTTATTGCTTAAACTTAAACTAGTTTAAATTAAATTGTTTAATTGTTGAAATTTGAAGGATATGGTTGGAGAAAACAAGTTTTTAAGAGTAATGTTTGTAAAATATGCTTTTTTTCTTTAATATTAAGTTTTTTGAAGTATGTGGTCGGAGATGAAGTATCATTCATGTTAAAGCGTCAGAGCTAGTGTGTGGCGCGTGTCATTGTCTTTTGCAGGGACGAATTTATGGTGTAACTTTGGGAGGCCGATGCCCCTCATGCTCGTTGAAAAAGTTGAGATTTCATTTATTTTATTTTATTTTTATTTATTTATTTTTTTAATTTTGACTTTTTTCGAAAGTGCCCTACTCAAACTCAAATTACCCCACACCCACATACTAAATTCCAGTATTCAACACTTTAAAACCTTATAAATCATTCATCTCTAAGTAATAATACTTGATTTATTGTTTCTATCCTAGGTTTTTATTTCGCATTTTGTTGCTATTGTAAAAAATAAAAAGAAAAAAATTGCCCTCCACAAGCTATTTTTCTGGTTCCGGTCTTTTGGATGATGGAGTTTTTTATTTATAAAAAACTATACAGTTTAATATAATGTTTAATGCATACACAAATCTTTTGTGCCAAAGTGAAAAGATGGTGACGAGGAAGATGTATTTAGTTTGGTGCAAGATGTTTTTAAGATTTTCTTTTTTTTGACTAAGAACTTAATCGAGTTTGGTTTCGGTGAAATGACTCAAACAGGTAATTAGGTATAGATTAGTTAGATTCATTAAAAAATAAAAGAGAGAGCCTAACTTTCTTTTAAATTAGTCAAGCGCTAGCATTACTATAGAGTAAGAATGTCTTTTAGATAGCTACGAAGCCTTCAATATTAATATGGAGACTTTACTTCTCCCTCGCTAAACAAACTGACTTGTTACAACACTGAACTATGCTTTTAAGGACAAAGTCCACCTATTTTTTAAGCTATTAATTAGGTGATAAGAAAATCCATTTCTTTTTCACACCCCTCTATCAAGAAAGCAATACGAAATGGTGGAAAGACAAGCTATATGCATCTAAAGTCGAATACAATGCCAATATCAAGCTCCATTCTTCTTGACTCTACATTCGTGAAGCACTTACATTCAAGTGAATCGAGCTTGACTAAAAATCCTATTCAGATAGTTCAAGCTCAACTTGATTTACATTGATTCAGTTTCAAGTATATTACGAATTAACTTGACTCGACGCAACTCAATTGCAATACTATAGCTAAAATATTAATTTTTTTAGTTAAATTTTTTGTTAATTTTTTATTTTTGATTTTGTGAAAACTTTTATTTTTAGGAATTAAATGGTTTTCTTTTTTCTACCTAATAATTTTCTCGCTTTTTTTTTTTTTTAATTCTTAATAGAAAAATAAGATATTGAAAAGGGGGGCTAGTCTAATGGGGCACCCCATTTTTTACTTCTCAAGCACCCCATGTAGGGTTGTCCCTTCATGTGGGTCCCATGCGTACTTTATACCATTTTTTTTTGTGTATTTAATTGTGTAGCGTTTAATTTGTGTAATATATTTAATTTGTGTAGTGTTTTTATATGTATAGTGTATTTATTTGTGTAGTGTTTTTATATGTAGAATATATTTATTTGTGTGGTGTTTTTACATTATGTTTTTTTATTGTATATTTGTTTTCATTTAATTAAAGAATAACAATAAAACATTAAACATTAAAACATTAAACAAGTACAACAACAAATGCTACTACTACTGCAACGAAATCTACTCCACATGAAGATTATTAATGTCATCTATAAGGTCATAGAGTATTCCACTCGACTGACATGCGTGATCAACGAGATTTCTTGCCAATTCCAGTGATGCCTCCAACGCCTTTTATTCTTGCCTTCAACATATTGTTTTGAGACAACAACTCGGTTTATTGTTTCAAGCATGTTGATCGTTATCTTTAGTTTCGCAGCTTTGAGACTCGCTTGAAGAGAGCCTTGACTAAAGTACTTTTGTTGAAATACATCATTCCACATAAAGTATAGACACCCATAGTCTTCAGTCCCTGGTTGTTACATGGTGAAACAATTATAAGAAATGTATTCTTAACAAACAAGTTATTGATATATTTACGTAAATAAGCAAACGTATAATTATTTACCTTTGATAAAGAACATGCATAATACTTCTGACCATAACTTTTGGGATTTTGGGATGTTCTTTCAATTATAAGTCCCCGTTCACAACGACACAAGAAATGATTTTTTTGTTGCATCTGGCCAAAAGAATTTGTATAATTATTTACAACATAAATCAGTAATATCATGGTTCACAAAATTACAAGCTTCGAATACATAAATAACCAAGCTTGTTATAGATTAATAGTTGATACATGGTTCACAAAATCACAATATAACTAGAAACTAAGATCAATCACGCCCGGGGCGTAGTCGCTCAATGATGCTGCCATCCGTCCCCACACTAAACTCTAACTCAAATGCGTCTCCTCAATCCGGCATCTGCCAGACTACCAAAGCGAGACGGCTGTTGATAAGGATTTAAAAGGTACACTTTTGAGGGGTCATTTAAGCCCTTAATTGATCAATTTTATATCTGTTACTACTTAATTTTGTTCCTTTTCACTTTTTAGGTCTCTTGAAGACAAATTGCTAGAATGACACTTATTCGGACGAAAACACGCGAATATATGAAGAAAATGGCCAAAGTCAAGAATCAATACACTCAAGCTGCTGGCGCTTAATGGACGGCGTCACGTGCCATATATGGAGACGCCATCGCAACACGCTTTGTGACGACTCAGTAGCCAAATTTCTATTTTGCACTTGACGCAAGATCGTTTTAAAGAGTAGGGCCAAAATCAGACGACCTAGATTCGGATCCCGGCGGCAGAAGATGAAGCCGACGATCACAACCATAAGGTGACGCGATCACTAAGTTGACGTGCCAAGACGAAAACCTAATGGCGCATCCGACGACGCAAGATAAAGAGTGACGCCGCCGCATAATGTAACTCTATATATAGAATTCAATTTCTAATTTTAGAGAGGTAGTTTTGTGGAGTAAAACCTAAACCTAACTTAGGCTGTCTTGGCAAGATCTTAGGGTTCCATACCTTATTTTACAACAAGATAAGTGATTTGCTTCATTAATTCAATTATGTCTTCAATTGTTTGTGTGTATGCTTGCATGTTTTCTATGTCCGGCTAATTTACTTGTGTGTTTGCTTAAGATCTATGAAACCTAGGTATTGAATATTGATTGGTTGTCTCTTATCTTAATTGTGATTGACCTAGTATTGCGATAGGTCATTCGTTGTGTTTTAATGCTTGAGTAATCTTTGTGAACATTAGTTTATAATCACCTAGAGTTATTGTAGGCTAAACATCCAAAGATAACCTTAGAGTTAGTTTATGAATCCTAGAGATTTCGTAGGCAATAACCTTAAGGTAGTCTCAAAGAGTTAGGGAAAAACGCATACCCTACGACCTTAGAAGACGCAACGCGTTAAGAATAAGGACGTGACAATTCAACCATCAATGGGAGATAACTATGGAGTAATAGCATCTAGGTAAACACATCTTTAAATCATCATACAAGCACACAACAATAGACATAGCCTACCCTCACCTTAGCTTAGTTAATTAGATTAGTAGAGTAATCGATAGAAATACCCCCCCCAAATCCAATACCCCGAGATTCGTACCTTTTCATTTTCCAAAAAATATAAAAAAGATAAAAAATAATCTTCCTCAACCTCAACCTTAGCGTAGTAATTTCTCACTAGCATTCCTATTCCCCTAGAGAACGATATCAACCCCGAGGCTTACCCTAATACTACACTACAACGATTAGGTTCACTGCCTAGGGTGTTGAAAAAATTGCTCGACGAAAAGGAAGTTCCTTTGACCCCGAATGCGCGTTGTACGCGTATTAGCTGTAACAAAAGATGAGGAAGAACCGGAGGACGGTGTATAAAATTCTCCTCATCCTGCACGGAGATATAGCCGAGAGGGAGGCACATAGATGGAGAAGAAGGCACATAATCTGACTCTCAACACGAAGCGGGTGTGTTGTTTACAATCAATGTCCCTCCACCAATGTCATCCACCCCTGTAACAAAAGATGAGGAAGAACCGGAGCAGAGCGTAAATGTAACAAAAGATGAGGAATCGTTTACTATAAATCAGAATCCGTAATCGCTATACATGTTTTGTCGCACAATAAATCAGAATCCGTAATCGCCTATACATGTTTTGTCGCATACAATATATGTCTATACTACGCCCTTCTAAACATGCTTTGTCATTCAGAAACAGTTGCCCATCCCGCGGCCACATCATGTCCTAACGCCTCCATTGTGGGTGGGTATACGGGAGTGATGAGTTTTCATCTAGAACCGCATGAACGTAGTGAGAAGATGGTCTTCCCCACACGAAGAATCACAATGGGGACAATAGTTGTGTTGTCTCCGACCGACCTGCGAAGACACGTAGTAGATGCCGCATTGGATATGCATACAATTGACGGTTAAGAGTCAGAGCAATAGTCGCCCCGGTCCGCATAATCATCCAGAATCGTGGGGTGCAAATCCGATCCAAACCAATCCAAATGAAGTTCGAATCGCGTAAAACCAAGTCCCCACATTTCCATGTAAAGTTCCCAAAGGATCGCTACCTCTTCCCGACAAAAGTTCGTTGTGCCATATCCGCCGATGACCAAGACCTACACCAATGGCTCGATAGCCACAATTTCCATCACCTTCCACGTTAACAATCCCTAGGATCCACCGTCGAAAAGAGCTGGAATTCGAGCCATAAAATATTCGCTATCGCCATCTCGAATGTACAACTCGTGTCTTAAATCGCACTCGTTAGGTTCTTCGCTCAAGTCTCGACTAAGGCTCTCCCACGCATGAACTATGTCTCGCAGCTTCTTCATTCAAGTCCGGACTTTTTAGGTTTTGAATAACTTTATGGCTGCCCGGTTGGTTCTTTGTTAAAATCTAGGATATTTTTAGCCTTTGACTTTTGTTCTTTGCGCCGGACGCCCACGCAGTACTTTCTTTAACAAAGAAGTTCACGGTTGACATAGATTCGAGCCGTATATACCTCTCACCATGTTTAACATATTTTTCTTGACAAACGACGAAGCTTTGCTAAAAACATTTTGAATTTTTCTACGTCACTGACAAGAAATATCATCTTCGTGCTCTTGAGGCTCTTCAGCGTATGAGTAGGTCGGCTCTGGGGCCAGGAGCACTTAGTGTTCTCCAAAAATTATCAACAACATTAAGCGAATAGGCCATCCCTGATTCAAAAAAGTAACTAGTATAAATTATCGGTATTGACGGGGAGAGTAACTTGATAGGCATAAATTTAATATACATACCATGAAGCTTATAGTAAAACAGTTCAGGATAGCATGGTAACCCACAAACTAATCAAGAATCGATGACCACATTCATGGGTCCATATCCCGCTTACTTTCTCGTGACAATGAGTAGTAAAGCATGTTTTGAAACATTATACCTCAATTCATCAAATAGTGTGCCCTTACACGCATGCAATTTCTTGATTATGCTTGTATTAAAAGAGTCTCTTATCGCAGCTGCGCAGCCTAGAATCTTGTCAATCAACTCAACAACGTTCTAAGTTGGACTGTGTGGAGCCCAAGTATAACTTCAACAACGAGTGTTGACCCTCAACTCTACATGTTGTTGTTCCGCCGGTTGCGATATTGATCTGAATGTACGCATTACCTAACATGTAATCGTAATGTTGCACCGCTATTAAAATACCGCAAAAAGTTTGAGAAAACAATGAATTAACAAAGTGAGAAAACAATTCAGGTAGTTATTTATTAAATAGTAATAAAAAAATGTATTAATAGGTAAGTACCGCTTTTTGGACCAATAACTCGTAGGTGCCGATAATAGTGCATGAACACATCTTGGGTCGGAGCTTTAACCATCAAATCCCATGGCCATCTAACGGACGCATACTCCTCTTCCCGATCGAATTTGTTCTGCAATTCTGAGCACATTTGATTAATATGCCATCGACAGAGTAATTTGTTAGCGTTTGGGAATTCTGCTCTGCATGCCCCAAGCAAGGCTAAATCTCTGTCGGTGACGATAACCCGTGGGTAATATTGTTCTTCTATCACACTCTTAACACATTCCAACACCCATTTGAAATTTGGCTCTTTTTCACAGTTCAAAAAGCTAAACGCCATTGAGAATGTTCTGTTTGTTAAAGTAACTCCAACAATTGTAAAGAATGGCGCTTTAAACAACGTGGTGTTGTATGTGGAGTCCATCAGATGATTTCGAATGTTGTCCATAGGGCATATGACGTCGGGTGAACAAAATATATTTCCTCAAGCTCATTAGTGCGGTCATTTACCCTGGGGTAATATGTATAACCTTGACGCCTCAAACGTGCTAAAAGGACTTGTATCGGAGTCATATCACCACGAATGGCGCTGTGATCTTGTTTTGTGCATTATATATCATTCTAATGTTAGACACGCTATCCGATCGCTTCTCCTTTAGTGACGAAAGTATAATTGCGGGTGCTACTTTTATGTTTTGTCAATTGCTCCACCAAAACTAACTCATTTTCTTTTAATCGCATTGACCTTTTTATATTTCGCACAAGAATTCAATGGACAATTAGTTTTAGCGGTACCAGTCGCGTTGAAGTTCATCTTCTAAACCTTCACGTGTAGACGCCCCATGTCTTGAACACTTAAATTCATTGAGTACTTATAGCCCCTATCTGCTTTTAGTTCTTCCTTTAACAATAAGAAAACCGCTCGATTGAGCAAGAGATTGCACCCAATTAGTTAAAACAACTTCATCACGGAACACCTAAAAAATAAAAAATACAACTTTTATAACTTTTATTTTTAACATATACTTTTTAACTTTTTTACTTTTTTTAACAACCTTTATAATAATTTTTTTAAAAAACTTTGTACCTTTTATAAAAAATACAACTTTTAATAAAACTTTTGTAAAACTTTTATAACAACTAGTAACATTTTTTAACTTTTGCAAAAAAAAAAAAAAATAAAAAAAAAATACTTAAAAACGTTTTGTGGGTGCTAGCTGTACGCGTTTTGTTTTGTGGTGTGGGTGCTAGCTGTACGCGTTTTGTCTCACTATTATCTATGTTTCTCTCTCACTATCTCACACACAAATAATTGTCTCTCTCTCTAATCTCTCGTTTCTCTCTCACTAATCTTAGTCTTTGATAAGACTTTTTAGATCTAGATCTAACAAGTTTTTTACTTGTTAGATCTAAAAAAGAGAGTGGTTTATGTTGTTTGTGGTGATGTTGTGGTTTTCGTTGCTTATTTTTTTAGATCTAACAAGGTTTTATATCTTGAAAAAAAAGATGATTTTCTGTTGTTTAAAAACTTGAGGTAAAAACTTGTTACATCTAAAAACTTGTTAGATCTAAAAGCTTGTTTGGGTTGGTATCTTTTATGTGGTGATGTTGTGGTTTTCGTTGCTTATTTTTTTAGATCTAACAAGTTTTTAGATTTTGAAAAAAAGATGATTTTCCGTTGTTTAAAAACTTGAGGTAAAAACTTGTTAGATCTAAAAGCCTGTTTGGGTTGGTATATTTTCTGTGGTGATGTTGTGGTTTTCGTTGCTTATTTTTTTTAGATCTAACAAGTTTTTAGATCTTGAAAAAAAGATGACTATGTTGTTTAAAAACTTGAGGTAAAAACTTGTTATATCTAAAAACTTGTTTGGGTTGGTATCTTTTCTGTGGTGATGTTGTGGTTTTCGTTGCTTATTTTTTAGATCTAACAAGTTTTTAGATCTTGAAAAAAAGATGATTATGTTGTTTAAAAACTTGAGGTAAAAACTTGTTATATCTAAAAACTTGTTAAATCTAAAAACTTGTTAGATCTAAAAACTTGTTACATCTAAAAACATGTTTGGTTTTGTTGCTTATTAGACTTTGTGGTGATGTTTTGCAGGTGATACTCTAATGAGTCACCCCATTAGACTTGTTAGCATGACCTAGTCGGGCCGTTTGGTAATGCAACACCACATTAAGGGGTCTTTGTACTTTGCTTAAGCAGCTTTACATCGATGATAAAGTGATGATTTTTAGCTCACTTTGCAACTTTCAATGAAATAAGCAGATTTAAAAAAAAAAGGCAATGATGATTTTTTTTTTATAAAAAAAAGCTTAGGAATTTTGGCATGGCAAAACTGAATGGATGGTAAAGTGAGTTTCTATCTCACTTTGCAACATTCAAATTTGCAGCCAACATGATATAAAGAGCTAATAATCTGAGCCTATTCGATAAGTTTTTTTACCTCTTGTGTGTCAAATGGTGAACTAGATATGGTGTTGTTGTTTGTTGCTGGTTGCTGGTTGCTGAAATTTGATACTTGTGTTGTTGCTTGTTGCTTGTTGCTAGTTGGTGTTGTTGCTTGTTGCTGGTTGGTGGAATTTGATACTTAGTGTTGTTACTTTCTTGTTAGTTTGTGTTGTTGCTTGTTGCTGGTTGGTGTTGTTACTTTCTTGTGGCATTATAAGCCTGAAATGCCTGCAGTTTAAGAATCTTGTTTACTTTCTTGTGAGGCTTGTGCAGTTTGGGAATCCTACTTACCACGCTGCACATTGAAACGTGTTGGTGTTGTTGCTTGTTGTTGGTTGGTGTTGTGACTTGTGCAGTTTGAGAATCTTGTGACTTGTGCGCTTTTGAACTTGTAAGACTTGTGCGCTTTGAACTTGTGAGGCTTGTGCAGTTTGAGAATCCCGTGAACTTGTGACTTGTGCAGCTTTGAGAATCTTGTGACTTGTGCAATTTTGAACCTTGGGGCTTGTGCAGCTGAGAATCATGTAACTTGTGACTTGTGCGCTTTTGATAATCTTGTGACTTGTGCAGTTTTGAACTTGTGAGGCGATGATGATAACCGAAACCGAATGGATGGTAAAGTGAGATTTTTATCTCACTTTGCAACCTTCGAGTTTGAGCCTTAAAATTTTCCGAGGCGATGATGATAACCGAAACCGAATGGACGGTAAATTGAGATAAAATCTCATTTTGCAACCTTCGAATCTGAGCCTCAAAAATTTTCCGACTACGTTTTTTTTAAAAAGTTATAAAACTGAAAACTGAGAAAAACTTGTAAAAAGTTACTCCCTCCGTCTCAATTTAATTGTCCATATTTCCATTTTTGGATGTCTAAAAAAGATTGTCAAATTTCCTTTTTTTAGTAAAAACTACAGAATCTAAAGAGGGAATATTCTATTCGTGTGGTTGAAAATTAAAGTGGCCCCACTTTTATTAAACTTTGTGATTTCTGTCTCCTGACAATTAAATTGAGACGGAGGGAGTATAAAACTAAAAAAAAAAAAAAAAAACTTGTAAAAAGAAAATTTTTGGAATAAAACTTGTAAAAACTAGTAGTAAAAATACTTGTAAAAACTAGTAGTAACTATAACAAAAAAAACTTGTAAAAACTAGTAGTAAAAATACTTATAACAAAAATTTGGCATGAAAATCGAGAAAAAACATTCCCCCCATCACCTCCACTGCCACAGCAGCACCCTAATGATTAGGAAAGTACAAACACCCCCTATGGGGTGGCTCATTAGTTTACTTCGATTGTTGCTGGTTATTCGCCCAGCAACAGGGTAAGATAATCAAAGTAAGCAGCAATACCACTAGGTGGTTACCCGATATCACTTGGAATCGTGTAATCACTTTCCAAAGTAAAATATTCAATCTCACCACTAATATCTACTGATAAGATAACCAAATGTTAGTTATTGAATTAGAATAATCAATAACCTCTGGCTATAAGTGTTTAAGCTTTCGCTTGTTTCTCCTAGTTATGTATATTTCTCAGTATCTTCATGCTGATGAAGTCCATCTCTATTTATAGTAGAGAATACTCACTCCTAGTCAATGGACTTTATGAATGATTAAAGGCCAATTAATCACCCATAATAAGCCTCCATTATCATATGAATAGTGGTTACATGACCAATTAAACGTGGTCATAAAGCAGTCATAACAGCCACTTGAATGAGTCAAAGCTGTTACAAATTAATCACTGCAACACTATCAGTAGGAACCATTACACTAGCACCAGGAACCAATACACTACAAGCAGGAACCATCAGTTACTACACTAAGGAACCATCAGTTACTACACTAACAGTAGTAACCAATACACTAGCAGAACTAACCACTATTGAGTCAGGATGTTCAGGGACCTCATGGGTGTACACTCCGTACCTCCTCACCCAAAACCAGGTGTGAACTAATCCCACAAGTGCACTAAGTTTTCCAACAATATGTAGATCAAAGTAAATTTTGAAGCATTAATCAATATCCTCTATATTTGGAGGATCACTATTCATCATCCAAAACATAGAATAGTGCTATTATACATATGAAGTGACCTAGAGTTTAAGTTATTGCTTAAACTTAAACTAGTTTAAAATAAATTGTTTAATTGTTGAAATTTGAAGGATATGGTTGGAGAAAACAAGTTTCTAAGAGTAATGTTTATAAAATATCCTTTTTTTCTTTAATATGAATTTTTTTTGAAGTATGTGGTCGGAGATGAAGTATCATTCATGTTAAAGCGTCAGAGCTAGTGTGTAGCGCGTGTCATTGTCTTTTGCAGGGACGAATTTATGGTGTAACTTTGGGAGGCCGATGCCCCTCATGCTCGTTGAAAAAGTTGAGATTTTATTTTATTTTATTTTATTTTTAATTTTGACTTTTTTTGAAAGTGCCCCCACTCAAACTCAAATTACCCCGCACCTACATACTAAATTCCAGTATTCAACACTTTAAAACCTTATAAATCCTTCATCTCTAAGTAACAATACTTGATTTATTGTTTCCATCCTTGGTTTTTCTTTCGCATTTTGTTGCTATTGTCAAAAATAAAAAGAAAAAAATTGCCCTCCACAAGCTATTTTTCTGGTTCCGGTCTTTTGGATGATGGAGTTTTTTATTTATATAAAACTATACGCTTTTAATATAATGTTTAATGCATACACGACTCTTCCGTACAAAGTGAAAAGATGGTGACGAGGAAGATGTATTTAGTTTGGTGCAAGATGTTTTTAAGATTTTCTTTTTTTTGACTAAGAACTTAATCGAGTTTGGTTTCGGTGAAATGACTCAAACAGGTAATTAGGTATAGATTAGTTAGATTCATTAAAAAATAAAAGAAATAGCCTAATTTTATTTTAAATTAGTCAAGTGCTAGCACTACTATAGAGTAAGGATGTCTTCTAGATATCTACGAAGCCTTCAATATTAATATGGAGACTTTACTTCTCCCTCGCTAAACAAACTGACTTGTTACAACACTGAACTATGCTTTTAAGGACAAAGTCCACCTATTTTTTAGCTATTAATTAGGTGATAAGAAAATCCATTTCTTTTTCACACCCCTCTATCAAGAAAGCAATCCGAAATGGTGGAAAGACAAGCTATATGCATCTAAAGTCGAATACAATGCCAATATCAAGCTCCATTCTTCTTGACTCTACATTCGTGAAGCACTTACATTCAAGTGAATCGAGCTTGACTAAAAATCCTATTCAGATAGTTCGAGCTCAACTTGACTTGCATTGATTCAGTTTCAAGTATATTACAAATTAACTTGACTCGACGCAACTCAATTGCAATACCATAGCTAAAATATTTATTTTTTAGTTAAATTTTTTGTTAATTTTTTATTTTAGATTTTGTGAAAACTTTTATTTTTAGGAATAAAATGATTTTCTTTTTTCATCGATAATTTTCTTTTCGCTTACTGCCCCATATCGATCATCCACTTTGACTTTTTTAAGTCTTTCATTTCCAACTTTGACTTTAAATATTTGTGTTATATAATACTTGATGTAAAATATATGAATATATTACGTTTCAAATATATTTTTATTAGTATAATTTTTATCAAATATTATATGACACAAAAAAAAATATTTAAAGTAAAAGTTAATATGGGAAGGAGGATTCTTAAAAGAAAAATAAGATACTGAAAATCATGTGTAGGTAGCCCTACATATATATAGACACACACCAACCGTACAGCCACTTCCCATACTTCTCACTCACTCTCTTTAACACTTTTTCTGCCACTCAGTCAATCATGGCGGCCGCCGCACCTACTTTCACCACCATCACACCAACGACCGCCACCTCAACTTCATCCAACAAAACACCCATTAAAAAAGTAGCTTTCAGTACACCGTTTATATCATCTGTTAAGTCACTACAAGCAGCACGTGTTGTGACACGTGCTAATGGTGTTCATGGGTCAGCACTTGGTGCTAGCATGGTGGCGGCGCCAGTTGTTAGTGGGACAGAACCGGTTTTGTTGGATTTTGAAACCAGTGTTTTTAAGAAGGAGAAAGTTAACCTTGCTGGTCATGACGAGGTTTGTTTTGTTTTGTTTTGTTGTTTTTATTCTTGTATGTGTTGTTTACAACATTCTGTGTTATGTTTTTCTTTGGATTTACAGCCTATTGTGATATGTGTTATTTGACCCTTGTGTGTAAGTTGCTAGAAATGGTTTTACTGCCGTTTCATTTTTCTTTTCTGGGTAATCGTGATTTTCAGACCCTTTAGCTAACTAATCCACGGGTTTTAAACCCACTAGCCACATACTTAAACCATGTAAAGCCCTCCCAAAAGGATGGGTTTCAAGAATGATAATGTTTGTAAAAGAATGTTAACTATATGTGTTAAAATGTTTTGACTGTTGTGTGTCATGTTTTTACAGTATCATTTTTGTTTTTCGGGTATCTTTGGTTTTCGACCTTTTGGTTGACTAATCCATGGGGTTTATTTAATCCGGGTAAAGCCCTCCCTTTTGTGTCATGTTTGTAACAAAATGAGAGATTTCAAAAATGATAATTTGTCTAAAAGAATCTTGACTTTATGTGTTAAAATGTTTGATTTTGTGTATAATAGTAAAGTTTATATAAATATGTTCATATGTTCAAGTTAACTTGTAAGTGGATACTAATCACTAAATGTCTAAATGACATGGGTGGATAGAAAGAATATAATGACTACAATGAGAAAAAGAAGATTGTAGCATCTTGAGGTTTAAGAACTTAAGTTTTTATTGTGAAAAAATAATCTTTTAAACAGTAAGTCAAATAAGCTAATTTAAGTAGTTAGTAACATACCTTGGAGCTTTGCAATTAATTGTGTTCTATTTGTGTCCTTTATGCTATTTTGCATGTGGGAGCTAAAACTCTAAATACTGTCAAACACTAAAAAAAACTCACCCACAACTTTGAGTAGAAAGCTACTAGCTCGAGTTCCAGCTACTTTTGCCAAACATACCCTTAACATATATTAAATATATCTTGAAATGTTGTAAATGCTTTTTATGTAATAAGAGATTGTATATATGTTTTAACTTATCTAAAAGTTTTGATTTTGATGTTTGTGTAGTACATTGTGAGAGGAGGAAGAGACTTGTTTCATTTGTTGCCTGAGGCATTCAAAGGCATTAAGCAGATTGGAGTGATCGGTTGGGGTTCTCAGGTTTGTGACTTTCTTGATTTAATTACTTAATGCGTTACATGTTTATACAGTAATTCCTGCATTGCTTCAGGGGGTGTTTATTAAACTGTTTATCTGCGTGCTTTTGTGGTTGTCTGGATTGCTTATCTAAACTGCTTATGTGATTATTTGCGAGTGAATTAAGCTGTTTTGAATGAACAACTTGATATAATTTGTTCAAAAAAACTTTTTTGCCAAAAGTCAACAAGCAGTTTTGAGTAGCAATCCCATACACGCCCTCAATATGAAAAAGAAGGAAGAAATCTTATGCTGAATCCAGGATTATGATATACATTGAAGTTTGTTATCTAGGCGTGTTTGATTCATACTCCTTTAAAGGCTTTAAGTTCGTTATGGTTGGATGATTCTTCTCTATAATCATTCTTGACTTTTGTTCAGGGTCCTGCTCAAGCTCAGAATTTAAGGGATTCTCTTGCAGAAGCAAAATCTGATATTGTTGTCAAGGTGTTTTATCTGCTTTTTTCTCTGCACATTATTAGTAGCAATATGTAAGAATTCTGCTGATAAATTTAGCATTATACCTTGTAAAACCAGATTGGCTTGAGGAAGGGTTCGGCTTCATTTGCTGAGGCTCGTGCTGCTGGTTTCACAGAAGAAAATGGGACTCTCGGAGATATTTATCCCACTATTGCGGGTAGTGGACTGCTCCTAATATCTGATTCAGCTCAGGTTGGTCGATTGCTCTAAATTCAGCCAATACTTATTTTACAAGTTTATTTCCAGGTGCCTTATCTACTTATATTTAACCAATATCAGTTTTCGAAACCTGTCACTGTTACTATTTCATGCATTTATATAAATTACTTTTGAGTACCATATCTGATACAGTGTTACTTTATGTAATATCTGCAAATCTGATTATTACCAGTTTTATTCTATAAGTAGTAATGGTGTTGAATTTTTATGAATGGATTAGCGGGCCGGTCTATTTCTACTCTTAAAAGACTTGGTTTTAATGCATTTTTTTTTCATTGCAGGCTGATAATTATGAGAAGATCTTCTCCCACATGAAGCCAAACAGCATTCTTGGACTTTCCCATGGTTTCCTTCTTGGTCATTTGCAATCAATCGGTCTCGACTTCCCCAAAAACATCAGTGTGGTTGCTGTATGTCCCAAAGGGATGGGACCGTCAGTTAGGAGGTTGTACGTTCAAGGGAAAGAGGTCAATGGAGCCGGGATCAATGCAAGTTTTGGAGTACATCAGGTTAGTTAAAACTCAAAAGACGTGTTTACTTGGTGTCTTTTTTTAGCGGTGTTTGAATTTGCATTTTGAAACTAAATTCTGTTTATTTCGACTTCACGTCACAGTAATCAGTCCCTTATGTTTGGACATCATATTCTACTTGTGAATTATTTAGGGGTCAAATAATTAGACTAAAGAGGAAAAAAGACTCAAACATCGTATCCAACTGCTTGTTTTGTAACTCCTTATGATATGATTTGCTGCAGGATGTTGATGGCAGAGCCACTGACGTGGCCCTCGGATGGTCAGTTGCTCTTGGTTCACCGTTTACATTTGCAACTACGCTAGAGCAGGAGTACAAGAGTGACATATTTGGGGAACGAGGTAAGCCTAGGCCTTTCACTTTTTCCCTGTACATTTTCTGAAGGTAATTAAATGTCACCAATACCTTTTTCCCCACGGTGAAAATCAGGTATTTTACTTGGTGCTGTGCATGGTATTGTGGAGTCGTTATTCAGAAGGTACACAGAACACGGTATGTCCGAAGAGTTGGCTTACAAGAACACTGTTGAATGCATAACTGGAGTCATATCAAAGACCATATCGACTAAGGTATGTTTACTTTTATGCCCCCTTGTCTTTAATGAAGAAGGCAAAGGTTGTATACTTGTATATTTTATTAATATTATTTTGAATTTTAACAGGGTATGAAGGCTGTCTATGAGTCGCTATCAGAAGAAGGTAAAAAGGATTTCCTGACAGCATACAGTGCTTCGTATTATCCCTGTATGGAAATCTTGTATGAGTGCTATGAGGATGTGGCAAGTGGCAGTGAGATTAGGAGTGTTGTCTTGGCCGGTCGTCGCTTTTATGTAAGTTTTCTGACCTTAACTAGCATTTGGATTTGTTTGAAACTGATTAGTATCTGATTATAGCGACTTGTATCGGAGTAAATCATTTTTTCAATGTTTGGCTCAAAATATCCTGCTTTTGAATATCTTATCATTTACTGTTAAGGGTTCAAAGAATGTATTTTGGATAGTCAGCTCCATACCAGCTGCAAGAAAAATCATACTTACCCCTTCTTTTAACAAATTTTCAGTAATTTTACCCCCGTCTCATAAGACTTGTATCCTTTATATGTTCTTTGTGGGCATATTTTATGTATCAGGTTTATTTCTTTATCAGAATTTGCCTAAATACTCAAACAAGTGATTATTACACCTTTAAATTGCAGAAGTGCTTCAAACACTACATTTGTAACCCGTATTGCTATAACTGATCCTCTAATTTTAATAATTAAAATCACATATTTATCTTGAATACGCACATCCAAAGAGCCCCAAGTTCTTTTTATGATTAAGCATTGTTCGGCCTGTTGGATGATTTCCAACTGTGATGCGTCTTTAAGATATACGTTAGAATATGATGATGCTGATCCTGATATTGAATGGTTTTGAACCAGGAAAAAGAAGGTCTTCCCGCCTTCCCAATGGGCAAAATTGATCAAACCAGAATGTGGAAAGTTGGTGAGCGTGTCCGTGCTAGCCGACCAGCTGGTGATTTAGGTCCATTGTATCCTTTCACAGCAGGTGTCTACGTTGCATTAATGATGGCTCAGGTGAGACTTAAGACAGCTTTTCATAACCCGCTTACTTGTACACATAAAGTTTCTAACATGTTATTTTTTCAAAAATAACACAGATTGAGGTACTGAGGCAGAAAGGACACTCGTACTCTGAAATCATCAATGAAAGTTTAATAGAATCTGTAGATTCCTTAAACCCCTTCATGCACGCTCGAGGTGTTTCATTCATGGTGGACAACTGTTCAACGACTGCAAGGCTAGGATCAAGGAAGTGGGCTCCACGTTTTGACTACAATCTCACACAACAGGCTTTAGTTGACGTAGACAATCGCGCCCCGATTAACCAAGAACTTGTGAAAAAGTTCTTTGAAGATCCTGTGCATGAAGCTGTTAGCGTGTGTGCTGAGTTGAGACCTACTGTTGATATCTCGGTGCCTGCTGATGCTGACTTTGTGAGACCCGAGTTGCGTCAATCTAGCAACTAAATGGCATGAATGAATTTATTTACGTATGCTGTAGTGTTATGTTTTGTACGAGTACTTGTCATGGTCGTGAAATTGGTGTTCTGTTGGATTTGGTAGTTTTTAAATAATGAAGGCTTTTTTCGCTTATTGTTGTGGTTTTGAAGTAGGCATGGTTGATCAGGCTGGATAATTATGGGTTAAAACAGTTAATAGTGATGCTTGTCTGATATGGTTCAAATTCTAAAAACGTAGTTGGGTGTGGGATATGTTTATGTAAAATACAACTGCAAAACTCATACTAGTTCAAAGTTCATCACTCATACTAAAATGAGTTCAGTACTTTAATACCAACATATCTTCTTTACAGCAGGTCATTTAAAAAGCGTGAATTTTTACAAAGTCTAAAAAGTATTTCCAGCCGTTGATAATCATACAAGATTAGATTAAACTAAAAAAAAACATACTCGTATTACATAAGAGCATACCGGACATTTCACATTTCTTCTCTCTTTAACCTCCTGACAACCATCAGATCATCAGAACACAACACGTTCCGTCTTCTCACCGTATCCAACCTCTCTCCAACAATCCCTCCACTGCCACTCCTCCCCCTCTGCCGACAAAAACTCCGTCACCTTCGACAACCACCGTCGGCTTCGACACCGTTACCCCACTAAAGTGCCGTTCCGATCACCGCTTCAGTAGCTTCTTCTCCGGTACCATTGCGCCGTCACCAACACCGTCTCCACCACCATCATCGTCTTCACGCCATCACTGTCTTTACGCGACACAATTAGGTTCCAACTGATAAAACTCTTTTTGTATTTTTCGAATTCGTAATAATCGAGGTAAACATAAAGGATCTGTTGTTGAAATGTGATAAGTTTAATGATGCACACCACTTGCTCGACGAAATGCTTCAACCGGATTCTAAGGTTTTAGTTAATGAAATGTTGTGAAATAGTACATCTAGTTTGTTGATATGGAAAGGAGAAATGTTGATTCAGCTAGTTTGTTGGCTGTTATCACTTGTTAATTTTTCATACGGAGTATTTATTTGGTCAAATGAATTTTTATGTCATCATTCATGGAATTAACTTTATTAATTTCAAGACTTTGATTTTTTTTTCTTTTTTCTTTTTTGACACTGCTCAAATCTTATTTTTTTCATCTAAAAGGATTAGTTTTCAGTAAGTGATTTAATTAAACATCCGTAAGTAATAATATTATGAAGTATCGTTCATTAGTGTATATATATATATATATATATATATATATATATATATATATATATATATATATATATATATATAATATTGATTCTTAGTAAGTGTAATTAGATGTAGTAAGAAAAATATAGGTTGATTGTGAAAATGATTGAAACTTCAAGATAAAAAAAGAAAA
This sequence comes from Chrysanthemum makinoi, assembly GCA_910596185.1. Lineage (NCBI taxonomy): Eukaryota > Viridiplantae > Streptophyta > Magnoliopsida > Asterales > Asteraceae > Chrysanthemum > Chrysanthemum makinoi. Next base: position 298,195,976 of record OU343217.1, on the reverse strand, counting down.
AAACACAAAAAGATGGACCGTGTCTGTTTTAACCACTGATACAAACACACACAGTATTCAATCACACACAACTATTCAAAAACACACTCACCATCACCATCACCACCACCACCACCACCATCACCACCATCACCGTCACACCACAACCAGTCAAAAAACACCATACTCCAATCAATAACGCATACGCCAATAAAAAACACACATACTCTGATCGAAAACACATACTCCGATCAAGAAACCCTAAAAAGCTACCAAAATCCAATAAAAATCAGATAAAAAATTCGTGGATACACTAATTGGATTTCGATCTTCAGATGAATGACAAAAATGAAGTTTATGAATCGTAGGTGAACTAAATTTGATCATCAGAGAAAACACATCAGTAAGTGTTTACATGTTTTTTTTATTTTTTATGTTATTTTAGTGCATCTTTGTGTAAATTATAAAATAATTATTGTTATTGTTGAATGAAATGACATATTAAGCATATGTATGTATAAAGTTACAATTTAGTGCATCCAAATTAAGCATTAGCGCATCTTTTAGTATGATTATGGCATCACACGACTTGTTAGAGCATTTGTATGTATAATTAGTGCTTAAAAAATGAGTTACTACATGTCTCTTTATGATAAGATCATAATGTTAAGTTAAGGCATCTTCTTGTTTGCTTAGTGCATTAAAAAAATGTATTATGACATCTATTAGTATGATAAGTGCATTAGGAATAGTTGTTATAACATCTGTTAATAAGATTACTGCATCAAATGACTTGTTAAGACATCTATTTTTGTGATTATTGCATCAAAACATATGTTTAGTGCATCGTTGAACATATAAGAGCATCAGTGAGTATGTTTAGGGCATTAGTGATTATGATTAGTGCATTTTTAAACATAAGGCATCAGTGTGTATGTTTAGTGCATCTGTTTGTAAGTTTAGTGCATCGTGAGTCATAATAAGGCATCTGTTTATATGTTTAGGGCATCGTTGGTCATAGTAAGGCATCTGTTTGTATGTTTACTGCATCGTTGGTCATAGTAGGGCATCGGTTTAGTGTATCTGTTTGTAAGTTTAGTGCATCATGGGTCATAGTAGGGCATTTTTTATATGTTTAGTGCATCATGAGTTAATAACAAAGTCTATAAAAATAGAATATTGATGCTTTTTCTCTGTCCTATTCATGTCAGAGTGTTATAAAAATTAACTGATCATGCCATTCAAACAGGGTCGTGATGGGTTTGTTATGGGGGAAGGAGCTGGAGTCGGCCTGTTGTTGGAAGAACTGGAGCATGCTAAGGTTTGTTGAAATCTAACAGTAAAGACCCGTGTGGCAGTGCTTCTTTGAATGAGAACTATAATACGATAGCATGCTAATGATTTGTGTTTCCATTTGATTAAATCTGGCTATTGGACAGAAAAGGGGCGCGACTATCTATGCGGAGTTTCTGGGAGGAAGCTTCACTTGTGATGCTTATCACATGACACAACCTCATCCTCAAGGTAGTAATATTACATGTTTATGTGTAAAATATGAAATCAAACTTCCGTTAATTTGTCTCATTTTTGTTGATTGTTATGTTCATACCTTATGCATATGTCAGCTCCTATTTTTGTATGTTCATGTAGGCCCCCTATACTATAGTTACAGCTCTATAGGTTTTACAGTGGTAATATTTTTAATCTAGCATATTTGGATTATTTATTTATTTATTTTTTCTCTGATATATTGCCTTGGTAATAAGACACACTTGGTGGAACTCCATATTTTTGTATACTTTTAGCAGCAACAGCCTTTAAACAATTATATTGCAAATTGCAACTACTACAGTTATACTACTTCTATCTTGCTAAATGTAATATGGTTGCTTTTACCCCTGTTAAGTGTTGGTATTAAACATGTCCTGTAAAACCTTATCTGGTTATAGATATTCTACAATACTCTAAGATGATAAAGATTTGAGACATTGTTCTGTACCATCTAGCTGTACAGCGGTCCTTTTGGTGAAGGAATCACATGAAACGTGTGTAATCTTTAACAAGTGTATATTTGTCATCAGGTGCTGGGGTGATTTTGTGCATAGAGAAGGCCCTATCTCAGTCTGTTGTGGGCTTAAAAAAAAAACCAATTCAACTCAACATTGATTAACCATTGACTTGACTCAAACAGAAACCAGTCAAACACCAAAACAAATAATGAAATGAAGCAGAAATAATTAGGGCTTGAAAACTCAAACTGAGACACCAGAGATAGATTAAAAATGGAAGGAGTAGCTGAAGGACTATGGGAGCTAGCAGATTTACACGAGCAGAATGGAGAAATAACGAAATCAGTGAAATGTTTAGAAGCAATATGCCAAAGCACTGTTTCATTTCTACCTGTTATTGAAGTTAAAACTAGGTTACGGATCGCTACTCTGCTTCTTAAGCATTCTAATAATGTTAATCACGCCAAATCGCATCTCGAACGCTCCGTAAGTTCTTTATTTTGCTTAATTTAAGAGTTTGTGTTTAATTTGTTGTGTTTATGCTGTTAAATTGATGATGGAGATATGCGAGGTAATTATGCGAAATGTACTCAGTTTAACTGAATAT
>OU343217.1:298076973-298193281 GCA_910596185.1 Chrysanthemum makinoi | reverse complement strand
TTAAAATGGTGTGACAAATCGTTGTTGTTGTTGAATCGCGGTGGTAGGAATTCGAAATCACTTTCAAAATATCTTGTATTTGGTTTTAGTTTGGTAATCTACTTTGTGGTTTCTACTATTTTCGCTTTTAATACACCTTATTAACCATGTTCTAGCTTATTTCCTTGATTCATTGCTTGGCAAATCGAGTGGTTGTCTAGAAATGGTGGAAACCTCACCGTAGGTGATAGTTTCTTAATTATTGCCCTAGGGATAACCCATTCCCGAGAGTTTGTAATTATGCCTATTCGAAGTCGACTTCACAAAGTGTACTAGGTGTTCACCTTTCATGTTCGCTTATTTTCCCCGCTGAATTTCGCCTAAAACTCTAGCTTATGCTTTCGCTCTTTAGGTCGCTATAATGAATACATTGGTATATATACATTGGTACATGTGTTAACATATAACACTAAGTATGTCCTCGTTGTAGATTTTGGCTCAACACCACCTAAGGAAGGTGATGGTTGCCTATCCCTAGTTCGAAGCCACAAAAATGGCCACATGAGCCTAATATATTTATGTCATTTTGTTTTTCGAATCACAAGGATGCCCACGAAGGGTGTGCCACGGTCGATTATCGACTCCAACACAAAGGGTGTGTTGGAGTAATATCTTTAGTAGTGTCAAGCAAATTTTTAAAGGTATCAAAACTTGTACATATATAGTAGTGATCACTGAGATTCAGTAAATAGCCAATCCATGGGCTGAAGTCAAAAAGGGTGCGTGGAGACTTCCTACAAATCGGGCCCAGAGCCCATCTTGTAATACTAAATGGTGTTTGAAGTGTTAGAGCCAAGGCCCTAGCATATGTGGTCCACGGTTAGGACAGCCCACCAAGGCGCGAATAGCATTTGTGGATCCGGGTCTCCTCGCTTACTTTCCATCGCAATCGACTTGTTTTGACATACTACTCCCGTCTTGAAAATGAAGTTATTAAAATAAGTAATTATGTTTATCCCGACTTGAAAACTAAACGAGACATAAATACATAAATATACATATTCACTTGATAACAACCGGATATAGATGACATCAACTACACCATTTTTGATATTTAATCAAAACCAATTAATTAGAAGGATTACATACGGGTTATACCTATTCTTTAATAAACTAAATTTTACGATTTATAAACAAAATAAATTATTTGAAAACCCATATTGTGATATATTTATTAGTCGGGGACATATACAACTTTTGAGATATATTAGTAGAACTTGATCGAATTGTAACATAACTTTTGACATCATTTCGTAAGTTAATTATTTAGATTAAATAAGACCTCTTTCGGTTATAAAACTTATTTCTTGAAAACGAGTATAGGGAATTCTTCTAGTAAAATGTTATTTAAAACTTGTCGAAACATAGTTATCATTTTGAAATGTAACCACGTCATATTTTATAAATTGTATATAAAGAGTTAGAGGAGATTTAAACTTTCTTTAAAATATACACATTTATTTAAAGACTAGATGTCACTAGTATATATATATATATATATATATATATATATATATATATATATATATATATATATATATATATATATATAAATATATATATATATATATATATATATATATATATATATATATATATATATATATACACCCTAATATAAATATATATATATATTTTTAAGTTCACACCGAAAATATATCATCCTACGTACTACCTTTTGTACATCGCCATTCGGTTATCATCAAACTGAAGTCTTGTTCAACCTTGATATCTTTTCTGCATGTACTCTTCCAAGTATTATCATTTGATCATCATTAAACCAAAGTCGTGATTCCTTCTTCGAGATTTCTTTCCATGTCATACCCTCATAAGCCGAGATCCATTCTAATCTTTGAAAAATTGTTCTAAAATAAGTGAAACAACAACAACAACAACAACAACAAAAACATTTAAAAATTTATAAAGTTAGATAAACTTTATCGAGTCTTAAACATGGAGACTAAATATGCCGTACTTAATTAGGCTGCGTGTCGTAGCCGTGCACTATCACTCCTTGATTTAATTCCCTTTATACTTCTAATTGCCAAGGTGAGTTTCATAGCCCCTACTTTTACTTGTTTTATAACTGTTTTGGGGGAAGATACATGCTCATTTTACTTAAATGATTTAAATGGTACTTTTCCATGCATACTATGCTTTTACATGTTTAAAGTTTTCATCATACATAGATGCCTTATGGACCATACCAAAATGTTTGACCTAGAATATTACGCAGCTTAGCCTAAGACTTTAGATCCCAAATTGCCCTTTTCATGAACCGTCAATTCCTCGGAAGCTAATGTTATAAATAGATCTATTGTGACTCGCTCTGTTGTCAAGGCGAAACATATAGCATGTCGGGACCGAGTGTATTGGGATAAACACCGCCATGGGCTCTCAATTGTATGACTTCCTTGTGCATACGTAAACCCATAGCGTTGCATGAACTTAGTGCTAGCGTAATAGATTCAATATATGACATTATATTTGTTGTAATGTACATATACCCTACTTATGGTCCACTAATGAAATCTCTTTTATGAAATCCTTTTTATGAATTGAAATCATAAACTTTATGACATTATGCAAGACGTAATGATCATCAAAAACCAAATTTGAAGCAAAGAATTGAAATCCTTTTAAATAAACCTATGAACTCACCAACAGTAGTGACCTTTTAGATGTATCTTGGTTTGAGGTGATAGCTTATCTTTGAGGCTAAAGGCAAGTGTATGGCATTCATATAGCGACTCGATTTAAGTATTGGGACCACCTTTTATAATGGGCCATTTTTTCACTAATCAATAATGTAAACATTATTCTTAAGAATGAATACAAATTTATTTATGAAAAACCAATTGTTCTATGCTAATGTTGTGATACCAATTTAGTAGCATCCCAATACTTGTGTGCTCATGAGCCATTTTAGGGGTGTTACAAATATTGAAGTACATACTAGGTAATCCATAAATTCAGCCCTGAATGAATGATACGTACTGAGACAGATCAAACAGCTTAAGAAGTGTTCGTAGGATAATTTTATGTCTATTTTATGGATTCCAAAGATACGACCCATTCATGAGTTCTACATAAAAGTAATCTAGCCTCAACAACATGCTATGAAAGAAGGATAAGCAAATAGTAGATATCCTTACCGAGTTCCAATAGCCACGTCATGAGCCAGTGTTGATCAATGTGCTGATTTAGCACTAACCTGTTTAACAACAAACAATTTGGCACTTGAGTGCATCAGATTGCAACAAAGACAACAACGCTAAATGTCTCTCACAATAAAGAGATCTCATCCAGTAGTCGTCCTACTGCACATCAGTTAAGCAATGTTAGCACCAGCAAAGTTTGATATTTTTATATAAAACAAATCTCAGTGATGATCTTTGTACCTGCAAAGTCCATACGTAGTCGGTTGATAAAGTCGCTTGCATAACACATCCCGGACGATTTTGCAAACAAGGTATTCAACTAATTAGAACACAAAATTGTGCAGGAAAACATACGTAGTCGGTTGACAAGGTACCTGCAAAGTGCATACGTAGTCGGTTGACAAAGTGCTTGATATCCACATATAAGAAAACATACATTCATCTTACATATTGTATTGTTTAGCATCTAAAAAAGTAAATATATATAAGTATGTGTCCTCTTGTTCAGGGGTGTGTGATATGACAATCAAAAAGTCTAATTACAGGACTTTGTAGTAAATAATTCCAATATGAGACCTGCATATTACTAGACATCTCAACCCATTGTTCAACTCTAAAGCAACAATATCGCTCCTACCGAATTTTTTAGGCTATAATACCAAATTTACATTCTATCACTGCTGATATCACGATTCATATGCACAAATTGATTTATAACATTAAAAGTTATATACATATTAATATTCAAATCTAAGATCCGATTAATCAAAATAAAATAGCTCAATCAATCTGTCATAATTCAACTAATAACACGCCATACCCAACGGTGAGTTCGTCGACATGACACGTGTGTTCATCAACATGACAGGAGTCCTAACATCATTGACGCATTGTAACAGTTATATCCACTACCTATTTCGCACAATTCTAGTTCTATTTAAAGTTCTACCGTTTCATCTTGAGTTTCGCACACTCCTAGTAGCATATAATAAACATTATGAACTGAAATTGTACAACTACATAACATAAGAACAAAGCAACGCTTAATTTGAGTTCACACTAAACATGAATTAACTAACTTAAGTCAACTAACACCAAATTAGGCGCAAACAATCAAAAGTAACAAATGTATCTATATCTGTATATCATTTCATATCACCATACGCTAATCAAAATGACACGTGTCGTAGCGGTTACCTTACAATGAATGACGTCACACCGGTGAATCGTTGCGATAGTCCGTTGAATGAGCAAATCGAACACCTACAAAGCAAATCATAGCATATCTATCAACAAATATCATGAAATAAGCATCAGATTGAGGTTTTCGAAGATGATTAAAGAAAATTTGACCTGATAATCGATTAATCCCTGAACAAATGCAAATTTTGCGGCGAAGTCGAGGTGTTGTTGCGGCAGAGTTGCGGCGGAGTCGCGGCGGAGTTGCGGTGGAGTCGCTGTGGTGTTTGCGGCATTTGATAAATGGTGCTGTCCCCAAATTATCACAAATTGGAGGTTGGTGAACGCTGCTGTCCCCAAACGAGGGGTTAGATAAATCACAAATTAATGAAAAAGTTACATAATTTACTATTGTGAGTCTCCATTTTTGGTATATAACTTAAAATGCCTACTTTCTTTTCTTGTTGACTATAATCTAGCGATAAATGTTTTTATGACCAGCTTGAATATTTATTTATATATGTTACGAAGGAAATATAGAACATATGTGAAGTCGCTTAGTTACGTCATAAATAGCGACTTGTTTTTATAAAGTCGCAAGTTAGTGACTCGTTTAGCCACATCTATTTTGATGTCGTCAAATTAGAGACTTACATTTGTCTTAAATGTTTTGCTGTGAAAATAGCTTACATGATTTGTGATATAATTTTGCATGACAACATCATTTGAAAACAGATTGCGACTTACATTGCAACATAGTTCGTGTCATTGACGAAGTTGACGTCACTAAAGTGTCTCTAATGTGTCGCTAAATTGCGACATTAATGTATGTGTCACAAACATACGTCGCTAAAAGGCCTTTTTCTTGTAGTGATAGTTGTCAATCATACAATCTTTCAGTTCAAACATTATTAAATCAAAAATACAAGAACCATAAACTTAATATTATAGATCAACCTCTAGATCATCATGAAAATATCGTAATAATCGTGCAAACCAGATTGAAAAGCGTTAGATTGTAGCAAGTTATCGTTGTTTACTTCGCTATTCTTGGTTCCTTCTGGAGACATTGAGAGTAAACCAGAAAGTTGATTTTCAATAAATATGTTATCGCTTGTGTTCTTACCATATGTAAATGTTTCGCGAAGCTGAAATCCATCTCCATAATTCCCAATCATATTTGCGCCACTAGAATTGCATCCGCTATTTGGTTCCAAAGCAACATTGTTTACATATTTCACCCAATCTTCATATGGATTCATTAGATACGGATTAATCATTTCATCACTCAGTAACTCATCAGGTTTCTTGAAATCACATTGTGTATTTAAGGAAGTTGATAGTTTGTTAGTATTTGGTAAGGGAGTCATGTTTATAATTTGCAGTATGTTATGCAACAATTGATCATTAATGCTGATTAGTTGACTCATAAGGTTTGGAACCCTTAAAGGAAAGTTAGAGGATGAAGCGTTAAGCTGAGGAATAGCATTGAGAAATAAACTAAGAGAAGGGATGGGTCTATGCGTTTGGAGGTCGATTCCTTCCTTAAGGAACTTCTTTCTCATATGGGTGTTCCAATAATTCTTGATTTCATTGTCTGTCCTTCCTGGAAGTTGTGATGCAATTCTCGACCACCTGTGCAAGTTTATAATTTCAAACAGATATTAATTTATGTACTTACATGTTTTATATTTAAAAGGGCAAATTGCATGTAAGAAGACTTTAAATCCAAATAAACTTATAACAAATACGTCTAGAGATTGATTTAGAAAGTATGTTATCTATATTGAAAAAATGACTGAAACAACAACGATCCTTTTATATGCAAATAAATGAATGTATTGATTCCTATAAAAGGGAACATAGTTTAAGATAAACTCTTACGGCACTTTGATAATAAAGGGCCAAGCTACTTGCATAACCCATAACGTTAACCAAGCTGGATCACAACCAAATTGTAAACTTACAAAACGAGTCGTAAAATAGAAAATGAGTTAAACTACATAAATTACTTAGGGCAAATGTTTTATAAAAGTATTATACTTGCCACCATTTTTTTCTTCTGGGTGTCGAACAAAGTTTTTTCCGTATATGGGTACTTATCTTTCATATTCAGCCTCTTTGAAGTCTTTTGTGACATTTTTGCCCTTCAAATTATTAAAACTCCTATTAGCTGAGAGGGGCAAAAATGTCACAAAGTACCTCAAAGAGGCCGAATATGAAAGATAAGTACCCCCATAAGGAAATAAATTTGTTCAATACCCAAAGAAAATTCGTGACAAGTATGATACTTTTATAAAACATTTCCGAGTAATTGCTCAATTAGACTATTTAAAGTGTACTAGATTTGACCTGTTACAAGTTACAACTTACAAAGAAAAGTGAAATAAGGTAAAATGAGCATTACTTGTTTCCAAGAGTCGAATGGAGGCTAATGATGAGATTGTCTTCTTCTTCATTGAATTTTCCCCTTTTTACATCGGGTCTAAGATAATTAATCCATCTCAATCTACAACTCTTTCCGCACCTATTCAAACCAGCACGTTTAGGTAGTGCTGGCCAACTATCATGCCCATTTTTCTGAATATAACTAGTAAGAACCTTGTCTTCTTCGGGAGTCCATGGCCCCTTCTTCAAAGCACTACTTTCGTTGCAACAAGGAGGCCTACCCATAGTACACTGCAAATAAGCTTATCAACTTCTGTTTAGAATAAGAGTGAACTTGTGGAAACTAATCAAGCCTATGTGGTTCTTATATGCACCATAAGTGACGTATTTAAAATAGTATTTTCAAATTGACTGTTTTGTTATTTGGACTTTTTTATATAAATGCTGATTTTGTGCACCAAACGAAGGAACAGAAGTTGCATAGCAAACCTTCTAGGAGTTTTCAGTTGTAATTTTTTATGATTATTTTATTATAATAAATTATAATAAAATATTTTCTGTACTTTTTATAGAATGCAGCAGCCATGCAATTTTGGACGTTGTTCTCAGTTGGCTTAAGAACCACGTGAGACTTTTAGCTTTACTCTTTGTACGTAGGCCATAGCTCGGTAGCTATGATACATACGGGTATCGATCTCACTTAACGATGTCTTAGCATGGAACTCGAGCTTAATACAATAAAGATGATCCGAATTATGGTTTTACTTATGAAAATACTACATATATCAAACATTATATCCATAACTAATCAAATGAACGTTGTAGTCAGCAGTGGGTACTTCTGAAAAAAGTTCATGTGTCAATGTATATGTTGGTAAACCGGCAAAAACATTACAACGTCCTTAATGCATCAAGTCATGAATGTCTTAGCTTTTACTTTTGTATTAGAGCATTGCTACACACTCCTACATATTATTCTTGCGTATTTTCCTGTTAGAAATTAGGATCACAGAAATTTGAGAGTCGCAAAAATGTAAACACTTCGTTCTGTGATCTAATTTCTAACAAACTATTATTCTATGATCTTTTTTGGTAAAGGGAGTAATCTGCAGTGGAAATTTGGATTTGAGCATGTTAGAGTGTCGCGACGTACGGGGCCTCCATTTTTTGAGGGGCACAGATTTTAGAGGCAGTGCGGTTTGATTAGATTTTCAAACATAGCGAGATTTAAGTGTTAAAAACATCTTGTTAGCTGATTCTCTGAAAGAAATAAGCCAACAAACAATTTGTATTATGTAATATATATTTTATTTGGAGCAGTATCTGTGAGCATGGATATGAAAGGTTGAGGAAGATGATGAATGTGTCTCATCCATACACTTTGCTTACTTCAAGTTTCTAGCTTTTATAGTTTTGTCCTTTTATTTTAGTTTTATTTTTAAACAAGTGTATAGGGTTTACAACATTAACACTTTCAACCCTTGTTTTGAAACACAATAATATATGGTCAAATACGTTTTACGAATGTATGATATCTGTATGTTGTCAAAAACGTTTTCGAAGTTGTCCATGAAAATTAATATCATAAATTTATATCGGTATTATTTTAAAGCTTACAAAGACTTTGATTTTACTTTTTTCTTTCTCTTTTGTGAATATCGGTAGTTCTTTTAGATAACTCATTTAAGATTATCTTACACAAAGGATTTTTTTTTTAATCATGGCACAGGGCCTCTAAAATCAACGAGACGGCCCTGACCCTGGTAAATATATTAACCAAAAACGTTTAAGTACAATGGATATGAGTGAAATCCCATATCTCAGCCCGTTACATAGGCATAGAGCTTATATAACAAGATACTACCTATTTTCTAAATAAGAAATCAAACCACTACTCAAATGATAACATAGGACATAACGAAAAAAATTACTTCCTAGGTCCTTGAAGCTTGGTGCCATACATGGCATTAAAGGCGTCCAAATTCCCCGGAAGATCGAGAAACACGCGGCATGGTCATCGTAGTCATAGTCATCATACTCATCTTCAAACTCTTGGCCACCACCGAATAGATTAGCAAACTCATCAAATGGGTTAGCAACCACCTCATCTTGAGAATCGGACACCACGATATCTCACTTTAGAAAAGGGTTAACTCTCTTAGTAGAAGAAGCGGGCGGAATACAAGAATCACTAGTTTTAGGAGCCACTCCCGACTCCATCTCTTTCAAATCACTCACATGGGGTTCATGTGGTGCGATACTGTCTTAGTAGATTTATCTTCATTAACTTCCATTATGCGACCGGAATCCACATCCTTGTTGGTGTCATTAGAAGGAGTCCCAAAATCATCCGTAGATTCCATATTAAGAGCATCAAGCGATTAGATGTAGAGATATTTGTTCCACTCGAACTAGCCACATCAGAAGCATTCTTCTTAGTGACTTCCACTTTCTTAGGTTCAGGAGGTCTTTTTTGGGTTGATATTGAAGCTTACCCACAAGGTTTAGTAAACCCTCATTGACCCGGAATAGTAGAACCACCTTGCTTCCCCTTCTTCTTATTAATAACCATCTTGAAACCATCATTAACAGCTTATTAGGCTGGCGGGAGGTTCAACAACTTTAGGACATTCAACAAGAGTATGACCAAAAATCTTACATTTATCACAATGGTGGTTACCACTTTATTATTCAACCATATCTTTTCAATAGTGAACGACCCATCAAATAACGGTATCTCAACAGTAGGCGTCCCTAAGCACCTCATCCGACTTTACTTCAATCATGCATCTAGCAAAACTACTACGGCCCCACGAGTCCTTACACATTTGGCTAGTAAAAGCATCTAACCTTTTAGGCGTGCCTATCAATGTGGCAAGGAGACTAAGGCCATCATCAGAAAACATAGCAAGAGGAACATCATGGAATTTAACCCACACCGGGATGTTGGTCAAATCCTCTTTAAGTAAGTTGGTGTTCAATGTCCATGGTTTAAGAATAATAGGAGCATTTCTAATCAACCAAGGACCATTTTCAAGCACATCATCAACACCTTTCTTCGAATTGAACTTAAAGAAGAAGAACCCCTTTCCATTCATCATTACCTTTTGTATACCGAACTTAGCCCACACATTGCGTACAAAGTAATCAACAACGGGAAAAGCAACGCGTTGACCAAGGAAATACCCATACAAAGTATTCCCAAACCTAGTGTTCACCTCTTCAACCACTTTCATCGGGATAGAAAGATCCACACCATTTGTGTTCTTACTACACTCCAACCTACTAAAGTTTGACGTGTGTTTCTTTGGTTCGATGAAGTAACACCGACATACGATGAAGAAGAATGTTGTTTCACACACCAACCTTCTCAATACCAACGACCCCATGTGCATTCATTATCAAACTTATCATTAGCATTATTATGGCCATTAACATTAGAAACCATAGGACCACTCGTATCTTGAGGAGGTTTCGAATAATAACCAATAGCGATGTAAGCATCTCCTCAAACTCCATACATTGCGGCACCTTAAGATGCTCAAAGGATTATGATAGAAGTAGTAGCATCCACATGTCACGGCGGTTTTAATGGTTGCCCATCGTCACCCACAAGAACAAGTTTTCCCTCAAAGATTTGTTTTCAATATACGAATTTTCAATAAAGTATCATGACCCTAAGGCGTGTCATGACTAGGTGCGTCATGACTAGGCTTGAACCAAGTGAAACGGCTCCAGCAATACCGATAAACTCATCATTCCTACTATTAGGGTTCATTGTCGATTGAAGAATCGACTCACCCGAACTAACATGAAGCATTCACATCATTGTTTAATTCATCAACCTTGTCCATAACAACAAACAAGAAAGTAAACAACCTAAAAAGCGAAAACGAGAAAAAGTAATAACGAAACTCTCTAAGAAAAGCGAGCGCCGGAAAGCAAGAAGATCCACGTCAATCTTCAATCACGATAACCTTAGTAGAACTAAGGCATGATTATAAGCACAAGATACTATCCCACATCAATCATGATAGCAGGTTAGGTTAATAAGATCAACAGATGGCGGCGATTGAAAGTAAACCCTTAGAAGCACAATTGTATATAACCAAGCCAATAGCAGCGATTAATAAAATATTTGATAAGCAAGCGAATATATAAAGTGATTGAGATATTGGACCCACGATACAAGTGAATTGTAACAATTAATGTAATCAGACCATGTGGAAAGATTAAAGAATTGTAAGGTTTAGATTTAGTGAATCGCAGGTGGAGAATCGAATTCGCTTTATCGCCACTTGAGAGAATCGTTTTTAGGGATTAACTGCTGTTTAAGTATTCTATGATCATGACGAATGGAGAATCTGTGAAGATATGACGAGCAAGTTCGATAAGTTGGCAAAGTTTGAAGGGCAGGATTTTCGTCGCTCGCAAAAGTAGATGCACTTTCTTCTTACCACCCTGACAGTTGTGTAAATTAGGTACACCCAGTCCCGAATGGGATGAGAATGAAACTTTGGATACGACTAGGAAGAGGATGAAGTGGGAGAATGAAGACTACATATGCCATGGTCACATTCTAAACGGTATGTCAGATTCCCTATTTGATATCTCTCAAAACGCTGAATCTGCAAAAGCACTATGGGAGTCCCTAGAATCCAAATACATGGCAGAAGATACTACGTAAAGAAGTTTCTTGTGAGTAATTTTATGAATTACAAGATGGTTGATACCGGGCCGTCATGGAACAATATCATGAAATGTTAAGGATTCTGGGACAATATACCCAACATAACTTGATGGTGGAGGAAGCCATCTCGGTAGCAGTTATTATTGATAAGCGCCCCTTCTGGAGAGAATTCAAACATGGTTTGAAACATAAAAAGGAAGAGTTAAATTTGATTCAACTGGTCATCTACTATTGGAAGGATTATGAAATCAGGAACTAAATAATAATCCTAAAGGAAAGAACCAAATTGGATCTTCTTTTGTTAATATGGTTCAAGGAGATGGAGCCAAAAATTCTAACAACAATAAGAACAAAAGAAAGTTCAAAAGTGGTTATGATAAATTTGCCAACAAGAAGGGTGCATTGACTTGTTGGAAATGTAACAAGCCTGGTTATATGAAGAAGGATTGTCACTCTAAAAAGGGCCATAATGGGTGCTGGTTCAAGTGGGCTAAGGATCCTGAAAAGCAACAAGGTTATAATTTTGATTTTATACAAAATTTTGATAATGTTTTACATTATGTTTCTGTAATTTTTGATGCATTTTATGTTCAGGATGATGAAGTTGCTTGGTGGTTGATTCGGGTGCAATAAGTCATGTTTGCAAGGATCTTCGTTGGTTTCAAGTATGTAAATGGATTGAAGATGGATCATTTGTAAAGATGGGAAACGTTGTAACTGAACCAATAAAAGGAATAGGGCGTGTTTTATTGACTTTCACTTCTGAAAAAACTTTATGTTTAGATAATGTATTGTATATACCTGGGATTCAAAAGAATCTTGTTTCTGAAATTCTGTTGAATAAGTATGGCTACAAACAAGTGTTGAAAAGTGACAAGTATACCTTGTTAAGACATTGTTCATTTGTTGGATTTGGTTATGTATGTAATGGAATGATTACTTCTAGTCATAGCAATAGTTTAAGCAAATCTGAATTATGGCATGCTAGACTAGGACATGTTCATTACAAGAGAATGAAAGATATGTCTAAAATGAGTTTAATACCTGCTTTTGACATGACACCTAAAAGTTACAAGACTTGTATGTTAACAAAGATCGCTAGACATCTATTTAAGAGTGTTAACCGAGAAAGCAAGGTATTAGATCTCATACATAGTGATTTATGTGATTTTCATGCCAATCTGATGCGCGTACGAAGCGCGTTCAGGGTCAAAGGAAACTTCCTTTTCTCCGAGCAAGTTTTTCAACCTCCTAGGCAGTGAACCTAATCGTTGTAATGTAGTATGGGTAAGCCTCGAGGATTGATATCGTTCACTAGGGGAATAGGAATGCTAGTAAAAAATACATGACGAGAAGGTGGGGTTGAGGATAATTCTTTTTTATATTTTTATGGGTTTTTAGAAAGCTAAGGTAAAATCTCAGGGCAATTGGTTTGGGGGTGGTACTTCTACCGATTAGTCTACTTTAACTAATTGTCTAATTGTCTAATTACTACGGGTAGCTTTACTACGGGTTTTGTCTTGGCCAAGTCATCGATGGGACGGCGTCACCTTAGAGTTGTGGCATGATGGGTTTCAGTGAGAAGGTCTTACGGATTCTAGATCACGGGCCTTACGGGTTGAAAGTTGTGAGTGGCGCCCTCCATCTTTAAAGCGTAGCGTCGTCGGTTGTAAGACCGAGAAATTTAGCTGAGCCGTCCCGTGTATGTTTTGATCAAATCTTCATAGAGTGACGGTGTGCCCTTTGGTTGATCACGCCGTCAGGTTCTTTTGAATAGCTTTTAGTGGCTTTGATCTTGACTTTGCCATTTTCTTCATGTATTTGCTCCTTTTCGTCCAAATGTGCTTCATTCCAGCATTTTGCTTTCAAAAGACCTAAAAAGTAAAAATGAACGAAATTAAGCAGTAATGGATATAAAAGGTGTCGAAATATGGCTTAAATGCCCCTCTAAAAGCGTACGTTTTAAATCCTTGTCGAATATCTCTACATTGGTTTAAAATAATTTACAACAAGTAAAAGCACCATAATAGTCATAACAAGAACGGAAATTATACACTAGCACCTCACAAGTGGTGTTTGGATTCTCTCATCTCTCGGGTTTATACGTAATAAAATACGAATGAAAAGGGAAGATAAACACTCATTACCTGGCATAGTACATAGATTACCATAAGCTTGAGAATAGATCAAACCTCCACTGCTTTGGCGTAAACACCTAAGAACAACTATCTAAGAGTTATTTACAAGGGTTGTAATGTTAGGCTTACGTTAGAGAAACAAAAGGTTTTGTTGGATAGGCGATATTTAGCGGTGGCAAGTCAAAAAGCTTACTACATCCGTCCCATATTAATTGTCCTGTTTTGACTTTTTAAGTCTTTCGTTCTCAACTTTGACCTTAAAATTTTTTGTTTGTGTTATATAATATTTAATAAAAATTATACTAATGAAAAATATATTTAAAACTCAATCTATTCATATATTTTGTATCAAGTATTATATAACACAATTAAAAATATTTAAGGTCAAAGTTGGAAATGAAATACCTAGAAAAATCAAAGTGGACAGTTAATATGGGATAGAGGGAGTATGTTACAAGCATGAAAAGCGTGACATTGCTAAGCCAAGACTTGACTCACTAAACTAGATAACTTGAAATAAAACAAACATAAATTTAAAAACAAAAACATAAAGATAGATGTAGGATGGTAGCCCGTATGTTTTTCTTCATTTTTTTCATACATTTTTACTCTACCATCCTCTACAATAACATTAAAATATAAGGGATTTATAGGAGCACCCTTATACTTGATTTTTTTAATTTCTCTAACACTAATTGACCCGATTTGAAAAGATCAAAACACTTGGAGTATTTAATTACGTAGACAAGGGGAATTTTAATTTATCGTTCTTTCCCGTTACTCCATAAAATATTACTTTTACCCATGAGTCCCAATCGTCCCAATACCGTGTACAAAAGATATGATTCGACTTAGCAACCATGCAAGTAACTAGATATTTGAACTGTTGGGTTTTAGGTTCCTTAGATCATGAATTATTCTAAGTGTTTGAACCTCGGACAGAGTTAATGAAACCACGGACAGAAGAATGAATCCATTGCTGATGTGAAACCGCGGCTAGTAGTAATGTGAAACCACTGCTAATGTATTGTAAGCAATGCTAGTTTTATATAGTCGGTTTAATATTTTGTATTAGATAAATATGGAAAATATATTTATCTTGTAGGTTACGTATTGTATTATGTAAAGGACTCCTTAGCCTATAAAAGGAGGTCCTAGGCTAGATTAGGTATATGTATGTTTTGCTATATCTAAGGTCGATACACTTCAAGGTTAAAAAACCCTAATACTGGTTAGAGTATTTGTATTAATAATAATATTGAGGTGTTGAATGTTTATTGTTCTTCTTCTTAAGACTAAGTATTAAATTCCGCGTAATATTTAATAAGTCTTTGTTAAGTCAGTTTCTATAAGGATCTTTTGCTCAACTGGGATCAACAAGTGGTATCAGAGATTGTGATCTAGAAACTGAAACCAAGAAGAAGTTTTGTTAAGTTCAATTCAAGTAAGTTAAGATGTCTGATGAAACTCACATGGTTACTGCATCAAAGGTGCCCATACTCAAGCAGGGTGAGTACCAAGTTTGGAGAATGCGAATGAGGCAATATACTCGTATGATTGATTACACTATATGGGATGTTGTTGAAAAGGGTGATACTCTTACCAAGAAGGGTGATGATGGTAAAGAAATAACCATTCTCAGTGAGATTGACAAAGCTAGAAGGAAACTGGAGATTAAAGCTCATAGTATTCTCTCCATGGGAATACCTAATGAGTATGCTTTGGATTTTGAACAATATGAGACTGCTAAAGAGTTAATGGATGCTATTGAAACAAGATTTGCTGGTAATGAAGCTACCATAAAATCTAGGAAGAATATGCTCAAGCATCAGCTTGAAAACTTCACTGCATTAAGTAGAGAAAGTCTTGATGGCACCTACAACAGACTTCAAAAGCTGATGAGTCACTTGAAGTTGGTGGACTACAAAGTTGCACAAGAAGACATCAATTTGAAGTTCATCAGAAGTTTGTCACCTGAATGGGCCATGCATACTGTTGTGTGGAGAAACAAAGATGATTTTGAGAAGATGACTCTAGATAATCTCTACAACAATTTGAAGGTCTATGAGTCTGAGAAGAACATTGCTGGTTCGTCTACATCCACATCAAACATTGCTTTTGTTTCTACAAGTCACAAGAGCTCATTGGATGTATCCACTGTTGCCTATGGAATAACCTCGGCCATTGCTAACAATACCACTGTTAGTGATAATGTCGGTGATGGTGCAATTTATGCTTTTCTGGCTGATTTAACTACCAGTGTTCTTGTTTGAATCAAGATTTAGATCAAATTGATCACGATGATCTTGAAGAGATAAATCTTCAAGGCGGATGGCAATGTTAACTCTCCAAGCAAGGAAGTTTTGAAGAGCTGGAAGGCAAGTTAAGTATGATGGTCAAAGGAGAGCTGGATTTGACAAAAGAAAGATGGAGTGCTTTAGCGCAAGAAGAAGGGTCACTTTGCAAGGGAATGTCGAGCTCCTAAGAAGATTGAAGGTATCAAGAAGACCGAAGAGCACGCTCCTTCTTCAGGCATTGGTTGCTCAAGATGGTATTGGTGATTATGACTGAGGTGATCAGTTGAAGAAGGTCCAAATGCAACTTTTCTTGCTAGTGAAGCTTCTAAAGAGCATAACTTTGCTCTTATGGCCTATGATTCATCTTACGTTTGGATCGAGGTATCTAATGATTCTAAAAATTCTATTTGTTCTTTTAAATCATGTCAAGATAACTTAGAATCACAAAAACTATATATCGAGTTTGAGAAAAGATGTAGATAGACTTTCACTTGATAACTTAGGTTATAAAGTTGGTCTTGAGAGTGTTGAAGAAAAACTTAATTTATGTATTAAATGTGAGTTTGAGTATGTCGATAAGATTAATATACTAGGTGGTGAAATTGATCTTAAGGACAGAGAAATTAAGATCTTTAAAACTAGAAGAGGCGAGTGTAAAACAAGCCTAATAGAAAAGAAAAACATGTTGTAAGGGTTGCTAAAACACAATTTGCTTATGATTTGGTTCATAAATCAATAGAGTGTCAATTAATGAAAAAGTTTAGGGATAGGTTACAACAATATGCCACCACCCTCTCTAATGAAACATGCACCACCTACAAAAGAACTGTCATTTAGTAGTGAATTCAGTTTTAACAAACCTATAGAAGAGATTAGTAAGACTGAAACAACTAAGATAGGTTACGATTAGATATCGATGCTCCCATTATTGAAGATTGGGAATCGATTACGAGGAAGTTAGATCGAATCAACTCGGCACGAAAAGATAGAAAATGTAATGAAAGTTGATTCTGAACAAGCCAACCTTGTGTTTGGAGCACAAATTTCTAGGAAAGTGGTAGACTACAAGGAATGAAAAGATATATACCAAGGGGAAATCAAAGAAACTTCAATGGACTAATTTCAAACAGATTAGGAGATGAGTTTCAATGTGTTAAGAAGGCTTGTTTTGCATGTGGTAGTTTTGAGCACTACGGAGAAACTATTATAAAAATCAACCACAAGTTTGGAATCATTGGAGGAGGGTAAATCATCAAAACTTTTCAAAGAAAACAATCCCTCATCCTAACAAAAATATGATTCCTAGGGCAGTGTTAATGAGGAATGGTAAAACAAAATCTATAATCATTTGCTACACGAAATGGGTTCCAACCCTTTGCTAAGCAAAATGTAAACATGGCTAAGCAAAATCAATCCTTTGCTAAGCAAAATATCACCACTAATACAAAAGAAGTTTTAAAAATTCCAAAGGTGATAGCGACAGTGGTTGGAAACCATTTTATCTTTGTTAAGGCCTCACTAGTGGCAATGGAAACCTAAGACCAAGGTTTTACATCATGTCATCGTAGCGTCAATGGACTTAAGAAATTTGATTATGTTGATGCGAGGCGGACCAAGTCGTATTGGCTTGGGTCCACAAAAGAAACTAATTTGTTTAAATTCATGTGCAGGGCAATCTTCAAGATGAGCTAAAAGACAAAGGATTTTTATATAGTGGTTTGCGGGCACATGACTTGGGATGGGAGCAAACTGGAGGATTTTGAAGCTTTTGATGGAGGATATGTGGCATTTGGCAATGATCCAAAGGGAGGAAAGATACTTGATGTCGAAACGAGGAAAATTAGACTTTGAAAAGGTCTATCAGTATAGGGATTAAAGTACAATTTATTAGTGTTTCTCAAATGTGTGATAAGAAAAGCGGGTACTTTTGGGGAAGCTGAGTGTGTGGTGTTGTCTCACGATTTTAAAATGCTGACGAAAAGTATATACACTTAGGTTCCTAGGAAGGAAAACATATATTGCTTTGATCTTAAAGATGTAATTCCTAATAGGTCCTTAACTTGTTTGTTTGCTAAGGCATCGGTTGATGAGTCTAAATTGTGGCATAGAAGGCTAGGACACCTTAATTTCAAAACAATCAATAAGCGGTAAAGGCAACAGTGAGAGGGTTACCTTCTAAGGTTTTTGAGTGTAAGGAACTTTGTGTGGCATGTCAAAAAGGAAAACAACATAGAGCCTCTTGTAAGACTAAAACTGTAAACACCATCACACAAGCACTGTTTATGCTTCATATGGACTTATTTTTTGGGAAAATGATGTGCCCGGTTGGTGCAAGTTTTAAAAATTTATAAACACGATTTAACCATCTAACCTATTAACACATACGAGCAAGTATACTCGTCCGTAATAGCAAAGTTTGGTAAGTCGAGATCATCCCAAGGGATTTTGTGTTTGAAATTGATTGGTTTGAAAAGATTCCAACAAGAAAGCTTGTCAAGGCTTCCTCAAATAATTATGCTCTAGTGAAATTCAATAAGAAATATATATACTTGTGTGTAGTCTATAATCAATCATAAATAGTATTCATGAAGGTTTTGTGTATACTCTTAATATGATGTACAAATCATAAGCAAATGATTCCCCAACCATGGTATATGTTTGTAAAAATCATTCTAAGAACAAAAACATTTAGGTAATCCTTTAGGTCCTTATCCCAATGATTATCCTATAGAAATTCCATTTGTTTGCAACATGTTCTTATTAAATTTGTTCTTACGAATCTTTCGACCCTTTCGTGATGAAAATGTTCCTAGTCTTGTTTTAATAAGCAAACATGGTGGTTGTCAATCACCATATCCCCATACTAGTTTGTCACTTCACTTTTTGGAATAAAGCACAAGAGAAATCCTTTCGGTCCTTTTTCTTAAAACATGTTTTATCAACAAATCAAACCAAGACTAGTATTTTCCAACAAACTCATTTAAACAAGATCATATATACATGCATCACATTTTTGAGAACACGAATATGATTAACTACATCCCACACACAAGTATATCACAAAACTACTCCATGATAATAATAATAACTAAACACAAGTCATAACAAAGTAATTCCAACAAGTGAATAGAATTCCATAACAAAGTTCATAGAATACCTAAACTTTTGTGATTACAAGAATTAGAATTCGTGGATTGTAGCAACCACGCACCTACAATCACCTAGATTCACCGTACAACTCCAAACTACCAAAACTATGGATGAGAATTGTTCCCTCCTTGCTCTGGATGTTTTGATGAGAACTAAGCTTTTGGGCTAAACAATATGGTTGGGTATTAGTTTTGGTGTAAACTAATACAATTTTGGTTGTGTCACACCTAGTAAACTAGGACTAGGTTCATTATATAGCCAAATGTGCTTGCTCTACTGTCCAAAAACGTTCCCAACAAGTAAATATCAAGAAATGATCGGACTCCAATGATTATGGGGAGTTAAGGCAACAATAAATGCAACTTTGTTATGTACGTGAGAACCGGATCGGTTTTGACTCCAACCGAATCGGTTGTATTTTGACCAATCGCCCAGCCGGATCCGATTACGGGTTGTGACCGAACGGCTGGGTTATTGTTGTTTTGACTTTTTGTTGACTTTTCTCCTATACGCTTCATTCTTTGCTCTCGCTGATGATTTCCAAGGCCAAACTTGATCTTTCCTTTCTGTAGATACTTAGAAATCATTTTGCTTCCCAATCATTGAATCCAAAAGCTTCCTAGCTCGACTTCCTTCCTCGAGAATCTTCCAAATTTGCATAAAAACTTCATTTCTTCGCTATTCGTGATGCCTGGCTACATATACATACACAATACGCATCTTTGCACTTTTGTAACAGTTATAAGTAAATATAGCCGATTATCATGCAAAAAACTAACAATAACGCTACTAAAAACATGTTTATTTTAGGCGTTATCAAATTCCCCCACACTTAAGCTCTACTCGCCCTCTAGTAGGTCTAACATTTGCAAAGATTGATTTCAATGGTCTTGGCACCATGGTTCTAAAAATGTAACAATCATCCCAAAAGAGATAATCATTGTTTTGCTTATAATATGTGAAAACTTTTAAAAATGAACCAAACACTTTAGATAACATAACTAGAACACCTTACAAATGATTTTAAGAATGCACTCAACACTCATATATTGGTGGGTATATGTAAATCACTCTATGCCTAGTCATGATCAATGCTTTTTTACCATAAGCTTGTACAAGTATCAAAACAAAGAAAATAAATTCATCAAAGAGGGCTTTTATTCGGGTTATAATGTTAAGGCTAAGGGTTCATAAAAGGTATGGATAAGGCATGGGATAGTTTATGAAATGGGTGTTAAAAGAAAAATAATATCAAGTCTAAACTTCCATGTTGCTAGCCATCATACAAACCACAATCCCGAAAATGATTATTTCACCTCTTCAAATATCGATCTCCGCAAATATGTATAACTCAATTTAGCTCATTGGCTAATCAATATCCTTCATATAGCTCATTGGCTATAACCATTTATTTTTATTTTTTTTTATTTTATTTTTATTTTATTTTTTTTTCATAACAAAGTTCTCCCACACTTAGTGTAAGCATACACCAAAACAAAATCGAGAAAGACGTCTCTTTCATCCATGATGGAGAATGGTACACACTATAAACAAAGTGTAGCTTCTTCATAATCATCAAAAACGATCCAACATTCCAAACAACTAGCAACAAACCAATAGACTTGACAAGGGTTGGCTAAAGTTTAAAGTGTAAAATATTTTTGTATTTTTCTGGATTTAACAAATAAAAGGGATGGCTCAGAGGGTGTAACTAAGGGTATCTAGTGCTAAAAATGAGCACTAACAAAGGGTCCATGAAGGTGGTTAACTAACCGATGTGGTTAGCTAATGTATCATTAGATGTAAAATGGAAGGCCATTTGGGTAAATCCTAAGATGCCTCTTATCACTTGAACATATTTAGATCACTCGAAAGTGATTTTAACCGTAATGCATAACTAGTACAAGTTCTAGAATCGACATAATCACCGGCACACTTATAGCAAATATAAAACAAAAGATGTGTTTTATACAAAAAGAAACCTCACAAATGTGTGAAAAAGGCTATTATACATGCTAGAAAATGCTATCGAATCCAAAATGAATTACTTTCGTAATTTGGTTCAAATCCAAAAATTTTCAAAAACCTCATTTTACCATTGAAATCCCAAGTTATTATTTTTAATATTTATCAATAATGCGTGAAAACAACTAGACCATCAAGGTAATTTCTTCTAATCACTTGAATCCAAAAGTTATCTAAAAATTAAAAATGCGCATCATTTTTCCTATTTTCTTCCCTCCCCCATACTTAAGTTTTGCATTGTCATCAATGTAATAAAAATGAACTTCAAAGTAAAGAAAATGGGAAAAAAAATAGTCAAAAGATACCACGGGATAGAATATGCAATACGCATATTGGGTCATAAGAAAGCATGTGAGTTATCCAACTCCAAACATTTGACCATCAATAAGCTTCCAACACATCCATCCTGCAAACAAAAAAACTGCAACGCGCAATACACAAAACAAACAAATGCAACTAAAAACTAGATAAAACCAAACAAAATACGTTAATCATCCTAAAGAAATAGGTCAAGAGATAGAAATAAAATTGTTTAGCACATCATAACCATTGTCTTTGAAACCATAATTCACGAATGATCCACGATCACTCTTCGTCCTCGCTCATGTCATCCCCTTCTTCATCATCATACTCATCATCATCACTTTCGGTTACGTAGTTCTCGTCTATAATCTCCGAACGAACTCTCCTCTTCTTCTTCTTTCCTCAAACTCCTGATGACGATCCTCCAACATCGTAGCTTGCTCCACCAACCTCAGGTAATCGACCATATGTGGAGTACTGGATCGGAAATGGTGCGTACCCAGGATATGGATACGGATAGGGTCCAGGATAAGAAGTGTAGGGGAAAGGATATGGTAGAACATTGGGTGGATTGTAGGGTGGTAACTCGTAATTGGCTTCACGAGCCATGTGTTGAAAGATAGGCATGAAATAATGATTGATGTAGTTGTTTCTCAACATCATCGAGTCTCTCCACACATCCCTACATTGAATCTCATCTAAATGTTGGTTCCACTCTCCCCAACTTGAATCAAAACTACTGGACGTACCCATTTGCACGTTCTCCATTGGTATACTCCCTTATTTGTTGTGGTTGTTGTTGTTATTGTTGTCTTGGTTCAATCCATAACCCTACGGTTTTCAATCTCCTATTCAAAGCGTTACCAAAACCTTGTGCAGTCCACATCTCACTATACTTTGGCTCTCCACACTTAGCCAATTCCTCATCAACATAATACCCAAGATTCTTCGCTAATCTTGTCACAAAATGTCCTCCACAAATGTAGCTATTGTTCTTGATTCCCGGGGCCCTCCTAGATAAATACTCGGCTATTCAAACTTTGCATTACCGTCCTTAGTTTCCTCTAGCAACATCATAACCCATAAGTCCGGCTCGACATTTGTCCACGCTTCCAAATCTATTAAATGGCGGTCACTATCAACTTGTAAGTATCCTCATCAACGGATTCCTGATGGTTGAGGCATTCCTCCTAGCGCAAGAAGGATCTCCCACTTGATTCCAATAAGCGGGAATACTAGGATAGTATTTTTCAAACCTCTGAAGCCTAGAAAAGTGGGCTTCAAACAATCGATGATTAACCTCATGTGGCTCATACAAACCAAGAGCCATGCCAAAACTCGGCAAAGTGTAAGCATGATCCCTTCCACAAAGCCTAAACCAAACACAAATTTCCTTCATCAAGTTCCGAACATTCACCTTTCTTTCAAAATACATGGTTGAAAAGAACTCCATACACCATTCTCAATAGACCACTTCATTGACGGTAAATTCTCTTTCCCATGATAAATCATTGAACGAATCTCCATCCCCTGAATATACATAAGATGTTCGCATCATTCCTCTTAACTCATCTTCACAATCACATTCCGTAAATAAATCCCAATCAATCACCCTCGGAACTAAACATGTCCTATGTTGCAATTTCGACAACCTTTCCCGAAAAGCATGTTTCTCCCCGTCGGTGAGATCTTTGAACTTTAAGTTGGCATTTGCCTCCGTCTTCACATTATACTTAACTTTCTTCTTCTCGTTCATTTGACAAAACTTTGTAACAAGCGGGTTCATTGGAATCGCCTCCTCGCTCGAGCTACCTACAATAATTCTCTGTAGAAATCACAAATATAAGACCATATGAGAGTGTTAGCACAAACAAGAAGGTTCATGGAACCCTCTAAGATCCATTTCAAATTTTCAAAAATTTTATCACAGAAACCGTAACCGGATTCGGTTGGATCACCAACCGAATCGGTTGCTCAAATGACCAAAATCAACGTTCGGTTGCAATGCGCAACCGAATATGGGTATGCTCATCTGCATAAGGCTTTTGCCTCTTAAACCTTCATATACTCGAATTTTCTAAGTCCAATCCACTCCTAGATCGCATTCTATCATCCTCAATGATTTCCACATCCTTGAATTACTCTAAATTCGCTCTTCAAATCATCAAACATCATACATTCATCATCTTAGAACTCAACTTGATAAACCTATATCCTTCAATCATTAGTTCTAATCAATAATGTGGCATCTATCACTCCTAAAAACACATCATCTATCATAAGGAATCACCAATTGCAACTTATCTTGATTTACTAGCACAACCCAATCAAATCCGAAAATTCAATCATCTAGTTTTCATTCCATGGTGAATCAATCAATACAATTCTTTTTGCAATGCACTCCTATATCAATTACCCACTCAATCCTAAAATATCACAACTTAATTCGAATTATAACAAAAACCCCCAAATTAGTGACCTAATATTCAATTCGAATCAAATGCTCTAATTAAACTTTAATTGAGTTAATTGAATGAAGATGCTTACTTGTTTGGGTGCCATGATGTTTTCCTACAACTTAAACAACCTTCAATCAGCTTCTCTTGGACGAATTTTGCAAAACCCACTGGAGAATTAGTGTGTGTGTGTTTTTCTGGAAAAGTGAATTTTTGGTTTTTATACTTGAATGCAACCGGTTCAGTCATGGACACAACCGTTTCAGTTTGCATTTTTCCAAATTTTGCATTTTTACATGTTACTTAGGCATTTACCTTCCAAGCAACAAAAATTTTACTCAAAAATCCTGCTAAAGATTCACACAACATTCATTCACCAATTAGAATTTTAAACAATCATCCAATCTTAAAAACTCAAATCATCATACTAAACCAAACTTCAACTCAAAACTCATAGTTATAATGCATTAACCAAATTACCTCAATCATGAAAATAAAAATGAAAATAAAATAAGAAACAAAAATCCTAAATGCATCAAATCAAAAAGAAATAGTTCATGAAATTCAAGCAAATAATTGCTTGTTTATTACGGTTCTTTGTCTTTTCCTCAGAATTCCTCGAAATACTCTTGTCTTAGGATGTCCTCACTTTGAAATTTTCCCGTCAACTCACGGAACGTTTCAAAAGTTTTGAACTTTCTCATGACTCTTCTTCCGTCCGGACATAGTATATCGAACTTAACATGCCATGCTCCATCTCCGGTTTGTCTCTTGTAAGTCCCCGACCCTTCGGGTCTCCACTCTAAATTCTTAAGTTGCACCGGTAAAGAACCTAAAAAGTCGGTCAACTTTTTGTAAACTAGTATGTTTTTGAATGGGTTATAGAAAGCTTCCACGCTAACGCACGCTTCCATTTCGCCCTCTATATCAAAATAAGGAGGAACTAACGGTCCGTACATTGGGTTACCTTGGACATCACGTCCCACTTCAAAACATGTTAAATCATCATCTGCTTCAATCCATTCCAAATCCTCCATAAATTCCAAAGTTGGTCCTCTTGGTTTTGGATAGTATGTTTGCCTTGAAATCCCATCATCAATAGTCATTGTGCCTCTTCCCGTGTCTATAATCGCACCACAAGTTCGTAGGAATGGTCTCCCCAATAGTAGTGGTAAACTCTTGTCCACCTGAATATCTAGGACAAGCAAAATCGGCCAAATACGGTTGATAGCCAATTTGCACTCTCACATTCTTCACCTCTCCCATTGCCTTCGCTTGAGAATTATCCGCCATAGTAAGCTTCAAATGATTAGGTTGCGGATTACTTAGTCCTAAAGTCTTAAACAATGGATACGGCATCACATTAACACTTGACCCCGTATCGGCTAAAGCATAAACTGGTGTAGTCCCATTCACTTTGATTGACAACACAAAATTACCCGGATCCTTTTCCTTCCTTCGCATGCCTCTAAACAAAATTCGATCTCGCTCCTCCTCCGTGAGATTCTTATCTTCCAACCTAGCCCTTGCTAGCATCAATGCATCCAACTTCTTACGGTAAAGCACATAATCTTGGAGTACTTCTATCACCGGTTTCTTTTCATTAAGCTCAAGAAACTTTTGTTCTAGGTTTTCTAAAATAGCTTCTTTTTGCTCGTCGGTTAAGGGTTTGAAATTAGTGGTAGGTGATGAGGGTATGGAATCTCGACCAAAACACACATTAGGTTCATCTGCATTCCCTTCTTCTAACACAACAAAATCTGTTTCAAAAATGTGTCCATGAATATTGACCTTCAGATTTTTGACCATCCTTCTTCCATATGCTTCATAGTCCAAACGTACATGACCAATTTCGTCAAGAACCTTCTCCAAAATGTAGTTTTCTCCATAAGCCATGTTAAGTCTGCGTCCCAAGCACTTACTCTTTCCACACTACAAGGCGTTCCAAACCTCATTAGCGGCGAATCATACACCGTTAAAGGTGCTTGTGTGAACACTACGACTCTTTCCTTCTTGGGTAGTTGAACCTTGTTTTCACCTGTTTCCTCCATATTAACCGTATCAATCCCCAAATCTTTCTTACTTTCTTCCAAGATACCTCCAATCTTTTCCAGTGAACTTCCGGTATCCTTGAACATTTCATCCAAAGTACGAAGGTATTCCGAGATTCCGCTCAAACTATCCATATTACTAGACAAACTAGACAAAACAAGACAAAACAAAATCCGAACTATTAGCGTTAGAGTTAGTAAAAACAAGAACAAACAATAGAAACATATACTAAACAAGTTAAGACACTTAACAAAACCAAAAACATAAATTAAAACTCAAAATCTAAAAATGATAAAAATCAACACAGAAACTCCAACCGGATTCGGTTGGCTCACCAACCGAATCGGTTGGTTGAAATAACTAAGTCAGAAACTCGAACCGGATCCGGTTTTGGGTTGCAACCGATCGGTTTGATCGAAAATTATTTTTATTTTATTTTTTTAAAAAAAACATAATTTAAATGCAATCAAGGAGTCATTAAGATGTACTAAACTCTAATTAATAAAAAAAACTCTTCATAAACCAATAATTTAATAACTTAATAAAATCTATCATTAAAACAATTAAACATATAACTGAAAAATATTACTATCTAATCATTAACCATTAAAAGTAAAATTAAACCAAAACTTAATTAACTAATAAATAAATAAATAAATAAATGTAAAGAAAATGGAAATAAATCTAAGAAATAATTAAACTTCAAGACATAATCTGCAAATAGAATCTAAAATGACAAGAATTACTCTAGGAACCATAACACAAATAACTAAGAAGACTAAAACAATAAAAATCGCAACTAAAAATTTACACAGAAAGTCCAACCGGATTCGGTTGGATCACCAACCGAATCGGTTAGTTCGTAACCAAAACTTTTTTTTTTTACTTTTTCAACAAATATAATTCCAATACTACCAATTTTACAGAAACTCAAAGAAAATTAAAGAAAATAAAAGAAAATCCAAGCAGGCCAAAAACTTGATGTGCTCGGTTGGTGCAAATTTTAAAAATTTATAAACACGATTTAACCGTCTAACCTATTAACACATACGAGCAAGTATACTCGTCCGTAATAGCAAAGTTTGGTAAGTCGAGATCGTCCCAAGGGATTTTGTGTTTGAAATTGATTTGTTTGAAAAGATTCCAACAAGAAAGCTTGTCAAGGCTTCCTCAAATAATTATGCTCTAGTGAAATTCAATAAGAAATATATATACTTGTGTGTAGTCTATAATCAATCATAAATAGTATTCATGAAGGTTTGGTGTATACTCTTAATATGATGCACAAATCATAAGCAAATGATTCCCCAACCATGGTATATGTTTGTAAAAATCATTCTAAGAACAAAAACATTTAGGTAATCCTTTCGGTCCTTATCCCAATGACTATCCTATAGAAATTCCATTTGTTTGCAACATGTTCTTATTAAATTTGTTCTTACGATTCTTTCGACCCTTTCGTGATGAAAATGTTCCTAGTCTTGTTTTAATAAGCAAACATGGTGGTTGTCAATCACCATATCCCCATACTAGTTTGTCACTTCACTTATTGGAATAAAACACGAGAGAAATCCTTTCGGTCTTTTTTCTTAAAACATGTTTTATCAACAAATCAAACCATGACTAGTATTTTCCAACAAACTCATTTAAACAAGATCATATATACATGCATCACATTTTTGAGAACACTAATATGATTAACTACATCCCACACACAAGTATATCCCAAAACTACTCCATGATAATAATAATAACTAAACACAAGTCATAACAAAGTAATTCCAACAATTCAAGTGAATAGAATTCCATAACAAAGTTCATAGAATACCTAAACTTTTGTGATTACAAGAATTAGAATTAGTGGATTGTAGCAACCACGTGCCTCCAATCACCTAGATTCACCGTACAACTCCAAACTACCAAAACTATGGATGAGAATTGTTCCCTCCTTGCTCCTGGATGTTTTTTAGTAAGAACTAAGCTTTTGGGCTAAATAATATGGTTGGGTATTAGTTTTGGTGTAAACTAATACAATTTTGGTTGTTTCACACCTAGTAAACTAGGACTAGGTTCATTATATAGCCAAATGTGCTTGCTCTACTGTCCAAAAACGTTCCCAACAAGTAAATATTAAGAAATGATCGGACTCCAATGATTATGGGGATTTAAGGCAACAATAAATGCAACTTTGTGTAACTGCAGCGTGAGAAACCGGATTGGTTTTGACTCCAACCGAATCGGTTGTATTTTGACCAATCGCCACGGATCCGGTTACGGGTTGTGACCGAACGGCAATTTGGGTTATTGCTGTTTTGACTTTTGTTGACTTTTCTCCTATACGCTTCATTCTTTGCTATGATTTCCAAGGCCAAACTTGATCTTTCCTTGCTGTAGATACTTAGAAATCATTGTGCTTCCCAATCATTGAATCCAAAAGCTTCCTAGCTCGACTTCCTTCCTCGAGAATCTTCCAAATATGCATAAAAACTTCATTTCCTCGCTATTCGTGATACCTGGCTACATATACATACACAATACGCATCTTTGCACTTTTGCAACAGTTATGAGTAAATATAGCCGATTATCATGCACAAAACTAACAATAACGCTACTAAAAACATGTTCATTTTAGGCGTTATCAGTAAAGGGGGGTAATCCTTCACCCTGGTAAATATATTAACCAAAAAAAGCGTTTAAGTACAATGGATATGAGTGAAATCCCATATCTCAGCCCGTTACATAGGCATAAAGCTTACATAACAGGATACTTTCTATTTTCTAAACAAGAAAACAAACCACTACTCAAATGATAACATAGGACCTAACGAAAGAAAATTACTTCCTAGGACCTTGAAGCTTGGTGCCATACATGGCATTAAAGGCATCCAAATTCTCAGGAAGATCATAAACCTGCTTCGCATAGTCATCGTAGTCATAGTCATCATACTCACCTTCAAAGTCTTGGCCACCACCACCGAATAGATTAGCAGACTCATCAAATGGGTTAGCAACCACCTCATCATCAGAATTAGAAACCACGATCTCTCCCACTTTAGAAAAAGGATTAACTCTCTTAATAGAAGAGGCTGGCGGATTACAAGAATCACTAGTATTAAGAGCCACACCAGACTCCATCTCTTTCAAATCACTCACAAGGGGTTCTTGTGATGCAGTACATGTCTTAGTAGACTTATCTTCATTAACTTCGATTGTACGACCAGAATCCACATCCTCGTTTGTTTCATTAGAAGGAATACCAAACGCATCCGTATATTCCATATTAAGAGCATCAAACTGGTTAGATGTAGAGATCTTTGTTCCACTCGAACTAGCCACATCAGAAGCATTCTTCTTAGTGACTTCCACTTTCTTAGGATCAGTAGGAGTCTTTTTGGGTTGATATTGAAACTGCTTACCACAACAGGTTTAGTAAACCCACCTTGACCCGGAATAGTAGACCCACCTTGCTTTCCCTTCTTCTTGTTATTAATCGTCTTGAAACCATCATTAACGCGCTTAGTAGGTTGAGCAGGAGGAGGTTCAACAACTTTAGGACATTCAATAAGAGTATGACCAAAAATCTTACATTTATCACAATGAGGTGGTTTCCACTCATATTCAACCCGTATCTTCTCAATAGTCGAACCTGACCCATCAAGTAACGGTATCTCAACAGTAAGGTTGTCCCTAAGCACCTCATCCGACTTCACTTCAATCATGCATCTAGCAAAACTACTACGGCCTTACGAGTCCTTGCACATTTGGCTAGTGAAAGCATCTAACCTTTTGGGCGTGCCTATCAAGGTGGCAAGGAGACTAAGGCCATCATCAGAAAACATAACAAGAGGAACATCATGGAATCTAACCCACACCGGGATATTGGTCAAAACCTCTTTAAGTAAGTTGGTGTTCAATGTCCATGGTTTAAGAATAATAGGTACATTTCTAATCAACCAAGGACCGTTTTCAAGAACATCATCAACACCTTTCTTCGAATTGAATTAAAAGAAGAACCCTTTGCATTCATCATTACCTTTTGTATACCAAACTTAGCCCACGCATTGCGTACAAAGTAATCAACAACAGGAAAAGCAAGTCGTTGACCAAGGAAATACCCATACAAAGTATTCTCAAACCTAGAGTTCACCTCTTCAACCACTTTCATCGGGACAGAAAGATCCACACCATTAGCTTTCTTATTACACTCCAACCTACGAAAGTTTGACGTGTGTTTCTTAGGTTCAGTAGAAGTAACACCAGCAAATGATGTAGAAGGTTGTTTCATAGCATACACACCAACCTTCTCAATACCCACAGCCCCATGTGAATTCGTATCAACCTTATCATTAACATTATTAGGACTACTAGTAGCATTAACATTAGAAGCCATAGGAACACTAGTATCTTGAGGAGGTTTCGAATAATAACCAATAGTAGTAAGCATCTCCTCTAGCTCCTTCTGTGACTGCAGCACCTTAAGATGCTCAAATGGATTAGCCCCAGAAGTAGTAGCATCCACTATCACAGCAGGTTTTAATGGTTCCCATCGTCACCCACAAGAACAAGTTTTCCCTCAAATATTTGTTTTTCAATAGCATGAATTTTCAATAAAGTATCATGACCCTCAGTTGTGGACTTATCAATTCCCACAGCTCCATCTTTCCCACCGTGCGATTGAGAAGAAAGTTGTGGAGATTGAAGCAAATTATCAGCATTACCAACACCATTACCCTTATCAGCACCCAGTGAATAATGTGGAACCGGCTCCACATGAGGTTCACAAGTAGCCGCATTAAACTTACCTGGAGACGCTGAAGTTACATCCCCACGAGAGTCCATAACCGATTCACCACTTCCAACCATTTTCGAATCATTGGAAGCACTAATATTCTTTAAAAAAAACCCTTTTCCATCTCTCTCAGAACCCACGTACAGTAACTAAACCCGAACCAGCAGAGTGCACAACCAAAAAGAGTAAAAATAAAAGTAAACCCTAACTCAAGAGTTAGGGTTTAAATCGCTAAATCTCCAATCAAATTCAACCTGCTCCACCCATAATCAATTTGCATGCAGTAGTATCTGTTATATATTAGAATAATAGAAGTAGAAGCGAATATAACCAATCACAACTGACCCACGATCAATATATTAATTTTTAGACCAAAGTAGGTTCACATGCAAGCATAAAAAACGATTAAAGAAATCAGTATCCCACCATAAGTGAACAAAAGTCGATCGACCAATATTAAGAATAGGGGAATCGTAAATCGTTTAGTCTCCAGAGAGAGTTTTTGTTTTAGGGTTTTTTTTGAATTACTTCATATGGACTTATTTGGACCTACCTTTGTTAAAAGTTTGAACCATAAGTAGTACTGCCTAGTTATCACTGATGATTATAGTAGATTTTCTTGGGTATACTTTTTGGCTGCTAAGAGTGAGACTAGTGAGATCCTCAAGAGTTTCATTACTAAGATAGAAAATATAGTAAACCGTAAGGTCAAGGTAATCAGATGTGATAATGGAACTAAGTTTAAGAATGATGTCATGAATCAAAGCTAAGGGTATAGAAGACAGTTTAGTGTTGCTAGAACACCACAACAGAATGGTGTAGCTGAAAGGAAAAATAAGACACTAATTGAGGCTGCTAGGACAATGTTGTCAGAATCTAAACTACCAACTACCTTTTGGGCTGAAGCTGTAGGCACTGCATGTTATGTGCAAAATAGAAGTAATGTAGTGAAGCCTCATAACAAGACCCCCTATGAGCTGTTACATAATAGGAAGCCAATTATTGCATTCCTAAAACCTTTTGGGTGTCCTGTTACTATCTTGAATACCATAGACTACCTAGGCAAGTTTCAAGAAAAAGGCTGATGATGGATACTTTTTAGGCTATTCTTCTAATAGTAAAGCCTTTAGAGTATACAATAGGAGGACTAGGATTGTTGAAGAGAACTTACATGTTCAGTTTAGTGAAGAGACTCCTAGTGTTGAGACCAAAGGACCAGACTGGCTGTTTATCAATGATATGCTAACCAAATCTATGAATTATGAGCCTATCATTGCAGGAACTTCCACTAATTTTAATGCAGGTACACAAAAGGATTCTGATGCAGAAACAAATTCTAAGGAAGCTGATTCTCCAAAGGAGTTCTATTTGGTTGAAAAGTGGAAAGTTGGTTCTGTCTCACCCATCATTGATAAGCAAGGTCCCACTGATGATGATGCATTGAATTCTGGAAGCAATGTTGATCATCATCAAGATAAAGATGAGTTGTTGAAAGATAACTCAGTATTGGTAGAAAAAATTGAAAGAAAGAAAAGGCATTCTGAAAGCACTGCTAAGCCAAACGAAAGCACGGCTAAGTATAATGAAAGCATTGCTAAGCCAACTTCTACCATTGCCAGTACAAGTGAAACCCCGGCTGCAAGTACTGATGATAGTACTTTCTTTGGACCAACTGCAAAGCCATTATTTGGTGAAGATGAGTATCCACATGATCCTGACATGCCTGCTTTGGAAGAGATTGATACTCCTACTGATGATGAAGACATGGATGATTTCTTCAATGCTGATTTTACTAATTTGGAAACTGTCATCCAAGAAAGTCCCATTACTACCACAAGGATTCATAAAATTCATCCCAACGATCAAATACTTGGAAATTTGAACACACCAGTTCAAACAAGAAGCAAGGTTCAGAAAACTAAAACCTTTCCTGAACAAGGGTTCTTTGCAAGGTCACTTCACAAAAGAAACAGTCATAAAGATCTTCAAAATTGCCTATTTGCTTGTTTTCTGTCTCAAAAGGAGCCCAAGAGAGTGGAAGAAGCTTTGTCTGAAGAAGGATGGGTAGAATCAATGCAAGAGGAGCTTCTACAGTTTACGCTTCAAGAGGTTTGGACATTGGTTGACCTTCCTAATGGAAAGAGGGCAATTGGGACAAAATGGGTGTTCAGAAATAAGAGGGATGAAAGAGGGATAGTAGTAAGGAACAAATCAAGGCTGGTTGCTCAAGGTTACACACAAACTGAAGGCTTGGATTATGATGAAGTATTTGCTCTAGTTGCAAGAATTGGGGCTATTAGATTATTTTTAGCATATGCTTCATTCAAAAATTTTGTGGTGTATCAGATGGATGTTAAAAGTGCATTTTTGTATGGCACAATTGATGAGGAGGTTTATGTTTGTCAACCTCCTGGTTTTGAAGATCCTGATCATCCTGACAAGGTTTCTACAGGTGAAGAAGGCTATGTATGGGTTGCATCAAGCTCCTAGGGCATGGTATGAGTGCTGTCTACTTATTTGATGGACAATGGATTTAAAAGAGGGTTGATTGATAAGACTTTGTTCATTAGGAAGCACAAGGATGATATTTTCTGGTTCAGTCTATGTAGATGACACTATCTTTGGCTCAACAAATAAGGAGCTATGCAAGGATTTTGAGAAACTTATGCATGATAAGTTTTAGATGAGTTCTATGTGAGAACTCACTTTCTTTTGGGGCTCAGGTTCAACAAAGGATTGATGGTATTTTCATTAGTCAAGACAAGTATGTAGCAGATATTTTGAAGAAGTTTGGGTTTCGGGATGTAAAGAGTGCTAGTACACCTATGGAGACTCAAAACCACTTTGCTAAGATGATGGAAGTCCCAAAGTTTATTTGAAGTTGTACAAGTCCATGATTGGATCCTTGATGTATCTCACTGCATCTAGGCCAGATATAATGTTCTCAGTTTGTAAGTGTGCAAGGTTTCAAGTCACACCTAATACATCACACATGAATGCTGTTAAGAGAATCTTTAGATATCTTAAAGGTCATCCTAAATTGGTCCTTTGGTACTCTAAGGATTCACCTTTTGATTTGGTGGCCTATACAGATAGTGATTATCTTTGGTGCTAGTTTGGATAAGAAATCTACAACTGGAGGATGTCAGTTTTTGGGAAGCAGACTAATTTCATGGCATTGTAAAAAGCAAACAATAGTGGCAAATTCTACAACTGAAGCTGAATATGTGGCTGCTGCTAGTTGTTGTTGTCAAGTTCTTTGGATTCAGAATCAATTGCTGGATTTTGGGTACAATTTTATGCATACTAAGATTTACAATGATAATAACAGTACAATTTGCGTCATTAAAAATCCTATTTTACATTCTAGAACTAAACATATTGAGATAAGACATCACTTTATTAGAGATTGTAATGAGAAAAGGTTGATTCAAATGGTAAAAATCCATACTGATTTCAATGTTGCTGATCTTCTCACTAAAGCTTTTGATGTGGGGAGACTTTTAGTACCTTGTAGTTAGTATTGGAATGATTAATCTCTAAATCTCAACTTGTTTTATAAAAAGTTTGTATAAGTATTGTACTGTTATTCGTTGATCTTAGTATTGCTATTTTTGTTCTAACCACTGTTAGTTATGTTCAAACCACTGTTTGTTTCTTTGTGTTCCCAATAACCATTTTGTAGTACTATGGAAGTTAATCACTAGTTGTATGATGCAAGAGAAGTACTGGATTTAAGATCAAGTGATAATCATTGAGATGTTGTTCATTAAGTCAAGAAACAAATTACAGCTTACAATCAACTTCTAATGAAATAAAAGACCATTCCTATCATCTATTACAAAAGCTAGTGGATTTACATGACCAGTACGATGATGAAGCTGAAGATGAAAATGGAAGGATGGATTGATGAAAACGATGATGGATGCATTTGTGATATGAGAAATCTTTAGTTGTTCCATCTACTCGTTCCATCATAAAGCACCTTCTACTCCACCTTCCCTTTTCCCTTTCCCTTCACCTCTGGTCCCTTGCCTTTTCCCTTCCTTCCATGGTTTGAAGCACCAGATCCTGGAACAGGAAGACCAATCACCACCTCTCTTGTCTTTAGGAGTGGTGGATTTATGGCACGTGGCCTTGGTTGGGGTTGGGGTTGGGGTTGGGGTTGTGAAGGTTGTGGCTTCTCTCCACCTGCTGCTGTCCTCTCTGCTTCCTCTCTCACCAATCTATTGAAGATTGGCTCTAGACGCTCTGTGGAGTCATCCGAACCCCTAGAAAATCATTTGGATCCACTACACTATCATCTTCAAATGAAGGAAGAAAGGGGGACTTTGAAGGTCGAGGTTCATCTTGATGAGGGTATCAAAATAGTGGGTGTGAATCATCACTGGATGATGATGAGGAGGAGGAGGAGGAGGTTAGATTGATGATTTCTGGTTTGATAGACATGGTTGTTGTTTCTGATAGTGGATTTATTGAGAAATTAGGGTTTTGAAGCAAATTTTGGGAAATTGGTATGTGTTTAGTGTGCTTTGGGATTCTCTTATAGGCGGAGGCAAAGGTATGGGTGGTTGAGGAGTTAATGAAGTTGTTTGACTTTGGGAAAGGAATTAATGACTGGAAGTTGACCTTTGACTGGGTGGTTAGTCCTGGTCTAACCACTGCCAGTATCATTTTTCAATCCACTTCTAGTTATCTAACCACTCCTGACCTTAACTCTATTATCAGTGTTTGGTTTATGTTTGTGATATGCAGGTGTGAAGGATTATTGTATATTTTGGAGCTTTTGGAGCTTTTGCTGATTTGATAAAAAAAAAAAAAAAAAGAAAAATCTTTTTTAATCCTTCATATTTTTGTGTGCTATCACTATTTTGGCAAAGATTTGCTTGCTGTATCTTATGGTCAACTGGTTGGAGTGTAATTTCGTATCCACTGCTAGTGTCTTTTAAACCACTGCTAGAGGTTTTCAAACCACTGCTAGCATGTTGCTGATTTTTGGATACTTGAGGGGCCGTTTGGTAACTTTGGAGAAAACACATTTATATCCCCAAATCACTGATAGATCATTTAATGGATCTTCAAATCACTTCCAATTGGCGCTTTACATAAACCCAAATCACTTCCATCTGTTCAATTCACAAATCCCTCATCACACACATCAATCATCATGCCGAATCAATACTCCAACTCCCATAACCTAGTTGCTAATTTGATAAAAAATAATTGATCCGAAGGTTTTCATCCAATGATTGATTTCCTTATTCACAGTCCTATTCACTTTGCATTAAATGTAGCACCAACCATCCTTAAAGCCTATATACATCAATTCTGTGGAAATGCTAAGCTTGAGGAGGTCAATGGGGTGGAAGTTTTTAGTACTGTGGTAGATGAGAATGAGATTTTAGTTGATGAGGAGATTATTCGAGGGGCTTTGAAGTTAGATGATGCTGATGGTGTAGTTAATGTTTCTGATGCTGAGATTTTTGAAGGTTTAGAGAGGCTAGGCTATACTCACAGGGGAGACAAGGTAAATTTTTTTAAGGGAATGTTTTCACAACAATGGAAGTTTTTGATACATACCTTGTTGATGTGTATGAGTCATAAGACCACTGGATTTGATGACTTTCCTTCCAAAATTGCTACTGCTGTTATATGTCTATCTGAGGGAAGGAAGTTTAATTGGTCTAGGATGCTTTATGAAGGGTTTGTGTAGAATATTAGGAAGAAGGGTAAATATTTCTTATATCCTAGGTTTGTGCAACTGATTGTGGAAAGTCAAATAAAAGAACCTGTTGAGCATTCTAGGGAGTATG
Organism: Chrysanthemum makinoi; assembly: GCA_910596185.1. Classification (NCBI taxonomy): domain Eukaryota; kingdom Viridiplantae; phylum Streptophyta; class Magnoliopsida; order Asterales; family Asteraceae; genus Chrysanthemum; species Chrysanthemum makinoi. The sequence goes on along the minus strand of OU343217.1, from coordinate 298,156,801 downwards.
AAGTGCATTATATGCTTCCTAAGGTCTTTGCACATATGAGGAATCAGAATCCAAATTTTCAAATAAGAGATGTTCCCTTATTCCCACATATGATTAATTTGCCTGCTATTCCTGAGTTTGATGAAGGTCTTGAGTCCCAACCCATAGAACCTGCACCCACTGCTAGTACACCTCAACCCACTGATAGTACACTTGAACTCACTGTTAGTGAATCTGAACCCACTGCTAGTCAACCTCAAACCATTGTTAAAACAATTTTGTGGACTAGGAGGAGGAAGGGCACCAAGCTACCTTAGGCTGGTGTTAGTGGTGTTGTTCATGAGGCTGTCACAAGTTGTGGAGGTGACATGATTGGAAGGGCTTCCACTACTGATTCATGCTTAGATGCTGGTCAGGATAGTGGAAACATCATTAAGACCCAACCTTTGGCAACTTCTAATGTGGAGAGTTCCTTGGAACTTAACACAGGTGGAGGAATCCCTAGCCAACTGGCTTTCTTAGGGTGCATAGCTGATCAGGCAAGGTCTGATGCTATGTTTACTTTATCCAAGGATTCACCTCTCAGAGCAGTTAACACAGCTCGAAGTGATGAGGATAGTTTGGAACATGAAAATGAATTGACGGATCCTAAACTGGTACATGATGACTTTTCCAATGAACCACATCTCGGACCAGTTAACACAGGTCGAAGTGGGGAGGATATTCTTGAACGCTTAAATGAATTGACAGCTAAATATACGAAACTGGAGGATACAATCTCAAGTCTTCAAAAGTTGGCTGTGTTTCAGGGTAAAGAGATTAGGAAGCTGAAGCACAGGATGTTTGTTTTGGAGAAAGTGAGGAGACATGGGGTTGCTGTTTTAAGGCATATGAGAACGTTGAAAAAGAAGGTGGACTCTTCTCCAACTGTGAATATGGAGAATGTACCCAAACAGGGGAGGAGTGCAGGCATGAATTCAGGGGAGGCTGTAGATGTGCATATGGATGAAGATGTGGATAGTGGAGATCAAGCAGAACAATTTTTGGTATCTGATAAAGATGGGAATGAAGCTGTTCTTGAAAGTTTGACTACTGTGGTAGAAGATGAGGTAATTCAGGACACAACCACTGATAGTGTGTCTGCAACCACGGCTAGTATTCTTGAAACCACTGCTGCAGTTTCAGAAAAGGTAATCATAACCACTCCCACTTTAAACTTACCCACTGCTATCATAACCACTTCTACAATTGTTACAACCACCTCTGTATCACCACCTAAATCTAAAGAAGTTGAGAAGGAAGTTGCAAGTACATTGATCAATCTAAGCAAAACCTCAACTAACCCTACACCCATCATTGTACCTGTTTCATTATCTCTTAAATCTACTGCAACCAAACCCAAAGGTAAAAGTTTAGTTATTGGTGAGCCTTTGAAGAAGAAGATGGCTCAACCAGACATTGGAAAGGGTAAAGGTATTGCAGCACCAGTTTTGAAGTTTAAAAGTGTAGAAGAACAGATTACTTATGATGAAGAGTATACAAAAAGCATACAAGCCGAAGAGGAAGCAGCTGCAGAGAAAGAAAAGCAAGAAGAAGAGGAGGCTACTCATAAATGGTTAGCTAAATGGTATGAAACACAAAACTATCTTCAAGCTTCTAATAAAATACAGGATGAGTATACTACTCAAGAATGGGCATTGTTATTTGTTGATAAAAGAGCTAGAATATTGGGTGAATGGGCAAGGAGGATCAGTAAGGAGAAGAAGCAAGTTAAAAGGAAGAAACTTCCTACAAAAGGTGAGATGAGGAATGTACTGATGAAGATTATTAAGAATTCAGGCATACATATTTCTGAAAATCTTAGTAAATGTTCATTTGAGAGAATTCATGAGCTTTATCTGATGTGTATGAGGATTAATAATGATAATTTTATTTCAATGAATTCTGAAAGAGAAGAAGAGTGGATCAAAAGTAGTCAAAAGAGAAAATCTGAGATACAAGAGACATCTGGTTCTAAAAGAATGAAAGAAGTGAATGAAGATGGTAATCAAATTATTTCTTATACATTTGAGCTTAATGGAAGTGAAAGATGTTGGAAAATTCAAAGAGTCAGTAATGAAGTTTCTGAGTTTGAGAAATTTTCACAGATGCTTCAATATCTGGATAGATATGATTTGATGAATCTTTGGAAGCTTTACAAGAATAAATTTGGTGATGTATGTCCAGATGACTATCATGAGAGAATGGTTTATCATAACTTGAAGATCTTGTTTGAACCTACTCATGATGAACCTGAATGGAAAGGACTCTACAATGGTACAAGATGGTTTTTATATCAATCTTGTGGAGTTCATGTTTTAAGCTTTCGGAGAAGTTATTCATATGCTTGTAGAAGGTGATTTTCCTCAACTGAATAAATATCCAGGAGTTATTACTCGGATGGTGAAGCCTGGTGGTTTAAAGATGCTGAAGCCCTATGATGATCAAGCATACAGTTTTTTCTTTGAAGTATGAGCAAATTTTTAAAACTGGTAAGTGTTTGGATACATCCTCCAATTCAGGTGTTTTAAGCTTAAAGGAAACTTGAGAATTCTATTTGAATGTATCAAGTTTAAGGGAGGATTTTTAGGTTTTAGGTTCCTTAGATCATGAATTATTCTAAGTGTTGGAACCTCGGACAGAGTTAATGAAACCATGGACAGAAGAATGAATCCACTGCTGATGTGAAACCGCGGCTAGTAGTAATGTGAAACCACTACTAATGTATTGTAAGCACTGCTAGTTTTATATAGACGGTTTAATATTTTGTATTAGAGAAATATGGAAAAGATATTTATCTTGTAGGTTACGTATTGTATTATGTAAAGGACTCCTTATCCTATAAAAGAGGTCCTAGGCTAGATTAGGTATACGTATGTTTTGCTATATCTAAGGTCGATACACTTCAAGGTTGAAAAACCCTAATACTGGTTAGAGTATTCGTATTAATAATAATATTGAGATGTTGAATGTTTATGATTCTTCTTCTTAAGATTAAGTATTAAATTCTGCGTAATATTTAATAAGTCTTTGTTAAGTCAGTTTCTATAAGGATCGTTTGCTCAACTGGGATCAACATGAAGTAAGGGTTAAATAATGATAACAATAATGCACTAAATATGAGTACATATAAGGTAGGATAAGGCGATTTGGGTGTACATTTGGGGGAGGATTGTAAACAATGTTCTTCAATGATATTCCAGAAAACCGAAACGTCATGAGAACCACGAAAAGGACAGGCTCTGAGGGGTTAACTAGGGGTATCATGTACTATAGATGAGTACATCACAAGGGTGTGGGGTAATTACTCAACCGATATGGAAGATGTAATTATAATACAGGTTTCAAACAGGGGTTATCCTAATGCCTCTTTTCACTTAGTTATTCGTAACTACACAAGTGTAGTCTCACTAGCGATCTCGGAATGCATTACAAAACAAGTTCTAGAATCTATTATACTACTGGTACACTCTTTAAGCATTAAAGGTGAATGCTTTTATTCCTAAAGATCTAGGGGCGAACCTCATATTTTTGGGGTGGAATTTGAGTGGTAAATGGTTTTTGTGCTAGTCATATAATTCCTATCCATGAGACGCTTTATTAAGACTAAATTTTAGCTCTTACATATCATAAAAAAATTTAAAATTGGTGCTAAAATTGCCCTAACGAATATTTCTCATAGTTTATTACAAAAATTACCAAGGACAAGAGAAATGATCAAGTGAGTGAATAGTTTCTAAGTTCTCGTCTTATTCTCCCTCCCTACACTTAAACTGAACATTGTCCCAAATGTTCTCTGAAAGTATCAAAGTTATGATAAAGGAAGGTAAGTAAGGAAAATGAACTAGTACTCCCCTGATTAGCTCGGTAGGATATGTATGAAGTTGCGGTTAATCTCTTTTCCAAGAAGAATGCATGAGTAATAAGCTTCATCCAATGAGTGTGTCTTCTTCTTGCCAAATATAACCTGCACACTTATAAGAAAACAAATGAAACCTTCACGTAAAATCGGCGGTAAAACTATGACACACAACTACACTAGAAAGCAAGTAAGATATAATGCTTGTGGAATGAATGTTTGCAGGTTTTCTGGAAAAATTAAGACCTGGGAATTTTCAAAAATTTATAAGTTGCACAGAAAACAAAAAATTGTATAATCTGTTTCTGCATAGCCTGATGTCGTCAGGCTATAATCCTGATGTCGTCAGGTTGTTTTGACAAAAAGTGGTCTGCTGCGTTTTTCTGAAAAAATTACATCTTTAAAAACATGGAAAAATTCCTGCAAAACATCAATTATGACTCGATACAAGCATTTAACTCTAACAAACACACATATCTATCAATTATGTCATAGGGATCAAACTTATCTTTTAACTTCCTATTAGTACGCTTAGTCCGCTATTCCTTTTCAAACTTCTCTCCATCAGGATCATAGATTGTCATCCTAATGTTCCATTCTCAATTTCTATCACTAGGTGGTCTATCCCAACTCTAATTATACTTAGGCTTCTCACACTCAACTTTCCATCAATTCATGTTAAGATTAACCGGCAAGGTTCCTAGAATTTGGTCATCTTCCTAAATACTAAAGTATCCTCGAACGGGTTCACTTCAATGTCCCTAGCCAATTGTTGTTCATTGAGAGTGGAGTTACTCACGAAAGTGTCTTCTAGATAGAAAGGTCGTTGAGGGCTTACAAAATCTCTATTGGTCTAAGGTCCGTATCTAGATGGTTTTCTATCTAACATGATCTCATAGGGTATTTGTTCATCCTCTTTGTAGTAGATATGCTTCTTTACATCATAAATTGACCTAGCACTCCCTTCTCCTACCACTATCTTAGACATCTTACAATCAATTTTCCAACATGATCTCATAGGCTAATGTGTCCAAAGCTTTGGAATCTCCAATGCTACACGGAAGAATGAATAGCCCGGGATCATCCAACTTCTTAGGTAACCTATTTTGCATAAATGCGGATCCACGTTCTCCTAATTTTAGCTATTGCTCATATTTTTCTTTTAAAGCATTATAGTAAGGAGCATGAGTCAAGACATCAAGAACCGGTTTTTCTTGGTGGAGCTCCTTATATTCCTCTTCTAGAGTGGGTTTGGGTTCTTGGTTGATTGGTGTCTCAAGAATTGGTTGGATCGTTGGCTCGGGTCCTTGGTATCTCATGATGGATCGTTTGGAACCCTTGTTGATGGCGTTAACCGAATGGATTTTTGGGTTTGAGGGGCATAGATATGCACTCTCCCTTGGTGAGCAAGAACATAAAGTTGATGAAATCGAATTCACTTTCAGGTTCTTTATAGTGTCACTTGGGAGTGCTCTAATATCCCAATCATTGAAGGATTTAAAAAGGGTACCGAGTTTGGTTGTCATCTCGCTTTGCCGTTGCTTGAAATCGGCTTCAAGCTTAGTCAATCGAGCTTCTTGAGATGACATGAATTTGGACACCATTGCCTCAAGACTAGTGGAATTTTCGGTGTTAGGGGGGTTGTTTTAGGAGGTGTGGTTTGGTTGAGACCTATTGGGTGAACTAGATGAGTTATTTTAGGATGGGTTCAAGTTTTGGCTCCACCTAAGGTTGGGGTGATTTCTCCATGAGGGGTTGTCGGAATTTCCTAAGTTGTTTTGCTCGGGCATGAAAGTGTATCACTTCTCTTTCTGTGGTATGCGTGTGGAGGCGTAGTCCGCCAAAGCTTGTTCGGGGAGTCTTGTGCAATCACGAGTGTCGTGGGGACCACTACATAATTTTCAAGGTAGAGTGATTTTGTTCACTTGGTGTGAAGGCTTAGGATTCTCGTAGGAGCTCATTAGGAATTTGACTTGATCTTGAAGTTCGAGCATCCTACGATTGGAAGGTTGTGAGTCAATGTAAGGTAAGGAGATTGCCTTAACTGTTTTGGGCAACTTACAGGGGTCATTCCAACATTCATTGTTATAGATGGCAAGGTCCTCTATTGTACCCCACGATTCTTCCACGGTGAGTTCACTAAGTTTGCCACCGGCCGCTTGGTCAATGGGTTGCCTTGTTGAGAAATTGACATGATCATAAAAGATTTGGACTTGAAGTCAAATATTGATGCCATGATGAAGGACTTTATGGAGCAAGTCCTTGAATCGAGTCCACGCCTCGTAGAGAGTTTCGCCTTGACGTTTTTGGAACATCAAGATGTCATTCCTTAGTTTGGTAATTTTCCCCGGTGGGAAAAATTTGACGAGGAAACGGGTGGTGAGATCATACCAACTTGAGATTGGTCCGGCGGAAAGTCGCTCAAGCCAATTACTAGCTTGAGGATAAAATTGGCGGTAAAACTATGACACACAACTACACTAGAAAGCAAGTAAGATATAATGCTTGTGGAATGAATGTTTGCAGGTTTTCTGGAAAATTAAGACCTGGGAATTTTCAAAAATTTATAAGTTGCACAGAAAATGAAAAATTGTATAATCTGTTTCTGCATAGCCTGACGTCGTCAGGCTATAATCCTGATGCCGTCAGGTTGTTTTGACAAAAAGTGGTCTGCTGCGTTTTTCTGAAAAAATTACATCTTTAAAACATGGAAAAATTCCTGCAAAACATCAATTATGACTCGATACAAGCATTTAACTCTAACAAACACACATATCTATCAATTATGTCATAGGGATCAAACTTATCTTTTAACTTCCTATTAGTACGCTTAGTCCGGTATACCTTTTCACACTTCTCTCCATCAGGATCATAGATTGTCATCCTAAGGTGCCATTCTCAATTTCTATCACTAGGTGGTCTATCCCAACTCTAATTATACTTAGGCTTCTCACACTCAACTTTCCATCAATTCATATTAAGATTAACGGGCAAGGTTCCTAGAATTCGGTCATCTTCCTAAATACTAAAGTATCCTCGAACGGGTTCACTTCAATGTCCCTAGCCAATTGTTGTTCATTGAGAGTGGAGTTACTCACAAAAGTGTCTTCTAGATAGAAAGGTCGTTGCGGGCTTACAAAATCTCTATTGGTCCAAGGTCCGTATCTAGATGGTTTTCTATCCAACATGATCTCATAGGGTATTTGTTCATCCTCTTTGTAGTAGATATGATTCTTTACATCATAAATTGACCTAGCACTCCCTTCTCCTACCACTATCTTAGACATCTTACAATCAATTTTCCAACATGATCTCATAGGCTAATGTGTCCAAAGCTTTGGAATCTCCAATGCTACACGGAAGAATGAATAGCCCGGGATCATCCAACTTCTTAGGTAACCTATTTTGCATAAATGTGGACCCACGTTCTCCTAATTTTAGCTCTTGCTCATCTTTTTCTTTTAAAGCATTATAGTAAGGAGCATGAGTCAAGACATCAAGAACCGGTTTTTCTTGGTGGAGCTCCTTATATTCCTCTTCTAGAGTGGGTTTGGGTTCTTGGTTGATTGGTGTCTCAAGAATTGGTTGGATCGTTGGCTCGGTTCCTTGGTAACTCATGATGGATCATTTGGAACCCGTGTTGATGGCGTTAACCGAATGGATTTTTGGGTTTGAGGGGCATGGATATGCACTCTCCCTTGGTGAGCAAGAACATAAAGTTGATGAAATCGAATTCACTTTCAGGTTCTTTATAGTGTCACTTGGGAGTGCTCTAATATCCCAATCATTGAAGGCTTTAAATAGGGTGTCGAGTTTGGTTGTCATCTCGCTTTGCCGTTGCTTGAAATCGGCTTCAAGCTTAGTCAATCGAGCTTCTTGAGATGACATGAATTTGGACACCATTGCCTCAAGACTAGTGGAAATTTCGGTGTTAGGGGGGTTGTTTTCGGAGGTGTGGTTTGGTTGAGACCTATTGGGTGAACTAGATGAGTTATTTTAGGATGGGTTCAAGTTTTGGCTCCACCTAAGGTTGGGGTGATTTCTCCATGAGGGGTTGTCGGAATTTCCTAAGTTGTTTTGCTCGGGCATGAAAGTGTATCACTTCTCTCCCGCTCCGTTGGTACGTGTGGAGGCGTAGTCCGCAAAAGCTTGTTCGGGGAGTCTTGTGCAATCACGAGTGTCGTGGGGACCACTACATAATTTTCAAGGTAGAGTGATTTTGTTCACTTGGTGTGAAGGCTTAGGATTCTCGTAGGAGCTCATTAGGAATTTGACTTGATCTTGAAGTTCGAGCATCCTACGATTGGTAGGTTGTGAGTCAATGTAAGGTAAGGAGATTTCCTTAACTGTTTTGGGCAACTCACAGGGGTCATTCCAACATTCGTTGTCATAGAGGGCAAGGTCCTCTATTGTACCCCACGATTCTTCCACGGTGAGTTCACTAAGTTTGCCACCGGCCGCTTGGTCAATGGGTTGCCTTGTTGAGAAATTGACATGATCATAAAAGATTTGGACTTGAAGTCAAATATCGATGCCTTGATGAAGGACTTTGTGGAGCAAGTCCTTGAATCGAGTCCACGCCTCGTAGAGAGTTTCGCCTTGACGTTTTTGGAACATCAAGATGTCATTCCTTAGTTTGGTAGTTTTCCCCGGTGGGAAAAATTGGACGAGGAAACGGGTGGTGAGATCATACCAACTTGAGAATGGTCCGGCGGAAAGTCGCTCAAGCCAATTACTAGCTTGGTCCCGTAGAGAAAATTGGAAGAGACGCAAGCGCGTGGTCTCCCGTGTGGTAGCATCAAGGTCGATAGAGTCAACGATTTTAAGGAAGTCCTTGAGATGCTGATTTGGATCTTCGGAACAAAGTCCATGAAATGCAAATCCGTTTTGCACCAACCGGATGGTGTCGGATCGCAGGGCCATAGTTTGAGCTTGATCGGGGAGCTCAATTGTGTTCCTATAGCCTTGATGGCTCGGTCTAGAGTATTCACCAAGAGTACGGCCTCTTGGCGGGTCAATTAGTGGTTGGTTGATGGGAAGTGGTTGATTTGGTGGGTTATCACCTTCCATGATGAAAAGTGACCAGGTTATGAACAAAAACACAAAGAAGGGGGATAGACTACAAGGAAGGGAGACCACGCACTTGCTTGATAGGAATCAAGCAAGGGAACCTAAATGAGATAGAGATCTAACTAGCTATTCTATTCCCCGGCAACGGAGCCAAAAACTTGATGCGCGTATGAAGCGCGTTCGGGGTCAAAGGAAACTTCCTTTTCTTCGAGCAAGTTTTTCAACCTCCTAGACAGTGAACCTAATCGTTGTAGTGTAGTATGGGGTAAGCCTCTGGGATTGATATCATTCTCTAGAGGAATAGGAGTGCTAGTAAGAAATATATGACGAGAATGTGGGGTTGAGGATGATTCTCTTTTATATTTTTATGGTTTTTTAGAATGCTAAGGTAAAATCTCGGGGCAATTGGTTTGAGGGTGGTACTTATACCGATTACTCTACTTTAACTAATTGTCTAATTATCTAATTACTACGGGTAGCTTATGTCTAATTGATGTGTGCTCGTATGATGATTAAAAATGTGTTCACCTAGATACTATTACTCCCTAGTTATCTTTTATTGGTCGGTTGAGTTGTCACGCCCTATCTTAACGCTTTGTATTCCTAAAGGTCGTAGGGTATGCGTAGTCCTTAGTTCTTTGAGGTTATATCTAGTATATGACCTACGGAATCGGCAAGCCTTGGCTATTTCATCCATAAACCATATCATCATGGAGCATACTCAAGCATTAAATACAACGAAGACGCCTAGTTGCACTCCTAATCCAATTTCAATTAAGATAAGAAACAACCTAATAATAATAATCAATAACTAGGTTTCATAGACCTAAGCAAACACACAAGAAATTTAGCTAGACATGATAGACAAGCAAGCATACACACAATCAATCAAATACGGGATAGACATAATGATAAATTGGATTAAATAACTTATCTCGATGTGTAAAATAAGGTATGGGACCCTAAGATACTGTCCAGGACTACAAACGATATAAGATTTTAACTCCAAAAGTCTACCTCCCAAAATACAGAAAAATCAAATTCTATATATAGATTTACAACTGCGATGACGTCACCTTTTGCATGGGACGTCGTCTGCTTGCCGTCACTAGGGTTTCGTCTTGGCCAAGTCAGCGATGGGACGGCGTCACCTTAGAGTCGTGACGCCGTCAGTCTTTAGTTGAGACATCGTCTGGATTCTAGATCTGGACCGTCTGGGTTGAAAGTTGTGAGTGACGCCCTCCATCTTTATAGTGTGACGTCGTCAGGTTGTAAGACCAGAAATTTAGCTGAGCCATCATGTGCATGTTTTGATAAAATTTTCATAGAGTGACGGCGTTGCCCTTTGGTTGGGACGCCGTCAGGTTCTGTTGAACAGCTTTGAGTGGCTTTGATCTTGACTTTGCCATTTTCTTCATGTATTTGCTCCTTTTCGTCCAAATGTGCTTCATTCCAGCATTTTCTTTGCCAAAAGACCAAAAAAGTAAAAAGGAACGAAATTAAGTAGTAACGGATATAAAATGTGTCGAAATAGGGCTTAAATGACCCCCTAAAAGCGTACGTTTTAAATCCTTATCACAATCCTTCACTAGGACATAATAAGTGTATCATTACTTTTATTGATGATGCTTCTAGATATTGTTATGTCTATCTACTGCATGCTAAACATGAACCTCTAGATAAATTTAAAATTTATAAACAAGAATTAGAACTTATAAGACAAGATTTGATAAACTTATTGCGTACTGATAGAGGTGGTGAGTATTATGATCCAGTTTATTTTCAATCGACTGGAATAATACATCAAACCACGGCTCCTTACACGCCACAATAGAATGGTGTGGCTGAAAGGAAGAATAGGAGTTTAAAGGAAATGGTGAATTCTATGTTATCCTATTCTGGACTAAGTGAATGGTTTTGGGGTGAGGCTATGTCGACAGCCTGATATATTCTGAATAGAACTCCAAACAAAAGTAGTAAACAAACACCTTATGAAATTTGGACCAAGAAGGTACCAAATTTGACGTATTTAAGGGTTTGGGGATGTAGAGCGGCTGTAAGACTAATTGAACCCAAAATGAAAAATCTAGGTGAGAAAGGTATAGATTGTATCTTCATTGGTATGCTGAGCATTCCAAATGTTATAGGTTTTATGTTATAGAACCTAATGAATATGTGTCGTTGAACTCTATAATAGATTCAAGAGATGCTATGTTTGATGAAGAACGGTTTACATATACTTAGACCAAGAGGCATGATTCAGCCATTTTCGAGTAAAATAGCTGAAGATGATGTTGAAGGTACTGATGATGTACCTGGTCCATCTGTTCTTAGGAAAAGCATGAGAACAAGAAAAGATAAGTCTTTTGGGTCTGATTTTCAACTTTATTTAGTTAAAGGAACAAGAGATAAGACTTTATCTCAACGTAAATATTGCTTCATTATAGAGGAGAATCCAAGGACCTTGAGTGAAGCAATGGCTTCTAGGGATGTTGCTTTTTGGAAAGAAGCAATTCAAAGTGAGATTGATTCCATCATGCAGAGTGATACTTGGGAAGTAACCGATTTGCCTCCTGGATGCAAAGCATTAGGAAGTAAATGGATCCTTAAAAGGAAGACGAAAGTGGATGGAAGCATAGATAAATATAAAGGCAGATTGGTTATCCAAGGCTTTAGACAAAAGGAGGGAATTGACTTCTTTGATACTTATGCTCGTGTTGCTAGAATTTCCACTATTAGATTGTTTTTAGCTCTTGCAGCTATACATGATCTAGTTATTCACCAAATGGATGTAAAAACTACATTCTTAAATGGTGATTTGGATGAGGAAATTTACATGAAACAACCTGAAGGGTTTGTAATGCCTGGACATGAAAGCAAGGTATGTAAATTGAAGAAATCATTGTATGGTCTGAAACAAGCACCAAAACAATGGCATCAAAAGTTTGATGATGTGGTCTTGTCTAATGGTTTTTCTTTAAACCAAGCTGACAAGTATGCATATAGCAAATTTGATGCTTCTGGTAACGGAGTAATAATTTGCTTATATGTGGATGACATGTTAATTTTTGGTACTGACCAAGATCAAGTTAATAAGACAAAGGAAATCTTGTCATCTAATTTTGATATGAAAGATCTAGGGGAGGTTGAAGTGATTCTTGGTATTAGAATCAAACGAAGAAACAATGGTATCTCTATTCCTTAATCACATTATATTGAGAAGATACTGACAAAGTTTAACTTTGCTAATTGTTCTCCTGTTTATACTCCTGTAGATCGTACTGTGAAGTTTCGACCTAATAAAGGAACTCCAGTGTCTCAGTTAGAATACTCTAGAGCTATTGGATGTCTTATGTATGCCATGATTAGCACTAAACCAGATATAGCTTTTTCTGTAGGAAAGCTTAGTAGGTACACTAGCAATCCTAGTTCTCTACAATGGCAAGCTCTGGGTCGAGTAATTTAGTATTTGAAATGAACCATGGATTATGGTTTGACTTATAGTGGTTATCCTTCTGTTATAGAAGCTTATTCCGATGCTAGTTGGATTAATAATATGGAGGATCACTCGTCTACGAGTGGTTGGGTGTTCCTTCTTGGAGGGGGTGCTATTTATTGGGCTTCAAAGAAATAGACTTGTATTACAAGCTCAACTATGGAGTCTGAATTTGTTGCTTTAGCTGCAGCTGGTAATGAAGCTAAGTGGCCGAGGAATTTGGTTTATGAAATTCCTTTGTGGCCTAAACTGATATCTACCATTTCTATCAGATGTGATAGTGCTGCTATCTTTGCTAAGGCTTATATTCAAGTGTACAATGGCAAGTCTAGATACATAGGTGTTAGACATAGCATGATTTGTGAGCTTATCATGAATGGGTGTGATATATGTGGAGTTTGTAAGAACTCAATTGAATTTAGCTGACAATTTAACCAAAGGGTTAGCAAGAGATCTCGTACGCAAGGCGGCTATTAGGATGGGTTTAAAGTCCATCTAATTGAATCCTTGTATCAAGATACCCAATTCCCATCTAACGTAATGTTAAATGCTGAATTCAATGAGGAAAGCTTGATATTTTTGGATTGGAACACATAACTACATCATCCCATGGTATGCGTTCAAAAAGATAAAGGAGGTTGAAATTATATTTCTTAATGGTTTTTTGACAAATTGCATATGCAGGTGCAAGAGTAAAAAACTACCTATAAAAGCATGAAGTTTAGCTGCTTCAAGAAGCTTGGGACTTGGCTTTGATATGCTTATTGAAGGATAGGACACAAGCTAGTAAAACATAGTGTCAAGTAGAACATGTGAATGTATAAACTGTTGTGTATATTATCTTTATGTATTCACTATGAATAGAAAGAGTTCAATCCTTTAGTGACACCCTTATATTCGAATATTTGGAATGCTAATGTACTAATGTGAAATTCAATCATCTCGATATTTCATTTATCCATCAGTTTTTTTGTTTGTTACGATTTTGTTTTAAGTTAATCAAGATTACACTTAAATAGGGGAGGATTGTTGGTGATTTTGCATCACCAATATGATATAAGTTTAATGGATTAACTTAATTGACCAATGTGTAATTTTGATAAATGTTCGATAAGTCGGGGTTGTGCGGAGTGCACACTTGTATAACGTTATTATGATTATCATTCGGGGCCGAATGACGGGGGTCGGGGGCAACACCCCTGGTAGCAGGGTCCAAGGGGCGGCAGCCCCTGACAGGGTATAAAGTGCTATGTTAAAAACGCATTTGAAAATAAAATTCCCGGAACTTTACCCTTTTAGTTTAACTTATTCGATTGGTAATATAACTGCTTTGGCATTTATAACCGAAAGTCAGTTTTGTTGGTCATAGGTTTATATTATCCATCTGGTTCGGTTTCATAACATACGAAAACATATTCTCGTTTCTAAAATCTGAGTTTTATCCGATTTATGATTTCGGTACAACAATCAAAATACTTCAATCTGAAAGTGTTTACACGAGTCTAAGATTTCTGATCCTAATTTTTAACATTTCCTACCCATGTCATGAATCTATTTTTTCATATATATCCTTTCCAACACAAAAAAAAAAAGTATATGAAAACATTTAAAGCGGAGATGTGATATGCTTAAAACACTACAAGGATACCAAACAAATTCGTATAGTCTTTAAAGGTTTTTCTTGGACCAATTATTTGATTGCTTTATGATAAACACACCCAAAATTCAAAAAAAATGCAAATACAGATCATACACAGATATCATAAACCTTCAAAGTACCACCTCTATCATATATCCGCCAAATTATATTCACTATGTAAACAATGCAAGTTTAACTTGATATGAATACATATATTGACAAGACTTAATTTGAATGACCATAGATAACTAGAGAACATAGTGGTTTATAGAATGGTAAACTACGCTACCTCCACAAATGTCAAAACCAAACTTTTACCAAATCATAAATCATGACCTCATTTTGATGTGAGTTTTACGAAGTAGTGAATATATGTTTGTTTTCTGGTCAAGAAGATACTTAGTTTATATCTTATCATTTCACCGGCCTATACTACCTACAGTTGTGTTCATAACTTGAGTTTTTTAATTGACAGTTATATTTTAAAACTAAATTAACAAAATGAGTACTCTTAAAAACATTAATTTATAGTACTATCTATATCTTTTTATTAACAAAACAATAAAGTGAGCATTAAAACCCTATCTTCCTGCTCATGCACGGCTATAAACATTGACATCATCTTCTTAACGGAATTGAAGTTCAACCCTCATTGTAACCCTCATTGTGCCCCGACTGCTATTGTCTTTATCATTACTCATAATCGACTTCCCATAATTGTTCCTTACCTTTAAGCCTTATTATTCTTTGTTTTCTACTTACCTTCTCAAAAATGATGGAAGTATCATGATGTTTTAATATAACAAAGTGGTTGTTTTTGTAGGTGTTTAGGAAAGCTTGAGAGTAGGCTGTCAATGGTGGCCAATAAAGTTAAACTCGCGATTAGAAAGTTCGAAACCACATATATGCCTTCAGGGCCTAATCTGTAAGTTTTAGTAACAGACTATTGTAGTTTTTTATTCAAGCTTATGTGTCATGATAGTTTGTTCCAGTTACCATACATTGATACAGAATACCATGTTTTGTTCATTTGGTTATGTTTATTGGAAGTTGTTGTGTAATGAGCATTTGATGTTCTTTTCTTTACTAGTTATATATTATTCATTGCTGAATTATTAGGGAGAGTAATATGGTTTGAAACACTAAGAGTGCGAGTACAAAATCCATCTGGAACAATAGCCATATACATTTGATTCATATATATAATTGCATTTATTTGGTTTAGGGCTAATAACCTTTTAAAGCACTATACTTGTCAAGAATGACAGTTCTGCGTAGCGAACTAAAAAAATAACTTTTTTAGACATTAAAGTTGACATTTTTGTCTTTCTTTAAGTATTATGACTATATTATGACTATTTTACCCTTCGAAAAATATTTCAAAAAAAAAAGAAATTCGAAAAAAAAATTCACAAATTTCAAAAAAAAGTATTTCGAAAAAAAAAATTTGGAAAAAAAAATTCGAAAAAAAAAGTATTTTGAAAAAAATTTAGAAAGGGTAAAATGGTCATAATACTTACAGAAAAACAAAAATGTCAACTTTAATGTCTATAAGAGTTATTTTTTTAGTTCGCTACGTAGAACTACCATTTTTGACAAGTATAGTGCTTTAAAAGGTTATTAACCCTTTGGTTTAACATACAATAGCCCTTTTGAAATCTGTGCTTATTAAACCGTTTAATTTGCACATAATTTTTTATAAATATGGTTTATAAAATGGGGTGGAACAAGCGAGAATTTTAAACTGTGATGTCTTTATGCTAGTAGTTTAAGAACAACATGCTATTTTAAATATTTTTAAGATACTTATTTTGTTAAACTAGTTATAAAAATACAATTAATTAAAAAATTCTGTCCAGCGTTGGTATCATTTTCCATGCAAATATATAAATAATTGGATTTAAACTATGTACGGAATCTTTGAATTAATTTGGTCTTATAAAAATTTCAATGTACACTTGGATTAAGTTATATATGTGAGATCTTCAAAAGTCTTCTAGCGGTTGGCCGGTCTATAGATACGAATGTTGAACAATTGAACTTGTACAATGCATCTAGTTAACCTATTTAAATCTTTGGTGTATTCTATTAAAGTCAGTTATAAGGTGTTAAATAAATAATTGACAGGAAAAGGTACGAGTAGGTCAAGTGTTCATTAAATTTTTCACTCTATATATATTTCAATGCAATGCAAAGTTTAACCCAATTAATAACATATTATCTATTGTTATCTAAAACTCTTCATTAACCATACATTGTGGATGCTTTTAGAATGAAATCTTTTGATTTGGTATTCATGTTAGATTTCGTGTTCATTGAGTATGTTTGTCAATGTGTATTGTTTTTCCAGCACGCCAAATAACCTAAATGGTCATCTTTGCAGGAAACATGTGGTTTGCATGAACTTTAAAAACATAGACGTAAATTTATTTGTACTGAAATCGACATAAACATAAAACCGATTTAAAAAACAGG
This sequence comes from Chrysanthemum makinoi, assembly GCA_910596185.1. Taxonomy (NCBI): domain Eukaryota; kingdom Viridiplantae; phylum Streptophyta; class Magnoliopsida; order Asterales; family Asteraceae; genus Chrysanthemum; species Chrysanthemum makinoi. The sequence goes on along the minus strand of OU343217.1, from coordinate 298,140,244 downwards.
CAGAAAGACTTGAACTTTAATGGATCAAGCTTTATTAATGAGTTTTTTTTTTTTTTTTTTTTTTTTTCGCCTACAAAAAAGGCAAAGATGGAAATGTTAGGTTTTGAAGACCTTTAGTAGAATGATAGATATTTATAATAGTTTTCGTGAAAGTCTTTTGTTGTTTGTATTGATGAATAATATCTATCAATTTATGTTCCTTATCTCTCAGTATTTAAATTTGGATTCAGATTGTAAGAAGAAGTTGTGTTTGCTGATTTACACTGAAAAACACTTAAGCTATTTTTCTATCTAAATAGGGGAGATTAATAGGCCAATCCAGTGCCCAAAGTCCCTTAGTATATATTTGAATGAAAAATAATCTAAGTGAATACAAGCCTGAACATTACAATATGTTGAGAGAGTTTTCCTCAAGAAGTTCTTTAGAGTCTGAAGAGAAAAGCTCATCACACGAAACTCAGAGCGTGAAGACAAGAACCAAGATCAAGATAATTGAGTCAGTGTGTGATGACAATAACACATTGACTCCCTAAAAGATCTTTTCAACCACTGATGACATTATGAAGACTTAGTTGACTCTAATGAACAACTAAGACTCTGAACTCCTTGAGAAGATAAGTTTAAAAGCACTTTTCAAAAGTTAAAGAGTACTATAGATGACAAAAAGTACAAACAGTTGTCAACACTATTCCACCAAAAGCATGTCTGGTAGCATACTAGGAATAGAAGGTAAAGTACAAATAGCTTATCACATGTTGACACACACTTTATACCACATGGGTATCCATATTGGCTCTGCCTATAAATAGATTGTTGTAATGAAGGAAAATGTATTTCTTGTATTAAAAGTTTTAAACACTTTCAAGACCTTCTCCAAATAGAACTAATTTCTAGATTTCACATCTATTAGTTTAAGCATGATTTTTACTTAAACACAATAACTTTCGTTTTGTGTTTAAGTTTAGTGAGTACATCACATACATTCTTGTCATTCAATCTCAAGTGTTATTCCGCAAACACTTGGGTGTGATTCTTTGATATCTATTAATAAAGAGTTAAGCGTTGAAAAAAGAATTATACTATGTTTAAACTGTTTGTATGTAAATGCGAAACCATTGTTAGTAGACATGTTATTCAAGTGTTAACTTTTATAGTTAACAACTAAGTAAATGAGAATAACATATTTCTACAACTAAACACACCCAGTCTTTCAAGTTAAATCAAAACTTCTAATGGTATATTAGAACTATTTATTATTTAAAGGATTAGCCACTCAAATATTCCTGAATAATTTAAAATTAAAAGAATTTCTTTGTGAAGAATACACATTCCACTAAAATAGTGATTTATTAATGCACTCTTAATAAATGTCCTAAGAAACTTGTCTCGGATGTTATTAAAAACATGAAAACGTCAAGGCAATCTATTCGTGACATTTAGTTTGGTTTGAAGACTAAGTTTGCTTATCAACCGAAGGCACCAAGGAAACCTAAGGAGACGATGATAAAAATAATACTACGGTTCCATTTACATTGAACTTGTTTGATGTTTTAAGCTCTATGGTAGATGTCGAGGATAGAGATGGTCGTTCGCGTCCTTCCATTTTGAATTATGTTGATGTTTCAAGCCCTGTGGTAGAAGTGGAGGAAGGAGAGGGTCGAAAAAAATTGAATTTGGTAGTTCTGGTACTACTTATCAGTGTTGCAAAAAATGGTCTACAAGGCCGATTAATCACTGATTAGGTGCTACTGGGCCACCGACCTTGCCCATTTTTTTAAATCGTTCAAACAAATTGGTCAACGGTGGCTAACGATGGTCAAACTTGCCAAAAACTTGTAAATCTTGCTGGAAATACCCTAAACTCGCCGTAAATTAGTTTTAATCACTTATAGTCACTATTTATATCTATTACAAGATGATTTTTTAAAGAAAATCTTGTCGGAAATACCAAAACTCGTCGTAAATACCCAAAGCTTGCCAAAAATGACAATACAATTTATCATCGATTCGCTATTTTTGCAACCTTGAACAAATGTAATCACTTATAGTCGCTGTTTATATCTATTACAAGATGTTTTTAAGGAAAATCTTTCTGGAAATACCCAAAACTCGCCGGAAATACCCAAAACTTGCCAAAATACCAATATGATTAATCGCCGATTAATCCCGCCTATACCGATTACAATCTACAAGAGAGTCGACCGCCCGACTACCGATTCACGATTTTTGCAACCTTGCTACTTATCATGCTGAAAGGATTAACGAACTTAAAACTCAAATGCTTGATGGAAAGCTTGTGCTATTGGATGATGAAGGGAAGCTTCTTCCTTTGCAAAAGGAGGCTACTAATAATGTTGGTAATACCGCTAAGCAGGCGGATTAGGTTTTGAACGATGGTGATAACGATGAGGTCGACGATGTATACAATGAAACTACTCATTTCATGGCTAGTGGAGATGCAAATGATTTTAGTTTACATGAGGATAAAGATTATGATTTATATGATACTTCTGATCTTGACGGTTTAACTAAGGAACAATCGGCTTATTGTGAAGAGATGGATATTAATGTTCGTGGTCAGTTTAGACGTTAGTTTCTTATTTCGTATCCTTATAGTAGTTGTTCATAAGTTTGGTTTGTATTTCTTATGATAGGTTTGGTTTGAAGCACAATTGGTGCGCTTCTTTCCTGTCTATGTTACGGGTCTGGATGTAGGATTCACCCACATCCTTTGTATTTGAATATTTTTTTGTAGTAATAAATCTACTAGGTGTTGTCCCCATACCCAAAGAAATTATTAATGCACTCTTTCTATAAACATGCTTTAAATTCGTAAATACCAAAATTACATTTTATCACACAATTTTAACTTGCAAGGCACTTTGTCTCTCCAACTTATCATCTTCTTCGTTCTCTTTCTAACTTCATATTTACCCAACACTGTGATATTTTACCCAACACTTAATTAATCACGAATCATATGCATTCACATTGATAGAAATTTGTGGTTTTCCATATAATTACATACAATTGATATATTCAACTAAAATCATGTGTATAAATGAAAATATACGAGTTTGATCCGAAGTGATAGATAAGGTTAGTAAGGCTGCAAACGAACCGGACGAACATGAACTGGGCCACGTTCTTGCTAGTTCGTTTAATTTTAACCAAATAAATAAACGAACACGAATATTTAAACAGACGATTTTTTTGTTCATGTTCGTTTATTAAGAAAATAAGTTGTTCATGTTCGTTCATCAAAACGCTAAACGAACATAAACGATCGAACATAAATGAACATAGACAAACAAACGTAAACTTTATTAAATTATGCACAATATATTGTTTTATAATTGTTGTTTTGTTTAAATAAACAAGTTTTAAAATAATATAATTAAAATATATGATATACGGACATAAATAATTAAATGAACACAAACGAATGTTAACGAATGCATAATCGGACGTTCACAAAAAAAAATGAACGGACGCAACTTTTGTTTAGGCTAGCCCCAATGAGGGGATTCAATCCCCCTCTTTTTTCCTGCCACGTCCCTGACTTTCTTCAAGGCGATTAGGTGCCCCAGTAAGGCTTCAAGTTCAATTTTTAAAAAGACATTTTAACACAAAATAAATTTTCATTAATAATTAAAACGTTACACAATAATTCAAATAAAATTACACCATTACGAAACTTATTAAAACATTACAACACTTAATCAAGGTTGTGGCGTGCCTTGATCGCCTCTTTGAGTTTCTGCATTGTTTGGCGTTCTATTGCGGGCAAAGATGGGTCGATTGGCGTGCAATAGAACATGAGATCTGCATCATATTTCTTTTGAGCCTCTAATTCAACTTTTCGTTCTTCTAGTGCCAACCTTTTGTCTTCCCTTGCTTCTCTTTGTTGCTGTAGCTCCAACTCGATTTGCCGTTGTTCTAGCTCTTTCTTCTTCAAACCATAGTGCAGTCCGCTCCTTCTTCTTCACGAATGCCACGGACTTGATCTTGCCCCACTTCTCGGCAACACCTTCCATAATCCTATCTTCGAAGACTCAAGATTTCTTTTTATTCTTCTTTGCGGCATCACGACTAGTTGGTCTATTAGGCACAAACGAAGGCACATCCGAGTGCACATCCGAGTCGGTTGAAGTCCTTGCTTTTTTCGACCCTCATCTTGGCTTAAAAAAACCGGCATCTCATTATCCTTCCAAGGAATGGTCCTCAAAATCTGCCAACAATGCTCCAAAACAAACGGATGACCACACACTACTTGGTATTCATCACACGCTCGTGTATAAACGGTGAGGTCATTCTCACCACTCCGTAATTCCCGACAGATTGTTGTAAATGGCACAAAATTGACCAACTCTAGGACGAACCCTATTTTTCCACTTTGTAACGATAGAGTTGTACGTTCTTTCTGCACCAACCTCCTTCTCAAAGTATGCAATGACTTTCTGCCAAAATCCTCTAGCATTTTGGTTGTTTCCGGTTATACTATTCTCGGATACATCACACCAAGCGTTGCACAAGGCGATCTCATCTTCTTTGGTCCAAGGCAACGAATCATTCTTGCCTTCTTTCTCAACTTTCTTCTCGCCTTAGTAGCTCGTTTCTTTGGTTTGACCAGTGACGTCTCTTCTCGACATTCTTCTTCTTCTACGTCATCAAGGTTAACCGAATCGTGATACGATCCATGAGCCGAACCGGTACCCGAACCGATACTCTTGAGCGGATAACCCGATCAATAAAATTAGGATTGTTGTATAATTGGTCATCAAAATCAAAACCCTCAAGATTGATACGGTTAACCGGAGAATATTGTTGATAATTTGAATATGAAGACGTTGATGAATCCATTGTTGGACGGTACATTTCGTGACCCATACATAGATTAGTTGCTTCGACGGGAGTAGCTTTGTTGTTGTTGTTGGTAGTGGATGTTTTGTTTGCGTGAACAAATGGACGATTCATACTAAATGGATTGTTAGGGTGTTGTTGTGGAGCTTGTTGGGATGGATATTCGAAACCAGGGGGTTGGAAATTGATTATTGGTGAGACACCGGTTAACCGGAAATTCGAATCCGGTGTTAAAATATGCGGGACGTTTTGTGACAAACGGATTTTCGCCTTTGGTTGGTGGTGTTTTCTTAGACATTTTAATAAAGAGGATTGTGAGATTTTGATAGAGATGATTGTGAGATTTTTGAGTTTTAGTGTGTAAGATGTTGTGAGATTTGTGATGAGATTGTAGTTGTATTTATAGGGTAAAAAGTTTTTTTTTTTTTTTTTTTGGATTGCAACGGAAACTAGCACAAGTTTTGGATTTATTCACATTGGAAATGTCGATCGTGGGGACGATCTAAATGGTTCAAGATGGAGGCGATCGACATGTGCTGCAGTGGGGCGATCGACACCCACTCGATCGTCTAGGTGGGTCGATCGACAACGATTTGGTATCACTGGGGTTAGCCTTATGTTCGTTCAGTTAATTAAATGAACATAAAATATTGTTTATAATCGCCCATTTATTAAATAAACGAACACAAACGAACTTTTACTCAACAGTTCATGAAATGTTCATTGAACATTCAGTTCGTTTACAGCCCTAAAGGTTAGTGAAAAAAAGGAGTTTTTTGAAAGATCAAGGAAAAAAACAAATTTTAGCATATGATATCATAGAAATTTAGAAAAGGAAAACCGATAAAAATAAGCGGATAATATAGTTAAAGAGGATTGTAAAAAATAGGAAAGAAAGAAAGAAAAAAAAAACTTTTATTATTGTTCTATTTATATTTATATCTATACTACATATAATAAAGGAATAAATCTCTCTTCTCATGGTCTTAAAATTAAGACTTATAAAATACAATGTCTATTGTACAATACACAATGCACTATTAATGAGCTTTCTCATCAATATTAATTTTAAGACTTACAAGTCTTAAAGCTTAATGTACAAAATACAAAGCACTATTAATGTGGTCAAGATAATTAACGTAATCGATTAATTAACCGGTCAATAAATACAATTAATGCAGTTATTAAAACACATCTTACATAAAAAATACAAATTATCAAGCATATTGCACAACCAACTTAAACACAATTCTTGCATTAAATGTCACTAATACAAATAATAAAAAACATTATACAAATATTCAAGCCTGAACGGGCAATGGGCTCGAGCCCGAACGGGCGTAGGCCAAACGGGCTCATGCCCTAACGGGCACAGGCTAAACGAAGTTCTTGATATCAGTAAATTTATAGTAAAAAAGAACATAGTAAACTAAAATAAATAATTCACCCGAAAATTTTATTTCATGGTACCCCCGCCTCCGCAACGTGCGGGTACCCTGCTAGTTTATACTAATATATAAAAAGGTTTAGGACCTTCTAAATAAAAAAAAAATTAAAATGTTTAAGACCAAAAACATTTCTTTAATAGGAAATTAAAAAGCCATAGTCATATATTGAATTCAATCAACTTGTAACCGCTAACATTTATACAACCATTGAATTCAGTCAACTTGTAACCACTAACATTCGTACAGCCCATTGTAACAGTTTTTTGGTTATAAAATCAAAATAAAATAAAATAAAATAACCTACGAAATAGACACACACAAAAACACACATTATTGTCTTTTCTCTCTCAAATAAGAAACTATCTGCTCAGGTACACCACCATAAGATCCTCCTCGGCCGCCACCACCTCATCCTAAGCCGCCACAGTACGCCGGAATCACTGCTTTTTATGATTTCACTTATATGTGATATTGGTGGTAGATCTTGTGGTTTTGGTGGTAGATAGGTATACAAAACCTCAAACACAACACAAAAACACACGCAAACCATTTAACCACGCCCTCTTTAAACAAAAAATACACAAACTCCTAGAAACACATCAGCCGCCGCCACCGCACAAACCACAAAAATAGTCAGTGTATACCCGTCGTCGCATTGCACGAGTACCCTTCTAGTTTCATAAAAGTGTACAAGTATGAGAGATCAAAGAAAAAATGTCAAAAAATAGGAGAGAGAAAATCATATCAACTCTATCGATCCAACCAATTTCTATAGAAATAAATTAAAAAAGTCTGAAAAATCTTTAAAATATTTAGATCCTCGGTGTTTTTTATATTTATGATGTTACATTTTATTTTAAAATTAAAAACTTTATTATTTTAAAGATACACATGTATAAAAGTACTAGGCGAGTACCCGCGCCTAGCGGCAGCGGTTCCTAGCGGCAGATAATTAACGATATGCGATATTGTGGTAAGTGTTTCGTATACCATGGACCTTCTGCACACATATAATTAACTTGACTAAAACTAAACTGTCATCTCTTAAGCTTTTGAAATTATTGTTGCAGACTTGTATCTCACAAAAAATATTGTAGCAGACCTTAATTACTGATCCCCAACTTTAAAGGTTCCCATACCCATTGATGCCAACCTATCTCTTTATGGATGAGGAAACTTTAACAATGGAGAAAGCTATAGGATTATTTATTTTATTCTTTTTGGTGATTGATAATGATAGGCGCCACCAAAGCCAATGATATTGTGTTAAATGGTGACAAATACATTACGTGCATTGTCATTAAGCTTTCAATAAATGCTTCCACGATAATTAACTAAAAGTAAATCAATTGTTTTGGTTTATCTAATCCGATCATTAATATAACTAAATGTGATTGATCATATGTGATTATGTCTAATAAAAAATATGTTTTTTAAGGTAATTAAAAGCAGTGTTTCAGAAATCAGACCAAATCGCCTAGTTCACTGAGTCCGGATCAGCCGGTTCGACAGCTGAATTGGGAAAAACCAAAGAACCCGGTTCAACCTGGATAAACCGTGAACTGAAAATAAAAAATCATTCGATGTCCAATTCAGTTTTAATAAACGATCATTACAACCATGAAACGACACCTAGTAATTACACCCATGAAAAATCAACACAAAACAAAGAAGTATATCTCATAATCATCTCAATATTCCTTGTAGTAATTACAGCAAAATGCCCTTGTACTCAGTCACCAGTCAAATTAAAACCCCCTACAATATATGTACATAGCTGTCAAAAAAAAATCTGAATCACAATAAACCCCTCCTCCTAGAAACAATAAACCTTACACAAAAAAGTATCAATCTTTTTCCCAATTTATTTTTTAATCTAATCAACTAAAATAATAAGCATAGCCAACAATAATAAAAGATGATCCAATGTTGTTCATCCACGCCACAATCAAACATTATCACACTCTAAAATCTCATATTCTAGAATAAGAAAGCCAACAATAATTAAGAAATTATGTACCAAAACACAACTCTGAGACACATATAGCTGCAGTTCTTACAAGCCTTAATTTTTTAGATCTAGAAATAAATAACCTTGATATCTTTAGAAATACGATTTGTGTTGAAACCACATACAAAATAGATAAGCCACACAAACACAATCTAACAGCTGACAACCACCGCATCACCAACCGAAACACAAAGTTATTGTCGTGATTTTTGCGATGGTGGCAATTTCCATGGAGAGTTACGTTAGAGAGTAAGTGAGTTGCGTTAGAGAGAGAGAGAGAGAGAGAGAGAGAGAAATAGCAGATGTAGTGTTTTAGAGAGAGGGAGTGGTGTGTATTTGTTCACCTTGTGTTTTATGTGTGAGATATATAGGTGTGCTGTAATCGTGTGATGCAAAATAGGAAAGGAACGTTGCTATACATAATATATTCAGTTTTTTTAAAAAAAGAGTTTTATTTGTAGTTGACATTCCATAATGAAAACTCATTTGACACCCATTCCATGAACAATAGTGAATACACTATATAAATAGTTTCTTACTTTCTTATAAATGATCCATGAAAACTCATTTGTAGTTGACATTCTATAAGTGTACAACATTAAACGTGTGGTGTTCACATTCTCTCATAGTTAAGATTAAAATTTTTATTTTTGATATTTTAAAAGTTTTCAAAAATTTTGACTTTCAATATTCAATATTCAAGTTTTCACTTTTCCTCTTTGACCATTTTTTCATTTTAGATAGTAAAGATAAAGGATGGAGAAAATAAGGAAAACTCATTTTTGATGGCATGTATGTAATTATTTAGAAGAAAAAAAAAAGAAAAAAAGAAAAGAAATACTTCCAATTCTTTTTTACGGCAAATAAGTTTAAATAAAACCTAGCAAGAAGCTAGAGATTAAAAGAATGATTGGTAGCGCACCAAATTTCAATATAAAAAAAATATAGGGTAGCTACCTTTCTTTTTATGTATCAACATTGTACTACAAAAAATTTGCCAATTGCACATACATGTGGTTTTTTCTTTGCAGATTTGGAAGTGCGATTTAGTTTTCTACGGTGTTCAAAGCTATAACCATGAACAAATAAACCAATTATCTAAATTCTAAATTTATATGGGTGAAAGAATGTAATGTTTAAAAAAAAAAGACTTTCAATATTTATATTACTATATGACTCACCGATTGACAAACAGTGCCTTGTCTATATGTTCGTTAACATGATGGAATAACGACACACACGTTCACACAAAAATAATAAAAAATAAAAAAAATAAAAATAAAAATTGTCACTTAGTGACACCTAAAACTATGTCACCAAAAGTAAAAAAAAAGCGTCACTAAAAATTAAAAAATATCACCAAAAGTATAAAAAACTTTTATATGCTTCTCTCACACTTAAAGTGTACTTAGAAGTCCAATAGGTAAAAGTCTACTTTTGGTGACACAAAAAAGTATGAGTACATAGTTTTCCCATTTATGACAACTTTTGTTTATAAAAAGTTCCATTAAAAATTTCAAAATTTTAAGCTTTTGCTCATACTCTTTAAAAGAGTGTCACTAAAAAGTTAGATTTAATGTCACTTTTTTGTTTCATTAGAATCTCTGTCACTAAATGTTTATTTTGTTGTAGTGTCATTAAGATCAAATGGCTCTGATAAAACTTGTTGTATGTGTTAGGCTTTACTATACATAACAATTATATAAAACACATAAACATCATCAAAGCATGCAGCGGAAGTAATAGAATAATACTTGTAAGGAATTAACCGAATTAAAAGTATATGCGTACCTTTTGTGAATCAAGCAACACAATCAATCAACAAACAAGGAAACCCTAAACCCTATAAATTAGGGTTTATACAATTCGACTATACCCTAGTCGACTACCCAAAAATACCCAAACACAAGTGTGTTTGTCGTTCGTTCTTATACACACGTATTAGTAGTGAGTTAATGTGAAAAGCTAGGTTCTTGATTAGAAACAAACCAAACATTAAAATTTTGAGCTTGGAAAAACCGACCCTAAGGGTTTAGGGTGGAACCAATCGGCCAAGGCACAAAAAGAGGAAAATGAGAAGAGAAATTAGATTTGCAAATCACCAAGATTACTTTAGAATGAATACAAGGGGTTTGTATTTAGAGTTGAACAATATTATAGTCCAAGTTAGGGTAGGAGTACCATATCCTTTGGTTTGACCGGTTTTAATGACCACTAACCAAACCTCATTAAATACTAACTCTCGTTAAGTGTTTTATTCGTGATTAAATAATTAAATACAACATTTTATATATTAATTATTCTAACATTAATTCTCATACGTAATGTGTGCAATCCCGAAGTCTCGTGTTGGAATCCGGTCATACGTATATTAAAAGTATCCATAAACCTTTCAGCTCCTACTTGGATATTTCTTAATATAGTAATGACATTGGTTTAGTCTAGCTTAATACGCCAATGCCCCTAGATTGAACCGAGTATGATCTTATGGAAAAACCATTTCATGATTCATCATTTTTACTTATCCCTTTGCTACTAATACTACATTAACTATAGATATGGATCAAGTCATTTCATAAGTTAATATTTTGTTTCTTGTTATATCTGATTGAACAAGATTACCAAATTATCTGAACGTATTCCAGATAGATCTTGGGTATGGCCATACAAACATCTTGTCAACCCTATGAGGGGCCCAAAATAGTATTATGCTTTGAAACAAATTCAAATGAACAAATTCTCTTGACTACAAGCAAAACTCATGAACTTTACAACACTTCTGAAAACAACCCTTATTACTACAAGTTACGGATAGCGTTAGACTATTTCACACAAGTGTGCTACATTCATAACAGTTATCTGGTATCTCAAGTCTGAGGATAAACATTCATGATTTACTTAATGATAAAGATCCATAAAGTACAATCATGTTAATTTGGGATCTGTCTTATATTCAATTCATTGAATATCATGTGAATCTGGCATATCCCACACATCAATATACTTAAGTATATTCTACCATAACTCATATTTGTCTTAATTCAATAACATTCCCTCATCATTGATCGACAACGGACTATTTAGAATAACATAAGTCATTCACGGATTAAACATGCATATATATTAAGAAAATAAAAAAATAAACATAACCAATATTTTATTTCATTAAAGTAATATTCGTTCATAACATCCCTTATCCAAATACTAATCACAGATTTGCATGAAACTACTAGCTAAATGAAGTCCTATCCCATCAGCATGGTGACTAAGCTTTTCCTTTCTTAAAGGCTTCGTGAAGGGATCAGCTAGATTGTCATATGTGTGAACTTTGAGTAGATTGATTTCTCCTATGTCAATTTGTTCTCGAACATAGTGATATCGTCGAGGAAAATGTCTGGTGCCCTTCATGACTCCAGACTCACTGGAAAATGTTATTGAAGCAGAGATGTCACAATACACATTTATAGGTAATTCGATTGAGGGCATAACTTCAAGTCCCGAAATGAATTTCCTAATCCAAACAGCTTCCATCGCAGCTTCTGAAGAAGCTATGTACTCAGCTTCTCTAATAGACATTGCAGTCGTACTTTGCTTCTTGGTCTTCCAGTCTACTGCTCCTCCATTAACGACAAAAATATATCCCGTCTGAGACTTCTTTTCATCTTTATCAGTTTGGAAAGACACATCGCAAAACCCTGTAACATCAAGTTCTGCATCTGGATTCCCACTATACACTAGAAACATTTCTTTAGTAGCCCTTAGATACTTAAGAATGTTCTTAACAGCATGTCAGTGCTTCTCACCTGGATTCTGTTGATATCGACTGGTGATATTTTGTGCAAACGCCACATCAGGCCTTGTACATCATACCGCATACATGATAGATCCTACTATCGAAGCATAAGGAACCTTCTTCATTTGTGCCACCTCAGCAGGTGTTGACACGCATAGTTCACTACTGAAGCCATATTCTTCTTGCATCGACAAATATCCCATCTTGAAATTTTGCATATTGAATCTCTTCAATATTTTATCGACGTAAGTGCTTTTACTTAATCCAATCAACCACCTTGATCTATCTCGGTAGATCTTGTAAACTTGGAATGTCTTTTCCCATGATCAATATGTCATCGAAATATAGAATAAGGAAAGTAACATTACTCCCAATAGCTTTGTGATATACACATGGCTCATCAAGATTTTGAGTGAAACCAAATTTTTTGATCTCCTCATCAAATATCTTATTCCATTGCCTTGATGCTTACTTCATTCCATAAATGGATCTTTCAAGTTTGCATACACGGTTTGGATACTTTGGATTCATAAACCCCTCAGAGGCGCCGTATAGATGTCCTCATCTAGGCGACCATTTAAGAAGGCGGTTTTGACATCCATCTGTCATATCTCATAGTCATCATACGCTGTTATGGCTATAAGAATCCAAGTAGCTCTAATGTCTGCTACAGGACAAAAAGTTTCCTCGTAGTCAACCCCAAAAGTTTGAGTAAAACCTTTAGCTAGCAGACGAGCTTTATAGGTCTGTACATGGCCATCCATGTCAGTTTTCTTCTGGATGAGCCACTTACTTCCAATGACTTTAACATTGGGAGGAAGGTTTACTTCAATCCAGACTTCGTTATCTCTCATGGATTGCATTTTCCCATTCATTGCAACTTGCCATTTGTCCTTTTCAGGATCAGCCATGGCAACCTTATCATGAGCAGGTTCACTAAGATCCCCTAACATATTTTCCTCAACTTCTACATTAAGACATAGACGCTCAGGTGCACGCGTAGTCCTTACAGATTTACGAATGGGAACCACTTCAACTTCAGGTGGAACACTAAAACTTTCAGGTTCTACTTGAGGTTGGCTAGTGTTTTCAGAAGGTGATGTATCTTCATGATCATTTTCCGGATCATAAACTCTCCCACTTAATTAATGAGATATGATATCCCTTTCAAGGAAGTCTCCACACCTAGCAACAATTACTTTGTTTTCAGGTGGAAAGTAAAAGTAGTAACCCATAGTTTCCTTTGGGTATCCTACGAAGATACACTTAACAGATCTTTGTTGGAGCTTGTTAGCTGAGTCATGTTTAAAAAATGCCTCACAAACCCAGACATTTAAGTAAGGCAAGTTGGGAGCTTTACCATACCATAGTTCATATGGAGTCTTATCAACGTTCTTAGTCGAAACCATATTCAGAATGCGGGCAGCAGTTTCTAAAGCATAATCCTAAAAGGATAAGGGAAGAGTTGTAAGATTAAACATTGATCGCACCATGTCCAACAATGTACGATTTCTTCTCTTAAATACTCTATTTTGTTGTGGAGTATATGGAGAAGTGAGTTGCTGGACAATCCCACACTCAGCAAGATAATCTTTAAACTCTTGGCTTAGGTATTCACCACCTCTATCGGATCGAAGAGCTTTAATCTTCTTTCCTAGTTTCAATTCTTTTTTTGGGTTAAAGTTCAAGATGACCCGGTAAATATTATTACTCCAAAAAACATTTAAGTACAAAGGATATGAGTGACATCTCATATCTCAGCCCATTACATGGGGAAACTTACATAAAGCACTTCCAATTTTCAAAATAAAACAATAAACTACAACTCACAAGAGATAGACTACCAATATACGAACACCAAGACTACTTTTTACCACGCCCTTTGAGCTTAAAATCATTTAATTCATGTAGGAGATCGTAGACGTGGCTCGTATAATCATCATAATCCTCTTCATCTTCATGTTCATATCCACCACCTCCGGAGGCAAGAACTCTGGGAATACTTGGTCATCATCACTGTCAAAAACAACAATTTCTCCCACTTTAGAGAACGAATTAGTCCTTTTAGTGGGAGAAGTAGAAGTGGAAGAAGAAGGCTGACCCACTTCGTGTTGCACACTAGAAACCACCACTGGCTCCTTCATTTTATCATCCACCACAATCGGAGCTTGTGGTAAACTACCAGTTTGTTGAGACCCCTCCTTGTCAGCAGCCATTGAAGGACTAGACTCAGGAGGAGTCCCTTCATTTGTAATAACATTAGTAGGCACAATACTATCAATATCAACCGTATTAAGAACTGCAAAAGCATTAGTGGTTGTAATTCCACTAGTGTTGGCTACATCTACCACCTTTTTACGTGTACCATCCACCTTCTTAGTCAACTAGGGCTTTCACCTATTAAGGTAAGTGAGCCACATACATCGACAAGTCGATTGCGTAAGCCTTAGTTAATCATATACCATTTTGCACATAATTGAATTATTAGATATATTGAGGTCTTCGCCAATTTAATATATATCAAACGAATTACATGTAAATCTACTTAACAATTAATCAAAAAAAAAACAATAATCCATGGCAAAACATGCACGTTCCACCATGGATTCCTCATAACAATTATAATCTCAAGATACACATATAAAAAATCATGGCACATAACAATTATTCATAATAACCACATAAAATATACATGCAATCCTAAGGTTTCTACATATTTTACAAAAAATAAAACCTAATTAAAAGATAAATGGGTATTTGACCCACATAAAAAATTAGAGTTTCAATTTTCAAAACCCTAGAAACCATAAAGAACATGTAATAATCATCAAGATTCAATTTTATGTGTTTTGGTAATTAATTACAACGTATTAACGGCTCTCTGATACCACTGTTGGGTTTTACTATACATAAAAATTATATAAAACACATAAACATCATCAAATCATGCAGCGGAAGTAATAGAATAATACTCGTTAAGAATTGACCGAATTAAAAGTATATGCGTACCTTTTGCGAATCAAGAAACACAATCGATCAACAACCAAGGAAACCCTAAACCCTAAAAATTAGGGTTTATACAATTCGACTATACCATAGTCGACTACCCAAAAATACCCAAACACAAGTGTGTTTGTCCTTCGTTCTTGTACGCGCGTAATAGTAACGATTTAATGTGAAAAACTAGGTTCTTGATCACAAACAAACCAAACACTTATATTTAGAGCTTGGAAAAATCGACCCTAAGGGTTTAGGGTGGAACCGATCGGCCAAGGCACAAAAGAGAGGAAAAGGAGAAGAGAAATTAGGTTTGCAAGTCACCAAGATTAGTTTAGAATACATACAAGGGGTTTGTATTTATAGTTAAACAATCTTGGAGTCCAAGTT
Organism: Chrysanthemum makinoi; assembly: GCA_910596185.1. Taxonomy (NCBI): domain Eukaryota; kingdom Viridiplantae; phylum Streptophyta; class Magnoliopsida; order Asterales; family Asteraceae; genus Chrysanthemum; species Chrysanthemum makinoi. The sequence continues at coordinate 298,124,742 of OU343217.1, read as the reverse complement.
AGGGTGGGAGTACCCTATCCCTTTGGTTCGACCGGTTTTAGGATACCCAAGGGGTTCTTGATCCTTCTTGATCACTAATTACATATTTGGTCCTTTAACTTGTCATTTAACGGCCGTTAACCAAACCTCGTTAAATACTAACTCTCGTTAAGTGTTTTATTCGTGATAAAATAATTAAATACAACATTTTATATATTAATTATTCTAAAATTAATTCTCATACGTAATGTGTGCAATCTCGAAGTCTCGTGTTCGAATCCGGTCATACGTATATTAAAAGTATCCATAAAACTTTCAGTATGTAAAGTCAAACCTTTGGTTATTATGAATGGAACAGGTGCACATAGTTGTTGACTTGTTGGTAAAGCTAGTTCATCCTGTGAAAGACATTCACCTTATAATTCATTCAATTAAAGTTGGAGTATGATTTAAGTCGTTTTATATAGCCATACTTTACAAACAAGAGATCATTCTTTTAAAATTACATCATTAAATATTGCAAATAGAACTTGAAATGATGAACAGGGAGAATGAATGACTCATGGTTCTTTGGGTTTCTTCACCGTAATATCTTGCAGGTTATTAGCAAGGAATTTACCAAAAGATCGCCATGGTCATTATTCGGCAAATAATTACTATACCAATGTAGATAGATCTACCTTCAAATTAAATATACTATGAAACCCGAAGGAAAAAAAGATATGTTCCCGTTTTAAGCCCAAAAACGCCTCTTCAACCTCTCGTAATTCACGGCTTATCTTGATCTTCATCATCGTCGGTATGTACTGCAGTTGGTGGGTTCTGAGGTACAGTATCTCCTGGGCCTGGATTAGAAAGGGGAAGCCCACACAGTGAAGGATTTCCGATGTAGGATGAATTGCCAAAACTCTGTAACTGAGTGCTAATTGGTGTCCTCCCCGATAAGTTGTTATTTGAAAGGTCCAGCATGCCCAGATTGGTCAACTGTGAAAGATTTGTTGGGATGCCACCAGCCAGATGATTCCTCGACAGATCGAGAAAATCCAACCATCTTAGTTTCCCAATATCCTGAGGAATTTGCATCATTAAAAATTGTTTTTAGAAAGATTCAAGGCAACAAGACCAAAAGATTGGTGATTTCGCCTGTTATTTCTTCATTGAAATTATTGCTAGAAAGATCAAGGACAGTTACTAGACCTAAGGTTCTACAGTTCTCAGATACCATTTCTTTCCATTTCAACAAAGCTTTATACACATAAATATATCTAGTGATAGCAAGCTTAGTACATGACAATCCATCGGTGCTGGTCACAATTTAACTGTCAGTTTTTCTCTCCATCATAGGTGTGAGGTTGCTCACGCGAAGAGGTATGGTTCCAGAGATATTATTGACTGAGATGTCGAAGATCTGCATCTTGGAAAGCAAGCAAGAGCTTTCAGGCATATTGCCATGGAACCCATTGGATGTTAAGCTTAGAACATGCAAATCGGATAGGCCTGTCCCAATCCAAGCAGGTATGGGACCCGAGAGGTTATTTTCCCCAAGATCAAGAAGCAGAACTCTTGTAAAATTCTGTAAGGAGGATGGCAACACTCCGGTCATCATATCGCTTTGCATACTCAACAACTCAACATACATTAGGCTTCCCATAGATGTAGGAATTCTTCCAGTAAAATTATTACTTTCAAGATTCAGATAAAACAAACGAGTGAAGTTCATCCAAAAATCAGGAAGCTCCCCTGATAATTGGTTATTTGAAAGATCGAGTCAACCAATGGAGGTGAGATTCCACAAGAAGGATATTGATCCCAAAAACATATTACTTTGAAGATATAAAGTGAATATTTGAGAAGGAAACAATGGTACTGAGCCCGAGAAGTTATTGTAGCTTAAATCTATGTGAGGTTGCCTCCCATGCATCAAATCTGGCACACTGCCATGGAGTTGATTAGATGATAGATTTAGGTAACGGAACCTGGGAGTTAGCTGCTTCCAGAACCAATCGGGAACAAAATCATCAGTTTGGGCATCTGAGATGTCAATTATGGTTAAATTCTTCCGAGTTCATAGCCACGATGGGAAAGTAGGACCCACTTTGCATGATGACAATGAAATGGTATCGAGTGAAAAAAGTTGGAGACCAATCAGAATCAATTTCAAGAACCAGGAAGTTATATGTAGCCTAAAAATTTTCAATCAAGCAATGTTAGCAAAATGGTAGTGGCGTTTTCGTTTAGAAGAAAATGCTCTTTAGAGAAAAAAAATTTTCTCTATCCATGGCTCTTGCGGGGGCCTTAGGATGGACTCATCATCTCCATACAAGTCGGGTCCGTGGTACCAAATCATGCGGTTGAAAGATGATTTGTCAACATACGGGGCTTCACTCCCTTCAATCTTCAAAAGAAAAGTCGGAAATGGCGCCTCCACTCGGTTTTTGGTTGATCAATGGCTTGGCGTTGCACCTCTTTGCTTCACGTTCCCGAGGCTATACCAGTTAGAAACTAACAATCTTTGTTTTGTTTGTGATCGAGCACCAAAAATATCTCCAAATATCGCTATTCCACCTGGTCCAACTCAAAGTCCATCAAGCCAATTGGACATCCCCCACCTCCTGGTCTTATTTAATACACACCAAATATTACCTGCCCATTTTGCGTACTATCAACTATCTTCATAATGGACTGATGCAGAGTTTTTCAAGAGATTATGTTTCACTAAATGCCCGAGTGACGCAATTATTGTGTTGTATGAGAGGCATGAAAAAGAGAGATAAAACTTAGTTCCCCTATGTATATATAGTAAGCATCACCTCTTGATTTCATTGCATCAACTCATGTGTCACTATATATGAAGTGCTTCTAGTTATACATGGTCATATACCCTTTTGAAAATTAAATTTTGGCAAAAATGTAACTCACCATTCTGCTTCGCTTCAGCTTTGAAGTTGATTACTTCACAGTGTGTATCCGAAAGAGCTTATTTCAATTACTTGGATCAAATAATTTGATTTGGTAATTTAATCCCAAACACCCTTGAAATACATATACGTTGTCAAAAGTTCAAAGCAGCTTTCTTTTGCAATAAATAAACAGTATGAAGTTGATTAAATAAACAATAGTATCTTCCAATTTAAACCATAGTATCTTCCAATTGAGCCACTTTCAATAACTAAATTTATTAGGTAAACAATATATATTTTGCTAGTTAGATTAAACAATTCCCAGTAGTACATTTGTATATGCAAAGCAATATACTTATAATCCCATATGAGATGGTAACTTATATTAGATGAAACCACAAATTTTGAAAACCTTAGTAACATAGAAGAGGTCCTACCATGTCATAGACTCATGGTATCTTCAGGTCCATTTAAGAAACTTCATCGCACTGATGAACATTATTTAGTTCCAAGACTTGCAAACAAAGTAACATTATTTAGTTGCAAGACCTCATGAAAATTATTTATACTCATGGCTACCCACTCTGCATCATAAGTAATAGGAGAAATCCTCGTCCGTTTACTTGTTTCATAAAGATTTGTTCAGCAAATGAATGTGTCATTTCAAGACGATGTTCTTAAAATTAGTTGTTAAATACATCATAAGTGATTTAGCTTTATTAGAAGCAAAGATAGAAAATCAAAAATGATGTGATAGATCCAAAGATCAAAGTCTTTAAGTCTACCCATTTATATTCTGATTCAAATTGCATCAAAATACAATCATATAACTAATAAAATCCTTACTATATGATAGATACATAAAAATAATGACAATAATAAAAACCAAAACTTTTTGATCAATTTTAGGTTATTTGGTAACTTCTTAACATCGTCATGACCAGTTTCAATCTTTTCCTCTTTAATTCCTTCAACGGCCCCTTCAACTCTTGGTTAAATACCAGATTATTCAAACTTTTGATCCTCTTTAACAAACCAAAGATGACATGTTGTGGTTTTCAGGAGCTCACCAAATGGTGTTTGGAACCCATAATACAATTCAAAACTTGTTTTGACCCTTTGGTTCCCATGGGTGAAATGGGTATATTTTACATTTCTTCCTTGGCCTTTTATCTTTCACCATATGCTTCATGAGAGCATCACTTCATTTGCCCAACCACCAGATTGTTAGATTGTTAGCTTAAATGGTATTGATTAAAAGGCTACAGATTCAATACACGACTAAATTATAAGATTATTTAAGAAACAAAATGTTTTAGTTTAAATTAATATAAGGTATCAAGCACAAATTTCCTACTTCAGATTAATGGTAGATAACGCATACGAAAAAATGAGGAACCAATCATACCAGAAAATTTGTCACATTCGGATTACAAATATATAAATGATTCAACCATATACATATTTAAACAATGAATCAACAAATGTTGAAAGGCATATACATACATACTATAGTGACAAAAATGATAAACTAAATAACACATTACTTAATACAGTATGGATCCACTCCCATTAATTTCAATTCTGGCTACAAAATTTACCAAGTCACGTTCTATAAAATATTTTATTTGATACTAAGTAGTAAAATTGAGCAAGTCGAATTCACCAAGATCAAAAGTGTGTTGAATTAACTGCTACTTCAAGTACACTCAACTATTTCCTAAAAGCTAATAACATAAAATAGTTTGTACAATAGTGACCATGCTTGAAATGTTTAGTTATTCATCAAGAAATTGTCTACTTAGCATAAGTAATTGTTAACTATAAGAGTAAAAATTTCTACCATCAAACATAAAATCATAAATAAATAAAACCATAAGAAGCAAGCACACATCAATTGGTCTCACTACTCCTCTCTAATTAATCTCTTTCTCCTAAGACATGCTCATCTATCTACTTAATCTCTTTCTCCTAATACGTGTACATAGCTTACTTTGAGCAATAAATATTACCAAAAAAAAAAAGCATATAATGGCCAAAAAAATCAGTTTATATTAATGAGCACAAAAAACAGCTAAATATGGGGTATTAAAATAGTTTTGTAGCAACTAAACACCCATGTATAAACTTCCATAAAAGCAAATTATAACCTTATAAATTTAGGATCTTGATATTTTGTGAGCCTCTAAGCTGCTGCAAGGCAGTCAAACATCGCTTTACCTTTGAAACTGCTTATTGTCAACATTTGTCTAACTTTGGCTGAACATCTTTTAGAGCAATTGACGTAATTTTTACCATGGAATCTACTTCGACAAACTTCAGTTTCTTACTCAAAATGATGTGGGAAACGGCGTACACTTTTATTAATAAATCAAATTACTAATAACAATAACAGAAAATAAATGACAAAAAATTAAATAACAGACAGAATGGTGTAGAAGCAGAAGGCAGACAATATTCAACGAGAATTAAATGAAAGTAGTAAAGATCGTGGTACGAGGATCCTGTTTAACACGATTCCCTTAAAATAGATTCGCCATTTGTTTCTCAGGGTACAACATCCAACGTTGTTGTACAGCCGGACCTGACAAACTTGCTTGAAAAATCATGAAAGCAAACGTGCGTCTCTGATCGAATGGCTGCCGAATATACTGAGTTGGAGTTGCGTTTTTCGTCTATCCAAAAATGAATGAGAATTTGTTCAATTTATAGCAAAACCCTATCTTAGTCACCAAGACAGAATATTTGCTGAACATTAAATAGATTTAATTTGATAAATAATTAACACGATTTGAAACCCATTATTAACACAAACGAATATGTGATAAAACTTGTATAAAAGGTTTATATCAATTCCAAAATAAATTGATACAGATTTATGAAAACGATTTGAAACCCATTATTAACACAAACGAATATGTGATAAAACTTGTATAAAAGGTTTATATCAATTCCTAAAATAAATTGATACAGATTTATAGAAAGAAAATCAGAATATGTGACAAAAAGATACGCGCACAAGCTCGAATTTTTGGAGTTGCATTTGTGTCCGCAGGTCGCGCGGGCTCACATGAGTTCACAAGCTTGGAACTTATTTTTGGCCCAGAAATCCAATTTTCTGCCCCCCCCCCCCCTCCCCTATGCGCGCACACGTAGGTGTCGGAGTAAAACCAAATAAAGGAATTTGATAGGTAATACCAAGAGTTCCTTATAAACAAGGTTTCACTTCATGTTTTAGGCGATGTGGGATACTCCCACTTTTCTATTTTTTTGTGTTTCAAGTATCTCACTTTGACACACGATATCTCATTCATATTAATGTTGAGATTTTAAAATCAAGTTAACCAAGTAACACAAACGAGTACGCAGCGGAATATGGATCTAGTTTATGCAATTAGGTTAACACGTATATAATAAACAATAATAATAAAAGGTAAATAGAAAACTAACCTTTCGCGCCAACTGCACACTATTAACAAACAATTAGATATTGTTGTCGTCGGCTCATCTTGTTCTTGTACAAAAGCAACAACTAGTCCTATACACAATATAATATATATATATACATGATAAATTCTTAGTTAAAAACATAAGGTTTTCATCCATCTAATAAATTACTCCAAGTGAAATATATCATTTAAGACTTGCTTGAATGATATATTGCATTTGTGTTAAACTTTATTTTTTTCGCATTTGTTTATTCCTGATAAATATTTATTTCAAGGTTGTTTGTTTTATTCCCTAAATTCGAAGTGAAGTTTCATTCCAAGCTTAATGATTAATATCCAGTTTAAATGGAATGATATCTTCAACATGTAAACTTTAAGGAAAAAAATTTTGCTCCCACTTAATATCAGATGTACTCAAGAGTTATCTTAATTCAATCAGAATCATATTGTAATTAAATTCAAGTTCTCAGCTCCTAGATGCATGATTCAATCCAAAACATGGATTGCATAAATTTTGTATACTACATAAAGATAATATAAATTCATAACCCTTTTGATTACACACCATCCTCACAAAAGGTAATCATAAACAAAGAGTTATAAAATTTAAATTGCCATATTCCACATACAAGGAATCATATATGACAATTAATTATCTTTATATTATTAATGCGTTTATATATAAGAAAATCTAATCATAGTTAATTGCTTAAGTATGATTAAAAACTTTTTATTAAAACAGATATGCATGAAACTAAACCGACCCATTTAACTATTTGGACAAGCCCATGGATCGTGTATAGTGATCGGGTAAGCATGCATGTATATCAGGTATACGTATTCAAATATTAAACGTTCGACACATACTCTCGTGTTTAACGTGTGTGCCCCCATAGTCTCACACACTTTTAGTTGTTTACGCGTGTTTTAACTCCCACAAACCAACAGCTCCCACTTGGGAGTTGGAGTGTCGAATAGCACACAAAACTAACGACGAAAATACCTAGCAACACTCTCACTCGCTTTTTAACTAAAAGTGTCGGAGATATAGTTTCATAAAGTCTTCTCAGTAGCATGGTTATTAATGTCTTGCTTTTAACCATCCTTTGTTATAGATACCATTAAACCATGGATATGGATCCTAACTCATTCCATATAGTTTAACCATTTAGAATCTCTTTATAGAATTTAATTAGATATACCAAATGTAATCAAGTATCATCTTGCATTACCCTTTGGGTTCGGCCGAACAATTATATTATTAATTCTGGAGAGGCGCCATGGTATCCTTCTGCACATATCAAGTGGAGTAACAAATCCTTTATTGACTACAAGTGTTGTGGATGCCGCTTCACATCACACGAAATATAGCCTTTATAACTACCTTATTCAAATAGCTTTTATGTATGCTTACAAAAAATGATATCCACACATAAAGAGTTTCTTGTATCTTAAGTCTAAGGACGACTTTAACAAACCATTTTCAATATTTTACTTATGACAAGGATCCAAAAGTAAATGTTTGAAAGTTGGGGTATCCAATATGCATCCCTTGTGAATACACATGAGTTTGGCGGGAACAATCCACATTCTCGTTAGAATATAACCAACACTCACATTTGCCTTAAATAACAATATTCCCATATTGTTAACCGAAAATGGACATATTTAGAACAATAAAATCATTCAAGGATTAAACATGCAAATATAGGATAACAATTATTATATGAATGAATTACAAATACCAAGTATCTTTATCCACCATAAAGTAAAAATTGTCTTACAATCCCAATTATCCAAATACTAAAACAGATATGCATGAAACAAATTTAGTAAGTTGAAGCCTAATGTTTCCAACATTCTTAACCTTTCTTTACAAGAAAAACTAAATAGTTATCTGAGTAAACTTTTCGAATACTTGTTTCAAATTTCACATATTGTGAGGGATTTGAAATATAAGATGAGTGTCTTGTCTCATATGCTAATACTATTGCAAAAGTTATAGTATGGAGATGTCGGCCTACCTCCCATGAGGTATTTGAAGTCAACGGCATACTGACAGTCATCTTTACAGTTTCTAAAAGTGTAAATTATTCTCATTCCTTAATGTGTAATGAAACAATGCTCTATTTTGAGCATAACTAGTTAGCAGATTTATCATAAGTGATAAAATCCTACTACAACTAGTATCAATAATCCTCTAGCATCATTGTACTTATACAACACTATGCTTTATAATTCGTAAACATCTGTAATAACAATAATCTAAATACTCTCAATTAGATATTGTTGTCGTCGGCTCATCTTGTTCTTGTACAAAAGCAACAACTAGTCCTATACACAATATAATATATATATATATATATATAGTCCGGTTCTAGAGAAAAGTGTAATTAGATAGAAAAGTGAGAAAAATAGTTATAGGGTAGATTGTGAAAACGATTGAAACTTCAGGGTAAAAAAAGAAAAAAACACAAAAAGATGGAATAAAAGTGAGAAAAATACTGATACAAACACACACAGTATTCAATCACACACTCACCATCACCATCACCATCACCATCACCACCACCACCACCATCGCCGCCATCATCGTCACACCACAACCGGTCAAAAAACACCGTACTCCAATCAATAACGCATACGCCAATAAAAAAACACACATACTCTGATTGAAAACACATACTCCGATCAAGAAACCCTAAAAAGCTACCAAAATCCAATAAAAATCAGATAAAAAAATTCGTGGATACACTAATTGGATTTCGATCTTCAGATGAATGACAAAAATGAAGTTTATGAATCGTAGGTGAACTAAATTTGATCATCAGAGAAAACACATCGGTAAGTGTTTACATGTTTTTTAATTTTTATGTTATTTTAGTGCATCTTTGTGTAAATTATAAAATAATTATTGTTATTGTTGAATGAAATGACATATTAAGCATATGTATATATAAAGTTACAATTTAGTGCATCCAAATTAAGCGTTAGCGCATCTTTTAGTATGATTATGGCATCACACGACTTGTTAGAGCATTTGTATGTATACTTAGTGCTTAAAAAATGAGTTACGACATCTCTCTTTATGATAAGACCATAATGTTAAGTTAGGGCATCTTCTTGTTTTCTTAGTGCATTAAAAAAATGTATTTACGACATCTATTAGTATGATAAGTGCATTAGGAATAGTTGTTATAACATCTGTTAATAAGATTAGTGCATCAAATGACTTGTTACGGCATCTATTTTTGTGATTATTGCATCAAAACATATGTTTAGTGCATCGTTGAACATATAAGAGCATCAGTGAGTATGTTTAGGGCATTAGTGATTATGATTAGTGCATTGTTAAACATATTAAGGCATCAGTGTGTATGTTTAGTGTATCTGTTTGTAAGTTTAGTGCATCGTGAGTCATAATAGGGCATATGTTTATATGTTTAGGGCATCGTTGGTCACAGTAAGGCATCTGTTTGTATGTTTAGTGCATCGTTGGTCATAGTAGGGCATCGGTTTAGTGTATCTGTTTGTAAGTTTAGTGCATCATGGGTCATAGTAGGGCATCTTTTATATGTTTAGTGCATCATGGGTCATATTAGGGCATTTATTTATACATTTAGTGCATCGTTGGTCATAATAGGGCATCTGTTTGTATTTATAGTGCATCGTTGGTCATAGTAGGGCATCGGTTTGTATGAATTTGATGTAGACATTAGTAATTTGCATCAACGATTTAGACCTATGTACACCTCTGATCTCGTATCTTTAATGTGAATAATCTTCATTTTGTGTAACGTTGCTTTTCTATCATTCTATAGATTTAATAAAGAGTGGAGGGTTTTTCATCATTAAGAGAGTACAGTGATTATTTAGAGGACGTAGAGGACATGAGTAAGTTCTTCTCTAATCATCTTTTGTAATATTCAAACTTGGAAATTGAAATGTAGTTTCAGTTTCATTTGTTTACCCATTGACTCATCAATGGGTCAATTTGGTTAACTTTCTTCATGGAACAAATGGGTAAAAATGGAAAAACGCAGCAAACTTACGGTAACATTCTTTTAATTCTTGTGTCAATAATCCGTGTTGACATGTTTGACAACCCTGCCATCGATACAAATTTCATTCTATATTATTGCTTTTGACTTACAGGTGTATTCTTTATACAAAGGGATACAACCGGCCTATCTTCTGAAAACATTGAACTGAAATACACATGATTAGATGATAGGTGTCTTCTTGATAATGCATTTGTATATGTTGCCTCGAGCGACGGAGATTCTCAGGTATGTAAACTACATCACATATTTTTTTCATGTAAATGGTTAATCTATTTGAGGTTTTTGTTTTCCTCTGTAATATGTAGCTTGTAGCTTTTGCTTTTAAGTTGAATTTGAGGAATAGTATGTGATTGGAGCCTTTTATCCATTGTCTATGGCAGCTAGTTATGCTGAATGTCTAGCCAGGTGCAAAAGGTTCTTGCGTTGACGTGGTAGAAAGATATGTCAACTTGGGTCTGAGAGTTGACTTCTGCGTGGTTGACTCATAAAGGCAAGGTTGTAACATACTTAGGAGCTTATAAAGATGGTTCCATTCGCATTATTCGAAACGAAATTGGGATAAATGAACAAGTGATTATTTTATATCGTTAATCATTTCTTTATGTTTTCTGGCGGTACCTTATAAGTTCAATAACTTATCTTTTATAGAATTTTTGATTGTTAAGGCATATGTGGAACTGCAAGGTATCAAAGGAATATGATCGCTTAGATCAGAATAAGATGATCTTTATGACAATTTCTTGGTTGTTAGCTTCATTAGTGAGACTCGAATATTGGCAATGAATTTGAAGGAATTGAGGGCTACAATTCTCAAGGCGCACACTCTATTCTGTCATGATGTTGTACATAATCAGATTGTTCAGGTATGCATGATTATCTGTGAAGATCACCATTATCTCAATTATGAGATATCTAATTCGTTTTTAGCGTTATGTTTCTGGCCATGCAAATACACTACATGATTTCTTTTTCTGCACCACTTCAATTTTATTTTGTTTGTCATTTTAAGTAGCTATTTTCAGTTTCCTGTTGGTAAGTAGTTATTTCCTTTTTATTTTAGATCAGTTGACATAATCAGTTCGTGAATCAATTAGTTAGTTCAGTTGGTAAGTAGTTATTTCCTTTTCATTTTAGATCAGTTGACATAATCAGTTCGTGAAAATAGTATGAAACAGCAAGTTAAAACATCACAGCTTTGAAAGGTGAGTTTCCAGTGAAAATTTTGCAGTGAAGCGTGTCTTATTTTTTTAAACCTTTTGGTTCTATTTTTTATGTCACTATTACTTATTTTACTTTTAAATTGTGTATTGGCTTGCGGTATGTATTTGCGACTGAAAATAAACTCACCTGGTAAAAACAGTTTATATTTTTTTATTCTAGCATATGTGAATGCGATATATACTATTGGTTATTGAATGAAAATAGGAGTTCTTGTCAACCTTAGTTTTGTATATATCGTCAACTGATAATGAACTATGATTTGGCAAGTGGTTTAGTTCAAAGTTTACTTTATGTGGCTGCATATTTTGAAGATATCCTATATTCCAATCTAGCAAGTGGTATGGTATTTGTTCTTCTAAAATGGGCACCTCTCAATCAGCATCATAGAAGAAATTGTATCTTATAGCGTAGACTTTAGATAGTTAAAGTGACAGCCGTAAAAAGGTTATTGTCGAGTGAAATCAGCATGTCAAGATTCTAGATTCTCTATATGTGGACAGCTTGAAATATTAACATAACGTACTAAAAATCACTGGTTTTAGCACCAATTTTATATATTTACTATCTTTTGGTGTCCGATATTTATAACTTGGTAAAGGTGCAAGTCTTGATTTATACATCACTTGAAACATCACAAATTTTAGTCAAACGGGACATCGCTTTACGAAAATCTAAATGGAAGACTCTGTTCAAAGATTTTGTACCCAAAACCAATGGTTAGAAGCCATAAAGAGGTTAGTTTGGAATTAGATGATTGCAGTCACTGGTGTCATGTTTTTTCCCCCACCATTCTGTTTTAGTGTCCTTGAGTCACCTGCCCACCATGCATATAAATAAGTGTCCTACTGAGTGAAACATGTTGGGCCCTTGTGATATTTGCAAAAACCAGATATGAAAGCTATAACACATACAAATCTATTTGAGCATTATTTAGGCACCTGGAAAGTTGATTTAGATTTTCCCCGTAATTAATGTTTTATTATGTGGGCGGACTTGTGTCGGGTTTTGATATATGTGCGTAACAAGGGTCATTGTCGAGCGGGCAAATGCTAATGATATAAAACGTTTGCACTGCAAATATCTTGTCAGGGGTCAAATTATAGAGAGTTATATTTTAAAAAATCTTACACTTGCCCCATGGTATATTCCTCTCTGATCGTGTGTCGCATCACGATCCAATCCAAGTTTGTAAGGGGGTGTTTGGGAATACGTATTTCAAACTAGTAAAGTAAGCAAATAAGTGGATAATATCGAACAACCCTCGAGTCCTCTAAAGTGAAGTGAAACACTAAATGGATTCTGCCATTCAGGAGAACATGATTGTAAAGTTGCATCAAACAGGGTAAAGTACAGAATACAGATCATGGTAAACACATCACACATGAAGTAACAAAAATAAACCAAAGGAGTGAAACCTGGTTTAGACCCCACAAAAAAGAGTGGGGTGCATATTACTACTGCAAGTATAACCTATCAAGATAACAAAAGACTTTATCAAGATAACAAAAATAGTGATTAGGAGATAACTTACACATTTAACTAATTATGCTGGGAGTAATCACTAATATGTCTATCAATTTATTCTACTAATTTATTTTCTCTACAGCAACTGATGGGAAGATAAAAGCATGGTTGTATGACAAAATGGGTTCAAGAGTAGACTATGATGCACCAGGTCATTCATCAACTACCATGGCATATAATGCTGATGGAACAAGGTTTGTAAACTTTCATATAAATTTGCGCCTTGACTTTATTGTATATGGAATAAAAGTAATCAAACGTACGCATAACGGACACGAGAAATGATCAACTAGCGTTGTGCTTTTTGATAGCACTAAAAATCGTTTTAGAGTTGGCCGAACCATAAAACGTTTTGTTATTTAAAGACTAGTAACAAGTCAAAATGAGGATCTGTAATGGTTCAAAATGGGGAAATTTTGTTATGGGTCAAACGAATTTGGGTCAAAATGGGGAAATTATGTAATGGGTCAAACAGATTTGGGTCTAAACTCGTTTAGTGCATCTATTTTCATGTTTAGAGCATCTATTTGGACTAATTAGTGTATCTATTTGTATTGTAAGAGTTTCAATAATGGCTTCTGGACTGATAACCGCGAATGCATAATTTTTTGCAGAAACTTTCGCTTCTGGTTATTGAAGCATATAGGGACGCCCATCAAAAGAGTGTTCAAGTCTACTTCTCTTGTTAAACCAAGTCCAGTGACGGTGAACCGTGATGCTGCAACAGTGTCGAATGCTGGAATTAAAAAGAAAGAGATTAGAACTGTTAAAAAGGTTGAGGCGACACCTAAAATGGGTCTTGCTAAGAAAGGTACCCTAAGTGATTCACGGTCCCAAAAATCTTATTTTAGTAGAGCTAAGAGTTTCAAGACGCTTAACTTTAAAAGTGCTAAACAGGTGGCGCCTTTAAAGGATCAAAACTGGATGCAAAAATTTGAGCCCAAGCAAACCAGCTCTGACGAGGTCCAGACACAAGCTTTGCATGGCATTGAGGATGAATTCGAGGTCAATCTTGAGACAATGGAGTTTGAGTTTATTGATTCATCAATGGAATTGAAGAACCCTTTGGCTTGCATAGCTTTGTGGTTCAGATGAGACTATAGATAGTTTCAAGACGGAACCTGAGGTTGAACATGAGACCATGGAGTTTGGCTTTATTCATCCATCAATGGAGTTGGTCAATCTTACAGTTTTCAGTGAATCTGAGCCTTTTTCATGTGGCGATATTGTAGGAGAAGATTCGTTGATCATGTAATCTTCCAGATGAAAGCTTTGAACTTGTTCCAGATGAAGAACTACCTACGAAATCAACCATTGCACATTTGCACCTACGGTTGTTGAGATTTCGCAATCATCTTCAAATGAAGATGTTTTAGATGAAGATTCGTTCATCACGCATTCAGTTAATAAAATCTCTGAAGTTTTTCTAGATAATGAACTGGTAAAAGAATCTGCAATTGTGCCTACAGTTGAAGGCTCCCAATCTTCATCAGACAATGAGGTTTTAGATGAAGATCCCTTGATCACACATACAGTTTATGTAAGCTCTGAAGTTATTATAGACGAAGAACTTCTAGATGGATCTTCGATTTCACCTACGGCTGTTGGAAGCTCCCAATCTTCTTCCGACCAAGAGGGTACAAGAGAAGATTCGATGATCACACATCCAGTTACTTTTGCCTAATAAGTTTTGCCAGACATATTAAGGAACGAAACTTAGTTTAGTTTATGAACTTCTTGTTAATGTATATGTTAAATGATTATTTGTTAGTTTAACATTCAATATTTCTATTATTTATTAGTTTAAAATTCAATGTTTCTAAAAACACGAGTTTGAAATAGTGATTCATATATCACAATTCATTAAATCTACATGATGTCTAAAATGAAACTCAGAAACCTAAAAAATTTAATTTTCAAAACAGCCCCTGATAAAAAAAGAAAATGACAAAGAGCCCCTTTGAGTTGGGTGGGGAAAAAAGAAGGGGAAGAGGAGGTGATCTAATGGTTGAGATAACTTCTCTCACTTTTCCACCAAAATCAACTTTTTAAAAGAACCAATTTCTATATATATATATATATATATATATATATATATATATATATATATATATATATATATATATATATATATATATATATATATATATATATATATACATGATAAATTCTTAGTTAAAAACATAAGGTTTCCATCCATCTAATAAATTACTCCAAGTGAAATATATCATTTAAGACTTGCTTGAATGATATATTGCATTTGTGTTAAACTTTATTTTTTTCGCATTTGTTTATTCCTGATAAATATTTATTTCAAGGTTGTTTGTTTTATTCCCTAAATTCGAAGTGAAGTTTCATTCCAGTTTAAATGGAATGATATCTTCAACATGTAAACTTTAAGGAAAAAATTTTTGCTCCCACTTAATATCATATGTACTCAAGAGTTATCTTAATTCAATCAGAATCATATTGTAATTAAATTCAAGTTCTCAGCTCCTAGATGCATGATTCAATCCAAAACATGGATTGCATAAATTTTGTATACTACATAAAGATAATATAAATTCATAACCCTTTTGATTACACACCATCCTCACAAAAGGTAATCATAAAGAAAGAGTTATAAAATTTAAATTTCCATATTCCACATACAAGGAATCATATATGACAATTAATTATCTTTATATTATTAATGCGTTTATATATAAGAAAATCTAATCATAGTTAATTGCTTAAGTACGATTAAAAACATTTTATTAAATGTCATGCATCAATATGTACACAATTTTGTCCTAGTGAGCCATTCTTCAAAAGAAACTCATTCCAACCTCTTAGGTTAACTGTTAGGTGAAATAAAAATCAAGCTCAAAACTTGATTTGCCTGTTAAGGACTGCATCTTATCATTCATAGTTCAAAAATATTTATCAGATTCAAGATGTGATAATGTATTTTAGTAGTTGGTTGATTTATAACAATCTTCTAAATTATATCCCTCAACATTGATATTAAAATATCACTCAAGTGATGAGGCATCCTTGCGGATTTAGGAATGAGAGTAATCATTATACTCTGGTCTACATTTTCATGTTTAACCTTAGTATAACATCAATAAGTGGATTTTAGAAGGTTAAGTATTTTGTTCTAAAAAACTTTGAGATTTGTATATGCTCCTACTTACTTTTGTTAGTTGAGGCAATTATCTAAATACTAAGTATTTAAGCAACAATAAATCGTTCTTTATTGGGAACCACAAAATACATTTTAAGTTCTCATATCTAGATTTTTTAATAAAGTGCTTCATAAGATTTTAAAAAATTCAAAACATAAATCAAGACGTAATGGAATTCCTTCTATCAAGTCTAATTAGCGGTTGGTAGAAAAACTCTAATTTTGTATCACTCTTTAACCAAAGTTTTGACAACAGTTTTGTGTTTCGTCGAGCTAGGAAGAA
The DNA here is from genome assembly GCA_910596185.1 of Chrysanthemum makinoi. Classification (NCBI taxonomy): domain Eukaryota; kingdom Viridiplantae; phylum Streptophyta; class Magnoliopsida; order Asterales; family Asteraceae; genus Chrysanthemum; species Chrysanthemum makinoi. Next base: position 298,108,153 of record OU343217.1, on the reverse strand, counting down.
CACCAAAACTACAATCTTCAAGCTAGGAAGTGTAGAAAAATCAAAAATACAAAAGGATTTAGGATTCAATTGGTTTGAGTGGAAAAACCTAAAATCCCTAAAGGATTAGGGTTTTGAGTTATGAGTTGTCTTGAATACCTTCTTGGTTTGAACTATATTGAGTGTAACCATGACACACGTAATTTTATAACCTTGATATGTTTTGGAGGTAGATTAATTAAAGTTATCATGAACCAAACAATATGAATACGGTTTGATTCAACGCATTAGACATACCATAATGAAGTGGTATTCTATGAGTATTAGAATTGTGAAACTATATCAGAATTCCATAGATAACTTAATTCTCTTTGGACCAAATACTTGTCAATTGGGTCGAGCCAAATTGCATATTAAGTATTTATGAACCAAGTGCATGCTATAATGTATATTAATTGAATAATACAAGAACCTTATGTTCAGGTGTTCACAAGAAGACAGAACTGTTCAAGAATTATATGTTCATGTGTTTACAAGAAAACATAACATGTCAATAATACATTATAAGTCTTTGAATAATTCAAATGCCTCATGTTTATGTGTTAACTAGAAGACATAACAATTATACTATATATACTTTATGTTATAAGTCATTGATTAATTCAATGACTTTATAATTATGTCTTAACATGTAACATAATTTTACTAACAAAAGTAATCATGAACGCAAACTCTTGAGTTATATAGTAATTTCAAATTAATTTTATACTTCAAAATTATGATCATTATCATATAACCATAATTATGTTGACTAAAACATGTAGTCAAATTTTGAAGTATATTTACACTATATCATGACATTTGAATGTAGTAGCACAACAAACATCTTGCGTGTTCAAGTCCTAGTAGAATCATTATTAGAATGTAGTAGGGCAATAAACATCTCGCATGTTTAAGTCCTAGTAGAATTCTCATTAACATGTAGTAGGGCAATAAACATCTCGCGTGTTTAAGTCCTGGTAGAATTATTAGTTTCAATTACCTTGTGGTCAAGAGATACCAATAATATTGTTGTTTCTTGCACACACTTTGAAATTTCTCCCACATGTGTAAGGCACAACATCATATTATGAAAACAAACAACATGTAATTGATTGTGTAAACAATATGATAATGTCATATATATTATAAGTAGTTTTAGAACCATAACCTTAATACGGAATTGTTGATTATTATTCTATAGATAACGCTTCAGAGAGCAACAGCAGAAAGGCAACGTGTTATCTTATAAAATAAAATGCAATTTTCCTTTAAGCAATGGTCGTTCATATTCAGAAAGTAATGAATTATTTCAAAGAAAGTTTGAAATGATATGGATGACTAACAAAGAAATAAATCCCGTAGCTCCCACTGAAATTGACAACATTACAGGAATGTTATTTCAGTTATAAAATGCAATTGCTCCCACTGGATTTGTCAACATTGTAAGTGTTACATTTCTAGTAGAAAGCATATAGCAATTTTATACACTTTCTTATTCTCTTCGAATGCCTACGAGTAGCAATGTACTTAGGTATTGAACAGAGTATATGATATCCAACTTATGTAGATAATGGACTAGCCATTCATACTTTCAATTAACTTGAATCTTTAGCATGCAATTCCTCCTTTATCGTCTACATAGCCCAAAGGGTAATTAGCACTTTAGGAATAATAAGAGTCCAAGAAAATTACCTAGCGAATATTCTAGTAATTTCTTTACTCTTTGTGGTTTAAACTCATACATCGTGACAAGTGCAGGATGTTATTTATTATGGTAGCTATAAACACAATGTTTTATAGTTACACAAAATTTCTATCTTTCAATTATTTCAAGACCTCAAAAGGGTAATGAAAGATCATAAATGAGTTTAACAATGTGTAATCCTATCTTAATTTTTCAACTAAGGAGAAAAGATATGAATATGTCTCACTCTTCTTACCAGGAAAAGAGACTTAAGTTTGTCTTTTAAAGAAAAAAAAAACTTTGTTTATGAATTATGTTGCAATCAACACCATTATTTAGAACATAGAGAGTTCAATTATAGTATTTTCGATAATTACATTTTTAAAAGAATTAACTACCCAATTAATTACTAATTAAGACTAAGATCCATCTTGCACTCCTACTTATTTACCGACCAGTGCGTAACTAAGTGGGACAAAAGGTAAGCGACGAGCGTTAATTGCATAATGCAACTCATAGACTTTATGAGACTGTTTAAGGCATTAGTATCAAGTAATAATGTCAAAAGCATGTTTAGTTCTCATCTTATGCCTCGAGTTCAAGGTCTGACCAAGCCAACTCGAAATAAGTTGACGAAGTATGAACTTGTAAAAATAACCAAAGGTCTTACCTAAGCGAAATAAGCACCATAGGTTGGAAAGGCCCTGAGTTCTGACCAGAGAAGTCAATCAAAATGCACGTGTTCATAGTTGGATGGCATAGACTTAAAATTAACAAATACGTATGCACATAAATGTGGTAAAAGTCGTGTACAAAGAAGCATGAAAAACAACTTTGTAACACTTATTTTAAAAACTTTTGGTAATGACAATGTTGTGATCATCATGGTTCACGGTAGCTCCAATCGAACTCACAGGGAGGTGGAGGACCAGGTCAGCACTGATGAAATAACCGGAAATCCTTTCGGTGTGACTGTGCGCACCTCCTTAAACACCATTTATAGTTTGTTCTAGTAGGTGAGCCGTACATCCCAAGTGTCCGTAGCGTCTAGTTTTTAAATTCATGAAAAACTTGTTCCAATAGTTTAGGTCACTTTATTTAACAAAAACAATTTTCTACGAAACAAGTAGCATGTCACAATGAGCATGATATTTAGGCGTGTAAATAAAGACCAATATTGATTTTATGGTTACGATATGTATTATTCCATATTGCATACAATTAGGTGTCAAAAACAAGTAACAGTTTATGCACATAAGGAATCACAAACATATAAACATAAATATCAATATATAAACCCATTATTGTTTCGAGTTCTCTCGCGAGTCTTCTCCAGAATGAGAACCATAAGACCGTCACTAGGTGCAATACCTAGATCGCTCCATACATCACAAAATGAAATTGAGTGGGTCTTATAGTCTGAAAAACACATAAAATGTATGGCAAACTTAATTAACAATTTAATTATGCAAATTTATGTATTTAATAAACAATATGTAATTCTAATTATTAATATAATTCTAATTAACAATTAATTCTAATTAACTTTCAATTCTAATTAACAAATTAATTCTAATTAATAATTTAATTTAATTTGTGTGTGTCTTGTTATTTTTAATTAATAATTGACAAGTATTGCACATAGTTGTCAAAAAAAAATAAAACGAATAACTAATTAGATTTCATGCAGCCTTTTAAACATGTTTATTAAAGTGTGTAACCCATAATCGCAAAAACGAGATGACTCGTGATGCCACTGTTGGGATTTTAAAATCTAGTTAACCAAGTAATGCAAACGAGTACGCAGTGGAATATGGATCTAGTTTATGCAATTAGGTTAACACGTAAATAATAAACAATAATAATAAAAAGGTAAATAGAAAACTAACCTTTGGCGCCAACTGCACATAATTAACGAACAAGAGAACCAAAGAAATCAAGTATCTAAAATAGATACCTCTACGAGTATCACACTCAAACACTTAAACCAAGTACGTTCGAATAGATGCTAGTCGAGAACGTTTAACCCATCAACACCTTGAATAACTTGAATACCACGAACTAGAAAAACCCAAGAACCAATTCTTATTTTCTGCCCGAGATCATAAAACTGTCCGAGAACAGTTTGTCTTCAACATCCGATATCGGACAACAATATTCGATATCTACCTCTTTGCTGTCCGAGATGTACCATGTCAAAACAAATTAAAACCCCTAGCTTGGATGTCAAATTCGACTAGGAACACAACCAAGTTATACAAATAATAAATCTTTAAAACCCTTGAATCTAAGATGCAAGTTAAAAGGTATTATTCACTTGAAACTATAAAACCAATCGACTAAGATATATGCCGTTGGTTTAAAGTTAATAGTGAATCTTATGGGAGTTTAATTATGTATATGATTTCTGATCATGCATGCGTAGGACCAAGACCACTTTACAGAATGCATGATAGATTGATCACCCTTTAGGTATTAGGGATAGTGTAAAAATCGTTAGTTAGGGATATCCATAAAATCGTTAGTTATGGATGGTATAGGAATTTGTTTATATATCTCACAAGCCAACTTAAGGCTTGGGCCTTTTGTTTGATCGACAGGCAATCAAACCAAACACCCCATCTACCCGATTCATTTAGAGTACTAGGCCCAAGGCACCTCTAAACCGACCCATTTAACTATTTGGAAAAGCCCGTGAATCGTGTATAGTGATCGGGTAAGCATGCATGTATATCAGGTATACGTATTCAAATATTAAACGTTCGACACATACTCTCGTGTTTAACGTGTGTGCCCCCATAGTCTCACACACTTTTAGTTGTTTACGTGTGTTTTAACTCCCACAAACCAACAGCTCCCACTTGGGAGTTGGAGTGTCGAATAGCACACAAAACTAACGACGAAAATACCTAGCAACACTCTCACTCGCTTTTTAACTAAAAGTGTCGGAGATATAGTTTCATAAAATCTTCTCAGTAGCATGGTTATTAATGTCTTGCTTTTAACCATCCTTTGTTATAGATACCATTAAACCATGGATATGGATCCTAACTCATTCCATATAGTTTAACCATTTAGAATCTCTTTATAGAATTTAATTAGATATACCAAATGTAATCAAGTATCATCTTGCATTACCCTTTGGGTTCGGCCGAACAATTATATTATTAATTCTGGAGAGGCGCCATGGTATCCTTCTGCACATATCAAGTGGAGTAACAAATCCTTTATTGACTACAAGTGTTGTGGATGCTGCTTCACATCACACCGAAATATAGCCTTTATAACTACCTTATTCAAATAGCGTTTTGCGTATGCTTACAAAAAATGATATCCACACATAACAGAAGTTTCTTGTATCTTAAGTCTAAGGACGACTTTAACAAACCATTTTCAATATTTTACTTATGACAAGGATCCAAAAGTAAATGTTTGAAAGTTGGGGTATCCAATATGCATCCCTTGTGAATACACATGAGTTTGGCAGGAACAATCCACATTCTCGTTAGAATATAACCAACACTCACATTTGCCTTACATAACAATATTCCCATATTATTAACCGAAAATGGACATATTTAGAACAATAAAATCATTCAAGGATTAAACATGCAAATATAGGATAACAATTATTATATGAATGAATAACAAATACCAAGTATCTTTATCCATCATAAAGTAAAAATTGTCTTACAATCCCAATTATCCAAATACTAAAACATATATGCATGAAACTAATTTAGTAAGTTGAAGCCTAATGTTTCCAACATTCTTAACCTTTCTTTACAAGAAAAACTAAATAGTTATCTGAGTAAACTTTTCGAATACTTGTTTCGAATTTCATATATAGTGAGGGATTTGAAATATAAGATGAGTGTCTTGTCTCATATGCTAATACTATTGCAAAAGTTATAGTATGGAGATGTCGGCCTACCTCCCATGAGGTATTTGAAGTCAACGGCATACTGACAGTCATCTTTACATTTTTTAAAAGTGTAAATTATTCTCATTCCTTAATGTGTAATGAAACAATGCTCTATTTTGAGCATAACTAGTTAGCAGATTTATCATAAGTGATAAAATCCTACTACAACTAGTATCAATAATCCTCTAGCATCATTGTACTTATACAACACTATGCTTTATAATTTGTAAACATCTGTATTAACAATAATCTAAATACTCTCAATTAGATATTGTTGTCGTCGGCTCATCTTGTTCTTGTACAAAAGCAACAACTAGTCCTATACACAATATAATATATATATATATATACATGATAAATTCTTAGTTAAAAACATAAGGTTTCCATCCATCTAATAAATTACTCCAAGTGAAATATATCATTTAAGACTTGCCTGAATGATATATTGCATTTGTGTTAAACTTTATTTTTTTCGCATTTGTTTATTCCCGATAAATATTTATTTCAATGTTGTTTGTTTTATTCCCGAAATTCGAAGTGAAGTTTCATTCCAAGCTTAATGATTAATATCCAGTTTAAATGGAATGATATCTTCAACATGTAAACTTTAAGGAAAAAAAATTTGCTCCCACTTAATATCAGATGTACTCAAGAGTTATCTTAATTCAATCAGAATCATATTGTAATTAAATTTAAGATCTCAGCTCCTAGATGCATGATTCAATCCAAAACATGGATTGCATAAATTTTGTATACTACATAAAGATAATATAAATTCATAACCCTTTTGATTACACACCATCCTCACAAAAGGTAATCATAAAGAAAGAGTTATAAAATTTAAATTGCCATATTCCACATACAAGTAATCATATATGACAATTAATTATCTTTATATTATTAATGCGTTTATATATAAGAAAATCTAATCATAGTTAATTGCTTAAGTATGATTAAAAACTTTTTATTAAATGTCATGCATAAATATGTATACAATTTTGTCCTTGTGAGCCTTTCTTCAAAAGAAACTCATTCCAACCTCATAGGTTAACTGTTAGGTGAAATAACAATCAAGCTCAAAACTTGATTTGCCTGTTAAGGACTGCATCTTATCATTCATAGTTCAAAAATATTTATCAGATTCAAGATGTGATAATGTATTTTAGTAGTTAGTTGATTTATAACAATCTTCTAAATTATATCCCTCAACATTGATATTAAAATATCACTCAAGTGATGAGGCATCCTTGCGGATTTAGGAATGAGAGTAATCATTATACTCTGGTCTACATTTTCATGTTTAACCTTAGTATGACATCAATAAGTGGATTTTAGAAGGTTAAGTATTTTGTTCTAAAAACTTTGAGATTTGTATATGCTCCCACTTACTTTTGTTAGTTGAGACAATTATCTAAATACTAAGTATTTAAGCAACAATAAATTGTTCTTTATTGGGAACCACAAAATACATTTTAAGTTCTCATATCTAGATTTTTTAATAAAGTGCTTCAAAAGATTTTAAAAAATTTAAAACATAAATCAAGACGTAATGGAATTCCTTCTATCAACTCTAATTAGCGGTTGGTAGAAAAACTCTAATTTTGTATCACTCTTTAACCAAAGTTCTGACAACAGTTTTGTGTTTCGTCGAGCAAGGAAGAACACCAAAACTACAATCTTCAAGCTAGGAAGTGTAGAAAAATCAAAAATACAAAAGGATTTAGGATTCAATTGGTTTGAGTGGAAAAATCTAAAATCCCTAAAGGATTAGGGTTTTCAGTTATGAGTTGTCTTGAATACCTTCTTGGTTTGAACTATATTGAGTGTAACCATGACACACGTAATTTTATAACCTTGATATGTTTTGGAGGTAGATTAATTAAAGTTATCATGAACCAAACAATATGAATATGGTTTGATTCAACGCATTAGACATACCATAATGAAGTGGTATTCTATGAGTATTAGAATTTTGAAACTATATCAGAATTCCATAGATAACTTAATTCTCTTTGGACCAAATACTTGTCAATTGGGTCGAGCCAAATTGCATATTAAGTATTTATGAACCAAGTGCATGCTATAATGTATATTAATTGAATAATACAAGAACCTTATGTTCAGGTGTTCACAAGAAGACAGAACTGTTCAAGAATTATATGTTCATGTGTTTACAAGAAAACATAACATGTCAATAATACATTATAAGTCTTTGAATAATTCAAAGGCCTCATGTTTATGTGTTAGATAGAAGATATAACAATTATACAATATATACTTTATGTTATAAGTCATTGATTAATTCAATGACTTTATAATTATGTCTTAACATGTAACATAATTTTACTAACAAAAGTAATCATGAACGAAAACTCTTGAGTTATATAGTAATTTCAAGTTAATTTTATACTTCAGAATTATGATCATTATCATATAACCATAATTATGTTGACTAAAACATATAAACATAAACATCAATATATAAACCCATTATTGTTTCGAGTTCTCTCGCGAGTCTTCTCCAGAATGAGAACCATAAGACCGTCACTAGGTGCAATACCTAGATCGCTCCATACATCACAAAATGAAATTGAGTGGGTCTTATAGTCTGAAAAACACATAAAATGTATGGCAAACTTAATTAACAATTTAATTATGCAAATTTATGTATTTAATAAACAATATGTAATTCTAATTATTAATATAATTCTAATTAACAATTAATTCTAATTAACTTTCAATTCTAATTAACAAATTAATTCTAATTAATAATTTAATTTAATTTGTGTGTGTCTTGTTATTTTTAATTAATAATTGACAAGTATTGCACATAGTTGTCAAAAAAAAAATAAAACGAATAACTAATTAGATTTCATGCAGCCTTTTAAACATGTTTATTAAAGTGTGTAACCCATAATCGCAAAAACGAGATGACTCGTGATGCCACTGTTGGGATTTTAAAATCTAGTTAACCAAGTAATGCAAACGAGTACGCAGCGGAATATGGATCTAGTTTATGCAATTAGGTTAACACGTAAATAATAAACAATAATAATAAAAGGTAAATAGAAAACTAACCTTTGGCGCCAACTGCACATAATTAACGAACAAGAGAACCAAAGAAATCAAGTATCTAAAATAGATACCTCTACGAGTATCACACACAAACACTTAAACCAAGTACGTTCGAATAGATGCTAGTCGAGAACGTTTAACCCATCAACACCTTGAATAACTTGAATACCACGAACTAGAAAAACCCAAGAACCAATTCTTATTTTCTGCCCGAGATCATAAAACTGTCCGAGAACAGTTTGTCTTCAACATCCGATATCGGACAACAATATTCGATATCTACCTCTTTGCTGTCCGAGATGTACCATGTCAAAACAAATTAAAACCCCTAGCTTGGATGTCAAATTCGACTAGGAACACAACCAAGTTATACAAATAATAAATCTTTAAAACCCTTGAATCTAAGATGCAAGTTAAAAGGTATTATTCACTTGAAACTATAAAACCAATCGACTAAGATATATGCCGTTGGTTTAAAGTTAATAGTGAATCTTATGGGAGTTTAATTATGTATATGATTTCTGATCATGCATGCGTAGGACCAAGACCACTTTACAGAATGCATGATAGATTGATCACCCTTTAGGTATTAGGGATAGTGTAAAAATCGTTAGTTAGGGATATCCATAAAATCGTTAGTTATGGATGGTATAGGAATTTGTTTATATATCTCACAAGCCAACTTAAGGCTTGGGCCTTTTGTTTGATCGACAGGCAATCAAACCAAACACCCCATCTACCCGATTCATTTAGAGTACTAGGCCCAAGGCACCTCTAAACCGACCCATTTAACTATTTGGAAAAGCCGTGAATCGTGTATAGTGATCGGGTAAGCATGCATGTATATCAGGTATACGTATTCAAATATTAAACGTTCGACACATACTCTCGTGTTTAACGTGTGTGCCCCCATAGTCTCACACACTTTTAGTTGTTTACGTGTGTTTTAACTCCCACAAACCAACAGCTCCCACTTGGGAGTTGGAGTGTCGAATAGCACACAAAACTAACGACGAAAATACCTAGCAACACTCTCACTCGCTTTTTAACTAAAAGTGTCGGAGATATAGTTTCATAAAATCTTCTCAGTAGCATGGTTATTAATGTCTTGCTTTTAACCATCCTTTGTTATAGATACCATTAAACCATGGATATGGATCCTAACTCATTCCATATAGTTTAACCATTTAGAATCTCTTTACAGAATTTAATTAGATATACCAAATGTAATCAAGTATCATCTTGCATTACCCTTTGGGTTTGGCCGAACAATTATATTATTAATTCTGGAGAGGCGCCATGGTATTTTTCTGCACATATCAAGCGGAGTAACAAATTCTTTATTGACTACAAGTGTTGTGGATGCTGCTTCACATCACACCGAAATATAGCCTTTATAACTACCTTATTCAAATAGCGTTTTGCGTATGCTTACAAAAAATGATATCCACACATAACAGAAGTTTCTTGTATCTTAAGTCTAAGGACGACTTTAACAAACCATTTTCAATATTTTACTTATGACAAGGATCCAAAAGTAAATGTTTGAAAGTTGGGGTATCCAATATGCATCCCTTGTGAATACACATGAGTTTGGCGGGAACAATCCACATTCTCGTTAGAATATAACCAACACTCACATTTGCCTTACATAACAATATTCCCATATTGTTAACCGAAAATGGACATATTTAGAACAATAAAATCATTCAAGGATTAAACATGCAAATATAGGATAACAATTATTATATGAATGAATAACAAATACCAAGTATCTTTATCCATCATAAAGTAAAAATTGTCTAACAATCCCAATTATCCAAATACTAAAACAGATATGCATGAAACTAATTTAGTAAGTTGAAGCCTAATGTTTCCAACATTCTTAACCTTTCTTTACAAGAAAAACTAAATAGTTATCTGAGTAAACTTTTTGAATACTTGTTTCAAATTTCACATATAGTGAGGGATTTGAAATATAAGATGAGTGTCTTGTCTCATATGCTAATACTATTGCAAAAGTTATAGTATGGAGATGTCGGCCTACCTCCCATGAAGTATTTGAAGTCAACGGCATACTGACAGTCATCTTTACAGTTTCTAAAAGTGTAAATTATTCTCATTCCTTAATGTGTAATGAAACAATGCTCTATTTTGAGCATAACTAGTTAGCAGATTTATCATAAGTGATAAAATCCTACTACAACTAGTATCAATAATCCTCTAGCATCATTGTACTTATACAACACTATGCTTTATAATTTGTAAACATCTGTATTAACAATAATCTAAATACTCTCAATTAGATATTGTTGTCGTCGGCTCATCTTGTTCTTGTACAAAAGCAACAACTAGTCCTATACACAATATAATATATATATATATATATATATATATATATATATATATATATATATATATATATATATATATATATATACATGATAAATTCTTAGTTAAAAACATAAGGTTTCCATCCATCTAATAAATTACTCCAAGTGAAATATATCATTTAAGACTTGCCTGAATGATATATTGCATTTGTGTTAAACTTTATTTTTTTCGCATTTGTTTATTCCTGATAAATATTTATTTCAAGGTTGTTTGTTTTGTTCCCTAAATTCGAAGTGAAGTTTCATTCCAAGCTTAATGATTAATATCCAGTTTAAATGGAATGATATCTTCAACATGTAAACTTTAAGGAAAAAAATTTTGCTCCCACTTAATATCAGATGTACTCAAGAGTTATCTTAATTCAATCAGAATCATATTGTAATTAAATTTAAGATCTCAGCTCCTAGATGCATGATTCAATCCAAAACATGGATTGCATAAATTTTGTATACTACATAAAGATAATATAAATTCATAACCCTTTTGATTACACACCATCCTCACAAATGGTAATCATAAAGAAAGAGTTATAAAATTTAAATTGCCATATTCCACATACAAGGAATCATATATGACAATTAATTATCTTTATATTATTAATGCATTTATATATAAGAAAATCTAATCATAGTTAATTGCTTAAGTATGATTAAAAACTTTTTATTAAATGTCATGCATCAATATGTATACAATTTTGTCCTTGTGAGCCTTTCTTCAAAAGAAACTCATTCCAACCTCATAGGTTAACTGTTAGGTGAAATAACAATCAAGCTCAAAACTTGATTTGCCTGTTAAGGACTGCATCTTATCATTCATAGTTCAAAAATATTTATCAGATTCAAGATGTGATAATGTATTTTAGTAGTTAGTTGATTTATAACAATCTTCTAAATTATATCCCTCAACATTGATATTAAAATATCACTCAAGTGATGAGGCATCCTTGCGGATTTAGGAATGAGAGTAATCATTATACTCTAGTCTATATTTTCATGTTTAACCTTAGTATGACATCAATAAGTGGATTTTAGAAGGTTAAGTATTTTGTTCTAAAAAACTTTGAGATTTGTATATGCTCCCACTTACTTTTGTTAGTTGAGACAATTATCTAAATACTAAGTATTTAAGCAACAATAAATTGTTCTTTATTGGGAACCACAAAATACATTTTAAGTTCTCATATCTAGATTTTTTAATAAAGTGCTTCATAAGATTTTAAAAAATTCAAAACATAAATCAAGACGTAATGGAATTCCTTCTATCAACTCTAATTAGCGGTTGGTAGAAAAACTCTAATTTTGTATCACTCTTTAACCAAAGTTCTGACAACAGTTTTGTGTTTCGTCGAGCAAGGAAGAACACCAAAACTACAATCTTCAAGCTAGGAAGTGTAGAAAAATCAAAAATACAAAAGGATTTAGGATTCAATTGGTTTGAGTGGAAAAATCTAAAATCCCTAAAGGATTAGGGTTTTCAGTTATGAGTTGTCTTGAATACCTTCTTGGTTTGAACTATATTGAGTGTAACCATGACACACGTAATTTTATAACCTTGATATGTTTTGGAGGTAGATTAATTAAAGTTATCATGAACCAAACAATATGAATATGGTTTGATTCAACGCATTAGACATACCATAATGAAGTGGTATTCTATGAGTATTAGAATTGTGAAACTATATCAAAATTCCATAGATAACTTAATTCTATTTGGACCAAATACTTGTCAATTGGGTCGAGCCAAATTGCATATTAAGTATTTATGAACCAAGTGCATGCTATAATGTATATTAATTGAATAATACAAGAACCTTATGTTCAGGTGTTCACAAGAAGACAGAACTGTTCAAGAATTATATGTTCATGTGTTTACAAGAAAACATAACATGTCAATAATACATTATAAGTCTTTGAATAATTCAAAGGCCTCATGTTTATGTGTTAGATAGAAGATATAACAATTATACAATATATACTTTATGTTATAAGTCATTGATTAATTCAATGACTTTATAATTATGTCTTAACATGTAACATAATTTTACTAACAAAAGTAATCATGAACGAAAACTCTTGAGTTATATAGTAATTTCAAGTTAATTTTATACTTCAGAATTATGATCATTATCATATAACCATAATTATGTTGACTAAAACATGTAGTCAAATTTTGAAGTATCTTTACACTATATCATGACATTTGAATGTAGTAGGACAACAAACATCTTGCGTGTTCAAGTCCTAGTAGAATCATTATTAGAATGTAGTAGGGCAATAAACATTTCGCATGTTTAAGTCCTAGTAGAATTCTCATTAACATGTATTAGGGCAATAAACATCTCGCGTGTTTAAGTCCTAGTAGAATTATTAGTTTCCTTTACCTTGTGGTCAAGAGATACCAATAATATTGTTGTTTCTTGCACACACTTTGAAATTTCTCCCACATGTGTAAGGCACAACATCATATTATGAAAACAAACAACACGTAATTGATTGTGTAAACAATATGATAATGTCATATATATTATAAGTAGTTTTAGAACCATAACCTTAATACGGAATTGTTGATTATTATTCTATAGATAACGCTTCAGAGAGCAACAGCAGAAAGGCAACGTGTTATCTTATAAAATAAAATGCAATTTTCCTTTAAGCAATGGTCGTTCATATTCAGAAAGTAATGAATTATTTCAAAGAAAGTTTGAAATGATATGGATGACTAACAAAGAAATAAATCCCGTAGCTCCCACTGAAATTGACAACATTACAGGAATGTTATTTCAGTTATAAAATGCAATTTCTCCCACTGGATTTGTCAACATTGTAAGTGTTACATTTCCAGTAGAAAGCATATAGCAATTTTATACACTTTCTTATTCTCTTCGAATGCCTACGAGTAGCAATGTACTTAGGTATTGAACATAGTATATGAAATCCAACTTATGTAGATAATGGACTAGCCATTCATACTTTCAATTAACTTGAATATTTAGCATGCAATTCCTCCTTTATCGTCTACATAGCCCCAAGGGTAATTAGCACTTTAGGAATAATAAGAGTCCAAGAAAATTACCTAGCGAATATTCTAGTAATTTCTTTACTCTTTGTGGTTTAAACTCATACATCGTGACAAGTGCAGGATGTTATTTATTATGGTAGCTATAAACACAATGTTTTCTAGTTACACAAAATTTCTATCTTTCAATTATTTCAAGACCTCAAAAGGGTAATGAAAGATCATAAATGAGTTTAACAATTTGTAATCCTATCTTAATTTTTCAACTAAGGAGAAAAGATATGAATATGTCTCACTCTTCTTACCAGGAAAAGAGACTTAAGTTTGTCTTTTAAAGAAAAAAAAACTTTGTTTATGAATTATGTTGCAATCAACACCATTATTTAGAACATAGAGAGTTCAATTATAGTATTTTCGATAATTACATTTTTAAAAGAATTAACTACCCAATTAATTACTAATTAAGACTAAGATCCATCTTGCACTCCTACTTATTTACCGACCAGTGCGTAACTAAGTGGGACAAGAGGTAAGCGACGAGCGTTAATAGCATAATGCAACTCATAGACTTTATGAGACTGTTTAAGGCATTAGTATCAAGTAATAATGTCAAAAGCATGTTTAGTTCTCATCTTATGCCTCGAGTTCAAGGTCTGACCAAGCCAACTCGAAATAAGTTGACGAAGTATGAACTTGTAAAAATAACCAAAGGTCTGACCTAAGCGAAATAATCACCATAGGTTGGAAAGGCCCTGAGTTCTGACCAGAGAAGTCAATCAAAATGCACGTGTTCATAGTTGGATGGCATAGACTTAAAATTAACAAATACGTATGCACATAAATGTGGTAAAAGTCGTATACAAAGAAGCATGAAAAACAACTTTGTAACACTTATTTTAAAAACTTTTGGTAATGACAATGTTGTGATCATCATGGTTCACGGTAGCTCCAATCGAACTCACAGGGAGGTGGAGGACCAGGTCAGCGCTGAAGAAATAACCGGAAATCCTTTCGGTGTGACTGTGCGCACCTCCTTAAACCCCATTTATAGTTTGTTCTAGTAGGTGAGCCGTACATCCCAAGTGTCCGTAGCGTCTAGTTTTTAAATTCATGCAAAACTTGTTTCAATAGTTTATGTCACTTTATTTAACAAAAACAATTTTCCACGAAACAAATAGCATGTCACAATGAGCATGATATTTAAGCATGTAAATAAAGACCAATATTGATGTTATGGTTACGATATGTATTATTCCATATTGCATACAATTAGGTGTCAAAAACAAGTAACAATTTATGCACATAAGGAATCACAAACATATAAACATAAACATCAATATATAAACCCATTATTGTTTCGAGTTCTCTCGCGAGTCTTCTCCAGAATAAGAACCATAAGACCGTCACTAGGTGCAATACCTAGATCGCTCCATACATCACAAAAAGAAATTGAGTGGGTCTTATAGCCTGAAAAACACATAAAAAGTATGGCAAACTTAATTAACAATTTAATTATGCAAATTTATGTATTTAATAAACAATATGTAATTCTAATTATTAATATAATTCTAATTAACAATTAATTCTAATTAACTTTCAATTCTAATTAACAAATTAATTCTAATTAATAATTTAATTTAATTTTTGTGTGTCTTGTTATTTTTTATTAATAATTGACAAGTATTGCACATAGTTGTCAAAACAAAAATAAAACGAATAACTAATTAGATTTCATGCAGCCTTTTAAACATGTTTATTAAAGTGTGTAACCCATAATCGCAAAAACGAGATGACTCGTGATGCCACTGTTGGGATTATAAAATCTAGTTAACCAAGTAATACAAACTAGTACGCAGCGGAATATGGATCTAGTTTATGCAATTAGGTTAACACGTAAATAATAAACAATAATAATAAAAGGTAAATAGAAAACTAACCTTTGGCGCCAACTGCACACAATTAACGAACAAGAGAACCAAAGAAATCAAGTATCTAAAATAGATACCTCTACGAGTATCACACTCAAACACTTAAACCAAGTACGTTTGAATAGATGCTAGTCGAGAACGTTTAACCCATCAAAACCTTGAATAACTTGAATACCATGAACTAGAAAAACCCAAGAACCAATTCTTATTTTCTGCCCGAGATCATAAAACTGTCCGAGAACAGTTTGTCTTCAACATCCGATATCGGACAACAATGTTCGATATCTACCTCTTTGCTGTCCGAGATGTACCATGTCAAAACAAATTAAAACCCCTAGCTTGGATGTCAAATTCGACTAGGAACATAACCAAGTTATAAAAATAATAAATCTTTAAAACCCTTGAATCTAAGATGCAAGTTAAAAGGTATTATTCACTTGAAACTAAAAAACCAATCGACTAAGATATATGTCGTTGGTTTAAAGTTAATAGTTAATCTTATTGGAGTTTAATTATGTATATGATTTCTGATCATGCATGCGTAGGACCAAGACCACTTTAAAGAATGCATGATAGATTGATCACTTTAGGTATTAGGGATAGTGTAAAAATCGTTAGTTAGGGATATCCATAAAATCGTCCAGATGGATGGTATAGGAATTTGTTTATATAGCTCAGAAGCCAACTTAAGGCTTGGGCCTTTTGCTTGATCGACAAGCAATAAAACCAAACACCCCGTCTACCCGATTCATTTAGAGTACTGGGCCCAAGGCACCTCTAAACCGACCCATTTAACAATTTGGACAAGCCCATGGATCGTGTATAGTGATCGGGTGAGCATGCATGTATATCGGGTATACGTATTCAAATATTAAACGTTCAACACGTACTCTCGTGTTTAATGTGTGTGCCCCATAGGCTCACACACTTTTAGTTGTTTACGCGTGTTTTAACTCCCGCAAACCAACAATCAACTCCATTTTTGACACATTTTAGCTCGTTGCGAAGCTCTTGTCAAGGAGAACACAAAGCTACCAAGAAATATAAATATGTATAACATCTACATATATTAAATAGTGTATAAATATTGCAAAAAACCATTTTGCTAAAACATTTTCCCTGTTGTTAGCACACACATGACGGGTAGCGTCATTATCAAGCCACCATTCCCTGTTGTTGGAACCTCCAAAGTTAACTTCAGATATCATGGCAATGACGTCAGATACCATAGCAATCATGTCCATTTTATCATTCACCATATTAGCATGGAGTTGAGTCACCCGCTTCGGCATCTTACAGTTAGTAGCACGATGACTCGGCTTGTCACAATTGTAACACACCCCTTGGAACATCTGTTTCACAATTGCATCTTTAGGAGCAAGGTACTCAAACTTCTCTTTGATCTTCTTGTCATTCTTTCCTTTTCCTTTGAATCTACCTTTGACACTGGACTTTGAAGATAACGATGCATGCTCAACCATATTTTCCTTGGCAGAATCAGGCGTATAAGTATTTTTCTGAGCCAACTTGTTGTCCTCTTCAACACGAAGACGAACAACCAAGTCTTCAACACTCATCTCCTTTCTCTTATGCTTCAGGTAGTTCTTAAATTCTACCCAGCTTGGAGGCAACTTTTCAATGATAGCAGCAACTTGAAAATTTTCACTCAAAGTCATTCCCTCAGCATGAATGTCGTGTATAAAAACCTGCAGATCTTGAACCTGACTCATCACGTTCCTTTGAATCATCCATCTTGTAATCCAAAAAAACGAGCTACCATGAACTTCTTTGTACGAACATCCTCAGTTTTTTACTTGTGTTCCAGTGACTCCCATAATTGACAGTCTTGGTCTTGCAGTACACGTTGTACAAAGAGTCCAACAAACCATTCAGAACATAGTTGTGACACAAAATGTCTGAATGTTTCCATGCTTCCAATGCTTAAACAACCTGTTGATTAGAGGATTGACCTTTTATAGGAGGTTCCACATGAGGTGGATTCTCTTTTAAGAACCGCGCAAGGTTCAAAGTAGTGAGATAGAATAACACCTTATGTTGCCACCTCTTAAAATTCTGCCCATTAAATTTCTCTGGTTTCTCAGCATGATTAGCAACCGTGTTAGTAATTGGCGCACCAGTTACGTTCACAGGAGGAGTAATGGTGTTTGTGATCCTGAAAAATTACCAAACACAAACTGTTAAGTCAACCATTATAAAATCAGTATCTAAGAAATTCAATCCTCATTTCTCTTAACTTTTACCGAATCTGCTTCAAAGAAACTCAATCTTGGTTTCAATGAATCTAGATTTAAATAAACTGAATAAATTACCAAATTAAATAGATTAGTTTAATAGAAACTCAATCTTGGTTTCAATTATAAACTGATAATAATAACTGCTTTAAAAACGTTTTAGCTCTGAATTTTGAATCTGTAGTAAAAATCATGTTTAGAAAACTGGTTTTCCAAAGAAACTCAATCCTGGTTTTTACAGAAAACAATTTGCATATGAAATCTGTTAAATAATAATTAATCCGATTTTACAAAAAGTGTTCATATGTTTTAAGACTGTGGGAAACGGTGTACATCTCTTTTAATAAATCAAATTACTAATAACAATAAAAGAAAATGAATGACAGAAAATTTAATAACAGACATAATGGTGTAGAAGCATAAAACAGACACTAACGAAAATTAAACGAAAGCAGTAAAAATTGTGGTACGAGGCCCGTGTTTAACATGATTCCTTTAAAACATACTTTTGGTCTGTTTCACAGGGTACAACATCCAAAGCTGTACAAAAGCTATTGTACAACCAGACCTGACAAACTTGCCCGAAAAATCCTGGAAGCAAACGTGTGTTTCTGATCAAATGGCTGCTGGAATATACTTTGTTGGAGCTTCGTTTTTTGTCGATCCAAAACTGAATGAGAATATGTTTAATTTATAGCAAAACCCTGTATTAGCCACCAAGACAGAATATTTGCTAAACATTAAACAGATTTGCAAATCTGTTAAATAATTAACACGATTTGTAACCCATTATTAACACAAACGAATCTATGATAAAACTTGTATAAAAGGTTTATATCAATTCCTAAAATAAATTGATGCAGATTTAAGGAAAGAAAATCAGAATATGTGACAAGATACGCGAACAAGCTCGAATTTTCGGAGATGCATTCGTGTTCATAGGTCGCACGGCTCGCTTGAGTTCACAAGCTTGGAACTCATTTTTGGCCCAGAAATTCGATTTTCTGCACCCCCTGCGCGCGCACGTAGGTGTTGGAGTAAAACCAACAAAAAGAATTTGATAGCTAATACAAAGAGCTCCTTATAAACAAGGTTTCACTTTTCCATCTTAGCTCGTTGCGAAGCTCTCATAAATGAGAACGCGAAGCTACCAAGAAATATAAATATATATAACATCTAAATATATTAAATAGTGTTAAAAAATTACAAAAAACCATTTTGCAAAAACATTTTCCAACAAATGATACGTCTTTTATGTTGTCGAAGTGTTCCTGCAACACAAAATGACAGGATTTCCCGTTATGATCATAATGATTCCATGGTCAAAGTGATATGAGTTCCCCTTATAGCTTAGAAGCCACATATAAGCTTAAACAAACACCCCCATACAACCACATTATGAATTAGAAGCGATGAGGCTACCCGAAGCCAAGTCATGGCATAGGTAATAGCTTCTCCCCCTTCTGGTATCGATCCATCTTTCAAAACAAAAAATTAAAATAGTTATAAAGTTTATATGCTTACTACAAACTCGTATATAAAAATAAAATAGTTATAAGTACCGAAACATTAACAAACGCTATAAAAAATAGTTGCGGAGTATAAAGTTTATGTGCTTACTAAAAACTGATAAAAAAATAGAATCACTCGTAGTCAGATAGGTCACAAAGCCGATAAGAAAAATATTATTAAGAAAGAAAAAGCTCAAGTAAGATTAATCCCTAGCCTACCAGCCCTTGTACTTAGAAGTAAGATTAATCCCCTGACCCACTAATTTTACAACCTCAGATTGAATACCTCAGTAAGCTTTAGTAGGTGGCGGGATCTGAATTCGTTGATAGTGGCTGCTATCTCTGACATTGGCAATTTAGCCTATAAAACAAACCAAGTTAAAAACAACAAAATTTATGAATAAAAAATTATGATTCTGACCTACTATTGATTTCAGCTTACTTGTGCAAGAACAAAAGATGCTAATTGTAAACTTGGTTCTAATGTCTCTAGCACGACCTGCAGCAGTTTTCAACTAAAAGTTACACGCGTTATAATATTTTCCTTACACGTTTAGCTATATACTGATAGTGCTGTTATTAGGCTACCAAAAAGTTCATGTGATATGGTGTTTTGCAGTATGCATTACATAGATATCCACACTTACTTACCGCATAATCGTCATTGGGGTCATTTTTGAATACGTTGAACAATGGGGCCAAATTGTTATTCATCATTTGCACATTTCTTATTCCCGGGTTCAGCTTTGTAAATATGATCAGTGTATTTTCCAAAGATCTCGGATTAGCTTTTGCATAAGTAGAGTCACCAGAGAAAAACTGAGTTGAAATAATTAGACTATTGGAAAAAAAATCCTTTTTTACAGTTATAGACTATTGGAAAAATCCTTCTAAACAGACAATTGGAAAAATCCTTAAAGGCTAAGCTAAGATTGTCATTCTTAAAGGATAAGCTTTAATCCATGAATTTAAGGATAAGCTAATATTGTTATTTTTTACAGACTATTGGAAAAATCCAGGAAAATATTGCTATGGTTCCCATGTTTCAAAATACTATAAAGAATATATTAATACCTTACCTACCCGGAATCCATTGTGCCTACCCTGAATTTCCATAGGGTTGCACAACATGATCAGACGAACATGCTGCTTCGTTAGTTGTTACCAGCAATGGTTGTCCTACAAAAGGTAATACCACAAGTTACATGTCGCCCTACAGAATTAACCCACAGTAAAACCTTAATCTTATTTGAACTGTGGATATAAACACTAATGTTAGGCGAACTCGATCGCTGTAGAAGCCAACAACAAATAAAGGTAACATTCAGTTAAAAAAATGAAGTCAGACCAAGACTGATTTTCGTGAACCGAGTCACCATTTTTGTAATATGAAGAAAATGATCATAAAAGTCCATATTAAGGAGAACCTTAGAAGAGTATGGGCATCAAGACTATAATACAATACATGTAGGATACAATTGGCGTAAACTTGCGAATTCGTCTTGGAAGGCTCCAATCTATTAGAGATAAATATGAGGCCCGAGCCCGGTTTGTGAGCAAAGGGTCCATTAGGGTTTCTATGTATTGTCTTTATATAGTGCATCAATAAAATGTATCTCCTACGGGAACTATGTAGTCCAACATGGTATCAGAGAATGCCTAAACCCTAATTCCCGCCATCACTAAACTGCTCGTTTCATACAAAAACCATAAATTATCTTTTGCTTCCGCTGCCTCTTCACATAAGTCACGTACAATTCATACACAAACTTCCATTGCATTTTTTTTAATCTTTTTATATTCACAAACAACCGAATTCATTCCTTGTTTTAGTATTATAATAAACCACACAACACCTATTCGAATAAATAACACAAGTATTCTGTTCAATTATTGTTCAATATTTTAGTCAACCACTTTACATCCGATCTCCTAGATCCAAATCAAATCCCCTACCAATTCATTCATACAAGTACAATGGATTTGAATGGAGTAGCTCCACCACGAGGAAGTGCGGCAGTCACTGCCAACTTAAGAAGGAGGAAGACTAGCGGCACGGTAGGGGCGTCAGGTGGAACTGCTAGAAACATGCTCCAGTTTTACCCAGATGATGCACGTGGACTAAAGATCTTACCAAAAGTTGTTCTTGTCATGAGCTTTGGCTTCATTACTTTATATTTTATGATTGGTTAAAAAGTAGAACTTCGCTTTGTTTTAGTTTTATTGTTAAAAAAAAAATAAAAAAAACCAATGTTGCAAAAATCGTGAATCGGTAGTGAGGCAGTCGACCCCCCTGTAGTTTGTAATCGGTCTAGGCGGGATTAATCGGTGATTAATCGGATTGACATTTTTGGGAAGTTTTGGGTATTTATGGGTAATTTTGGGTATTCCTGAAAATATTTTCCTTAAAAACATCATGTAATAGATATAAACAACGACTATAAGTGATTACATTTATTCAAGGATGCATAAATAACAAATCAATTTTTAATTATATTGGCATTTTTGGCAAGTTTTAGGTATTTACAGCAAGTGTTGGTATTTTCGGCAATATTTTCCTTGAAAAACATCTTGTAATAGATATAAACAGTGACTATAAGTGATTATCACTAATTTACGGCGAGTTTAAGGTATCTCCGGTAAGATTTCCATGTTATCGGCAAGTTTGACCATCATTAACAGCCGTTGACCATGGTTGACCGATTTACACAAATCGGAAAGGTCGATGGCCCAGTAGCACCTAATCGGTGATTAATCGGCCTTGTAGACCTTTTTTTGCAACACTGAAAAAAACTAAATATAAACATAAAATAAAAACAAATAGTTGTTTTATTGTTTGTTTGTTAGTCGATTGTTTGTATGACTTTGTTACCAGTCGACTAAAGTTGGCTGTTGGTACCAGTCCCTAAAGTCGACCGTTGGTACAGATTTGTTACCAGTCGACTTAGTCGACCGTTGGTACCAATCGATTAAAGTTGACCGTTGGTATGGTTTTTTACGAGTCGACTAAAGTTATTCTTTTATTACGTTAATGTTTTGTTTTTCTTTTCTTTTCTAGTTTTCTACTCCGGACTGAGCTTTCACGATTTTGCCGCTAGGACTGCGGGAGAGTATTAGAGAAAAATATGAGGCCCAAGCCTGATTTGTGGGCAAATGGTTCATTAGGGTTTCTATGCATTGTCTTTATATAGTGCATCAATAAAACGTATCTCCTACGGAATTATGTAGTCCACCATAATCAAGATTTTCATCCGTGTCTTCCTCGTTAGAGTCTTAAAACTACATAACCAGTAAAATATTTTATCTTGTCCAAAAGATTATATAATAAAAATGGGCTGAACCGAAACAGTTAGGCCCTCAAACAATCCAATACCTAAATATTACCAACCTTTGGACTGAAGTATCTCACCGTCTTTTTCTTAACTTTCCCCAATACCCCAACTGATTCAACAACCTCCAAGATCTACTTTTGCGAGCCCAAGCACCGGGCTGCACTCTATCCATGGAGCAAAACAAAATCAAACCAAAGATGCAAAAAGTGATCATAGTATATAGATAACGAATATAGGCATAACACGTAATAGAAGCACAACAAAGGGTTTTTTTAACCTGCTCCTTCACGCAATTAAAAAATGTTAGCAAACACGTATAGAAACTGCAAATTTAAAAATCAACTAAATATGTTTTAGCAAACTCATTAAAACAATTTGTGAATGTGGCGTTTCATCAAACACTTGCGTATGCTAAAAATCAACTTGAGTTGTTTATCATATACATAGCAATTAGATGGATTGTTTAGAGTTGATCTAAATAAAGGGATTAAGATTTACATACCTTCACATTGAATTGTGTATGCCCCTGTCCAAACAACAACAACAAAAACACATATCTAAATTAAGAAAAAATCAAGGGATCAAGATATAACATTTTAATGCTACAAGCAATTGATGGTGGGAAACATAAGAAATGAAGAAAGACACATACCTTTGAGTTCTTCATTTTCCATCTATTTATCTTCTCCAAACATATAAAAATATGAAATCATAAAACCGAATTTATGGTGTGGCTAGCGTATGTGATTAAGATATTAACCCAAATGAGATTTTCAATGGCACCAAATCATTACCAATTTTATGGTTTTGCCACCAACAAAAAAGCTGGAATCGAGTACAATTGTTGGGTTGATGATAAGGGCTGAATCATAGGTATAAGGAGAAATCTCAACTTATTGTTAGGATAATTTGAAAAACGTGTACACATTAAATGTTGAAGAGAAATTGCCTTGGATTGAATCCAATGAAGAAGATTATGGAAGAAGTTTTATGAGGAATGTATTGGATTGAATAATAAAGAAGAGTTGTACCTACCAAAAATATCATCCAATCCACAGAGGAACACGTCAGTGAATTGATTGTAATGGGTGCTTCAATAACCGGTACAAAACTCTCGTTTATTATATTGGATAGATATAGATATAAATGATGTTGTCCTTTTTTTTGGTAAAAGGTCAAAGACTCGGTAAATATATTACTCCAAAAAACGTTTAAGTACAAAGGATATGAGTGAATCCCATATCTCAGCCCGTTACATAGGCGAAAAGCTTACATAATAAGATACTCCATACAAGAAAATAAACCACTACTCAAAAGATAACATTAGACTCCCATTGAAACAATATTACTTCCTACCAAGGCCTTGGATCTTGATACCATACGTCTCATAATAAGCATCCAATTTCCCTGGAAGATCGTAGACCTGATCCGCATAGTCACATAATCATCTTCACGATCATGACCACCACCAAATAGGTTCCTTGACTCATCAAAAGTGTTCACAACATCCTCTTCATCACTATCGGAGTCAACAATCTCTCTTACCTTATAGAATGGGTTAACCCTCTTAGTAGAAGAAGTAGATGGAAAATCCTTTTTATTACCAACCTTTTTAATATTACCATCATCATCAACAAGAGTAGCTTTTCCATCAATAAGAAGCTTTTCAAACTCCCCGATTTTCTCAAGCGGTTCTTGTGATACATTACCGATCTTATGATACATGACCGGTCTTAAGAGACCCAACCTCATTTGCTTCTATTGTACTACCAGAATCTACTACATCAGCAAAAGTGCCACATTCATCAGTATCGATCATACTAAGTGCAGCAAAAGGATTATATGTAGCAATCTTCGTCCCACTCGTACTAGCCACTTCAGTGGCTTTCTTCTTTGTATTATCAACCTTCTTGGGTTCAGGAGGAGGCGTTTTAGGTTGAGACCTAAACTTAGGAACCACACAAGGTTTAGTAAAACCTCCCTTACATGGAACACTTTGACCACCATTCCTACCCTTATTCTTGTTATTGATAGTTTGAAAACCATCATTAACACTCTGTTTAGGCTGAGTAAGAGGTGGGGCAGATTTAGGACAATCAAGCAGCGTATGACCAAAAAGCTTACACATATCACACCGAGGCGGTTTCCATTCATATTCAAGCCGAATCTTTTTAAATACTAGAACGTGTCCCATCAAGTAATGGTATCTCAATAGTGATGCTCCCCCTAAGGACCTGATCCGCTTTAACTTCAATTAACCACCTAGCAAAACCTACTTCGACCCAATGATTCCAAGCACATTTAACTAGTGTAAGAATCTAACATTTTTGGCGTACCAATCAATGTGGCTAGGAGACTGAGACCATCATCAGAAAACATAGCAAGGGGCACAACATAGAATTTAGGGTTTTGGCCGAACAATAGACGTGTACTTTACGAAATATACCATTTTGGTACGTGAACTAATTTCCGTTCCATTACCTAAATATCATCAGAAAACATAGCAAGGGGCACAACATAGAAATAGACGAATCTTTTCAATAGCTACGTAGTTTTTCAAACGTAAAGAAATAGACGAAAACGAAAAAAACAGACAAAATCGTAAAAAACGGACGAAAACGTATAAAAACGGGTAATAACATAAGAAAACGTATAAAATGGGGTAAAACGTTTGAAATCGTAAGAAAATGTGTAAAAAGGGACGAAAACGTATAAAAACGAACAAAAACATATAAAAACGGGTAAAAACGTAAGAAAAACGGAAGAAAGCGTATAAAAACGGACAAAAACTTATATACGTACCAAAACGGTACATTTGAAAAAGTACGTAGCTATTTAGCGACCAAAACCCTATTATTTAACTTATTTTTGTTAATAAAAATATGACGTGGCTTGCACACGTGGCAATAGTGATTATGGTTTCGGTAAAACAAGTTTAGCCGTGCAAAATGGTACAAAACATAAAACTAGACAAGAAAAATGGAACGGAAAATAGTTCACGTATCAAAACGGTACATTTCGTAAAGTACACGTCTATTGTACGGCCAAAACCCTAGAATTTAACCCATACCGGAATATTAGTCAAATCCTCTTTAAGCAGATTAGTATTCAACGTCCAAGTTTTAAGAATAATTAGCACATTCCTAATCATCCACGCTCCGTTTCAAGAACATCATTAACACCTTTACGAGTGGAAAACTTAAAGAAAAGAACTCCTTAGCATTCATCACAACCTTTTGAGTACCATACTTGGCCCACGTATTACGAACGTTAGAATCAACAACCGAAAAAGCAATATGTTTACCAGGAAAATAACTATAAAGGGTATTCTCAAATTTAGAGTTTACCTCCTCAATGACTTTCATAGGAATGGAGAGATCCACCCCATTAGACATTTTACTACATTCCAACCTACGAAAATTAGACTTGCGCTTCTTAGAATTAATTGACGTAGTACCAGCATATGAAATAGGCTTCACACTCGGGGCACCCGTTGGTTGGGGTTTATTATGAACTTTGGGAGACGAATTAGAAACAATATTAGTACCATTGTCTGCATTCTCATTCGTAACTTCAACACCGCGCATAGCCTCTTCAAAGGTCTTACACACTTTCAAAACGACCGGGTCAAGACCATAATTCGGCTCAGCCTCATTCCCACTCGTATCAACCTGATCACCAGCTCCAACACTCCTATTAATGGAGGATACTGAAACCCCAACAGATTCATGTTGCGAAACACCAGCGTTCCCAACATCGTTACCCTTTAATCGTTGCATTCGAGCATTCAACGCATCCATGTCAACATAGGCAGAACTCGTATATTTGGATGCGCTGTTAGTGTTTAAAAATCCCATTTCCATCTCTCAATAAACCCTCGACCAGCAGATAAACCAAAACGACACGAAAACAGTAGCAGATCCAGCAACATGCCATGTACAAATAGAAAAGAAAACCCTAACCTACACGATTAGGGGTTTGCGCATGAAAGTCCAAAGACCCTTAACCCATCATAAATAATGCAGCATGCAAAAGTATACGTAATATTAATGATTGAATCGGTAGGATAGTACGATTGATATTATAGAATCAAAAGCATGCACGTAATAATATAACGAAAAGTGAATATATTAAACTCATGTCACCGACCCACGTTAGGAATAACCAAATTAATTATAACACACTGACAAAGTGCAGCAAATTATAGAATTAAAAGGTTGAAAATCAAATTCGTAGGACAGTATGACTCGTGTGTAAGGGATTCGCTTTATCTCCTTGAGAGAGAATCGTATTTAGGGTTTTAAATGATGTTGTCTTTAGTGTACATTGTCGTGTGTAGGATATGATAGTTAGGTTAGGTGTATAAGGTAGTTGGGTTTTTCTGCAGTAAAAATCTTTTGGGCTTGATTTTGATTCAAGAAAAGAAAATGACCTAAGTTAAACCATGCTCATCCCTAAAACCAAGGTTGTTAAGATCGAGATCCTATCTAAAAATATTTTGTCTTTGCAAGATCCGGATCATAAGATCGAATCAAGATCGTATGATCCCACCGAAGTGTATTGTCTTGCTAATAGGTATTTGTTGATACAAAAGTTGGGTGTTCCTTGTGTGGGGCTCCGGCTCTCGTACCAATTGCTGATTGTTACTTGAGACCTGCGCACTAAGAGATAAAAACACTGTTAGGCTTACTGTGGGATTGTCTCCCACGATTATCCTCTGGCGTGAGAGTAAGTGTCGGTTTAGGGTTAAAGGAGAGTTAGGGTTTGTATGGCGTACCTTTAACGAGGGATGTGATTCCCTTTATATACACACGGAATCCTTGTTGGTTCGTGTTCCTCAACTGCCGTATCCCGCCTAAGTCGGTTGGGAAATGATTATATCCTTGATTAAGAGATATCCGATATCTATTCCGTAAATAGATTTGTATTTGGGCCTCGTGGGCCTAAACGCTATCAGTAGCCGGTTCGTGCTATGCTTATCGATTATTGGGCTTTGGTGGGTTAGTGACCGGATATAGACTATCGTCATCATGTCCCCCAGTCTAGTATGCGATGAATAGCTGCGGATGCTAGACTAATAACCGTAGTCAATGAAAAAACGTCAAAGCGTAGCCAAGAAGTCATAAAAATATTGGCGCCTCGTTAGTCGGGGGAAAGTAACTGCAGTAACGTCTCATCAAGCAATCTCAGCCACACAGTTAATGTTAGTGGGGTCCACGTGTCATTCATCGTGTGGATGAGTAAAATTATATAACCCATCGCTTCATTTCCACTGTGTTTCTCACAGTAAAAAGAAAACTTAATCGGCCATTGTCAAGAATCCTTGCATTTTCAATCCAGAAAACCACCTATATCAAAGGTAGCCGCGCGTTCGCTTTTTAAGTAGAATACCATGGTCAAACAGTTGTCTGATTTCACCTCCGACCTCACCGAGAGGGATCTTCTAGAATTCACCTCGGATTCTTTTATACCTCTTGACGTGCATCGGTTGTTCGGGTGCGCGGGCATCTATGCGGATTTCCCGAGAAGAAAATAGGGGTATACACTCGTTTTTTTGAATTCGCAAATCAACGTGTGCCCCTATCCCGATTTTTGTGCGATGTTTTAAATTATTACGAGTTGCACCTATCCTAGTTGCACCTTTGCATCGGGCGTGAAAATTACCAATTTTGAGGTGAATGCCGTTTTTGGCGGTTAACCCAACTATTCATCTATTTCGCGCCTTCTATCACACGACTTGGTCGCATGGGTGGGTATCCTTTGCTAAGCGCCCCGGGTAGATTTCAGTGTTATCTTGAGAAACTAGATGCGCTTAGAAATTGAAGGGAGTCATTTTTACGGGTAGACGACACATGCTTCCGTGGCACTATGACTTTTATACCCGGGAACGTTGCGGGATGAGTGCCCGTGCCTGGATCATATGTGCGTGAGGATCGGAGGCCCGATAAATGTTAACCGCATCCCCATTAGTTCCTATCCTGGGGATTTTTTGGTGCATATGGGCATCAGGCGTAATTATTTTGGTATGCCGGATGAGATGCCAATCTTCTTGGGTGCCAATGGCCAGGGTGGGTACTCGTACTTCCGCACCCCCTTTTATAATTAATGTAAGAGCTTTCTGTCCATTTCCGCGTATTATGTAACTTGTGTATTGTGTTGTCTTCGATTCTTGCAGAGATGGATCTTTTCACCGTTGTGCACTTAGCGAAGCCAATTGAGGTGAAGGTAGGGACACGGGCCCTGAAGGAAGGAGAGGAGGCCATACTAGCGGCCATTGCAGGTCATACTCTGGAGATGAACATAGGGGGAACAGGTACTAGCTCCTCTGTTGCAGTGGAAGCAACGCCGCTGCAAAGTGTGCCAAGCCCCCAGGTGTCATCTCCTGTAGTGCAGCCACCACCTGTAGCCGTGGCGCAACCTATGGAAGAAGAAGAGGAAGAGCCAGAATCTGGATTAAAGCGCAAAAGATCCCACGGAGAGGATGGCGCGAGCTCCTCGAGAAAAAAAGCATGCATGATCCTCACTGTGGAATCATCCACCAGGTGATGTTCACATCTCACCCATCTGCGATGTTTTCGGCCCACGGTAAGTAATAAAGTGAATGCTTCGTTTTTCTTTTTCTTTTCGCGCACTAACGATAATGCTCGTCCGTGTATGCAAGTTTGAGCAGGATGCGGAGTCTCCCCAAGGATAGTCCTGCAGTCGAGCCATACAGCCACAAAGATGAAGACTTATCTGCTGGGGATGCATCAGTTGGTCAATTGGTTGAAGAGTTGGTAAGGTGTACAATGCGCAAGCTGCAATAGTTGAGAAGCTAGGGGTGCGTATTGCTAGTGAAAGCAGCCAAAGGCTCAAAAGATGAGAAAAATTGCCGTTGGAAGCCGAGTTGGCTAGTGCAGTTGAGGTAGAGAGTTTGGCGTGTATGCGCAGAAGCGGTGAGGAGAAAATGGCGAGATGGGCCAAATAAGCCAAGCGCATGAGTCATCAGGTACAAGGCTTCGTGCCTCTGGGCACTAAAATATCTAGAGAAGAGTAAGGACACATTGACCACGCAGTTGGAAGAGTTTGGTGCCACCGTGAGCAGTGCTTTGGAGACACAAGAGATGAAACTGCGTAAGCTTAGTTTGGAGTATGATGAGGAATTATATCCTCATCTAATGTCTGTCATCTCTGAGCGCAGGTGGCTTATCAGCCATGGTCTGCGTCTTCTTTGCTCTGAGTACTCTTGAGTCCAAGGAGGTAGTGGACAAATTTGGTGGGGTAGTCCAATGGGCATTGGTGAGAGGAAAATAAGAGGCTATAGAGGCGCTGCAGGAAGCTAACTATTTGAAGGTACCGCTGAAAAGGTTCACAGGTATGATCGCAGTCCTATGATAACCGGTTCTGCCATGAATAGGATGAAGACCTTAGATCTTCCCGATTCTTTGAGATGGGCGCGTGAGGATTATCCTATAACCGTTATTATAGAAGGATTGACCTTAGCGCGCCATCGTCTTGATGATCAGAAAGCACAACGGACTATTTTTGAAGCCCGATGTCTCATGCAGGTGCACTGTTTTTGCTCGCCCCAGGGACATTCTGAATCCCTTTGCTTTAGAGAAATAAATGTCCTTGAAGGAAGTATTGGAAGCGCATGCTACCAGACTTGCTAAGCAGGAAGGTATTAAGGGTAAAGCAATTTTGTGCGGGGTTGGTGCAGCTCATCTTCCAAGGTCTGATGGGGTGTCAGTGAGTGTTGCCACCGTGTCTCGCCAAGACTCGGACTTGTTGAAGAGGCTTAGCGAGAGTGTAGCTACTACAAGCCGCGTAGGGACCTCATCACTGGATCGATCTAATAGTATATAGGAGCTTATGTTTATGAATATCCTTTGTAATAACATAGTCCTTAATAAAGATCTCCTTTTGCTAAATGTGTGTTAATATTTATTGCAGCTTGTGACGTGCGTTCTTATCTGTCTATCATTGCGTAAAAGATATATTTGTCGGAGTACCCAAGTTGTACACGAGCGCAAATAATATGAGAACTTCATAGTCATGTATGAA
>OU343217.1:297815175-298076873 GCA_910596185.1 Chrysanthemum makinoi | reverse complement strand
GGTCGGTTTGAAATTTCCGCAATAAATCTATCTTCAGTTCTATTATCCAGTCAAAAGCTCAGTTGTTTGATGATATTGTGGCGCTTTCTTTTTCATGGTGTAGATCTAGAGGCAAGTTAAACTTTAGGTGGTGTTTGTTTTTTTAAGAATGTCGTTATACAAATTGGGCTTTTAATACCTCTGTTTTTAACGAGCTCAAACCTCTTAATCGGTTCGGACATTCAATGGGCTTTTCGATTGATGATTCTTTTTTTTCCCGTTGAGGCGGTCGAAAGGGAACTTACCCTGTAAATATATTAATGGTCTAAAAACTATTTAAAGTACAATGAGAATGTGGCTGAAATGTCTATAACCTCAAACAACTGCTTGAACAACTCTTAAATCATTTATGACATTAAATGAACAACTAACCAACAAGTAGACCACTAAAAACATTTAGTAAGAAAGCAAATGACAAATAAACACCTTACTTCACATAACAAGATTAATTCCTCGACGGCCTTGAAGCTTCAGAAATCATTTAACCTTAGATTGATTCAAATGTGCGATTGATTGAGCCTCTGAATAATCATCAAACAAATAGCCTTCAAGCTCGTGGATATATCCTCCTGCTGTTGAAAAGTAACTTTTTGCTTATTTCCTTGTAATCAACCACTTCACCCACCTTAGAGAATGGGTCCCTAGTCCTTTCACCATCACCATCGGAATAGTGTTTACCATTATGATATCAACTGTTAAAAAAACAAGGGTAGCTTTCCCATCAATCAAAAGGCTTCTGCATATTTATTTGTTTAAGGATGTGATGGGGAAGATCTTTTTTAATGACTATTATATTAAAAAGCTAGAACGAAATTAAAAAAAAAAAACTACAAAAGTGGAGGTGAAAGAGCATTACACGGATTGTTATGCCACTCAATCCACTTAAGAAAAGATTTTCAACATCTACCTTGGTCAAAATTCCATGGAGTTGTACTACTAGTAGGATCAGTGTCTTCACCTACATTGACCGTTGGAGAACCAGGTCTTTGTTCGATGTGGACATAAGGGGAAGATAGAGCTTCGATGCCCTTTCTTTGGCATTACGTAAATGGCCTATAGTAATACTTTAGGCTTTCGAATGATTCCCATCAACCTGACGATTATTGTACCCGAGAGCTTACCTTTTCCTTTCATCTTAGCTTCAACGAAACCCTCTTCACAACCAACGATTTATCTTTCACAACCGTTTCATTGTCTTAGGACATCCACTATAATTGTATCAAATCACTTTACAAGTCTCATATCTTGGCGGCTTCTCTCATTAAATTCAATTCAATTTTCTTACTAAAAATGAAAACCTGACCCATAATAGGGTAATTTGGGATCGCAACCATCAAGACACTACTACAAGAAAGGCTATGAAACACCCCTTAAGTATAAGACGGAATGAGTATAATTTATAACTGTCATTAGTTTAATAATTGGTGTATAGAAAAACAAAGGCGGCCATCAGCTACATAAGATTTGTTTTTGAGAAAATCACCGGTCTCTAAAACACAAAATATAAAGAAACCGGTCGTATTGAAGAAATCAGTCTATATAAATAGTCAAAGACATTGGTTTTCATGAGAAGACCAGTTTCTTCGTGCCCGTATTATCAACACTGGTTTTATATATTAAAAGAGAAAAGTTCTTTGCAGAACAAGATTTTTCTAAAGATCAAATAAAAAGATCTCAACCATCCATCTATTTTAAATCTAAAGGTCTAGATTAATTGTTATTTTAATATAATTAATTACTCAAGGGCACTTTTGTAATATCATTCAAAATCAACACACTGGTAGGGGTCGGATTACACCCATCTTATTTACACATTTCATATCATTTTTTCATTTCACATACTCTCTCAACAAAACCACACACAATCCTCTATATCTTTAAGAACACAACTAACCACCACCATAGACGTCATCAACCGCCACCACCACAAACCACCACCACAGTGACGTCATCAACCGCCACCAAAACTGCCGTTACACTTCCACCAATAAAATCAATCCATGTGTCACCTCACTTCACTCTCATTACACACGGTAATTAGTAAAAGCCTTTGTATCTCTATTCTGTTATTTAATAAGTTATCATTATTTTTATTAATTTCACTAATTGTTTGTTTAATTGATATAATGATTCTGTTAAATGTTAGTTATTGTTGTTGATTATTGAACTTATTGTGATTAATTTATATGATTTAAGATGAATTTGATTACTTTTATTATTCTGTTGTAAATATGGCGGTGCTTATGAGTATATTGTAGGTTAGGTGAGCATTTTGATGATTGATTCGATATCGATGATTTTAAGTTAGCTGTATTTTATACAAGTTAAGATTCAGCTTCTTGCTGTAGTGATGTTACAAAGTTTATATTTGTCCAAGAAAATGTGATTAATGTTGGTATGATGAATGGAAGTGCTAATTTCGCATTTATTGTGTGATTAGGGGTTGTTTAGATTGCTTATTTGTTTTGCTTAAGCTTCTGTTTATGAATAAGTACTTATAAGCTCTTTAAAATTAAGTACTTCAGGATATAGTGTTTGGATTTGCTTATTTTGTAAAAAGCACAATACTACTTGAAAATAATAGTTGTTAGGATTTAGAATCAAATTCACTTATAAAAGGTTTATGGCCAAATATGATAGTGGATGTGGCTTTTTCATCAAATGTTAACACCAGTTATAGGTTTAATTGCATTAAACCAACATATTTTGCAACATATTGGGAAGGGGAGGGGAAGGAAGTGATGAAATAATGCATTCTTTTTGCCTTCGGTAGGCAAACAGGTGGCCTCTCATTCTCACTGATCTAACAAATATAAACATAGTAGAACTATTAGAGTTGAATAAACATATTAACTTCATCTTCATTGACCTGAATGTACACATATGGAAATATGTTGGTTTATTGACATGTTCAATATATTCTTTGCTATGTTGTTTTCTAGCCCCAAAGAAAGTCACAAAAGAAGTGGAAAAAATAGATAACTTCTTTGTGTCATATGCTAATACCGAAATAGGCCTGATTGAGTAAGTATACATATTTATCCATTTTAATTATTACAGTCATATTTATTCGTGGAATTGAATTTTATGCTATGAAGTTTTACTCATTTTTTGTGGATTTAAAATATTTGACGAAAGTTATTTGTCATTCTTCCAGTGATGTAAAACATAATTCTAAACATCAATTTGTCATCAGTGTATTTGTCCTTGTTACCATATAAATCTAAAGCAAGCTGTAAACCAACATCAATTTGCCAAAAATCACATGTGATTTCGCCTAAATCACATGTGATTTCGCCTAAATCACATGTGATTTCGCCTAACTTTAATTATCTGGCAGGTTTGTAGGGAGATGAATGATGAAACCGATTTCATAAAGCGCTTTAATGAAATTTTGTAGTGGATGACAAACATGTTTACATAGCAACGCTGGTTAGAAGATAAAGAAGAAATGTCGATGTTGTGTAAAGAAGACTAGTGATCATACCAAGTGACTTGTCCTTTAGATCTTAATGGAAAGCTGACTACACGAGTGATGCATACTTAAAACACTACTGCATATAATTTTAAGTTTTCAACATATTGCTCATCTTATTAGTTTTTAGTTGTTACTTAAATTGAAATTTTGAGCTATGGATTCTAACTTGGAACGAAACTTTGATTAGATGATAATTTGTTATCTTCTTTTGTAATTTCTTTAAGGCTTTTTGGTCACACATGCATGTCTAATGTTACTTTTTTTTTCTTCATAAGGCACATGTTATAAATCACATGTGATTTGAGGTAAAAATACATGTGATTTGAGGTACAATCACATGTGATTCACATATCAAACTGTAAAAATATGTAATGGTGAACGTATTGAAAAGGTTATCAAATATGTTCAGAACACATATTTGTAAGGCATAAGTGTGTACTATAAAAGTTATCTAACTATATTCAAACGTGTGATTTTTAAGGCACATCTTGTAAATCAGGTATGTATATAAGGAACATGTGGTAAATCACATGTGATTTGAGGTACAATCACATGTGATTTGAGGTACAATCACATGTGATACACATACTAGCATCGTAATAAGTAAGTAAAGATGCCAAAATTAACCACACAAACTTAATATGCATTGATCCCATACACCAACAAAATATTTGTTCGATAACAATATGTAACTTTCTAAAAAGACATATTCAGCCAAATGCGACAAAGGTATAAAATCATTTATGCCTAATACATATACAAATTGATCTCCTATTTCTAATCACAGGTGAAGTATAATCGTATATTTAATCGCATTCAAAATTATCTGATATCTTGCTTGGTTTCATCTCCTTTTTTCCTTCAGCAACAACACAATTGTTTGTTGCATTGTCCAATTTCTCGCCACCATGTGACTCGTTCTTTTCAGATCCATTTGAACTATCTGACCCTTCACCATCAGTCACATTTCCCTCCTTTCCTACGGACTTCTCTGTCTCCTTTGCCAACCCTTCATTTCCGCAATCATCTTATTCACCTACACAACCTGGTCCATCATCTTCTTTATTTACATGATCATAATCATATTTTTCATGTACAATATATGAACCATCATCATCCTCATCAACATGATCACCGTTATCAACACTTTTTAACTACACAAACTCATCAATATAAATTATTTTACAGCCATATAAACCATCAATTTACGAATAAAACATCCAATAGGAATTCATTTACACCTTTATGAACCCAAACCTACAAAAACGCCATAAACCGATGTAACATATCAACCACTGACAAGCAACATGATTTGAGATACAATCACATGTGATCTACATATCAACCACAAAAATCACATGTAATTTATCTGAAATCACATGTGATTTATCCGAAATCACATGTGATTCTATTCAACAGGTGTATATTCAACTGGTGTACATTATTGAAATCACATGTGATTTATCTGAAATCACATGTGATTTATTTGAAATCACACGTGATTTATTTGAAATCACACGTGATTTATTTGAAATCACATACTTAACTCACGACAACAAATCAATTGTACACTCTTCTAACTTGTTATGTAATATATAACACGAAACTGAATACAAACAGCAGACGACAACATACCTTAATCAATACAAAACTAATAACAAAAAATTTCATATACAATACAAACGCACAAATTATTTGGCTTCTGTCAACTTCTAATAACAACTTAAAATTCGAATTCTTTATAAATTGACACAAACACATCCTAAAAATCTAAGCAGATGACTAATTCAACATAAATCAACTAACTAATCACAATTCCAAAAATAACACAATAATAAAAATCAATCTAGCTGAATAAACAAAAACTAAAATAATAAAAGAACAAACCTACACAACCACTGGAAATAGCAACTCGAATTTAAGTATTAAAAAGTGGCTATTAAAGATTAAAAGCTGCTTCTTTTTTCCTTTTTTTTTTCTTTTTTTCTTTTTTTTTGTGAATATTGATTAAAAACTAATTAAACGACGTCTTTTTGGAGAAATGATAAGTTGTTGATGATGATAATGATGTGTAAAAAGAGAATCAAAAGAACAGTTATAGATCAAATAATATTATTTTTAAGAGAAGCAAACAATAGCATTAGTTGCGGATCGACGGCGACTTGATGACAGATCAACCGGAGATCGATGATGATGTGGAGGACCGGCGAGTACGGCAGTTTACCGTGGTTAGTGTGTGTTTTTTTGTGTGTTTTTACTGTTTGTGTGTGTGTGTTTTGTAGAGAGAGGATTGTAGATCTGATGGTGTAAAAGATAAATTGAAGGTATGTAGTATATTTTGTGTTTTTATATTGGACAACTTTACCCTCGCTGTGTGATTGGATATTTTGATCATAGACGTTGGATCAAACTGAAATCAAAGGCCATGATTGGCTAGTTTGTTCTTTAGAGATTGCATGATTGTTACGGAACTCACCTCTATATTAAAATCAATCTCAATAAATGGCTCGCCTAGATCCAACTTTTTTTCGTTTCCCCCGTATTTTTTTTTTTGTTTTCATTTGAACCACCCAAATTTTCATTCTCTTTCGCAAAAAGAACAAAAATCAAAATCATTTTTTTTTCTTTTTTTTTTTGGGATTACATGGCTTTACAACCAAAGCCCCGATTCACTTTTCACAAATACTTTTTCTTTGCATACTGTGAAGAACACGAAAAGAAACCCACCAAAATCCATTAAATTGTGGGCACTAAATCCTTAAAGTTCCACGGTTCCACCATTAATTTAGCACCCTAACATCCATAAAGTCATTGAAACCTTTGGAAACACAAAATCATTCAAAAATAAAAAAAGGTTTACGGTATGAATATCCTTTTGGTTGAATTGCTATACAATTTTTCAATTAATCTTTGTGGGTAACCACTCTACACTTTTTATTTGACTTCTAATTGCTATTATTACTTGTTTATAAATTTTGCATATGTAGTCTTAGTGAATTTTTGTTAGTTTATTGTAGTATAAAATGAAATAAAGTGATGCGTTAATTTGTTATATAAAGATTATTTTGTTATGTGTGTAACTTTAGTTTGCCGTATGTGGAATACCATTGTTTGATGTGGATTTAGTAATATATGTTGATATCTAGTATTGGTTTTAAGTTTTAACAGCACTTCAATGATGCTTGAACTAGACATGTTTACTTATTGTTAATATCTTTTTTGTTGAGTGAATTCTTATATACGTAGTAAATGAAAGACATAATTCACAATGGTCGTAGTGGATTGATTATTGAATTAACTTCGTATGGGGTTATATGGGATTTCTTATTAAGTTAATTGCTTAAAGGGTTATTTAGGATTGCTTATTGAGTTAACTGCTTAAAAGACTACTTGTGATTGCTTTGATTGACTATTAAGGGCTGTTCGGGATTGTTTGTTGGAACTACTTATAAAGGGTTTGAATAAGCAATCTCAAACAACTAGTCAACTACTATACTTTAATAAGCTATTGCAAACGGTTTTCTTTATTAGCATTCTCAATAAGCAATCCTAAATGACTTCAATAAGCAATCTCAAACATCCTAATTTATTGTATTGTTTCCTACTTATTTTTTTGAGTTTCTGAAACTGATAGTTGTTATAGGAATTTTGATTTTGTATTACTTATATAAAACTTTCTAGGCTTCCCACCTTATGGTGATAATAGTGGTGTTGTGAATGTTAAATTTTGAGACCTATCTATTATCCATTGTCTATTCTACCAGTTGCATTAGCTTTATATTAGAGTAGTCAATTTGGTAATTTTATAACCCTCTGTTTTCAGCTCTAGGGAGTTTTAATATTTGTATGTACACACGACCATATAGCAGATACTATAGAGCACACATGGCTATGTTTGAGTGCTAATGAACTTATGACAATTAGCATGTCTTGTGTTATTTTACTTATTTTTGTAAATGCACATATTCAAGTTGTGTGTTCATATTACAATGTTAACTGTTATGTCTCATTGTTTCAGCAAACATCCGTATTTACAACAATGACAGTCAGTTTAAATTATCTAGACATAAATGCAACAGGTAAGATATTACTAAAAGCCTTTTTTCTTGTCTTCATAATCATTTGTATATTTTGTGTTTAAAATGAAATCTCTTATGTGGTTCTTGACTGTTGTTGCAGTGTGTAATTCGGTGATAACAGTGAAGTGTGTAACAAAATGGATCACAAAATGCCCATGTATGTACGGTTCTATTTGGTTTATTCATACAAAGGATTATCTTTAAGCTACTGATTGTTAATGATTTTGTTGTGCAGTGAAAAGCCGAAAACTACAGGAACATATTTAATACTTGTGATGTAGATCAATTGGTTTTACTTAAAAATTGCAACAAAGCCATGGGTATGTTTCATTTTTTTAATGTCTAATGTTAAACTACTGGAACATATTTAATGTCTGATGTTAACATATACTAGTAAATATTTAACAGTGACGGCAGTGGATAATAACTAATAAGCTATTCACTTAAATGCCCAAAAAAAGACTCACAAGTATGTTCTACTTTCATATCAAAATCTATCTTCACATTATACAGATGTATTCTTGTCATTCATGAGTTGTCTTTACTAATTGGTCAATGAGACCTTATATTTGGTTGCTTATGTGTGAATTATGAATGCAAAAGAGTCTCCACAAGATCAGTTGAATGAGCATTTGTTATATTTGGATGTTTTGTGACTTTGTCTCTTTAATACATATAATATTAGGCTATTTAAATATAAATGTTTACTAAAACATGTTTTTGTTTGATAAGCAGGTAGCTTTTATTTAGATTGAGGTACTACTCAGCAAGGTTGCACACTTGGATGATCTGGATGGAAACCATCATAAAAAAGATCGAGCTGAGGTGTTGCTAAAATTGAAAAGGAAGATAAAGCATTACAACGAGAACTA
The DNA here is from genome assembly GCA_910596185.1 of Chrysanthemum makinoi. NCBI lineage: Eukaryota > Viridiplantae > Streptophyta > Magnoliopsida > Asterales > Asteraceae > Chrysanthemum > Chrysanthemum makinoi. The sequence continues at coordinate 298,068,405 of OU343217.1, read as the reverse complement.
GTGTTATAAAGAAGAGGGCTTGATACTCGAATATCACTAGTATTGGAGAGAAGCTTGCTTGAAAATGCAATATATTTTTAGCTAGTGAATTATGTGTTAAATTTTATGCTTGTTTAGTAGAGAAGAAGTGCTATGATAGAAAACATGGTTGTAGTTGGTGACATTAGCTTCAAGTGAAAATTTACACTTTGATTAAGTCGCGTATTCTGAAATTTATAGAAAAAATGGAAATTTTACGGATTTTTTTTTAAATAGAACATCTCAGCAAGACCGGTTCTTAGATCAATGTTGGTTTCTTTACTCTATAATAGAGACGTTCTCTTACCACAAAACCGGTTTTGATGCTTCTATTAGAGACTGGTTGTGGAACCGGTTTCTATATGTTTCAGTCATAGAGATACCCCCCCTTCAGAGAGTGGTTATAAAACCAGTGTCTATAGGCTATTCTAACCGGTGTATATGAACTTTTTTGTAGTAGTGAGAGAGTCAAGTAAGGCTTCCTTTGATGACACTTCCACAAGGTCTCTAGCATAGGAATTACGACCCCACGACTTAAGGCACATCGTACTCGTGTAGGAATCAAGCATGATAGGACTACCAATTTGCGTTGTAATCAAACTAAGACCAACATCAGAATACGCAACAACCGAAATATTAGGGAGTTTAACCCAAACACGAGCTAAAGTTATATCATCATTTGTAAGTTTAGTGTTCAGAGTCCAAATATTCAAAAAGATAGGCACCAATCATATCAACCATGGACCTCCTTCCAAAACCCTTTCCATACCCTCTTTGGTTTCAAATTGGAATAGAAAAAAACCATTATTAAGCATAACCTTTTATAAACCAAACTTCGCCCATGTATTTCTAATGTAATTTTTAACTATCGGAAAAGCGAGTCTCTTACCAATGAAATAACCATACAAAGTATTAGCGAATCTAGAGCTTACCTCATCGATAGCTTCCAAAGGAATGGTGACATTAGCACCAGGCACACAATTTTCGTTTCTCATCTCCGAAATCTTAACGGTCTTTTTAGGTGTTTTATCCCTAAACATATCCGCAAAAGATATAGGAGTAGAACCTGATTGAGGCACCAAATTTGGCACACTCGCATCACTTGTACTCGGACCCACATCAATCTTAGGACCTTTAACCACACTAGACGATCTCGCACCTTCACTCCCACCCAACGATTCACCATCAGTATTCGAAGCTTTGGACGCACTTTTATTAATCAGAAAACCCTTCTCCATATCATAGAAACCCACGTAGAATTAAAAAAAAAAAAAAAAAAAAAAAATCATAACCAGCATGCAGCAATAACAAAATCAATAAAGAAACCCTAACTCAGTGTTAGGGTTTTTAACATATGAAGCTCCACTACCTAACCCATCATACCAATCATACCAAGTAAAGAGAATCCAATATAGACAAGGATAATAAGTACGAGTGAAGAATATGAATCAAACCAAGCAGGTGAGAATTAATTAGGAACCATGCATATATATGACAACCTGAGGTCGGTTCACATGCAAAAACTACAACGAAAAACCAATTCTAACCCCAACTAAAAGCAACCAAGAATTAAATCTTATTACACCGACCCACGATTGAATATAAACAATAATAGGCAGTAGAGATAAGATAATAATTGATCGACCAGTTGTGAATAAGGGTTTAAAATCGTAATTCGTTTAGTCGCCAGAGAGGGTTAATAAGTTTTTGTAAAATGTAATTAATACTTTTTTTGTTAATAATTAATTGTGATTGTTCTTATTCATGATGGTTATTCATCAACATTTAGCACTAATTTTGATGATTACATTTGATTTTGATGTTAATGTGCTAGTATTATCACAAATGTTCATCAAATGATTCTTTGTTGTTATATGCTTTTCCTTTGATAAAATTTTTAACAATATGATGCTATGAATTATATTTATGTATCTTTTGCTATTGTTATAACCATTGTTCTTCAAATATGTTTGTGTTCGTATATGTTTTTTATTTTCATGAACCTTCAGGAATATTTGGTATTAATTTTTTGATTTGGTTTGATATAGGTTGTTCATCATTTTTTTTTTTTTTTTTTTTTTGGTTGTGTTTATCATTTATATTTGATATAGTACTCTTCATCATTATTTGGTAGGTCTGTTCATCATAAATTTAAGTTAACTGATGTTCATCAAATAAGTTTGTATTGTTATGTGTCTTATTTGATTAACATTTATAATAATTTGAAGTCTATGAATAATGTTTATATATCTTTAATGTGTTATTTATAAATGATGTTCATCAAATAAGTTTGTATTGTTATATGTTTTTTATTTGATGTATGTTAGTAATTTCATATAGGACTGTTCATTGTTATTTGATAGCTTTGAATATTTTTTGTACAAATCATGATATCGTACGTGTTCCATATTCTGTTGGTATTGTGTATGATGATGCGGGTTGTAAGACTTGATATTCATGCTGATGAAAATTCGAATGTTGATTTGATGTATCACTCTCTTGACAGGCTTATGAGTATTATAAAGCCTATGTAAAGAAAGCTGAAGTTCATTTAGGTCAACAGTATAAGTCTAAGAATAATAAGGAATAAAATTTTGATTTGAAATATCTTGTTCGTAGTAAGGAAGGTTCAAATCTTTCCCCAAAAGTTAGAGCATCGAATACAAAGTCAAATAATAGGAAACTTCCGTCTATTCGGACTGATTGTTAAGCTATTTTACAACTGAAGTTAATTGTAGGGAAATGATATTAGGTTTTTGATTTTGGTGAGGCTCCATAATCACAGCTTACACTACAAAATAAGTGCCATTTACTGACGGAAAGGTTTTGTGACTGAAGTTTAAAAGTCAATAAAACCATCCATAAAAAGGTAAAGAAAAGGTATAAAAAAAGTACGGAATAGTAGGCAAAGCAAAGTAAAAAAGATAAACTCACATCCATTTCAAAAAGATATTTTTTTCTGCTTCCTATCTTATCTCACCAAAACACACACTTCACTATACTATAGAATATGGACTTTAAAATAAATCTCACCATTAATCCGTCATCTCACCAAAACACACACTTCACCATCTCCAGTCACACTTCATCTCACCATCTCCGGTCACACTTCATCTCACCATCTCCGGTCATCTTCTCCCGTTATCTCACCGTCTCCGGTCATATAACCGTCGCCGAAGGTATTATTTCTCTAATTTTGCTTATAATTAGGGTTTCATTTACACCGATCCAATAATAATGCTTAATTGAGCTTATTTCAAGCTTATTTCGAGCTGAGTTTGTAGTTTAATCTCTGATTTCACGGCATGTTGATGATTAATTTGTATAACTGATCGAGCTTATTTAGGAATTATTATACCTGATCGATATATGTGTTTAGGTTATGAAATTCGAGCTTATTTAGGAATTTGTTAGTTTAATCTCTGATTTCGAGCTGAATTTGTTAGTTTAATTTGTTATATGTTGATGCCGTTTGACAAAACTAGCGGTAGGCGTATATTAAATTAGGTGATCCTTTTGACGTATGTGTTATGCTGCTAATGACGTTTAAGTTGATTCCGACATATAATTGTTCTTTTGAGACGTGCGATCTGTATATTAAGATAAGAACGTTAACTTGATAATTTAGTTTTTTTGTTAGGTAGACGGCTATTAGGATCAATGATCGCCATATATTTGTCTTCATGAGATCTAAGATAAGAGCATTATTATGATCATTTACGTGCTTAGAAGGAACCTCATTTTGTTGTCACGTAGACGTATCTGATTGTATTAATGCAGATCTGCAGTTGTTATTGCCTTTAATTATGCACTATTCGCTGTGTGTTTTAGTAATTGTGAGAGATCTTTATACCAATCGATTTGATGTTTTAATTATCCTAAATGTAGATAAGCGTGTATCGAATATAGAGTGTGAAATAGTTATATTGAATAGAATTAGGTCCTTGCGTTCAAAATTGTTATTGTTAGGTTAGGTGATCCTATTGCCGCACATGCTACACTTGTGTATTGAACTTACCGTACATGAATCAAGTAGGTGAGATGTTGCTTAACATGTGCGTTGATTGATTAGTGTTGATTGCTTTTACAAAATAAGTTACAATGTAATTTTGAACTAGATATTGAGTAGTAAAGTTTTTATGCCTTAGATGTTTCGTTTTCGTATACTTACATTCTGCGCATCTGATATTACAATATCTCTGGATAGCATATGATTTATGTTTCTATACTTCTCCCCATTCGTAAAGTTTCTGTTTGTGACATATTTCCATAAGTTCCGAGTTTTTTGTGAAATGGCTGAGGCTTAAGGGTAAACTCTGTAGAGCATGTGTAGTATCTGCACTTGTTACCAAATCCATGCTACAACTTCAAGTGAAGCTACCCCAGATAGTGCACAAATCAGTTTCTGGTGATTGACTTATTCCTTTTCTTTGCGTTAACTTTAAGTAACTTGTATATGTATGGTGATGCTCTTGTGTAATTGCATTTTAACTTATGGTGTATGATAGGTTTTAATTTTTAGTGCATATAACATTTATTTTTGTATAGTGAAATTTAATTTATAAAGTGTGTGACTTAATATGTGTAATCATGTTGCTCCTTTTAAAATCCAGGGTTACCAAAAAGGGTTCGAGGTCCCACTAGAAAAAGCTATATGGGATATGGTCAACCTGTGGGGGATGAAGGGAACGAGCTCACTAATTTTTTGGGAACAGTGGTTAAGATGCCCCAACATGTGTCCATAAATTGCGGAGATTGGAGGAAATTTTCTAAAGACAAGAAAGAAGACTTATGGAGCATTGTGACGGTAATCACCCTTAACATCAATTTTATAACTTTTTATAATCCATATTAAATGAGTTAGTGTTAGGTTTGACTCTCTTGATGTAATGATATCTTTATTTTATAACTAAAACTTCATTTGCAGGAACAGTTTTATTTTTAGTCCGCTGATACAGAGCAAATTCGTGCGTGGGTCTTGTCTGACATGGGAAATAAATTGAAATCTTGGAGATATGAGCTGAAAAAGAAGTGCTACGATGAAGTCTGACAATTAATGAGATCGTTGCTTTCCAAAATGATGAAAGGGTTGATAAAGAACAGTTTAAAGAGCTTGTAACTCATTGGTTTGATCAGAAAGCTCAGGTACCTGATATGTTTTGAGTTAATGATGATATATTTTAATGTAAAATGATATCAGGATGCTAATGCTTGTCCTCGTGGAAAATCGACAATATCTTATTCAAATGCTGATATGAATTGTCCTGGTGAACACTCAACATCCTCTCGTGCAAGTGCCTATAAACATTGTCCTAGTTCATCTCATTCAAGTGAAGATACAATTCTGGGTATGAGTACTAACAATTATAAGAAATAGTCCCTTATTTTATGGTTGAGAAACCATCATAACGTCTAACAAGGTCTTTCTAATGCAGGGGCGCTTTTTTGATTGGTTGGAAATTAAGATAGGACACGATGAGGTTACTGCTTTTCATTTCAGGCAAGTATTCATGATGTAATGATATCTGTTGTTGGGCTCATCATTTCTTTTCTATATTTTGCTCTTTTTAATTGAAGGGATTAGCATAGATTTTGCAGCCTAGTTATATCAGATAAACTGCCATTGCTAATAAATCTGTAGTGTCTCCCATAATGGTTCAAGAAACAATAAACTTGTAAAGTCTCATTAGGTTAATGAGGTGAGGCATAAAAGAAACAACGAGCAATAGTGCAATACCTGTAATGAGGTGAGGCAAGTAGAATAACTAGCACATATATATTAGTGGTAGATAGATAATAAGAAGAAAAACTTGGCCTATTTACAGCTAGCAGCAGGCCAACAAGAAGACGCTTTCATGAACATTTATCTCGAAATATATCAGTGGTAGATAGATAATATATTAATACTTTACTTTTACTGATCTCCTTTTTTAATGTCTTTTGCAGCTGTCATTTGTAGATGTGTAATAAGGGGCAATGATTCAAGTTTTGTCGTATCATAAGGAGGATCACAATGAGCCTTCGCTATTGCCGTTGTTAAAAGGGTTGATTAGATGATTGCTTAAAAAGTTTGTGAATCTGCTTATTGTTACTTAGTATTATTTCATTTGTGCATCTGCTTATAAGGTCATATGTGAACCATTTGACTCATATGTAGACATATACATTTTAGAAATGGTTGAATTTTAGTTGTTTCAACTTGTTTTTGGCAATAAAGTTACTTTGTGGTTTCATATATGTGAATCCTTCGTTTTATAGTTTGTAAAAATATTCAGTATAAATGAAAAAATGCAGTGGGAATGGGTAAAAATGCAGTAGAAATGAAAAAATGGTTCATGTCTTTTAGTGACTGAATAATTCAGTCACTAATATATTGTTCAAGTGTTTCTTTCAAAACCTACATTGACACATAACAATCAGACACAAAAGCTAATAGACCTTTTGTGACTGATATTAAGTGTCAAAAAAGACTTATAGTGATGGTTTAATTAGTGTCTCTTTTTCTTTCAGTGGGAGAAGACCAAAAGGCCATTAGTGACTGATTTTAGGCTTTTTGTGACACTTTTTTTCAGTCACTAAATGGCATTTATCTTGTAGTGTTAGTTGGTCAAGAGGATACTGTACGTATTTCTGAAATCATCACGTAAAGTTAATTATAGTCAACAACATTTTCTGTATCGAGCGTTACAAGTAAATCTTGGTCTAGTGAAAACTTTTCATTTGATGAGGTAGATATATAGGGATTATGATTTCATTGGAGCTAGTTCTTGTAGGAATTTGTCTGCACAGTGTAACACATTACTTGTACTACTGCTCATTTCATGGACTTGCGGGGTGACACAATAAGACGAACTTGAAACCGTACTTGTATACATGTATAATGTGTATATACCACGACCGTTGTTTACGAAATTAGTACTTGATAAAATAACTTCGACATAGTTTATAAACAAGGATTAAATGAAAATCTGGGACCTGGGCATGCGTGCATGCTTGTGGCTGGCCCAAATGGGAGGGAAAACACATTCAAATTAGTTTAAATTGTTTTTGGTGAATAAGGAAGGCGTTAAATGCTTTAAATTACATTTAACCCTTGATTATGGCTACATATATGACTATAACACTCTTCATTTGATCGAGGTCAATTTTCACCCTCTCCATCTTCTTGCTTTCTCGGCCGAAAACACCCAAGCGGAAAACACCTTTTTTTTGTCTTCTTGATTAATTATTGATCATTTCTAGTTTAGTTTTGATCAATCAAAGGTTGTGGTACGATTAGATATTGCTAGGTTACTCCAAAAGTGTTGGTGTATATCACTTAAAGATGGTTTCTACTTGATTCCTAAGTTGGTGGTCCTTGTGTTCATTTTGGTGGTGGTAATTGGTTTTAGGATAGTTCTCAAATCAATCGATTTTTAGAATGCTTCTATGGTATGTCTTTTATAGTTTTTATACTCTTGTTATGATTATGTGCTAATCTATGTTTTCATTACATTGTGATAGATCAATAAAGTGCATAAGATGATCCTATGGAAATCGCGTATTGACATTTTAGTTAGATTGCCATTCTTCCGCTTTATTTTTCTTGTTTTATTTTCTATTTGAATGGATTGATTAGTCATGATTTCCATTTGTGGCATCTGAGCTAGGTTTATGTGACTTGTTGATTGTCATTCTTGTTACATGGTTGATATGAATCCGTGATTGAAATGGATTATGTTGTTGTTTTGGTGGTGTGTTTTGTTTTTTTAGCCGCTGCCTACCCACATATATACATACATTTCGGTTTTGATTTTGTATCAAGAGTATTGTAACATAGAAATCATCATTGACATGTATCGATCTAGGTGTTTATAAGGTTGTTGTTTATCAGTCTTGATGTTATGATCATTTAAACTTTTGTTTTTATGTTCATGAGAAACACAACTCTAAAACCTTGATTTCTGTATACTTGATTAATTATGACTTTATTACTTTGGTTTATGCCTTAAAATTTTTAATTATGTAAGACTTGTTGTTTGATACCGTAAGAGAGCTCTAGCATACGCTCGAAATAGGCCAAAGCAAGGAAAAAGCCCATAGGCCCCCATATCCTCCACCCTTATAAATACTAGAGGATAGGATGGTTTCGGGCAAGTTTTTCCCAGGCATCACTTGCTACTTTTCACAGCCATTGGCTTATTCACCAATAATGGATCTACGTCCATTATTCACCCCCACGCCAAAACCCTTCTCATCATCCTCTACAAAGAGATGAGACAAAGGTACACGCCGACGTTAGTGCTACCCCGACTCAAGATATTCGTTTCTTATCACGAGGTCCTTACCCAACGCGGGAAACCAAACATCCAACCATCGTTATCCGAACTCTATCATTGCTTTGCGTACCATACTTAAATATGGCGCCACTATTTTCAGTTTTCCACTCACCGGAAATTTGTAAACCCTCATTTTCGACTAAGAACGTGGCACCTAGCACAAACAAGCTCGTTTTGCATTTTTATCCTCGATCTATTAATGATTCTACAATCTAATCTTTGTGAACGCTATCTTCTAAAAGTGTCACTAATAACTTGCACACCAAATGTTTGATAAAATGTCTTAATACGAATAATAGTCTTATTATACATTTATTAGTAAGACTAGCAGGGTACCCGCACGTTGCGGCGGTAAGTACCTTGAATTAAATTTTTCCAGTGGATCATGTATTTTAGTTTATTATGTTTTTTTTGACAATAAATTTACGAATATCAAGAATTTCATTTAACCCGTGCCCGTTCGGGCTCGAGCCCGTTGGCCCATGTCCATTCGGGTTCGAGCCCGTTTGCCCCGCGCCTGTTCGGGCTCAAGCACATTTTGCTCGTTGCCCGTTCGGGCTTTAATACTTGTATAATGTGCTGTATTATTTGTATTAGTAACATTTAATGCAGATACCCGCGCGTTGCAGCGGCAGTTACCCTGAAATAAAATTTTCAAGTGAATCATGTATTTTAGTTTATTAAGTTCTTTTTGACAATAAATTTACGGATTTCAAGAATTTCGTTTATCCCGTGCCCGTTCGAGCTCGAGCCCGTTTGGCCTGCGCCCGTTCGGGCTCAAGCCCATTTGTCCGTTCGGGCTTGAATATTATTTGTATTAGTGACATTTAATGTAAAATTGTGTTTAATTTGGTTGTAAAATGTGCTTGATAATTTGTATTTATTATGTTAGGGGTGTTTTAATAGCTGTATTAATTGTATTTATTGATCTGTTAATTAATTGACTATATTAAACAGCATTAATGTGGTGTTTTGTTTTGTTTTTTTTAATATGTGCATTAAAGTGGTGTACGCTATGCTCTTGTCTTGTACGCCTGAAAATTATGTGTATTAAAGTGTTGTACATTATGCTTCTTTTTTTAATTATATGAATTACTAATTATAGTAACATGTGTAGGCTTATATTTTTAAGAGTTCCTTTTATAGAAAGTCCTAAATAGATTATCATTTTTTTCTTATCTCATTATCATTATTTATCACAATACTGGATCTTTTGCATAAAACCATGTCCCAAACGTAGCAAAAAAGATGTTGAAAATCCGGTCTGGTCAAACTGATCACCCTGGAAAATCGGCCTGACGCGGCCAGGAACGACCAGAACGCGACCTGACCTGGCCTGAACGTGGCTTGGCCTGCATGAACGCCGCCTGGCCTGGCCTGAACGCGGCCTGGTCTAGCCTGACCTAAACGCGACCTGACTTAAACGGCATGGTACGGTGTGAAACGACCTGATAGGGCCTGAAACAGCCTGATTGGGCCTGAAACGGCTTCAAACGACATCATGAAACGGCCTCAATCGGCCCGGTACGGCCTGAAATAGTCTCAAATGGCCTGGTACGGTATGAAACAGCCTGATATCACGGCCAAATGCAGCCTGGCACATCTTCACACGGCTCGACACGCCCTGAACGTGATCATTACACGGTTTTGACCATAGACCCAAGTGCCTTACCTTGGCCTCAGCAGTCATCGGTAATATCATTTACCTCGACCTGGAATCGAGGTGACCTTAGCGGTCTTCGGCATTATCATTTACCCCGACCTGGCTTCGAGGTTACCTTAGCGGTCTTTAGCATTATCATTTACCTCGACCTCAAAACATTAACCTGGAAATTGTCATGATAAAGACTTGTATACCTCGGCCTCAGCCACATATGGCTTGTCATCAGCATCAAACGACTTAATTTCGACCCCAAGCGGCTTCACAACAGTCTCAACAGCTTAACCATAGGTCCCAGGAGGCCTCATATCAGCCTCAAACGGCTTAACTTCGGCCCCGAGAGGCCTCACATCAGCCTCAAACGGCTTAACCTTAGGCCCCAAGCAGCCTCACATCAGCCTCAAACGGCTTAATTTCGGCCCCAAGCGGTATCACATCAGTGTTCAAACAGCTTAACCTAAGGCCCCAACCGGCCTCACATCAGCCTCAAATGGCTTAACTTCAGCCCCAAGTGACCTTACAAAGCCTCAAACGGCTTAATCTGAGGCCTCAAACAGCCTCACATCATCCTCAAACGACTTAACTTCGGCCCAGGCCTCACATTAGCCTCAAACGACTTAACTTCGCCCCAAGCAGCCTCACATCAGCCTAAAATGGCGTAACTTCGGCCCCAAGTGACCTCATAACAGCCTCAAACGGCTTAACCTTAGGCCCCAAGCGACCTCACATTAGCCCCAAACGGCTTAACTTCTGCCCCCAACCAGCCTCGCATCAGCCTCAAACAGCTTAACTTCGACCCAAGAGGCCTCAGACCAGGCTTAAATGGCTTCACCTTAGGCCCCAAGTGGCCTCACATCAGCCTCAAACGACTTAACTTCGGCCCCAAGTGGCCTAACATCAGCCTTAAACATCTTAACTTTGGCCCCCACAACAGCCTCAAATGGCTTAACTTCGACCACAAAACGGCCTGGCATCAACCTCAAGTTAATTACAATTAGCCCCAGTGACCTACCTTCGTGACCCATCTTCAGCAACTTAACTTCATTAGCCTAAATTTATTGGTCTAACTTCAATAACCTACCTCCATGAACTTAATTTATTGGCTTAACCTTATAAGCCTGGGTTCAAGTTTTAAACATAAAACAACCGGCGTTAAAATCATTGACCTACCATCTGTATTCTTGAATCATTAAAATCGCCATAACCTTACTCTGCCATCAACAACAGCCCTTGTTTGTCCATGACATTACCATGGTTTCAATCCCGTTAGCATGACCTCAGGCCCATGTGCCTTGGTCTCGACCCGTTTGATTCAAAACGATTTATCATCAATCTAAAACAAAATTAGCCTAACACGATGGCTTAGAGTCACAGTTAAGCCGAAGCTAATCAATCTTCGTATCACACACACAGCAACTCACACTTTATAGTAGGGCTGAGCATCGGGCCGGATCCCGACCCGACCCGACCAGTCCCGACAAGGCCCGATCCCGAAAGTCTTCCAATTTCTAAAGCGAATCCCGACCTGAGAAGTAGTCGGGTAAGTCGGTTCGGGATAATCGGGTTTGGTATGCTCGGTTTCGGGCTTGTTTGGCTTGTTTTTTTCGGTTTTTGGCTCGTCCCGACCCGCCCCGTCCCGTCCCGACCCGAAACCCGAAATCGCTGAAATGATGAACCGAGGCCCTACCCGATAAGCTGCTAGTCGGGATCGGGATGATCGGGCTGTGTCGGTATCGGTTCGGTTGTCGGGTCTCGGGCGGTTTTGCTCACCCCTACTTTTTAGAACACAACAGCAACTAGTGCATGGACTTGGAAATCGCTAGGCGACATAAGAAAACCATCAAGAGTCGCCCTCTAATGGCTATCAACAAGGCCATCCAATGCTATAAAGAAAATTAATTGCACCATTTAAAGGCATGGAATAGGCAAAGATTTGAGTTCATTGCCTAGAAACATAACCAAACATGGTCGACTATTCCCCTAACAAGTATTCAACCTAAGGAACTATTCCTATAGACAGCTGCTAAACTCTTGTCCTATCTCACTAACCTTTAATGACATAATTTGACTATGACAAACCTGATAACGCAAACACATTACTTTGATCAGAGTATTGTATCAAGCCAGGTTATACATATCCTTTTGGCATAATAAAGCCATCACGTCATCAGGCTCATGTTCCTTTAGACTCTTATGCCATTATATCAGGCTCATATGCCCTCAGGCTCTTACGCCATTACATCAGGCTTGTATGCCCTCAGGCTCTTACACCATTACATCAGGATCTTACGCCATTACATCAGGCTATTATGCCATTACTTCAGGCTCATATGTCATCAGGCCTACACGCCATTACGACAAGCTCATATGCCATTACGACAGGCTCATACGCCATTACAATATCATATTTATATGTTCGAAGCATATTTCATCAACGATTGACCAGGTCTGTCCAGTCTCTTGTATCCTCATGGCTAGTTCACTCTACATGTAACTACAAATGAAAGATTGGTCACAAAATAGTGGCAATACGAATGAATTTGTATATACACCAGTCTCACTCTCAGGCATCTTAGAGATCCTGAAGAGTCAAACATGCTACAACCTCGCATATTAGTTCATGTACGTCCAAGGAGAACATGTCGTTAACCTGAGCGGTAGTTAGTCACATTTATTTGATCACTAAATGTGCTAGCTATTGTGAAGACTTAATGAGCTCCAAATTCGTCATCAACCCTTACGCTTGCAAAATGTTTCTTAAGGCAAAGAGGAAATTTGCAATATGCACTATGAGGAGTTAAACTTAAGCCTCACAAACAGCTGAGGCACGAAAATTATCAGGCAAACACGTCCTGATACGCAAAATTTATAACGTCTAAGAAGCTTATAAATCGTGAATAAACACTCAAGGAGAAAGAGTCATATTTAGACCTCACAAACGGTCGAGGCACGACAAGTAACACGCATACATGTCCTGATACACAAAATTCATAATGTCTAGGAGGCTTATAATCCTAAACAACACTCTCGAGAGAGTCACATTTAGACCTCATAAACGGTTGAGGCACGATAATTGTCAGGCAGATACATCCTGACAAAACAAATTCTATAACGCCTCAAAGGCTTATAAACCTGAATACATACTCTCGACGAGTAACTTAAAACCCTCACATTGAATTGAGGATTGGCAATAGTCACGCAAATGCACCCTAATAAGCAATAATTAACAAAAAGAATACCTAGCATATTCTACAAACACCTGGTAGGCTCACTAAAACGAAGTCATTCAACAATGATAAACTTTTCATTAAAAAGTGGTGCAAACATACAACACTTTGAAAAGATACATGAACACCTCAATAACATTTGAGGGACCACCTCAACTAGACACACGCTTGACCTTGAATAAACATTCTATAGTGCCTAAACGGACTAACTAACAGAAGACATACACAACGAATACTCTCAAAGAGTCATTCAGAAGCCTCATAAACAATTGAGAAACAACATTGGTCAGGAAAACACGACCTGACCATACATTTCTTAGCACGAGACAAAGAGAGGTCTACGAAACACGTACGAACATATATTTTTATAACGCCTAAGAGGCTCATGAAACACGAGACAAAGGAAACTTCATAAACAATTGAAGGGCAAAACTTATCTGGGAAACACATTCCCTGAGCAAAAAAGAAAAACTTGTAACGTCTGAAAGGCTTACGAGACACATGACAAACTCAATATCCCAGCCACGCGAACATTTTAAACAAGGTAGGCCTGGGAATTGGAAAACCTCCCAACTACCCAATCTTCACAATTACTCCTTATAAATATTCGCATTAAAAAGCCTGTACATGCATTAAAAATGCAACAGTCTTGAAAATGAAAATATCCCACAAACACTCAACTGTCGCAATCAATGACTTTGATATTCACATTCTCAAGCAGAGGAAAATATGTAAGACTCCCTCAAAAGCCTGGGAAGACATATTAGAAGAGTTTCTAGATGCTTATCACCATAGCATTGTTAGTATTATGTATATGTAGGCCCGTTACTCTATGATCACGCTAAAGCCCAAGATCTCCTAGGGTTTCTCTTGTATTTGTATATCCCGGTTTTGGGAATTCTAGGCAATCAATCACAACATTCTACATGGTATCAGTAGAATTTCACCTCTCCTAAAACCCTAAAACTTCCGCTGCTACTATCCTTCTATCGAACCTCCCTCTCAACCCTCTGCTTCTTCACTCGATCCATCTATCTCTATACTTGATCTCTCTCCACCATGACTGTGATCGATCCCCCCTCACAACCTACTATTCTCCTCTCCGATAAATTAATGGCAATCACTAATCTCAACAACATCATCCCTGTTCAACTCGACGTGGATGAGATGAATTACTCATCATCGGTGTATTTCTTCACCCATTTTTGTTGCGGAAACCTACTGTTGGATCACCTTGAAACCAAGAGTGGACAAGATGCACCGAGTACCTCATCGCCTCCCGATGCGGAGTGGTTGAAAATTGATTCAATTCTCCTTTCTTGGATCTTTGTTACCGTCTCTAAAACACTTCAACAACGATTAGTTGTTGCAAACCCTAAAACGGCTCAAGAGGCATGGGATACTTTAGCCGCGATCTTTTCCGACAACAAAATAACCAGCTCCATTGCTTTGAAAGCGGAGTTACGATCCTTGAAACTCGGTGATATGGGCATTGATGCGTATTTTCGAAAAATTGAATCCATTGCAACGATCTTAAATAGCCTTGGCTCGCGTTTAGATGATGACGATGTGGTGACATTTGCATTGGAAGGGTTGCCCGCAAGGTACGATAACGTTGCCACCATCATTGCTCATCGGGATCCCTTTCCCGATCTCAAAATTGTTAGGTCCATGCTCACCACAGAGGAGATGCGTTTAAAGGCTCGTGTTCAAGACACTTTGTCAGATTCAACATCATCCTCACCAATGGTGTTATTAGCCAACACCGGTTCCAACTCTCGCCGTTCATCTTCCTCCTTGGAAAAAGTTCACAAGCCGTGTTTAAATTGGAGCAAAGGTTCATGTAGATTTGTTGCCTTGTGCAAATTTTTGCACAATGGTATGCATGGTACTGGTCCCCCCAATCTCAACCATCAACCAATAATTTATCCTCAAATGATTTGCAAACCCTACAACACCTTTTAGCTAAGATGGGATGTAATGGACCCAACAGTGGTACTCATTTGCATGGACAAAGTGCCATTTCTAAACCTACTACCCCCGTAGCTTTTTACACCAGTCCACCTGGTTTTGGACTGCCATCTGCTCAATCTGGCCCTTCAGTCGCTCAGCAGTTCGTGAACCCCTCACCTTAAGGGATGACAGGCCACACACCAGTTTATAACTACCTTGGCCAGTCCACGATGCCGGTTCTGTTCTTGCAACACCCGGCGGTTCAACAGTCCATCCCGGCAGTTCAGCAGTCTAGAACAACAGTTCAGAAGTCCACCTACCTGGGTCAGCAACAGTGCAGTTTCATTTTCCTACTCCGGTTCATATTAATGCCGGTATTCTTATACCTGCACCGGCTCAACCTGGTGTGACAGTTCAGTTTCCTCCGACAGTTCAGCAGGCTTCGGGAGGATCTTTAGGGGATATTTCGGGTCACGAGACTATTTTGCCACATGCATTTGCCACTCCCATCCTTCATGAACCTGCTCCTGGCAATTGAAATATGGATACAGGTGCATCTTCTCATCTAAACGACTCGGTCAATAATCTTAGTGATGTATTTAATTCGTGTATTTATTCATCTGTTACGGTTGGTGACGGACACACTATTCCCGTCACCAACTCTGGCCATAGCATTTTACTGACCACTTTTCGACCTCTTCACCTAAATAATGTTTTAATCACTCCTTATATTGTTAAAAACTTAATTTCTGTGCGACAGTTTGTATGTGAAAATTATTGCCTTTGTTGAATTTGATCCTTTTGATTTTTCTGTTAAGGACTTTCAAACCCGTCAAGTCTTTGCCCATTTGTGATAGCACTGGCGACCTCTACCCTGTCATCAAGCCTTCTCCCATTCCTCAAGCCTACCTCACAACTCATTATACGTGGCATCAACGTCTTGGTCATCCAGGAAGTGAAGTGTTGCGTCGTGTTATTTCTAATAATTCTATTTCATGTAATAAAGAGAAATCTCCCGTGCTTTGTCATGCTTGTTAGCTTGGCAAAAACGTGAGACTTCCATTTGTTTGTTCATCTACTTTAGTTCAAACTTGTTTCGATATTGTTCACTCGGATTTATGGGCTTCCCCAGTCCCGAGTCTGTCTGGTTTTACATATTATGTTATTTTTCTGGATCATTATTCTCAGTTTGTATGGGTTTATCCTTTGGTTAACAAATCTGATGTTTTGTCCAAATTTACATTATTTCGCACCTTTGTCAAAACTCAATTTAACCATGAAATCAAGTCTTTTCAGTGTGACCATGGTGGTGAATTTGATAACCATGCTTTTCATAAATTATTTAACAACAATGGGATACAATTTCGTTTCTCCTGTCCCCCCACCTAGTTTGAGTAACTTACAGTTTTCGGGTACTGTAATTCATATTTTTTTAGTAATTGTAGAATTATGTAAGTAGTATTGGATGATAGTTAGTATTATGTGGTTTATGTCAAATTTTGATGTTTGATTAGTTTGAGTTATCGTTACGGTTGCAGTCATGTAATTCGTATTTTGCTAGACTATGATATGTTGCTTCTTTATAAGGGACATAAAATGTAGGATTATATAAGCAATGTGGTTACTAATTAGTATTATGTGATTTATGTTAACTCGTGATATTCGATGAGTTTTGAGTTTATGAATAATGCCAAATCTTGGAGCAATTCGGTAACAGTGCATTAGGGGAAATCTAGAAGTTGAACATAGTTTCTTTATATGGGCGGATATGATTGGAATTTTGAAGTGGAACGACGATGTAATTGTAACCGCTTGTCGTTGAGAATTATTTGTAGAGTGCTATTGGCAGTGATTGGTTGTTATGGTTTTGCGACATTGAGGCAATGACTGGTAGTTGTGGTTTTGCAACATTGGTTAGGTTTGATTAGAGAAGGGTGGTATCGGGATGTTGGGACTGGTTATGCAAATTGGTTATCTGCTTGTCGCGTTTTGAGGGTAATTGAGAGTGCTTATTTAAACTGCAGGAGTCTTTGGCTGGGAAATTCACAGGTTGCTTATAATTTATATATAGGGGCAAGAATCATTGAACTTCGGTATCGTCCGGATGCATCTATCAGGATATTGATTATCAGTCTTGATATTGCATGGTTACTAGTAATAAGCATGATGTTACTAATAACCTGTTTCTTAGATGGCGAAATTTGTGTTTCTATTTGTGTGGATGTAGTTTGTCGATCTTCGGTATAAATTATGGATAGGATACGCTGGTTGAATTTCCAACTTTTTTGGCATAATCGTTTATGATAGTTTAAAAAAAACAGCATTGATTATTTTATTGGCGTCTTCTTTTTTTTATTAGTAGGCTGGAATTCCTTTGTCTTGTAATGTGTGGTTAACAATTAATAATATTTTTTGCAGAACGGCGAGGACAATAATTGATTATGTATTAGGGCTCAGTCTTGATGACACTCCTAGCAACCTTGCTGCCGCAGCTTTGTTTTACGTTTTGACAAGTGATGTAAGCTACTTTATTAAAGCAACAAGAAACTCAAGCATGTGATTGTTTTATACATTTAGGTAGGGGCGGAGCCAGTGGGGTGGCTAGCGGGTGCTCATAGTTTGAATTTCATGCCATTTTTCATCTATTTTGGCATGAGCCACCCCCAACAGTTGCAGCTATGCTGTTAAAGAACCATTTATAAGGCAGTTTTTTTTTTTCTTTTTTTTTTCCGGTGGTTATGTTTGGTCGGAGAAATGGAAAAAAAGTATTAACAGGAGGATAGTGGGTGAATGGTAGTTGGTAAATGGTACTGTGGTGTGTGTTTCCTTTTTTAAAAGAAAGAGAAGTGTGGAACAGTTGGTATATAGTGGATTTAGTAAAAAAAACAAAATGTTTTATTAAATATTTATGTAGGATACTATTATACCTTTATGTTAAATTCACATCAATTTTTTTCAAAAAAACAATTTATTTATACCCCATATAATTTATGCATGATGTAACTATGATTTAGAGAATTGGAGTTTAATATTACTTGTATTTGTGTGTTATTTTTACTGGTACGGTTGGTATGCGTATATGCACATTTTTTTATTTCTTTTTGAATTTGTTAGCCAGAGTATTTCTTTTTAGTAAATAACTTGCTCTTTAACACGACATAGGTTGTTCTTTTGTTTGCAATTTTACGTAACGTAAGGTGGTTTTGCGTAATTTGAGCTATTTTTTTGGAGGTTTTTGCCAATAAAACTGGTTATACACTGATTGTGCCAATAAAAAATGTGGGTGTGTCGATCACCTTCCTTGCTTCAAGTTTTATATTTTTTATAAATATAAAGACATACTTCTAATTATGCAAGTCTTTCATTTGAGTTCAAACAGGTTTACCGATCCGCTCATTGATTCGAAAAAAAATTAAAAAATTAAACGTTATTACTATCTCGAAATTTTCGGTCCCCCAATAGAAATTCCTGGCTCCGCCCTGTGGATACGCTAGTTGAATTTCCAACTTTTTTGGCATAATCGTTTATGATAGTTTAAAAAAAACAGCATTGATTATCTTATTGGCGTCTTCTTTTTTTTATTAGTAGGCTGGAATTCCTTTGTCTTGTAATGTGTGGTTAACAATTAATAATATTTTTTGCAGAACGGCGAGGACAATAATTGATTCTGTATTAGGGCTCAGTCTTGATGACACTCCTAGCAACCTTGCTGCCGCAGCTTTGTTTTACGTTTTGACAAGTGATGTAAGCTACTTTATTAAAGCAACAAGAAACTCAAGCATGTGATTGTTTTATACATTTAGGGGTTGTTTGGGTGTACTTAAAAGTGATTATGGTTATTATTTTTTGATTAGTTAGGGTCAAATTGTAAGATTGAAAATTTGTGCATTCAAACACCCCCTTAATGGTAGTTAGAGTACATTATAAAATTTTTGCACTTTGATATGATTTACCAAATCTAGCCTTTTATCTAATTTCAGGGTCAAGATGATTTCCTTTTGGATTCACCTAATTCTATCCGATTCTTGTTAAAACTATTAAAACCAGCCACTGTACGTGACACAAAAAATAAAGTCACAACCCTTGGTAGCAAACTTGTAGCTCTAAGTAAGGATGTTTCCAACTTTAATGACGGAAAGGGAGACGAATCCTCAGCTGCCGCTTTATTGTAAAAAGTAGCGGAAGTACTCATGAGCTGCAAAGAATTAAAGCTAAGAAGTGGAAGTGACAGCGAGAAGAAAAGGCCAGAGTTGACTCCAAAATGGATTGCTTTATTAACAATGGAAAAAGCTTGTTTATCTATTGTTTCTCTTGAAGGTACTTCAAAATATTTTTCTGCAAACATTTATTTTCTCCATATTAACTGTTTTTTCACAAAAATAACAATTTCCTTGTTTATAATGGCAACAACTGTATTAACAACACTATTAATGTAAATCTTAAAGTTAAATGATTTAGGAGGTTGTATGTGTTTGAAATAGGCTTTATGCGGTACTATATCTGTTTGCTTCCAGTTTTTTTTTAACTGTATTCGACCCCTTCCCCCTTTCAGCTATGACCAATTTTTTTGTTTGGAAATATAGCATCTTGATAGATTGGTTTACATTAAAAAGTAAATGGGTTGAAATTTTCACCATTACTCTGCAATTGCTTCTTCTCTCCTTGTCAGACAGAAAGTAATATATATCAGCATATAATTCGTATTTATATGTATTATATCAGAGTCAACTGGGACAGTTAGAAAGATGGGGGGTAACTTCAAGGAAAAACTAAGAGAGCATGGAGGACTTGATGCTGTTATCGACATCATAAGAGAATGTCATGGCGTCATGGAGGTCTGAATTTCATGTTGATGCATATTTGCGACATTTCCATTTCTTTCAGTTTGAAGGGTATTTGGATTTTGGACATCAACAAATAGTTGATTTCCGCATGAATACTATGTCAAGTCACATGTTGCAAACTTCTTGGAACAGAGACTAATATAGTTATTTGCAGGGATGGCCTAGAACGATATACATCTCCAACACTCGAGTCACAAAATATTGTTGACTTAGAAAGCCCAATTCTTCTATTAAAACGTTTGAAAATCATGGAAAATGCTACATTTCTTAGTAATGATAACCAGGTAACACATATCATTAACTTGACGAGGAATTAATCATTTCATTTTTTAGTTGTAATGTGATATCAGTTTCTTGTTTGAACTTTCAGAGCCATTTGCTTGGAGAAGAAAACGACTTTGGTTATCAAAATCTTCCTCAGTCTTTCACGAAACTTATTCTTAACGTCATTAAGATCCTCTCGGGTATCTATCTATTTATTTTTTATATAACAAATGTTAAATTTTGTTCCATTAAAAGTAATTTGTACCTTGTTTTGATTTATAGTAAGTTGGAATTCCTTTGTCTTGTAGTGTGTGGTTAACAATTAATAATATTTTTTGCAGGACGGCGAGGACAATAATTGATGCTGTATTAGGGCTCAGTCTTGATGACACTCCTAGCAACCTTGCTGCTGCAGCTTTGTTTTATGTTTTGACAAGTGATGTAAGCTACTTTATTAGAAATAGAAGCAACAGAAAACTCTAACATGTGATTGTTTTATACATTTAGGGGTTGTGTTTGGGTGTACATCATATGTTCAGTTGTGCCAAGGATATCAGAAGCAGACGTGGAGGTATCTCGCCAACGGATATCTGTTTTTTTGTCCACTCATCTGGCCTATGAGTTGCTTCCCGAGTCTGGCAAGGTCTGATATAATTATTATTCGTCTCTGAGACATTATACGCAACATTTCATTTCATTTAAAACACGACTTTGCAGCTCTTTTTCTAATGTTTCTATCATTTGTCTTGTGCTCAGGTCATTGCTTTAGATGTCGATTTACCTGTAAAGCAAGCGTTTCATATCCTTTATGAGCAGGTAAATGAAATTATTTTAACAACATGGCAAAATTGCTTCTAGTGAATACGAGAGCCTGTTTTGCTTTATAAAGACTGTAAATTTCGCTTGGAAAAATGATTCTAAAAATTTTGGCGCAAGTTAGAACACCTCATGGATAAGTTTACTAGTCTAAACGAGCTTGAGAAACGTTAAAGATTAGCAAAACTGCCACTTTTGGCCCTCGCGTCAAATTATACGGCGCCCCCTATTGTATTCAAAACCTTACACAAACTACCCTAGGGTTATAAAAACCCCTCTTCACCCTCATTTTAACCCTAAAACTAATAATTAATATCACCATCTGTCTCTCTTTCCTTGTCCTTCCAGCCGCCGCTATCCAAGCAACCACCACCACCCACACCATCGCCGGCCACCTTATCAAACACCACCACTGCCACGCGTAACACCACACCACCACCACACAAACATCCATTTCGACCTCCTTTGTCCTTGTAGATCCCTTTAGATCCAAGGAAGATAAGGTAAGACCACCGCGTGTACGCCCTCGTGGCCACAGTGGAGAGTCCAAAACTCGTCTAACGAGTGTTTTGTTTATATAACGTTTTGGTTTGGATAGGAAAATGGGTTATACGAATTAAAAACTTACAAAAACTTTTGGTATCATTGTATTTGTTTGTGTCGGGTTTGGTGTCGAATAGAAGTGGTTCCGTGAGCCTAAACTCAGTGCCGAGTGTTGTGGTCTTATGACTTTGTTGTTGTCGTTATATTTTTAGTTCGGATCGAGACTTGGTGTAGCCGTTTGGCAGCCAAGTTATGGGATAAGATTTGAGTTGGTCTTGGGTTAGGGATGAATTGTTGTGTGTTGAGGAGTGGTAGCCGAGAGATTTTGGAGTGTTTGATTGGTGTTTGAAGTGTCTAGAGGACGAAGCCGAGACCCTTACGGTCTTGGCATGATAATGATCATGTTGGACTTTTGGGTTATTGTTGAGTTGTTGTTGTAGACGTGGAGTGTTGGATTGTGGTTAGAGTTGGATTTGATTGCGGTTATATGTTGCCAAGCCGTAGGACTAGGGCCGGTAACCGATACATTTGACTTGATTCATGATATATATACTTGTGTTGATTTGTGCCACGTCGGTGTCACCTTGACTTTCTAGTCTCGATTTGACCACGACAATGCTGTAACATGGAGTTTTAGAATATATTGGACGTATGTCATGGTGACTTATTATATAAGCCGAGACTTGATGACTCGGAATTGGGCCTCGAAACAAATAATAACTCAAAACCAATTTATTCGAAAACTTATAAATATGTATAAAGCAAGAAATGTAAACAAATAAAAATGTTTCATATAACAAATATTGAATAACTAGTTTATTTAATATTTAAACGAAACTAACAACTTTAAAACAAAAAGTTTTGTAATAAAGAGTTATATGTTTCGAGGGCACACAAATCTAAGAGTGCCAAATATATTGTAACTATATAATCATCGAGGAATTTATGTCGGGTTACGGATAATTTGACATTAATATATTTAACTCACGTGGTTAATGGACTTATTGGTTTAACAAATCCGATAAGAGCTCGTTAAGTATGTCGAAAGAACCTATTAATGGACGACTTATCCTTATGACTCATTATGTATTGTGGTCTGGTTTTCGGAATAATAAGGGAGACGAACAAGTTGTCAGATTTGTCGAGTCGACGAATTCGATAAGTATCGAAAAATTATCCTGATAAAGTTACTTGAGTCGACGAGTCGCCACTGCACATGCACGCGCACGATGATACCAAACGCTAATAACTAACTAATTTGAGAAAGAGATTTTTGGGAATAGATATGGAATATATTCGGGGATAGAAAATATTGCATGGATATTTATTCTAAAAACAACTCTATATTATTAGGTTGTGCCGACTCCATAATTGTCGTCACTTGTTAGCTGCTATTTTGCTTTGCTTCTGTTGACAAATTGTACTTTTCTTGATCAAGGTGAGTTTCATAGCCTCACTTTTACTCATAACTATGCTTTATTTAAACTTAGGGAAAGAAAACATGCAAAGTATTTTCTTCGACCTGCCACTACTTTTTGATTTGCTATTATGTGTTGGCTAGCTAAGGTTTGATATGCAGTAGATGTTGACTTAGACTAGGATAGCAATCCTTTGCTATATCGTTGGTTCCTAGCTAAGAATAGATATCTACTCCCGACCTAGACCAGGATAGCAACGTAATATACCTTGCTATATCGTCGGTGCCTGGCTAGAGTCGCCTAGGGCCCTACTGAGATCTCACTCTCTCTTTGATATTGTAATGATTATTATTGGAATGTTGTTGGAATGTATGATATATATATCTACCCTAGTCCCACATAGCAAATAACTCTACAAGGTCCACTACTAAATCTTATGATTAAACCTATGAATTCACCGGCGTAAGCTGACCTTTAGCATGTTTTCTCAGGTAACTCTTGCATGTAATGATGAACGTTTAGCGTGGAGGTTTGGCAAGTGGCACGGCTCACGGATCAATTCTTACTCTGATAATTAAATTGGGTACTTACTTTACACTTGACTATTGGGCTTACTTCCGCACTTTTATAAAAATGTAAACATTAATTATTGGGATGAAATGTTTTATATAAACGATACTGAACATTCCGTTTTCTCATGCTTGTGTTGTGTACCAATCCCATAGCTCCCCGAAAGCTTGTTTAAGTCTTTCGCTGTACCAAATTTTGGGGGTGTTACAATAACAAAGGTTGATGAAAGCAAGACATAAATAACCATGCTACTGAGAATGATTTATGAAACTATCTCTCAGACACCTTTAGTTTAAATAGCGAGTGAGAGTGTTGCTAGACGTTTTCGTCGTTGGTATTTGTGTTGTCTACTACTCCAACTCCCAAGTGGGAGCTGTTGGTATGTGGGAGTTGAATACGACTAAAGGTGTGTGAGCCTATTGGGGGCACACATATTAAGCATTAGAATACGTTTTTCATGTAAGCTCAAAGTGACTCGTTTGGACACAAAGTGAACTAGACAAGACATTGTCTTATCCTAAACCATATGGCCGGTACATGGAGAATTTATGGGAGGGTATATTCCATCTAGATTCATTATGAGGTGATAAGGGTTGAAGAGGAGAAGTGTGATGTGATTAGGAGTGGTAAGTGGTAAGGTTTAAGTTGAACCATGAAGCTTATCATGAGCTAGGGTTGAGTGCGTATAAATACACCCTCATACCATCTCTATCCCACACGACTTGCATAGAAACATCACAGGTTTTCTGCTTTCTTTTCCCAGCCGATTACTACCAAGCTTCTCTAGGGTTCTTGGCTATTGCTCGCTCACTTCATCACCTATTACTTGCATCTTTGATCCAAGGTGTACTTTATAAGTTCTAGTTCGTGTTCTTGATATTCACAGTTGCAGCAGAAGCGACAGATCTTGTTTTGGTTGGTGTGTTCTTGGACAGAAAAGGCAAAACAGGTTGGAATACCTTTACCAGATATCGGAAAACACTAGGCTGGGATCTTGGGTGCCTTCTGTTTCTCTGACAACACACAGTTCTTGACTGTTTTTGGTTTTGATCCAGTTTGAGCTATAACACTTGGTGTTTGGGTATACGTGAGATACGGCTAGCATCCGGGCGTATTTGTTTGACGCGTTTGTGTGAGCACTCGTAGAGGTGATTATTTTAATCACTTGTTTCATTTTCTGGTGTCTACGAGGGTTAGTTTTCTTTGTTCTTTTTTATCTCGTTTTGTTTATTATACGTGTTAACTATAATTGTTGAACTAGATCCATTATCCATTTCATACTCATAGTTAATGTTGGTGTGTAACTCCCAGAATAGGGTTAAGATAATCAAGGTCAGCAGAAACAAATACCACTAGGTGGTTACCGGATATCACTTGGAATCGTGTGATCACTTTCCAAAGTAAACTATTCGACCCTAATGCCTGGGTTACACGAATATCTACTTGGGATAAGACCAAATGTAGTTATAGAATTAGGCACAATTCAATAACCCTTTTGCTTATAAGTGTTAATCGTTTTATGTATATATTTCATGCATAATCAGATCTCCTATTTATAGGAGGTTACTCTTAGCTAGTCAAATGAAATTATGAGTATTAATCGGCTCATTAATAGCCTCATAATTATCCCCATTATAGCCGTTAGTGGTTACATGACCAATTAAACGTGGTCATTAAGCGTTGAAACCGCCACTTGAATAGGTCAAAGCGTTACAAGCGCTCTTTCATCGTACTTTCATAGCACTAGCGGTGGATACACCGCCTGGAAACATACTACTTCAGTGGAAACACTGCTTATCAGTGGAAACCACAAATAGTACTTTCCATCAGCAGTACTTTCCACTAGCACTACCAATACAAACCACTAAAAAAGTCAGGGTGTTCATGGACCTTATGGGTGTACACTCTGTACCTCCTAACCTATTAGCAGGTGTGAACTAATCCCACAAATGCACTAAATTTTCCAACAATCCTCCCCAAATTTAGTTCACTTCCTTTGCTTGAAAACAACCATTATACAAAACATGTGCATAAACGAAAATGTATGCGAGGATTGAATTTCCAACTTAGTAAATTACACGTTCAAATATTCGAGAATCAGGGTGTTCTAAGAATTGAACCTTCAACCCATTTGAATACCTAAAGATAAAATACACACAAGTTTTCAAATACTTATCAGCTCCTGACACTATACAAGCCATGTGTCCATATCCAAATTCATAAATGTTGTAAAACTAAAAGTCCAAAAGCTCCCTGAAGCGGCAAAACTTCAACATTCACATAGGTGGTTCCTCTTTATTCATGCTCCCGCCAAGCACTTTTTCAAAGAAAATTAACCATTAAGAAGTAAAGACTTCATCCTCCTTTCAGCAGGTTCTCAGCACAACCTTGGGATGTAAATAAACATGTGCTCCATCCATCGAATGTTGACTTTCCACATTGAACTCAGCTCCCAAGTTTCCTTAGGAAGGAGTTGGGTGTCATAGCATTCAGTGACTAAGTTGGACTTAAACCCATCCCTTTAGCAGACTTTATAACCAAGTCTCTAGCCGCACTCTTCATCAAGTGATCACTAAGTTCTGGAGATCTAACAAACTTAATAGATACCACCCCATTCATGATAAGCTCACGAATCATGTTATGTCTGACACCTAAGTGTCTAGACTTACCATTGTACATTTGGCTATAAGCCTTAGCTAATGTAGCTGCACTATCACACCGGATAGAAATAGGTGCTATAGGTTTAGCCCACAATGGAATCTCAAGAAGCAAGTTTTTCAACCATTCTTCTTTACCGCAGAATGCTAAGGCCACAAATTCCGATTCCATTGTTGAACTGGTGATGCAAGTTTGCTTCTTGGATGCCCAAGAAATTGCACCTCCACCAAGTAGGAATACCCACCACCGGTAGACGAATTGTCTTGAGTGTTCTGATCCAACTTGCATCGTGTAACCTTCCAACACCGATGGGTAACAAAGATATGAGAGACTATAATCCATAGTTCTCTTTAAATACTTCGCACCTATGAACCGCTTGCGATGATGAGCACTAGGATTACTAGTATACCTCAATTTTCCCACTCCAAAACCAATATCAGGTCTTGTACAAGTCATGGCATACATCAAGCAGCCAATTACCCTAGAATACTCAAGTTGAGATACGCTTTGCCATAATTAGGCATCAACTTCTCACAAGTATCCATAGGTGTACTCACTAAAGTACAATCAAAGTAATTGAATTTCCTCAACACCTTCTCAATATAATGAGACTGAGAAGTAGAAATTTTTTACTTTCATGTTTAATTCTTATACCAAGGATAACATCAGCCTCCCCCATGTCCTTCATGGAGAACCTTGATGACAAAAATTCCTTTGTCAAGTCAACTGATTTTGGTCAAGCCAAAGATTAACATGTCATCAACATATAGACAAATGATGACTCCTTTACCAGATTCATCAAATTTGCCATATACACATTCTTTAGCTTGGTTAAGAACATAACCACTAGACAAAACCACTTCATCAAATTTTTGATGCCATTATTTAGGTGCCTGCTTTAGTCCATAAAGAGACTTAATCAGTTTACACACCTTGTTTTCATTGCCATGCATGATGAAGCCCTGATGTTGGTTCATGTAAACCTCCTCATCTAATTCACCATTCAAGAAAGCTGTCTTCACATCCATCTGATGAATAATCAGATTGTGAATAGATGCCAAAGAAATCAACAGCCTTATGGTATCGACACGAGCCAATATAGTATCAAAATAGTCTATCCCCGACTTTTGTTTAAAGCCTGAATGACTAGTCTAGCCTTGAACTTTTCAATAGTTCCATCTACCTTCATTTTCCTTTTGAAGATCCATTTGCAACCCAAAGGTTTGCAACCAGGAGGTAGATCAACCAACACCCAAGTGTTGTTGCCCATGATGGAATCCATCTCATCATTGATTGCTTTTCCGAAAAGCAATATCCCGACTTCATTGCTTCTTCAAATGTCTTGGCATCATCCTCAACAATGAAGCAATAGGATTATTGGTCAGAGACCTCATCCCTTGTTCCTTCAACTAAATATAGTTGAAAGTCAGGTCCAAATGACTTTGGAGTCCTCCCTTTTGCTCTTCTCTAAGACAGTTCAGTTGTTGAACCACAACCTCATCAGGGAATACTAATGGTTCATCATCAGGGACCTCTGATACACCAGTGTCATGAGTTCCATTAGGAATCCTCATACTTGGTCTAGGAACTGATGAGAATCTTTTCTCATCAAAGTTTGCATCCCTTGATTCAATTATGGAGTTAACTGAAACATATTCATTAGGTTCAATAACATAGAATCTAAAAGCCTTGGAATGCTCAAAGATATCCAACAAAGATGCGGTCAATGCCTCTTTCACCCAAAGTCTTTAGCTTTGGATCAGGGAGTCTTACAACAGCCTTACAACCCCATACCTTGAGATAGTTCAGGTTGGGTTTCCTTTTAGTCCAGAGTTCATAAGGGGTAACCTTGTTCCTTTTGTTGGGAACCTTATTTAATAAATAGCAAGATGTTAACATAGCTTTACCCCAGAACCCTTGACTCAGTCCTGAATAGGACTACATGGAACTAACCATCTCCTTGACTCAGTTCATAAGGGGCAGTCGTTTCATGGATTATACCAACAGACTGAAAATACAGAGTATCCATGTACTCACCTCCTATCTATCACCTTAATCTTTTTATCAAAGACTCAAGTTGTAATTCAACTTCAGTTTTAAACACTTTGAATTCATCTAATGTTTCATCCTTAGTATGTAAAAGATAGACATAACAAAACCTAGAAGCATCATCAATAAATGTCACAAAGTACTTCTTATTCCCCAAAGATGGAGTGGCATGCAAATCACACAGTTCACTGTGTATAAGCTCCAAGAGCTTAGTCTCACGACTAACACCCTGAAAAGGTTTCTTGGTTATCTTGGTCAACATGCAAGTTTTACACTTTTCAGTGTCCATGTCAAAAGTTGGGATCAACCCATCCTTAGACATATCTTGCATTTTTTTATAGTGTACATGGCCAAGTCTTGCATGCCATGTGGTAGAGTCGGGCCCGTCAAGTGGTGGTCACAAAGGTGAAATAACACTATCGTGACAATATTAAGCCCTAACATTTGATTACATAAATAACCAAAACCAATAAAAACACCATGTTTAGAAAGCACAAATTTATCATACTCAATAACTTGTTTATATCCATGATTATTCAATACACTACTTGAAACCAAGTTCTTTCTTATATCAGGAACATGAATAACATTAAACAAAGTTACAATCTTTCCAGAACTAAACTTAAGATCTACACAACCACCTAACCATGCACCATGGTCGTTGACTCATTTCCCATGTGAAGAATAGAACCATCATTCACTGACTCATAAGTCTTGAACCAACTTCTATCTTTACACACATGAACTGTTGCACTGTGGTCAACCCACCACGCAACATCATCATCCGGCACATAAAAAGATTCAGATACATATGTAACATAATAAATCTGAAAAGACTTATTAAACATATTTCGACCTTCGGTGAGTTGGTTGAACCACCACTTCCTGAACCATTAGTGCCTGATCCATTGGCTTTACCACCAACTTTAACACCCCTTGCAGTCCCTTTTTGATGTGTTTTGCCACATTTCCAACAAGTAGGTGTTGCATTCTTGTTTGGATCTGCCCTTGTGTTATCATGATATTTGCGTTTGCCTTTGTTGTCATTGTACCTGGTGGAGTTATTATGCTCCACCATATTGACAACAGATGTACCAGTAGCATTGCTACTCTTTGGCTTGTCATTATCCTGCACCTTGAGTGATTCCTCAATGCGCAGATGACTGCCCAACTCAACCACTTATAAGCGCAAGGGTTATTGAATTGTGGAGCATAATTCCATGTATGTAAAGGGTTATTGAACACAATGCGCAACCCAGGCATTTCATGCAGATGTACCAGTAGCATTGCTACTCTTTGGGATAAGACCAAATGCCTGGGTTGCGCAAATGTACCCAGGATAAATTGTTAAATTTTTGTGTCTACTATCATGAAGAAATTGACAAGTATCATCAACATTTTGAACACAATGCCATGTATGTAAAGATTCCTTTAAAAATTATTCTGTCAAATTAAAAAATTATTTAATCCTTATGTTATGTAAACATGACTGGAGGAAAAGTTTGACTTGACATGTATTTAATATCCTTTTGCTATCGTAGGTAGAAGTTGGAATGGTAAAACATGGTACATATATATTGAAAGTTTCATTGTTTTTATATTTTTTAAGGTAGTCAGAGCACCTGGTCTACTCCACTCCCAATATCCTTGGCATTGATTAATTCTCTTTCGGGTTTGGTTTGCCTTTTTAGGGTATGGGATTCACCCATACCCATTGTTCTGTATTTTTTTTTTTTTGAGTAATAATATTTTACCGGGGTAACCTTTTTACCCAAAAAGTTTCTTATTGAAATATTTTTAATACTTTTGACATACAGGTTTTATTCCATCTTTTTTCTTTTCCTCCTAATAGATACCCAACCATCAGTCATGAATCTGATGTTTGGTTAAAAATTATAGACGATTATCAGAGGAACTAAGTTTACTGTTTTTAAAGGGATAAATACATTTGTTAAATACATACATTTCAGCAAGCTATGGTCCAAATATTATCATTTTTAGAAGAATTAGGCATTGTTTTATCGCATGTTTTATTGTATTCTGTTGGTATGTGACCAAGTCCATTCCTTCAGCTCAGTTTTACATATTATTATTTGTCCCTCTCCCATGCCAAAATTTTCTTTGGTCAATGGCTTACAAAACATATGCAGATATCGTGGCATAAAATATAGTGCTAACGTAAGAAGTTAAATCTTTGAATATACATACTAGTAATACCCTTCTCACCAACTTACTAGATGGCAAATTCATTTCAACATTTCAATATGTCTTTACTTGTGCTTTTCATATACTGCATAAGCCTTGTTTCTGGCCTAACTAGAACACAGACTGCTGAAACACGATGCATTGAAAGAGAGCGAAGAGCACTCCTCCAGTTAAAAAGTGGGTTCTTGGATGATGCAGGTATACTCTCTTCGTGGAGTAGTCATAGAAGCTCACTTGATTGCTGCTTATGGAAAGGTGTAGGCTGTAGCAACAGAACTAATCATGTTATAAGTCTTGATCTTCATGGATACTGGTCAAACAACATAGATAAAGTTGGGTTAAGAGGTCAAATAAACTCTTCGTTGATTGAGTTAGGCCATTTAAACCATTTGGACCTCAGTATAAATACTTTCACCCGAATTCCAGAATTCATTGGTTCCCTTAGAAGACTTCGCTATCTAAACCTTTCAATGATTGATTTTGATGTATCCAAAGTCCCCCCTCAATTAGGGAATCTTTCATACTTACAAACTCTTGATCTCTCACATTCTTCTATTACTTTGAAAAATACAGAGTGGCTCTCTAAACTTTTCTCGCTTGAATACCTTAGCCTGAGTGGTGTAGACCTCAGTGAGTCTAATAATTTGGTGAAAAATGTGATCACCCGTCTTCCATCCCTGTTTGAACTACACTTAGATAGTTGTCTTCTACCGAAAGTTCATGCTAATACGTTTCTTACAATCACCAATATTTCAAAGTCTCTTTCTATTTTAGATATATCCGATAATTATCTTCCCTCGTCTTGTATATATCCTTGGTTATTCAACTTAAGTGGAAGCCTTACTAATATCGATCTCTCTTATAACGAGTTGAATGGTACCATTCATGAAGCTTTTGGTGCATTTACATCCCTACAGAAGTTAGATTTGACCACAAATGGCCTTAAAGGTGGTATAGCAAGATCGTTTGGGAACTTCAGCATCTTAGAATCCCTATATATTTCCGGGAACGGTCTAAAAGAAGACCTTCCAAACTTCTTCCATCTGTTGGGACCAGTAAAGAAGTCGATCCAAGTTCTGGAGTTGAGTTATAATAACATAAGTGGTTCTTTGCCTGATTTTACAACGTTCACGGCTTTACAAGAATTATATCTTTCTTACAATGAGATGAACGGATCTTTCCCTGAAAGATTTGAGCAGATATCTAATCTCGTCATCCTTGATTTGGCTGATAACCAGATCAGTGGATTGCTCCCAGATCTTTCACCTCTTTCTTCATTACAGGAGTTATATTTTGAGAGAAACCGTTTGGAAGGGACTCTAGGAGAAAAGATTATGCAACTTTCGGAGCTAAAATGTTTGGGCGTCTCTTCAAATCTCTTGGATGGTAAACTCTCTGAAACTCATTTTGCAAATCTGTCTCATCTAGTTTACCTTGATTTGTCCGATAACTCCCTCGTTCTCAAACTTGATTCTGATTGGTCTACAACCTTTTCACTCGATACCATCTCATTGTCATCTTGCATGTTGGGTCCTTCTTTTCCAACGTGGATGCGATCTCAGATGAATTTCTCCATACTAGACATATCTAACTGTCAAATCAACGATTCTATCCCGAATTGGTTCTGGGATCAATTAACACCCCATCTTCGTTACTTAAATCCCTCAATTAACAATATTCATGGCACTGTACCAGATTTGATGTATGCAGAACAGCCTGTATTTGATTTAAGCGCGAATAATTTCTCAGGCCCAATACCGTTGTTTCCTTTCAGCACCCTAGAATTGGTTCTCAACACATAACATGTTCTCGGGAACCATTTCCTTCCTGTGGAATCTCACTTACATATACAATCTTGATCTTTCAAGTAACCAGCTCACAGGAGAGCTTCCTGATTTTTGGATGAACTTCACTCGCCTATATTATTTTAACCTAGAAAATAATAATTTCACAGGGAGGATCCCCACATCGATGGGATCCTCTTCCAGTGTTATAATGTTAAGTATGCGTAGAAATGGGCTTAATGGAGAGCTGCCTTCCTCTTTTAAGAACTGGGCCAAGCTAGAATTTCTTGATCTTGGAGAAAATAACCTTTCGGGTAGCATACCTAGTTGGATCGGGAAAAGCTTTTCAAATTTACGTGTTCTTAGCTTACCATCCAATGGGTTTCAGGGGACCATTCCTACAAGCCTTTGCCGGCTTGAAAATTTGCAGATCTTGGATATCTCTGCCAACAATATCTCAGGAACCATTCCAAGATGCCTCAGCCACTTGCAATCCATGACTGAGAAAAAAACCGTAGCATTTTTAGGGGAACATAATGTTGGGTTGGAACGAACCAGGCTTTCTATCAGGAGAGCTACATATGTATTTAAGGCATTGTTGACATGGAAAGGGATGAAACATGAGTACAGTAGTACTTTGGGTCTTGTAACTAGCCTTGATCTTTCTAGCAATATGTTCAGCGGAGAAATACCAAGCGAAATCACCAATCTTTGGGGTCTTGTTGCGTTAAATCTTTCTAGAAACAGCTTAACAAGGAAAATTCCTCAAGATATCGGAAACTTAAGATGGTTGGATTTTCTTGATCTGTCGAGGAATCATCTGGATGGTGGCATCCCGGCAAGCCTTTCACAGTTGACCAATCTCGGTGTGATGGACCTTTCATACAACAACTTGTTAGGGAGAATACCAACCAACACTCAGTTACAGAGTTTTGGCAATTCATCCTACATCGGAAATC
The DNA here is from genome assembly GCA_910596185.1 of Chrysanthemum makinoi. Lineage (NCBI taxonomy): Eukaryota > Viridiplantae > Streptophyta > Magnoliopsida > Asterales > Asteraceae > Chrysanthemum > Chrysanthemum makinoi. Next base: position 298,035,119 of record OU343217.1, on the reverse strand, counting down.
CTTCACTATGTGGGCTTCCCCTTTCTAATCCATGCCCAGGAGATACGGTACCTCAGAACCCACCAACTGCAGTACATACCGACGATGATGAAGATAAGCTGATAACTCATGGTTTTTTCATTACTCTTTTTATCGGATCAGCATTTGGATTTTGGGGAGTGTGCGGCAGTTTGATTATCCGTAAATCATGTAGATATGCATATTTTAGTTTCCTAAGCCACGTTAAAGATTGGATCTATGTCATGACAGCAGTGAACTATGCTAGGTTGAAGCGGCGTGTTTGGACCTAAATGGGAATGCATACCTTTATTTCTCTAATTCAGAGTATATTTAGTTTGAATGCAAATCTGTACACTTGGGCTAATAATGTACTCAATAATGACCATCACGATCTTATAATAAATTCCATGCTTGATTGTAATTTAATAAATAAGCAGGGGATATATATCACTAAGAAGATACCCAAAGAACCATTTACCCTTGTTCATCATTTCAAGATCCGATATTATAAATTGTTAAATTTGTGTCTCTACTATATTCAAGAAATTGACAAGTATCATCAATATATTGAACAGAACGGTCATATCCCTTCACATTAAAAAATTATTCAATCCTTGTGCTATGTAACCATGAGTGGAGGAAAAGTTTGACTTGACATGTATTTAAGAAAATAAAAGAAAATATAACAATGATGATACCGATATTCTCTCTAAGAAAAGTGAATTATATAGTTGACTGTGTGATGTGATGCCTTTATTCGTAGGTAGAAGTTGGAATGGTGAAGCATGGTCTACTCCTCTCTCAATGTCCTTGCAATCGATTAATTCTCTTTCGGATATATAGATATGCAACCATCAGTCATGAATCTGATGTTTGGTAAAAAAATAAAAACGATTATCACATGAACTACGTTTATTGCTTTTAAAGAGATTAATACATTTGTTAGATACACACATTTCAGCAAGCTACTAATTGTTGTTACTTTCATTATAACCAATAAGGATTAAGTCATAGAATAGCAATATACTTTTCAAAGTGTCTCATTTTGGTACCCGTTCTCATTTAACAATATTCATGGCACTGTGCCAGATTTGATGTATGCAGAACAACATGTATTTGATTTAAGCTCTAATAATTTCTGAGTCCCAATACCGTTGTTTCCTTTCAGCACCCGAGCTTTGGTTCTCAACAATAATATGTTAAATGGGAACCATTTCACTCCTGTGGAATCTCACTGACATATACAATCTTGATCTTTCAAGTAACCAGCTCACGGGAGAGCTTCCTGATTTTTGGAAGAACTTCACTCGCATATTTTATTTTAACCTTGAAAATAATAATTTCAATGGGAGGATCCCCACATCGATGGGATCCCTTTCCAATCTTGTTATGTTAAGTATGCGTAGAAATTGGCTTCATGGAAAGCTGCCTTCCACCTTTAGAACTGGGCCTACCTAGAATTTCTTGATCTTGGAGAAAATAACCTTTCGGGTAGCATACCTGATTGGATCGGGAAGCCTTTCAAGTTTACGTGTTCTTAGCTTACCATCCAATGGGTTCCAGGGGACCATTCCTACAAGCCTAGGAACTATTTCCAGATGCCTCAGCCACTTGCAATCCATGACTGAGAAAAAAAACCGTAGCATTTTTGGGGCTACGAAATGCTGGGTTGGAAAGAACGTTGAGGCTTTCTTTCAGTAGAGTGACATATGTATTTAATCATTGTTGACATGGAAAGGGAAGAGGCATGAGTACAGTAGTACCTTGGGTCTTGTAACTAGCCTTGATCTTTCTAGCAATATGTTCAGCGGATAAATACCAGTCGAAATCACCAATCTTTTTGGTCTTGTTGCCTTAAATCTTTCCAGGAACAACTTAACGTGGAGAATTCCTCCAGATATCGGAAGATTAAGATGGATGGATTTTCTCGATCTGTCGAGGAATCATCTGGATGGTGACATGCCGACAAGCTAGCCTTTCATAGTTGACCAATCTGGGTGTGATGGACCTTTCATACAACAACTTGTCAGGGAGGATACCAACTAGCAGTCAGTTACAGAGTTTTGGCAATTCATCCTACATCGGAAATCCTTCACTATGTGGGCTTCCCCTTTCTAATCCCTGCCCAGGAGATACGGTACCCCAGAACTCACTAACTGCAGTACATACCGACGATGATGGAGATCAAGATATGCTGATAACTCGTGGTTTTTTCATTAGTCTTTTAATAGGATTAGCATTTGGATTTTGGGGAGTGTATGGCACTTTGATTGTCAGTAAATCATGTAGATATGCATATTTTAGTTTCATAAGCCACGTCAAAGATTGGATCTATGTCATGGTAGTCGTGAATTACGCCAGGTTGAAGAGGCTTATTTGGGCTTAAATGGGTATACATCCTTTTTTTTCCTTCCGGTTTCATAGTATATTTAACGTTTAGGCAGATCTTTCATAGTATAACAAGATATTACTAAGAAATCCAAAGAACCATGAGTCTTTCATTCTCCCTGTTCGTCTTTTCAACTTCTATTTGCAATATTTAATTATGTAATTTTATAAGAATGATTTCTTGTTTGTAAATAAAAGGACTTGAATCATACTCAGTTACTCCAACATTAGTGAATGTGTGTGTCGTTATTCCATCATAATTAGCGAACAAATAAACAAGGTAGTGCTAGTCTTATATATATATAGAAATATAAATATAAATATTGAAAGTAACTTTTTTATAACATTACATACTTTCACCCATATAAATTTAGAATTTAGATAATTGGTTTATTTGTTCATGGTTATAGCTTTTAATATACTTTTTTATATTAAAATTTGGTGCGCTAACCAATCATTCTTTTAATCTTTAGCTTCTTGCTAGGTTTTATTTAAAATTATTTTCGTTAAAAAAATTGGAGGTACTTCTTGTCATTTTTGTTAAAAATAATTAGGGCTAAGAACCATTTTAAGCACTATAATTGTCAAAAATGGCAGTTCTTTGTAGCGAGCTAAAAAAATAACTCTTTTAAACATTAATGTTGACATTTTTGTCTTTCTTTAACTATTATGACAATATTATGACCATTTTACTCTTCGAAAAATATTTCAAAAAAAAAAAGAAATTCGAAAAAAAATTTCAGAAATTTCAACAAAAAAGTATTTCGAAAAAAAAATTTCAAAAAAAATTTTGGAAAAAAAATTTCGAAAAAAAAGAATTTTGAAAAAAATTTAGAAATGGTAAAATGGTCATAATACTTAAAGAAAGACAAAAATGTCAACTTTAATGTTTAAAAGAGTTATTTTTTTAGTTCGCTACGCAGAACTGTCATTCTTGACAAGTATAGTACTTTAAAAGGTTATTAACCCAAAAAATTATTACATACATGACATAAAAATGCATTTTTTTTATCTTCTTCGTCATTTATACTTTATACATATACTTTATACATGTGTATCTTTACAATAATAAAGTTTTCTTAATACAAAAAGGAACATTAAAAAAATAAAAAACACCAAGAATTTCAACTTTTTAAAGATTTTTTTGGATTTTTTAGTTTATTTCTATAGAAATCTGCTGGATCGACAGAATTTGATATGATTTTCTCTCTCCTATTTTTTGATATTTTTTCTTTCATCTCTTTTACTTGTACACTTTTATGATATAATAAAAGTTTTTTTTTCCTCATTTCTTTCCTATTTTTTACAATCCTTTCTTTAACTATATTCTCCGATCATTCTTATCGGTTTTCCTTTTCTATATTTTTATGATATCATTTGCTAAAATTGGTATTATAACTTGGTCTTTCAAAAATCTTCTTTTTCTCACTTACCTTATCTATTACTTCGGATCAAACTCGTATATTTTCATTTATACTCATGATTTTAGTTCGAATATATCAATTGTATGTACTTATAAGGAAAACCACAAATTTCTATCAATGTCAATGCATATGATTCATGATTAATCAAGTGTTGGGTAAATATGAACTTCGAGAGTGAATGAAGATGATATTAAAGCTGGAGAAACAAAGAGCCTTACAAGTTAAAATTGTGTGAGAATATGTAATTTTGGTATTTTCCAATTTAAAGCATGTTTATACAAAGAGTGCATTAATAAATCACTATTTTAGTGGAATGTGTATTCGTGAGTATGCTTCATCAAAATTTTCTTTTAATATTAAACTATTTTGAATATTTGAGGCTAGTTCTTCAAACAATAAATAGCTTTAATCTACCATTAGAAGTTTTGATTTAACTTGAAAGACGGGGTGTATTTAGTTGTAGAAATATGTTTTTCTCATTTACTTAGTTATTACCAATAAAAGTTAACACTTGAGTAACATGTCTACTAACATTGGGTTCACATTTACATACAAACAATTTGAAAACAATATAATTTTTTTCAACGTTTAACTCTTTATTGATAGATATCAAAGAATTATACACAAGTGTTTACGTAACAACACTTAAGATTGAATGACAAATATGTATGTGATCTCCTCACTAAATTTGAACACAAAACCAAACTTATTGTGTTTTTGTAAGAACTATGCTCAAGCTACTAGATATGAAATATAGAAATTAGTTCTATTTGGAGAAGAATAAACGAGCTCTTAAAAGTGCTTAAAACTTTTAATACAAGAGATACATTTTTCTTGATTGCAACAATCTATTTATAGGCAGATACAATATGGATATACGTGAGGTAAATAAGTGTGTGCCAACATGTGATAAGCTAAAGTACATTTTGTACTTTAGCTTCTATTCTCATTATTCTACCAGGCATACTTTTGGTAGAACAATGTTGATAGTTGTTTTACTTTTTACCAACTATAGTACTCTTTGACTTTTGATAAGTGTTTTTGAACTTATCTTTCTAAGGAGTTTTCTGCCTATTAACCATAGTCTTCGTTGCTCATCAGAGTCAACTAAGTCTTCATAATGTCATCAGTGGTTGAAGAGATATTTCAGGAAGTCAGTATGTTATTGTCATCACACACTGACTCCATCATCTTCATCTTGGTTCTTGTCTTCACGCTCTGAGTTCTGCCTTAGGTTGTGATGAATCTTTCTCTTCAGACTTAGAAGAACTTCTTGAGGATGATTCCTTGAATGTATTGTAACGTTGAGGATCTCACTAAGGTTGTTTTTCATTAAAATCTATATTAAGGGACTTTGGAATATACTAAGGGACTTTGGGTATTGAATTGACCCAATAATCTCCCCATATTTGTGTTTTTCAGTATAAATGAGCAAATACAACTTTTTCTTACAAACTGAATCCAAATTTGAACACTGAGAGGTAAGGAACATAAACTGATAAATATTATTTATCATTACAAACCACAAAAGACTTTCACAAAAGCTATTACAAATATCTATCATTCTACTAAAGGCCTTCAAAACCTAACATCTCCAGCTTTGCCTTTTTCGTTATAAAAACAAGAAGCTTGATCTATTAAAGTTCAAGTCTTTCTGCCTGTTTTTAAATCAGTGTTATTTTCAGTACCAATAAATTTACGTCTGTTTTTTAAATTCATGCAAACCATACTTACTTCATACAAAGATGACCATTTAGGTTATTTGGCACGCTGGATAAACAGTACACTTTGACAATTACTGGATGAACATGAAATCTAACATGAATACCACATCAAAAGATTTCATTTTTCGAAGGGTAAAATGGTCATAATACTTAAAGAAAGACAAAAATGTTAACATTAATGTCTAAAAGAGTTATTTTTTTAGTTCGCTACGCAGAACTACCATTCTTGACAAGTATAGTGCTTTAAAAGAGTTATTTTTTAGGAGATGGACTAATTATGACATTCCTGATGACATGCCGGATCGAGTTCTTGGTTGGTGTGAGTCGATTATTATAGCACATCGGAATAGACTTCAAGCGATTCTCTTTGTTTGGAGGTGGTTTATTTGGAAGGTTCGGAATGACGCTTTGCATAATGATGTTCATGTTACCAGCTTGGAGATTTTCAACGCAATTGTTTCTACTTCTTTCTTGTGGATTCACAATAGGGATAGAATAGATTGCTCGTCATTGGAAAAGTGGATCATTTCTCCGTTTTGAGTTCTTCATCTTTCTTTGTTCCTCCTCATAACTTGTATGGGATCGTATAAAAAACACAATGAAGTGAAAACCGGTGGCTCGGCCTTCATTGTTGGGGTTTTTTCTTATGTCTTAGGGTGACCTATAGTTGGCATAAGTTTTTTCGACCCTTTTATGATCCTCGCAGTTAAAGTTCTGAGATGATTCTAGATTTTGTAGCTTTCTTGATTATCTAGAATTGTATTGTACTTTTGGCCTTAGCACCTTGCTATGGGTCATTTTTATATTTATTATATATTCTTTCTTGCCAATATAAAAAAAAAAAAAAAAAAAAAATGGTTATTAGCCAAAAAAAATGTGCAAACAATTTAATAAACATAGATTTTAAAAGGGCTATTGTATGTTAAACCAAATAAATACAATTATAAATACAATTATATTTATGAAGCAAAGGTAAATGGCTATTGTTCCAGATCGATTTAATACTCGCACTTTTCATGTTTCAAACCATTTTGCTCTTCCTAATAATTCAGCAATGAATATATAACTAGTAAAGAAAAGAGCATCAAATACTCATTACACAACAACACCTTCCAATAAGCATAACCAAATGAACAAACCATGGTATTCATTAGCAATGTATGCTAATGGTCTTGATTCGATATGTGCTGCTTTCGTTATGATCATATTTTTGCAGCTTGTGTTGAACATGTATGGTGTATGTTAGGGTGTCGGAACCCTATGGTCATGATTATTTCGATCTATATTTGTATGGGTCGTGTTCATGGAGGTGTTTGGTTGTTCGCACTTGATTTGGACGTGCCATGCTGGTGCGATTTGAGGTTTAGCATATTGGTATGCTAAGGCATATTGTGTTCCTTCTTTGGTTCAGCATATTGGATGTTTTGCTTGGTGGCGATGTTGGTTTGTGTTGGTACAAGTCTTTGGTTATGATTGGTGGCCGATTACTTGGACTTGTGGTAAGTCGGTTGGAGTCCTATGGTATGGGGTTGCGGTTTGGCGTCATTCTTGCCATTCTATATGTGATCTCTATTCGTGGTAGTTAAAGTGGATTGCCATAATGATCTAGAAGGCTCAAGTGCTTGTACTTGAGTAGTATTGTTATGTCTTATGTACTTGTGGTTATTTCTTGTAGTTCATTTTGTTAAGTTATCGGTATGATATGTAAGTTATAAGAATGGCTTATCATTCTTATATAGTGGTCGATGTAAGTGTCCTAAGGGACTGAGGCGAGGGAACTCACCCTCGTCTTTTGTACTTCAATATTTTTTGGTTAATATATTTTACGAGGGTGCATGATTACTCCCCTTTACCCAAAGAAAAATGTATGCCAATGGGAAGAAACTATCATGACACATAAGCATGTAAACTTGAATAAAAAACTACAATAGCCTTTTACTAAAACTTACAAATTAGGCACTGAAGGCATATATGTCGTTTTGATCTTCCTAATCGCGAGTTTAACTTTAGTGGCCACCATTGACAGCCTACTCTCACGCTTTCCTAAACACCTACAAAAACAACCACTTTGATATATTAAAACATCATGATACTTCCATCATCTTTGACAAGATAAATAGAAAACAAAGAATAATAAGGCTTAAAGGTAAGGAACGACCAAACCTGATAGAGTGAGATTGAAAAACAATTATGGGAAGTCGATTATGAGTAATGGCATGGGCGGAGCTAGAAAATTACGTTGGGGGTGTAGCTCCCAGAACAGGGTAAGATAATCAACTTCAGCAGAAATGCTCAACTGTTCAGCAGAAACAAACAGAGGGTCAAGAATAACAAATACCACTAAGTAGTTACCGGATATCACTTGGAATCGTGTGATCACTTTCCAAAGTAAACTATTCGACCCTAATGCCTGGGTTGCACGAATATCTACTTGGGATAAGACCAAATGCAGTTATGGAATTAGGCACAATTCAATAACCCTTGCGCTTATAAGTGTTTAGTGTTTTCTGTGTATTTCATCATGCATAAACAGACCTCCTATATAAAGGAAAATACTCTCAGCTAGTCAATGGAATTATGAGTATTAATCGGCCCATTAATAGCCTCATAATTATCCCCATTATAGCCGTTAGTGGTTACATGACCAATTAAACGTGGTCATAATGCAGTTTAAACTGCCACTTGAATAGGTCAAAGCCGTTACAAGTAGTACTATCATCAGTACTTTCATAGTGCTATCAGTGTTACACCGCTTCATGGAAACACCACGCTTCGCTGTAAACACTACTTCGGTGAAACATCACTTCAATGAAACACCACTTCATGGAAACATCGATCCGCTGGAAGTGCTTGATGGAAACACGATATAATCATGGTAACCACAACGGTACTTTCACCAAGCACTACCAATACATACCACTATTAGAGTCAAGGTGTTCATGGACCTTATGGGTGTACACTCCGTACCTCCTAACCCATTACAAGGTGTGAACTAATCCCACAAGTGCACTAAATTTTCCAACAATCTTCCCCAAATTTAGTTCACTTCCTTTGCATGAAAAACAAACATCAAGCAAAACATGTGCATAAATGAAAATGTCCCGAGGATTGAATTTCCATCTTAGTAAATTACACGTTTCAAATATTCGAGAATCGAGTGTTCTAAGAATTGAACCCTTCAACCCATTTGAATACTGAAGATAAAATACACACAAGTTTTCAAACACTTAAAAGCTCCCGACACTATACAAGCCATGTGTCCATATCCAAATTCATAAATGTTGTAAAAGCTAAAAGTCCAAAGCTTCGGCAAAACTTCAACATTTACATAGGTGGTTCCTCTTTATTCATGCTCCTGCCAAGCACTTTTTCAAAGAAAAATAACCATTGAGAAGTAAAGACTTCATCCTCCTTTCAGGCAGGTTGAGCACAACCTTGGGATGTAATAAAAAAACATGTGCTCCAGTCCACCGACTGTTCAACTTTGCACATTGAACTCAGCTCCCAAGTTTCCTTAGGAGGGAGTTGGGTGTCCTAGCATTCAATGACTAAGTTAGACTTAAACCCATCCCTTTAGCAGACTTTATAACCAAGTCTCTAGCCAGACCCTTCGTCAAGTGATCGACTAAGTTTTGTTGAGATCTAACAAACTCTATAGATACCACCCCATTCATGATAAGCTCACGAATCATGCTATGTCGGACACCTAAGTGTCTAGACTTACCATTGTACATTTGGCTATAAGCCTTAGCCAATGTAGCTGCACTATCACACCGGATAGAAATAGGTGCTATAGGTTTAGGCCACAATGGAATCTCAAGGAGCAAGTTTTTCAACCATTCAGCTTCTTTACCGCAAATGCTAAAGCCACAAATACAGATTCCATTGTTGAACTGGTGATGCAAGTTTGTTTCTTGGATGCCCAAGAAATTGCACCTCCACAAAGTAGGAATACCCAACCACGGTAGATCGAATTGTCTTTAGTGTTATGATCCAACTTGCATCGATGTATCCTTCCAACACATATGGGTAACCAGTATATGAGAGACTATAATCCATAGTTCTCTTCAAATACTTTAGTACCCTTTGAACCGCTACCGTGATGAGCACTAGGATTACTAGTATACCGCCAATTTTCCCACTTTGCAAAACCAATATCGTCTTGTACAAGTCATGGCATACATCAGCAAAACACCAATTACCCTAGAATACTCAAGTTGAGATACAGCCTTGCCAAGATTAGGCATCAGCTTCTCACAAGTATCCATAGGTGTACTCACTGGAGTACAATCAAGGTAATTGAATTTCCTCAGCACCTTCTCAATATAATGAGACCGAGAGATAGAAATTCTTTTACTTTCATGTTTAATCCTTATACCAAGGATAACATCGGCCTCCCCCATGTCCTTCATGGAGAACCTTGATGACAAAAATTCCTTTGTCGTCAACCTCGATTTTGGTCATGCCAAAGATCAACATGTCATCAACATATAGGCAAATGATGACTCCTTTACAGATTCATCAAATTTGCTATACATACATTTGTCAGCTTGGTTAAGAACATAACTACTAGACAAAACCACTTCATCAAATTTTTGATGCCATTGCTTAGGTGCCCGCTTAAGTCCATAAAGAGACTTAATCAGGTTTACACCTTGTTTTCATTGCCGTGCATGATGAAGCCATGAGGTTGGTTCATATAAACCTCCTCATCCAATTCACCATTCAAGAAAGTCGTTCACATCCATCCGATGAATAATCGATTGTGAATAGATGCCATAGCAATGAGCAGTCTTATGGTATCGAGATCACGAGCCACGGGGGCATAAGTATCAAAATAGTCTATCCCCGACTTTTGTTTAAAGCCCTGAATAACTAATCTAGCCTTGAACTTTTCAATAGTTCCATCTACCTTTATTTTCTTTTTGAAAATCCATTTGCAACCTAGAGGTTTGCAACCAGGAGGTAGATCAACCAACACCCAAGTGTTGTTCCCCATGATGGAATCCATCTCATCATTGATTGCTTCTTTCCGTAAAGCAATATCCGGGGACTTCATTGCTTCTTCAAATGTCTTGGGATCATCCTCAACAATGAAGCAATAGGAGTATTGGTTTGAGACCTCATCCCTTGTTCCTTCAACTAAGTATAGTTGAAACTCAGGTCCAAATGACTTTGGAGTCCGGACCCTTTTGCTCTTCCTGAGCACAGGTTCAGGTTGTTGAACCACAACCTCATCGGGGACCACTGATGGTTCATCATCAGGGACCTCTGATACACGTGTCATGAAGTTCCATTAGGAATCCTTTGACTTGGTCTAGGGACTGATGAGAATCTATTCTCATCAAAGTTTGCATCCTTTGATTCAATTATGGAGTTAATTGAAACATATTCATTAGGTTCAATAACATAGAACCTATAAGCCTTGGAATGCTCAAAGATATCCAACAAAGATGCAATCAATGCCTCTTTCACCCAAAGTCTTTTGCTTTGGATCAGGAGTCTTACAATGTACTACAACCCCGCACTCGAGATAGTTCAGGTTGTGTTTCCTTTTAGTCCAGAGTTCATAAGGGGTAACCTTGTTCCTTTTGTTGGGAACCCTATTTAATAAATAGCAAGATGTTAACATAGCTTCACCCAGAACCCTTGACTCATCCCGAAAAGGACAACATGGAATTAACCATCTCCTTCAAAGACTACCTGTTTTTCCTTTCGAAATACCATTTTGAGGAGTATAAGGGGAATCGTTTCATGGATTAGACCAACAGATTGAAAATACAGAGTATCCATGTACTCACCTCCCCTATCAGTCCTTAATCTTTTGATTAAAGACCCAAGTTGTAATTCAACTTCAGTTTTAAACACTTTGAATTTATCTAATGCTTCATCCTTTGTATGTAACAAATAAACATAACAAAACCTAGAAGCATCATCAATAAATGTCACAAAGTACTTCTTATTTCCCAAAGAAGGAGTGGCATGCAAATCACAGGTCACCGTGAATAAGCTCCAAGATCTTAGTCTCACGACTAACACCTTGAAAGGGTTTCTTGGTTATCTTGGTCAACATGCAAGTTTTACACTTTTTAGTGTCCATGTCAAAAGCTGGGATCAACCCATCCTTAGACATATCTTGCATTCTTTTATAGTGTACATGGCCAAGTCTTGCATGCCATAGGATAGAGTCACCGGTTATATGTGGTCACAAAGCTTGAAATAACACTGTCAATGGTAATATTAAGCCTGAACATTTGATTACATAAATAACCAAAACCAATAAAAACACCATTCTTAGAAAGCACAAATTTATCAGACTCAATAACTTGTTTATATCCATGATTATTCAATACACTACTTGAAACCAAGTTCTTCTTATATCGTGAACATGAATAACATTAAACAAAGTTACAATCTTTCTAGAACTAAAATTAAGATCTACACAACCACGACCATGCACCAAGGTTGTTGACTCATTTCCCATGTGAAGAATAGAACCATCATTCAGTGACTCATAAGTCTTGAACCACTTCTATCTTTACACACATGAACTGTTGCACCAGAGTCAACCCACCACGCAACATCATCATCCCGCACATAATGAGATTCAGATACATATGTAACATAATAAATCTGAAAAGACTTATTAACCATATTCTGACCTTTCAGTGAGTTGGAAGAACCACCACTCCCTGAACCATTAGTGCCCGATCCATTGGCTTTACCACCAACCTAAAACCCTTGCATCCTTTGATGTGACCAATTTTGCCACATTTCCAACAAGTAGGTGTTGCCTTCTTGTTAGGATCTGCCCTTGTGTTGTCATGATATTTGCGTTTGCCTTTGTTGTCATTGTACCGTGGAGTTATTATGCTCCACCATATTGACAACAGATGAACCAGTAGCATTGCTACTCTTTGGCTTGTCATTATCCTGCATCTTGAGAGATTCCTCAATGCGCAGATGATGCAGCCAACTCAACCAGAGTAAACTCCTCTTTCTTATGTTTCAAGGTATGCTTGAAATCTTTCCAAGAAGGAGGAGTTTGTCAATGACACAAGAGACTTTAATGGCCTCATCCATGTTCATATTGTGTTGTGTAAACCTTCCAAGTATTCCAAGAAGTTCATTGTATTGTTCCATAACTTGTCTTGAATCAGTCATTTTGTAATTTGTGAAATTACTAACAAGGAACTTCTTACTTGATGCATCCTCAGCCATATATTTGGCATCCAAGGAATCCCACGTTCTTTGGAAGATTCAAAGTTCTGATAAATATCAAACAGAGAATCAGACATACCATTGAGAATAAGACCTCTGCATATGTAGTCATCATTCTCCCATTTGCTCCTCCCCCTAATCTGCTCAACCGTAGCATCATCCCCATCATCGAATTGGGTAGTCATCACATAAACCACACTCATGCTTGACAGCAAGAAATGCATCTTCTTCTTCCACCTCCTAAAGTCCACCCCTTCAAACTTATCAAGCTTGGCAAAGTTTGAAGCCATGTGTTTCATTGCAGCAGCAGCCATTGATTATCACAAATAGTTTACTTTGATTGTTGGGGTGTAGCTCCCGAAGCAGGTAAGATAATCAACTTCATAGAAATGCTCAACTGTTCGTGAGAAACAAACAGAGGGTCAGCAATAACAAATACCACTTGGTGGTTACCGGATATCACTTGGAATCGTGTGATCACTTTCCAAAGTAAACTATAAGACCCTAATGCCTGGGTTGCACGAATATCTACTTGGGATAAGACCAAATGCAATTATGGAATTAGGCACAATTCAATAACCCTTGCGCTTATAAGTGTTTAGTGTTTTCTGTGTATTTCATCATGCATAAACAGACCTCCTATATAAAGGAAAATACTCTCAGTTAGTCAATGGAATTATGAGTATTAATCGGCCCATTAATAGCCTCATAATTATCCCCATTATAGCCGTTAGTGGTTACATGACCAATTAAACGTGGTCATAATGCAGTTTAAACTGCCACTTGAATAGGTCAAAGCCGTTACAAGCGTATATCAAAGTACTTTCATAGTGCTATCATGGTTACACTTAATCGCCGGTGAAACACCACCGCTTCAGTGTAAACACTACCGATGAAACATCACTCCAATGGGAAACACGATCCAGTGGAAGTACTTTGCCAGTGGAAACACTGATATAATCAGTGGTAACCACAACAGTACTTTCACCAAGCACTACCAATACAAACCACTATTAGAGTCAGGGTGTTCATGTACCTTATGGGTGTACACTCCGTACCTCCTAACCCATTACAAGGTGTGAACTAATCCCACAAGTGCACTAAATTTTCCAACAAATTATGCTTGAGGGGGCACATTTTAAATTATTTTAGAAACTACACTATAAATTGGTTCCTTGGTGGGTGGGGGGTGCAAATTAAAAAAACAGTCAAATATTTTTGAAAATTTACACTACAATTATTTTCGCTAGGGGGGAACGTGACCCTTGTGACCCCCCTATCTACGCCCTTGAATAATGGTAAAGACAATGGTAGTCGGGGCACAATGAGGGTTATAATGAGGGTTGAACTTCAATCACGTTAAGAAGATGATGTCAATGTTATAGCCGTGGATGAGCAGAAGATAGGGTTTTTATACTCACGTTCTTTTTCTTAATTGTTTTGTTAATAAAAAGATATAGATAGTATTATAAATTAAAGATTTTTAAGAGTACTCATTTTGTTAATTTAGTTTAAAAATATAACGGTCAATTAAAAAACTCAATTTATGAAAACAACTGTAGGTAGTATAGGCCGGTGAAATGATAAGATATAAACTAAGTATCTTCTTGACCAGAAAACAAACATATATTCACTACTTCGTTAAACTCACATCAAAATGAGGTCATGATTTAAGATTTGGTAAATGTTTGGTTTTGACATTTGTGGAGATAGCGTAGTTTACAATTCTACAAACCACTATGTTCCCTAATTATATATGGTCATTTAAATTACGTATTGTCATCATATATATTTCATATCAAGTTAAACTTGCATTGTTTAAAAAGTTTATAAAATTTGGCGGATTATATGATAGAGGTGGTACTTCGAAGGTTTATGATATCTATGTATGATCTGTATTTGTATTCTTTTGAATTTTGGGTGTGTTTATCATAGAGCAATCAAATGATTGGTCAAAGAAAAATCATTAAAGACTGTGAAAAACTAGATGGGGGTTGAATGATTTTGCCTATTAAAACTTCGTTTTAAAGTATTTAGATCGAATTATGTCAATCTATTTAGTATGTGTGTTAGATATTGATAGATGAACATATAAGTAAGTAATGCAAAATATAAAGAGTAAAGGAACACAAAACCACGACACGAGTATTTATAGTGCTTCGGCTACAAGGACACCTTCTTTGCCCTACTCCACTCCTCGAGTACCCTACTCGAGAGTTTGTAAGCACTACACAACACAAGCTCCTTAATGTGGTGGAGAAGCCTTCACAACGTCGCCTACTCTTTATCCGGTACAAGGCTAGACATCGAGTCCTTCCATGAGGTAGAACCAAACCTATCACAACGTCGCCTACACTTTATCCGGTACAAGGCTAGATACCGAGTTCCATTACAAAGGATGAACTACTACCCAACACTATACCACAACACAATTACCCAAAGGAGACATACTCCTTGTTACAATACTAGAAGGATATCAACATCCTTCAACCCAAACTACATAACTTGTTTATCGATGCACCATATCGAATGTACACCTTTGGCACCATTCACTAATGCCTTCAACATGATACTTATATGGAGGGAGGAAAGAACTATCAACAAGATGCACTTCAGTGGTCTTGATGATGACGAAGCTTAGCAACTCATGACCTTGAGCTTGCATGTCTTCAAGAGGTGGTGATCTCGCCTTTAAGAGGAATCTAGAGAATCACATAAATATAAAACTACATAGAATGATCCTTTGGATATGTGGTTAGAGAGGGTAGAATACTGAGAGAAAGTATATCTAAGAGTGGTAGTGAGCAAGAGAGAAAATGCTCACTTTAATAGACAAAACATGTCTACTGTCCCACTGTTCCTACGGATCCCTCACCTGAGCGATCCGGCTAGTGCAAAAACTGGGATCCGGCTACTGGGTCAGTTTAGTCCGGATTTCGGGTTGCAAATCGGGTTATGGGTTATGGGTTATGGACCATAAGTTATGGGTATTGGATTATGGATAGCCCAACAAGAAGCAATGTACCTAGTCATTGGGTTATGGATCTTTGGTCATGAATTAAGGACCTTGGGTCATGGGTCATGGATAATTTCCAACATGACTTCATGCATGATGTCATGTAATGGGTCATGGGTTATGGATCATGCTCCATGGGTATGGGTTATGGACTTTGGTTTTTACCCCAACAACATTCATTGTACCTAGTCAATGGATCATTGGTCATGGGTTATGGACTTTGGTTTTTGCCCATTACTTACTTATTACAACATATACAAAGTACATATACATTTCTATAAAATATAAACACTAGTTGTTATACATATATATTTCTATAAGATGTAAATAATATTAAATTTTTTTGTTTTATAAAAATGTCTTTGGTTTTATAACTTATTTACTTAACATGTTTTGATATGGTTTTAATATGTTTAATAAAAGTGTGTTAGTAAACTATTGACTCAAATAATTTACGTATATTTTTTGTTTCGTTAAAATGATTTTATGTTTGTTATCAACAAAACATTAAAAGATTGTAAAATATAAATAAATGTTTTTATGTTTTATTTGTATTAACAATCTCCCTCTTTGTGTTGATTATAAAAATAAGATTATTTTAAGAAGAAAATAAAATTTGTTAAAATTTGAATTGGAGTTTTTACACTCTTCTCTCCGTTTTTGTCAAAACAAAAAGAGCGTTGAAAAGAAACTACCACACATTGTAAAAAAAATGTTTTGAGAAAAACTTGTGAAAAGTAACAAAATGAGATATAGTTGAAAAACGAAAAGTAAAAGGAAGTAGTAAGATGAGAGAAAGATTCTTGTCTTAGCTCCCACTTGATGGATGCTCGCCTTTGTTGAGGGCGTCAAGTAATTAGGAAGCTAAAACGAGTGTGTTGCAAGTATTTTTGCAATGGTTTCGTCTTTGACAAAATGCTCCCCCTTGACGATTGCTCCCTTTTGAAGAGGAATTAATTTGGAAAAATTAAGTGAATGTATTGTAAGCATTTTTGCAATGCTTTGCTTTGGCGAAAAGCTCCCCCTTGTTGAGGGTGTCAAAGTCTTCATGTGTATTTTGAAAATCTACAAAACAAAGATTAGAAAACAAGTATATGGTGCATTGTTTCCTGAAATGAGATTCACATTAGTTGAAAAATAAGCTTCTGTTGGACGATTCCGACGGATCCTTCCTGTAAGGGATCCGTCTAGGCTAAATTCTAGGAACCGTGTACCAGTATTATATTGGCAACAATGTAATGACGTAAATGTCCAAATGAGTTATGTATTGTTACACCAAACATATTCTCATAAATATATAGCATACAACATGTAGTTTCATTCAATAAAACAAGAGAAATGATAAACATATCTCTAAAACTAAGAAAATGATACAAACACGTGGTAAAATTTCCTAACAATTTCTAAGTTGTGCCTAATACTAGAGAAAGCACTACTTGTGCTTGCTTTCCTTAGTTTTAGTGACGATTAGATTTGTTGACTTCATCAAACCATTCGAGAAGGTGATAGAACATGAAACGTAATTTGTCACGTACTTTATGGACTAATCCTTCGACATGTTGACAATGAAAGCAATAATTGTCATGGCTAGGGAATGGTGGTGGTAAGAATGGAGCGGTTTGAGGTGGAAAGTTGGATGAAGAATGTGGAGGTTCCACAAAGGATGGGGGTATTTGTGGAGGCACGTTTGATGAAGTTGGAGGTGGTTTGTGTTGATGATGGACGTAAAGAAGTATCTACTTCCATATGGTGTGGTTGTTGAGTATGGTGATTCCCCATAATCCAAAATGGACCATTTGAGGGTGAAGGAGAATAGGATACGGGTGCTAGTGTGGTTTCAACACCAAAGTTTTAGTGAGAAGGTTGTTGTGGCACTATTTTCTCAATTGAGGAAAATGTTGGCAATGGTTGTGGATGAGATGGCCTGGTTGTGGATGAGATGGCCTAGGTGGCAAGTCTTCTAAGTTGTAAAGGTGTGGGGATGAGAGTGGAGTGGTGAAAGAGATAGCTCTAGGTACTAGAGGTGATGGTTTAGTAGAGGTAGGGGTGTTTGGTTTAGGAGGTATAGTAGTGTTTGACAAATGTTGTCTTGTGGGAACAATCCTTTTGGGAGTTGGTTTTTTGGGTAAAAGGTCAAAGACCCGGTAAATATATTACTCCTAAAAACTTTTAAGTACAAAGGATATAGGTGAATCCCATATCTCAGCCTGTTACATAGGCAAAAAGCTTACATAACAAGATACTTCCTATTCTCTGTATAAGAAAATAAACCACTACTCAAAATATAACATTAGACTCCTATGGAGCTAACATTACTTCCTACCAAGGCCTTGGAGCTTGATACCATACGTGTCATAATAGGCATCCAATTTTCCTGGAAGATCGTAAACCTGATCCGCATAGTTATCATAATCATAGTCATCATAGTCATCTTTGCGATCATGACCACCACCAAATAAGTTACTCGTCTCATCAAAGGTGTTCAAAACCTCCTCATCATCACTATCAGAATCCACAATCTCTCCCACCTTAGTGAATGGGTTAACCCACTTAGTAAAAGAAGTAGCAAGTAAATCCTTATTATAACCCTGATAATCAACCTTTTTAATAGGATTACCATTATCATCAACAAGTGTAGCTTTCCCATCGATAAGAAGCCTTTCAAACTCCCCAAGTTTCTCAACAATAGGGGTAGAACCAACCGCGTTAGCTTCCATTAAATCACTCACAAGCTGATCTTGTGATACATTACCTGTCTCGAGAGACCCAACCTCCTTTGCTTTCATTGTATTACCAGAAACCTCTACATCAGTAGGATTGCCACAGTCATCAGAATCGATCGTATTTAGTGCAGCAAAAGGATTAGATGTAGCAATCTTTGTCCCATTCCTACTAGCCACACCAGTTGCTTTCTTCTTCGCACTATCCAACTTCTTGGGTTCAGGAGGAGGTGCTTTAGGTTGATACCTAAATTTAGGACCCACTTTAGTAAAACCTCTGTTACC
This sequence comes from Chrysanthemum makinoi, assembly GCA_910596185.1. Classification (NCBI taxonomy): domain Eukaryota; kingdom Viridiplantae; phylum Streptophyta; class Magnoliopsida; order Asterales; family Asteraceae; genus Chrysanthemum; species Chrysanthemum makinoi. Next base: position 298,016,341 of record OU343217.1, on the reverse strand, counting down.
TGAAACACTTGGACCACCATTCCTACCATTATTCTTGTTAGTGACAGTTTGATAACCATCATTAATAGTCTCTTTAGGCTGAGTAGGAAGTGGAACATTCTGGGAGTTGGTTTAATTGGTAGAGTTGGTGTGAGGGAGTTATAGAGTTTGATACTTTGATGGGTGAAGATTCGGTTGAAGAGATTTCATGAACAACCCGAGTAATCATCTTAGGAGGTTTTTTGGTTGATGAGTTAACACTACGAGCTTTTCTTATGGTGAAATGGTAGAAAGGATAGGTGTAAAAATTAGACTTTAGCTACTAAGAATGAGTGTGTTAATGGTGATTTGGATGTTCTAACACAAGTGGTTTATAAGGAAGAAGATTTGGCAAGTGAATTAAAGGTTAAACCACTAACATCTTTCAAATTGTAATGATTTGCATGCACAAGAGTCAACTACAGATTTGTACTGTTGTAGGAAGTCATTTAAGACAATGTGGAGTGTTTAGATTAACAAAGAGGGTTTGAAATGATTGTATCAAGTAGGATTCATTAGTCTGAGCAGACGGTTCCCACGGATCCCTCACTTGAGGGATCCGGCTAGGCTAAACCCAAGTATCTGACTCTCAGGAGCCAAGAAAGGATTGATGAGGTTCTAGTAAGGTCTAGTACCTATATATCTTGAGTGTCTTTAGTCTCTTCACGTGTCTTAAATGATGTGAGACTTAAATGATCAAGTGTAATGAGTGAGGATAGCTAATGATGTCTTTTATGGAAAGAAATTGAGTTTTCATGAACACTAATGCATGATCAAGGATGACACTAAGAATTTTGAGGATGTCAAATGATGTCAAATGATCCTAGAGACCAGATGGTGATCTAAGGAAAATTTAGAAAATTTCTTAAAAATACAAGAAATTAAAAACTAGTTTTTAGACCATTTCAAGATCAAGATGACTAAAATCAATTTACTAAAACTGAGAGAAATATCAAACTAAGTATTTTTGAGATGAGAGAAATAATGTGTGAATATTAGAACGGAAAAATGGTGAGTTTTGAAGTAATGACAAATAAAAAATATCTTGTATGTGATCCTAAGTCATTCATGAGTGAGTGTGAGATCAACTGAGGTTAAGGAAAGTTTAAGTGATATTAATAAAGCATGTTTAACTAGTTCAATAAGGTCTGGAAGGTTGGGTTGATGTAATGAAATAAGAAGAATTACTTCTGTTTGCCCGGATCCTATGGATCCTTCGTTTGAAGGATCCGGCTAGTTATAAACTAGGGATCCGGCATCTGGGATAGTTTTCTTAACAGTGAGCATGTAATATTTTGCTCTAGGTATTGGATTTTGAAACTAATGATCTTCATAGTAAGCCTATATGTATACAAGTAAGACATGGTAAGAGTATCATGAAAGAACATCAAATATTCAAGAAATATGATCAAAAAATGGTTTATTTCATAGGTATGATCAAGTTACAATGGTAAATTAAAGACAAAGTCTAAGTATCGATTTTATTAAATAAAACTATTTTGCTCATATGTTTTCATTTGATGGCTCGTCAGTGGGTTGTGAGTAGTTGATGATTCAAGAATGAAGAATGAAGTGATGAGAGATGTATTCAAAGGTTCCATCATTTTTTTCACAATTATATATACTGAAGGCTTTGAAATTGAGGATGATAGTACATGACATGATTGTAGGTCCAAAGTTATGGATCTATGTAGCCTTTACACGACTTATAGCAAACTTGAATAAATCCAGATTCACTATATGAAGAACTCTTAACAAATCCTTAATGTGATAATGCGGAAACTTAACACAATAAGTATGAAGAACACAATGGTATACTAACTTCGTATATTCTATTGATTGATTTGATCAACGGTTAAGGCTTATAACTCATCCCTTAACCTAATATATTAGGGATCCTTTTATACACCAAGGAAACCCTAATTGACTACAAAACATAGAAAAGATTCGAACATATCTTTTCCAAAGATATCTCTACGCGTTCTTATCTTTTCTTACTTTCTATCAATTTTGTTTTACATAAACAGACTTAACTATCAACCAGTACTAACTTTGTTATGCCAGACTTAACAACATTAGTACTGGCAGACTTAACTAACAGAATTAACACTAACATACTTAATTCTGTCATACCCGACTTAACTATTATACTACGAGAACTAAAACTAAAAAGACTTAAAAAAACTTAAATCTGTTTTACAAATATAATTCCCTACAATCCTCCCCTAACTTGATCTTCACTTGTGAACTTCAAGTTCTTTGTACTCTTTGAGGATCTTGGAATTATCTTTGAGCTGCATCTTTAAATATTCTTCATTGTATGATCTGTGCAGCATCCAATCTTCAAAATATCAGCACTCCATAGTCTTTTCTGCAACAATGACTGTATGTACATCAATTCATAAAAGTTTCATGCTATTCTCATCACATCCAGGTGTGTTAACTCATGTGAAAGGTGAATCATAGAAAAATTAATGGATTTGATGTCTCTTTACCAATTAGCCATTACTATTGGAGTAGCCAATGTTTTGGTGTGTAAAACCATGATACATTGATAACCATCTGATTTTTAGCAAACCAGCAACTATCAACGGATTTGATTAGTGTTTACCAAAAGCCATTTGCTTTTAGACTAGCCATGGTTTTCCACTGCCTTTACCACAAGCCATGAACTTGTGGGCTAGCCAACTCTTTATCAAACATAGACATGGTGAGTTGAATACCATATAATTTTTTGGCAAATTGTCAGCCATAAATGAATTTGAGCTATCTTTACCAGAGACGTTTGCGTATGGATTAGTCAGTCCTTATGTGGGTTAGACATAGTGGACTGATAACTATTTGTTGTGTTGGTGCAGAGCATCTTCACCAAGTGAAACTATCTCAAAACCATCTTAAATTATCAACCTTTTAAAATAGACTCAACAACACTTATAAAATTCTTTCAAACACTTAAAAATTATTTCTGTGGAGCTTTTGATTCAATTAATTTCAAAAGGTGATAACAAGCATCATCTTTCCTTTCACCAAGAAGCTTCTTCTCTAGCATAGCTCTGCAAATCTTGTTTGAAAGTGGATATTCCACTTCTGTTAGCATATAAACTATAGCAGTTTCTAATTCTAAACAATGATCCTGACAAGTGTGGAAATATCTCCATCTAATCACTTTCACTTGATAGGCCAGCTTTCACATTTCATCATCAGCATTAGGTGACTCAAACATAGTCTTCAAATCTCCCCAGAGGACCTTTTCATACTCTTCCTCAGGCCTCTTGTCACCATGCTTTTCCATCAGTAGCTGGTACATTGTCTTCAAATCATCCCTGAAAATATCACTTAACAAAGCAGGAAAGTTTACATATATAGTGTCAGTAATTTTCCCTTACAACCTAGTAAACTCCCTTGCTTCCAGTTTTGATGATATGAACATTGGCTATCGTAGCTGCAGGTGCTGAAACCTTCAGGAATGGAACCCATGGTGAATTATTCAGATGAAGGTTCATCAACCTTGTCTTCAATGTAGGCTTCCACTTCCTCTTTAGCCTCAATTTTGTCCTTATTTGCTCCTTTCTTTGCCTTGGACTTCTTTGTTGTCCACCTGACAATTGATTTTGGAATTTCAGCTTCCTCCTCTTTCTTCACAATCTTTGGCTTATCACCAACTTCTTCTTCTACAATCTTTTCAGTTTCAGCAACCTTTTGCTTTTTGGCTTCCTGTGATTGAAGTGTGATGCCTTGCCTTTTGAGAACTAAAGCTTCCAATTCTAAGTCTTTAGGCACAAAACTTTGAACTTGTTTGATCACCTTCTCAAATTCAGCTTGTAGTTCACCAGGCTTCAACTTTTTCAACTCGTTCAGCTTTCAGCTAGGATGACCTTGACTCTATATGTAGTGTATCATATATTCCCTTTGCTCACCCTTGGTCAATGGTCTGTTCATCCAATGTGTAGAATAGGGTTGTATTTATAGGTCAAAATTAGGGTTAGGCAGTCTAATCATATGGCGTATGTACCTTGAGGGTGATACGTCGTACCTTCTTTAATTTGCTAAATCAAATTTTCTAGAATCCTCCCATACGATGTATATACAGCGTATTGGTCTTCAAACTTGGGAAAATAAATGCATGACGAGAGCTCATACGCCGTATGAATTAGGATTTCATATGGCGTATCCATCTTCAACTTGGATAATACTTGATGAGAAGGAACATGACGTATAGCTATAGATGGTCATAAGCCATATGCAACTGTCTCCATCATATTTTGCGTTTTAGTTCGATTTCCGTTGTTTTTCGCGAGAATTCTTCTTTTGCTTCAAATAATTACTAAAGCACAAATGTAGAGTAATTTAGTATATATTCAATAAAAACAAGGAAAAAAGGAGTAACTATCTTGAAAATTTGATAGCTAAAACATATATAAATTAGGAGCTATCAAGGGAAGAAACCAATATTCAATAAAACCAAGGCTGTTAAGATCAAGATCCTACCTAAGATCGTTTTTGTCTTTTCAAGATCAGGATCGGGATCATAAGATCGGATCGAGATCGTACGATCCCACCAAACTGTCTTGTCTTGCTAGTAGGCGTTGATGGACCATAACGTTATACACTTAACAAATATGTTGAATATCAAACACAAGTTCATAAGATAGCATAAGAAATTTTTTAACGCTAAAACATCATGATAAATTAGTGAATTACATTTAATTTTTTTCATGGCTAAATAAACAATTTAGTGAGATAAGAAAAAGAAGATATGAGACGTAAATATGCCAAAATCCAAAACAAGTTAGTCTATTTCAAATGTTTTGATAGCTTCATTTCTCACACCCAAATAAAATTTCGTTTCTCTTTTAGAGTCTTCATCAGGGTTTTGTATGGTAGAAAAATATACATCTTGTGAATGACTTTAGAAACAAAATATAATAGATTAATATAATAGCAAGGAAGAAAAACTACAAGTTTTATATAAGGTTTTGGCATAAAATAATAAGATAACTCATTAAATTTATAAGATCTTGCAAGTTTTTTGTTAGTGGAATCCTAATATCGTACGGTCTTACTCGCGATCTTAATAATCTCGCCTACAACCACGTAGCTAGGCATGTCAGAATTCATTTGACCATAGGATATCCATTAGACTTGTTTCATCGACTTTGGATACAAATGACATAGATGAATAACATTGGATAAGGGAATTTGGAGAATTGAAAATGGATTAGTAGATGACATACTTTTATCCATATATTACCTATTTACCGTTCAAAATAATTTCATTACAGATACTTTTTTTTGGAAAAAGTAACCTAGCTATCCCACATACGCTATATCTTTAATTACTGCCTATAAAGCATATATATTCATTCTTAAAATATCGAAATCTTAAATTTTGAAATCTTAAATTAACGCTATTTACCTAAATTACCTCTAAGTATCCTTTAATACACATAAAGATTGATTAATTATAAACTTTACAACTTTTCAAAAACACAAATTATATTAATTTTAAAAAACAAACATATTTCGAAAGAGAATTACGATTACACAAACATAATTATTTCCCGCAATACCTCATCAATTTGCACGAGTATTCATGTAGTATAATATATGATATAAATGTCTTGCACTTGTTCCTAAAGAAAGTTGAGTTGAACCCACTTGATTGGGAACATCCACGTTATGATTTTAACATACTCTATTGAGCCGCCAGAAAAGGACAAAACAAATATTTTTTTTTGTTTTTTCTCATAGAAAATGTCATGTTATCTCAGAACTAAAGCAATACGCATATTAAATTACAATTTTCTATTGAAACAGTTATGTCTCTATCTGTGTATATGTCCCAGTTATATGTAACTACACGCACGGAATACTACTGATATGTATTGTCCGTGTTGTAATTACCTTTAAGATGTTCCCTGAAATACTGGCTGCAGAGATTGGTTTAAGATAATCTAGTCATTGATGTTGTGATTGCCTATGTTGATAGATAAGTGGTAATAAGCGATGCGAAGATCAAACCTTTTAATTCAGAAGATATATGAAGGTTTGCTGAAGTTATAGCAGCCATAGAAAAAAGAGCCATGCAGAATTATTAACGATGCATGATTGAAGAGTTTAACTCCAAGGTAGACCAATTCACACATGTGATAAAGTTAGGTAATTTTGAATTTTTGATGCTGGCACTTTTGAATATAAACTTTACTTTACCACATAAAACGGAATAAAAATATTGCAGAAAAACTACTGTTAACGGTGATATTGATTGATATGTGTATAATTTTGGCTATACATAGAAGTCCATTCTTGATATATACATTTTACCCCTTAATCATGGTCGTGTTCTTTGAAAAAATGGACACTTTGCTATTAAGTAAGCCTTCCACATGGGAGAAAAATGGGTATTTGATGAAGTCTAGTTGTAAAAATGGGTATTTTTGTTATTTTCCCTTCAATTTTTGGGTGATGATATGTACAATTGTACATGGAGTGTTTTACTTTGTACACATAAAGTTGATTCTCAAATTACCTATATAACATTGCCTCTTTTTTTACATTCTTTTCATTTCATCATCTTAACTTTTTTCTCTATTTTATAAGCCCAACTCCGAAATAAATTATTGGCACACATTTACCACGCAGAGAAATCAATGATTTATAAGTTTAACCGCACAGTTATACACTACATTGTATGGCATTATGCCGTTTGTTTTTGGGTAAAAGGGTTTTTTCACCCTCGTAAAATGCGTTACACCAAAAATCCATTTAAGTACAATGGAATGTGGCTGAAATACCACATTAACCTCAAGCAACCATTTGAACAAACCCTATATCATTTGTGACAGGCCACAAATGATCAACTAGTTACAACCAACTAGACAAACAAAATAGAAACCAAATTACATTTAATCAAAATGTAAGAAAAACCAGGTTCATTGAACCGCATCCAAGGTGAGCAGTCCGTCTTCAATGTCTTCATAGCTTGACCTATGATTGTGCCACCAACATCCATGCTGCAATAGCAGCAAACACATCTCAAGTCGCATTGCCAACCAACACTAACGATGGCCAAAGGACCAGGTACACCCTATACGGCTGAAAAACAACCACAAACCAACAGCAAGATCATCATGGAACCCAAATCCGGTCCACCCCAACCCTAGCCTAACAATAAGACCCAAGGCCGACCCTCATGCAAACTGCGAACCCAAGAAATCCCACGCACCGCAATCCACCATGAACCACCAACCACAACCACTACGTAGCATTTCTTGGACAAAACCCTAATAAGCATCACTCCAAAAACTGCAACACCACCAAGCGACCAAGATACAGCACCCTAACCCTAGCCACATAAACGTGGGAGCATTGTGAGATAAAACCCAACCCCACGCCGCAACCACCATGCCGTAATCCAATATGCATCAGACGCCACATCCGAAACAGGCGAATAACCACGAAACTAGGATAATGATATAACCCTAACAATACTGTTAAGGAAAATCATTACAAACGATCCTTGTTCATCTCCTAGATCTGCATAGCAGAAAGCCAAGCAAGATCAATCCATCAAAACCAACCGGTTTTGAAATCCTTAGATAACCTAGCCGCCGCTTCCCAATCAATAAAAACCTAGCCGGTTTGAATGAAAATCAAGGATTGGGTCCTCTCTAAACATAATCAAACCGATTATGTAGATTAGTTTACTTTGAAATTTAATTGGAAGAAGTAATCCCTAGGTAAAAAAATTCGGACCTAGGGTTTCAAGGGAAGAAAATCGCCATAAAGGCTAGAGAGAAAAAAGACGGCTTATCTGCAACCCTTTATACCATTTGTTTAGAAATATACTTGTTGATTTTCTAAAACAAATACATTTATTCACCACATGATTTCTATTTCCCCCGCCCGGCAACTATAAGTTTGTATAGATTTGTGAAGTTTTCCTCTTTTATTATTGCAATCTTATTTATGTATAAAGAAAAGTGAGCTTCTGGCATCACTCTACCCACGCCAACTCACTTTGTTGGTTCCTGGTGCTAACAAATTTGAACACAAATTTGAACCCTTTATACATAATATATTGTATGGTATGGATTCATATGATTCTCGATGGGGATGATTTTGTGCTTGTAACTGGAGGAGAAAGACTACATTGAAATGAAATATGTCGATGTACTCTTTTGAGGAAGTTGATTACTTTTGGCCACTGAATTAGGAAGCACACATAAAGAAAGTCTCAGTTAACAAGCTCAATTATGAAAGTTTTCTTTATTAGATACATTAAATTAATAATCTTGTAAAAAACAAGATAGTTTATAACCTCTTATAAAATGATAAATCTCATCAGAAATAATAGGGTTCTTTTGAGGATCAAATCCAGAAATATTAGGCTTAAAAAAGGTAAGAGTGCGTAAGTTATATTCGACCAATAACTATGAGTTAACTTATCAGGAGTGTCTTTTATTACTCTATATAAACATAGATATAGATTGAAATGATGTTGTCTTTAGTATACATTGCCTTGGGTGTGTAGGATTGTTAGGTTAGGTGTATAAGATAGTTGGGTTTTTCTGCAGCAAAAATCTTTCAGGCTTGATTTTGATAAAAAAAAATGACCTTAGTTGAACCATGCTCACCCTTACAACATGTTAGTCGATTAGTATTAGGAGGCTTAGGCCTCTAATATATTTAGGCTCATATTGTATCTTATATATATTTATCATGTACCAAACATAATAATGAATGAATAGATGATTCCCTAAAACTTACATGGTATCAGAGCCTAAAATCCGATCCACATAAACCCTAACCTTAATTTTTTTTTCGGATCCCAGTTTGTTTGTTTGTTTGTCAACCTTGTGTTGTCGACTGTTTGTTTTTTTGTCGACCTTGTGTTGTTGACTGTTTCTAGGTTATTTGTTTGTGTTGTCGACTGTTTCCAGGTTCTTGTCGACCACTACAAACCCTAAACATCTACAAACCCTAACCGACCACTAAAAACCCTAACACATCACCATGACTACCGATCCCCTTCCTCCCCCACCGGTTCTCACTTTGTCCGATAAACTTATGGCTATGAATCACTTGACTACCTTTGTTCCCATTAAACTTGATGTTGATGAGATGAATTACTCATCATTGGTATATTATTTTTCTCATCTTTGTCATGGATATGACATCTTGGATCATCTCATTAATCCACCCGCGTCCTCCTCTACTGAACCTCCTACACTACCCACAAAGTATGCGGAATGGCTCAAGGTTGATTTTATTATAAGGTCTTAGATTTTCTCCACACTTTCCTCAAATCTTCAAAAAAGGTTGGTTGTTCTAAATCCCACAACTGCCAAAGCTTGATGGGTCTACCTTGAGGCGATCTTTCAAGACAACAAACGCCCCCGAGCTATGGCTTTGAAGGCGGAATTACGTAACTTGAAACTTAGGGACTTAACTATTGATGCTTACTTTCAGAAAATAGAATCCATTGCTTCGGTTTTGAGTGGCCTTGGTTTTCCTCTTAGCAATGATGACATTGTTACGTTTTCACTTGAAGGCCTACTCAACGTGTATGATGTGATTTCTACCATTATTGTTAGTCGGGAACCCTTTCCCGATCTCAAAAAGGTACGTTCTTTGTTGACTACACAAGAGATGCGCATGATGTCTAAAGTTTAAGACCTGCTTGTGGAGGCTACATCCGCGTCTCCTATGGCCTTATTGGCCAATGCTAATGCTAATACTCGGCGTTCATCCAATCCTTTGGACAAAGTGCACAACCGTCTTTTCTTTTTGCTAAATGTTCTTGTCATTTTGGTGAGGCATTTCGATATCTTCATAATGGTGTTCATGGGAAGTCCACTTCACTTCCTCTTAGTTCTGGTTCGTCCCCTCAGGTGTTGAGTTTTACTTCTTCGGATATGGATGCATTGCAACACTTGTTAGCTAAGTTGGGGTTTAAGTCTTCTGCTATAAATTTGCCTTCTCAAATTGGCTCATCCCCTGTTGCGTATCACAATGCCACTTTTCCATTTGGGCTGACCCAAACACATGCTCAATTTTCCCCACCTTTATATACGGCCTAACCTTCTCTAGGCCTAAGCTTGGGGATGTCAGGTTTGTATGGCTGGGGCTCATACGGCGGACTGGAACCAGGGGGTTCAACATTTGGGGGTTCACCAGGGGGTCCACTGCTGGCCAGTTTAAATCTGGTGGGGGTTCCCATTCCAGCAGGTTCAGAGCAGCAGCAAGGAGTTTAGTTTGCCGGTTCACATTCGCTGCCAGGGGTCCATTTTCCAACCGGTCCCAACCGCAGTAAGGAGTTCATTTTGCCGCCGGTTCATAGCAGCCTGGGGTTTTTAACCCATGTCAACTTCTTGCGTTGGGTCAACAGGGTTCGGGTTCGGGTTAGTCGACTCTCTTACCGCATTCTTTTGCTACTAACACTCTTCAGGACCCGTATGCTAGAAATTGTAATATGGATACAGGTGCGAGCTCTCATCTTAATGATTCTATGTATTGTCTTAGTGATATTCTTAATGAGTGCATATATCCATCTGTCGCGGTTGGTGATGGGTGTTTTATTCCTGTTACTAACTCTGGTCATAGTATCTTTTCTACTCCCTTTTGTCCTCTTCATTTAAATAATGTTTTAATTACCCCTCATATCATAAAAAATATTATTTATGTGCGTCAATTTGTTCGTGATAATTATTGCATTGTTGAATTTGATCATTTTGGTTTTTCTGTGAAGGACTTCCTAACTCGACGGGTACTCCTCCGTTGTGATAGCACGGGTGATCTTTACCCTGTAACGAAGCCTTCTTCAATTCCTCAAGCATATCTTACCAGTCAGTAAACGTGGCATCAACGACTTGGACATCCAGGAAGTGAAGTATTGTGGCGTCTTGTGTCTAGTGATTATATTTCTTGTAATAAATAGAAGCTTCCCGTTCATTGCCATGCTTGTCAGCTTGGTAAACACGTAAAGCTTCCATTTGTTTAGTCGTCTTGTTCTGTTACTTCTTGTTTTCACATTGTTCACTCGGATTTGTGGACATCCTCAATTCCGAGTCTTTCTGGTTTTAAGTATTATCTTTTGTTTCTTGATTATTATTCTCAGTATGTTTGGGTTTATCCATTAATGAATAAATCAGATGTTTTGTTTAAATTTCAGTTGTTTCATAGTTATGTTTGTACTCAGTTTAAGTGTGAAATTAAGTCGTTTTAGTGTGATCATGGTGGTGAGTTTGATAATACTGCCTTTCATAAATTATTTTCAACCACAAATAATCTTATTCGCAGTTTATTGTTTCAAGCACACTTACCACCCAACTATTGGACTGAAGCTCTTAATATGGCTGTTTATTTATTGAATATCCTACCTTCCCGTGCCATTCACAATAAAATACCCTTTACCCGCCTTTTAGGTGCTACACCTGATTATAGTGTCCTTCATGTTTTTGAATGCCTTTGTTACCCACATATTAATACCAACCATAAATTAGGACCTCGTGCTACACCTGCCATATTTTTGGGACATGCTGCCAATCATTTTGGCTATCATTGTCTTGATCTTCATACCAACAAAATTATTTTCTCTCGTCATGTTACTTTTGATGAAACGGTTTTTCCTTTTCAATCAAATCCGTCCAAGCCCACCCTCTCATATGATTTTTTGGAAGATTCTTCCAATCTCATTTCCACCATTATCAACACCACACCAATTGATCCTACTTTAACCCGATTCCTGTTCCACCCGTCGTCATACCTACCTCACCTAATTTACCACCTTCCCCACCTATGCCTACACCTCATGCACCTGTTCCTGAACCACCTACGCCTACATTTAATGATCCTGTTCCTGACCACCCCAACACCTAATGTACCACCGCGACCTCCACCTGTTGTATCTACTCATCTCATGGTTATACATTCTCGTATTGAGACTACTCGTCGTAATCCTAAGTATGCTGGTCATGTGTCCACTGTTTCTCCTTCACCTAGGCCATATAAGGATGCTTTTGATGATTGATGAGTGTCTAAATACTCATCATTTTTGTACCAATTAAACTGCAAAAACATCTGAAAACACTCAGAAATGCATCAAAATGATAAAAATATTACAAATAAGTGTTTTATGTGTTTTAAATGCAAAAATATCAAAATCTGGTGAAAAACGTATCAAATTTGCATAATTGGCAGTTTTAGTCCCCCAAGTTTCAAAAGTTGTCAAAAACAGTCCTTGGTAAATCCAAAATAAAGAAAAATATCATTTTGAGTCCCTAGGGATTCCTAAGTTGTCAAAATTGGTCCTTGAAACTTAAAATTACAAATTTACAACTTAGGTCCCTGAACTTTCAAAATTGTCAAGTTTGGTCCTTTGAAAATTTGAAAATGTCAAAATTGGTCCTTGTACTATTAAAGATTGTCAATTTTAGTCCTTGTATCAAGTTTGGAAAATGGCAGTTTGGTCCTTCAAGAATTCAGAAAGTGCAAATTAGTCCTTGTCATAATACTAAACCTAAGCCTTGTCAAATTGAATTTGACCCCCTGCCTTTATACATTTTGGACCCTGTCTTTTAGCTATTTTGAACCCTGGTCAAGCCAAAATCAAATCCCAACTTGCCCGCCACCTCCTGCTTCTTCCCCAACCCAGTTGCCTCTACTTTGCCCGCCTCTCCCATCACCTTTTCACCAAATCCTCCACCCCCCATCATCACAAACCCACTACAATAAATGCCACCCCCTACTAGCTATTTCACAGAGCAACAAGTCAAATCCTGTTTCCCGCCAAAATGATAAAACAGTAACACACTCCAAACTCACCCATTGGCCAAACAAAGAGGTGGGATTCTCTCTGAAGGACACGTGGAACAGATTTGGAGCATAAAAGAGGAGGAAGACAGAGAAGAAGAGGAGTAGTTAGCTTTTTAAAATTAATGTATGTCGTTTTTCTTAAAGTATCTTAATTAGCTCTCACATTTGTAATTTTCAAGCTTTCTTGTATTGAACTTAAGTGATTTGATCATTATAACTGCTTTGAGCCTCAATTAAAAGTTTCATTCAAGTTTCAATTTTCATAGTTCACTGTTTCAAATTTAAATATCAAACTGTTATGTCCAAGGTTCCAACAGTTTATTTCTAAGTGCAAACAAGTTTATTTAAGCTTAACATAGCTTATTGTAAGCTTGGAATTCAGTTTTAAGCATATTTGGTGTATGGTCATAGAAAGTCAACTGTGCAAGCAAATATGGTTCAAGTAGGTTAGAAATGGCAATGGGTGATGCGCATGGAGTTGGGTTGATTTTTAGTCATTTGGTTTGATTTGGATAGGTTAGAGGTTCGAGATCACCGGTGGCAAGCCATAGTGGCTAAGGACATTTGTAAGTGCAAATTTCAAGTTCTAGCATAATCTGTTTTTGTGGTCTTAAATAGTTAAAACCTGTTGGATTAGTAGTAATTAGGTTAAGTAAGCTTAGTTTGATCAATTAAACAAGTATGTTCATTAGTTAGCTTCATTTTGTTTCCAAAACAGTTAATACAAGGTGTTTGGATTTTTGTCAAAACATCAAAGGTTTAGTCAGTGGTTGTTCTTAGTGGTTTCATGCTTGTTTATCTCCAATATACTCATCTCACCAACATTTTGTGTATGCAAAGGCTAGAAGTCAAAATCACATGCTAACTGTCTTAAAGCTATTAACTGTTAAGATTTTGAAAAAGTGGATCCTTGTTTTGTGTTAAGAATACTTAAACATAGCCTGTATTAGCTTCATTTCATCATAATACAACAAGATCAGTCCAACAATTGGTTGCAAATCTCATCAAAGTCAAAGTTCTTCAACTGCTCTCAAAAGTCAAAATTTGCAAAAACCTGTTTTGGGCTCATCTAGGAAGAATTATCTTGAGTTCATTTCTGAGTCTAATCAAGTGAAATTAAGGTTACATAAACTTCAGCTGGTCTACTTTCTTGTTGTCATTTTATAGATTTTGGAAATTTTCTTTAAGCCTCAAATAAGCTTGTCCAACAGGCTCATTTGCCCTGCTCACTCAACTCCGCATCGAGTTTTCTCAAGAATTGCAGAGCTTAGCAAAAGCTCATAAGAGCTTGTCCAAGGCTAATACTTGGTTTACACATAGCCACCCAGGTCTAGTATAGGTACCAACTTCGTTTTCCATTTTAGCTTATTGTGTTGCTTGTACTAAAGCTCAAACGTGACCACTCAAACTGTTTTTGCTCCTATACTCAATCAAGCCAAGTCATTGCTACTTGCATTCCAGAGGTCAAAAGCAGTTGTGATTAGTTGCATTTTGGTACTTGTAGCCTATTTTAGCTTCATTATCAGTTGGTACTTGTTGGTGCTTATTTGCTTAAAATAAGTGCTTATTTTTAAGCACTTGGTATAGCAGTCCATTTTCTGCACACAAGCCCATGTTTTTCTATTTTTCCTAGATTCATAATATCATTTTAGAGTTTTCCTGAAATTTTCATAATTTTCCAACACTGTTTGCTATTTTTCTTAATTAAAAACGCTTTTAGGATTATTTAAATAGCTTTTAATACAATTTAATCAGAAAAAGGCCAAAAAAATAATTTTTCATTTTTATTAAGTTTAAATAAATATAAAAGGTAAAAAAAGTAATTTTCCAGATTTTTCATAGTTTATTTTAGAATTTTTAGTAATTTAATTAGTTTTTAATAGTTTAAAATTCATAAAAAAATAGAAAAATAATCAGAAAAATATAAAAATAGTTTTGAAAATTCTATTTTGTTATTTTAGATTTTTCCAAGTCTTAATTTTATTTTTCTAAGTTTATTTCCTATTTTCTTGTAATTTAGGTAATTATTTAATAGTTAAAAATAGTTTTTAATTAATAATAATTAATTAAATAGTTATAAAAATAATTTTCTTTTTCTTAAAATTTTCTTATATCATTAGGTTTGTAAAAATATCATTTTCATATTTTTAGGGTTAATATTGTGTAAGTTTCACGCTTTTATTTGTATGCTAATGTAGTTTTAAATTAAGTTTTATAAAAACATAAAACAAAAACATCAAGATAAAATTAGTGATAGCGTTTATTTAACATAGTTTATCTTTTTCCTTTAATTTGCATTTAAGCCTTTGTAGTTTATAAATTAACTCAAAATCCCATTTGATCACTATCCTTAGTGGTTATTCGACATCCGATTGTGTTAAACACCACCATCCTCCGGTGGGACTTAACGACCCTGAATCCACCTGTATTCTCCTGATCTAAATTGCAATTGGTGTGTGAGATGTTTTAAGTTCCTTACGGCTGGTCATTCACAAGTGGCTAGCTCGCGTGAGAAAACTTGACGGTTTTGCACCGATCAATGATCCAAATTGGCGAAATGCTATGTATGATGAATATAATGCGCTTATTAAGAATAAAACTTGGACTTGTGTACCTCGTCCTGAGGATGTCAATGTTGTTAGGTATATGTGGTTATTTCACCATAAGTATTTGGCTGACGGAACTCTTAGTCGGTACAAGGCACGTCTTGTTGCCAACGGGTGAGGGAGTTGATCTTGATGAGACATTTAGTCCGGTTGTTAAGCTGGGCACCATTCAGACTGTTCTTAGTTTAGCTATTTCTCGACATTGTCCTGTTCATCAGCTTGATGTTAAGAATGTGTTTTTTCATGGTGATTTGGCTGAAACTGTTTATATGCATCAACCACCTGGTTTTCGGGATCCAGAGCATCCAGATTATGTTTTTTTTATTATTGCGATCTCTTTATGGTCTTAAGCAGGCGCCTCGGGCATTGTTTCAGCGGTTTGCTTTATATTATTTGGGTTTAGTCCGAGTCGGTGTGATTCTTCTTTATTTATTTACCGACAAGGTGATGATATCTGCTTTTCGTTACTATATGTGGATGATATTGTGCTTACTGCTTTCTCTGATAGTTTATTACAGCGAATTATTGCTTCTTTGCATAAGGAGTTCTCTATGACTGATTTGGGTGCTCTTAATTATTTTTTGGGTGTTTCGATTACGCGTGACTCTTCTGGGATGTTTTTGTCACAGCGTAAGTATGCTATGGAAATTTTGGAGCGTGTACATATGGTTGGTTGTAACCCTTCTCAGACTCCTGTTGACGCAGAGTCTAAGTTGGGTGATGATGGTGATCCGGTTTCTGATCCTAAGTTATATCGGAGTCTTGCAGGTTCTCTTTAGTATCTTACCTTCACTAGACCAGATATTACTTATGCTGTACAACAGGTTTGTCTATATATGCATGATCCTCGCGAGCCTTATTTCACTGCTCTCAAGCAGATTTTATGGTATGTTCAGGGGACTTTGGCTTATGGTTTACAGTTATTTTCTTCTACTACTGAGTACTTGGTTGCTTATTCGGATGCTGATTGGGCTGGTTGCCCTACTACTCGACGATCTACATCTGCTACTCTTGGTTATTGTGATAATGTGAGTGGAGTGTACTTGTCCTCTAATCATGTTCAGCATTAGCGCACAAAGCACATTGAGATTGATATTCATTTTGTTCGTGATTTGGTTGCTACTGGTCAAGTTCGAGTTCTGCATGTTCCTTCTCGGTTTCAGTATGCATGTTCTTTCGTAACAGCTTGAGTGTTCGGTCTCCTCCCGCTCAAACTGCGGGGGAGTGTTAGTCAATTAGTATTAGGAGGCTTCGGCCTGTTATGTTTTTGGGCCCATATTGTATATTATATATATTTATCATGTACCAAACATAATACTGAATGAATAGACGATTCCCTAAAACTTACACAACCAAGGCTGTTAAGATCGAGATCCTACCAAAGATCGTTTTTGTCTTTGCAAGATCGGGGTCGGGATCATAAGATGGATCGAGATCGTACGATGGATCGAGATCGTACGATCTCACCAAACTTTCTTGTCTTCCTAATAGGCGTTGATGGACCATAACGTTATACACTTGACATATCTGTTGAATATCAATCACAAGTTCATAAGATAGCATAATAAAAATTTTAACGTTAAAACATCATGATAATAAAATTAGTGAATTACATTTAATTTTTTTCATGGCTAATGAACAATTTAATGAGATAAGGAAAAAAAGACATGAGTAGTAAATATGCCAAAATCCAAAACAAGTTAGTCTATTTCAATTGTTTTGGTAGCTTCATTTCTCACACCCAAATAAAATTTCGTTTCTCTTTTAGAGTCTTTATCATAGTTTTGTATGGTAGAAAAATATACATCTTGTGAAAGACTTTAGAAACAAAGTATAATAGATTAATATAATAGCAAGGAAGAAAAACTACAAGTTTTATATAAGGTTTTGGCATAAAATAATAAGATAACTCATTAAATTTATAAGATCTTGCAAGTTTTTTGTTGGTGGAATCGTAAGATCATACGATCTTACTCGCGATCTTGATAGCCTTGCCTACAACCACCTAGCTAGGCATGTCAAAATTCATTTGACCAAAGGATATCTAATAGGCCTGTTTCATCGACTTTGGATACAAATGACATATATAGATGAATAACATTGGATAAGGGGATTTGGTGATTCGAAAATGGATTAGTAGATGACAGACTTTTATCCATATATAACCTATTTACCGTTCAAAAAAATTTCGTTATAGATACTTTTTTTGGAAAAGGTAACCTAGCTATCCCACCTACGCTATAATCTTACTACCTATAAAGCATAAATATTCATTCTTAAAATCTCGAAATCTTAAATTAACGGGGTTTACCTTAAGGGTAATGATATTTACACATAGTATTTTACTTTGTACACATTGAATTAATGAATAAGACAAACAATACCCCCATGTAATTTTATGTGTGCAAAGTAAAATTACATGTGTACATATCAATTCCATTACTTAAATTACCTCTAAGTATCATTTAATACACGTAAAGATTGATTAAGTATAAACTTGACAAATTTTCAAAAACACAAACTATATTAATTTTTAAAAATAAGCATATTTCAAAAAATACACATTTTGCATCAGGGTCGAACGAGAATTACGATTTCACAAACATAATTATTTGTCGCAATACACCGTCAATTTGCACGAGTATAAGCGTACTATAATATAAATGTCTTGCACTGGTTCCTAAAGAAACTTGAGTTGAACCCACTTGATTGGCGAACATCCACGTTATGATTTTAACATACTCTATTGAGCCGCCAGAAAAAGACAAACTAACATTTTTTTTTTTTGTTTTTTCTCATAGAAAATGTCATGTTATCTCAGAACTAAAGCAATACGCATATTAAATTACAATTTTCTATTGAAACAGTTATGTCTCTATCTGTGTATATGTCCCAGTTATATGTAACTACACGCGCGGAATACTACAGATATGTATTGTCCGTGTTGTAATTACCTTTAAGATGTTCCCTGAAATGCTGGCTGCAGAGATTGGTTTAAGATAATCTATTCATTGATGTTGTGATTTCCTATGTTGGTAGATAAGTGGTAATAAGCGATGCGAAGATCAAACCTTTTAATTCAGAAGATAGATGAAGGTCTGCTGAAGTTAGCAGCCATAGAAAAAAGGGACATGAAGCTCTCCAAGGTAGACCAATTCACACAAAATGGTAAAATACTACTTCTTGGACTGTGCCGACTTTTGAATATAAACTTTACTTTACCACATAAAATGGAATAAAAATATTTCGGAAAAACTACTGCTAACTCTGATATTGATTGGTATGTGTATAATTTTGGGTATACATAGAAGTCCATTATTGTGATATATTACATTTTGCCCCTTAATCATGGCCGTGTTCTTTGAAAAAATGAGCACTTTGCTATTAGGTAATCCTTCCGCATGGGAGAAAATGCTATTAAAATGTTTCTGCAGTGCTCTAAACAGTAGCTTTGACTTGACTAGAGAATTAACCCTTTAATTAAGGTGGAAAAATGAAGTTTTAATTGTCATAAAATAGATTATCAATTTGCCACTATCTCTTGACTGTTGAGATTGAATGATTCACTAAAATTAGTTCTAATTAAGTTAAACGGCATCTGCATTTCACTGTATACTTTTCATATGTTACAAGCTCACTTACATTGGAACTATAGCATCATTCTTCCAAATTTCCAAAAGACATACTACTTCAAACGGTCGCTTATTAAGAAATGGCCCGCTAACAACTGATTACAGTGATGAAATACGGCCATATAACTGCACATGATAATTACTTTACAAGGTTATGTTTACCGTAGTTTTGGTTAATAGTACTTTGAAATTGCTGGTTACCCCAAAACAGATCAATATACAACCATTCTCCCCAAATTTATTTTCCTTGATGCATTATATATGCTAACTTTTATTGATGGATTTTAGGTTGGCTACATGGACTCTTCTCGTGATACATATACGGCTATGTGGGAGCAAACAAAGATGATTTGGACTCGGTATACATTTTAATAAAAATGATAATTTATTCGAACTTAAGAAGATGATTAGTCTAGGTTCACAGCATTCAATAATAGAGTTATGTGGTCTTCGCTCCTGATAAACTATAATTTTTTTTGTACCAAGGAAGTCAAGGTTCATGTAAGAATTATAAAAATTAAAACATAGTCAATGAAGCACACTTAATTTAATCACAAAAATGTACCATTAAATTCTGGAAAATGGCAATTCGAAAGTTCTGTACATTCAATAATAATGTCACTCCCATATATTACCTTCTTCTTTCTAATGCTATCATCTTGCAGTTCACTAGACACCATAACTGTTTTTCAAAACATCACAGATGGTGAAACCATTGTTTCAAGAAACGAAATATTCGAGTTGGGCTTCTTTAGCCCAGGAAGTTCGAAGAATCGATACCTTGGGATATGGTATAAGAACACATCACCTCATACAGTTGTATGGGTTGCTAACCGTGAAACTCCACTTACCAACAACTTGGGCATGGTTAAATTGGACAGCCAAGGTATCATGTCTCTTATTGGTGGCGATATGGTCTTTTGGTCATCTAACTCATCTGCATCAGCCACAGATGACAATCCCACGGCCCAACTCTTGGATAGTGGCAATATGGTAATAAATGATGGAAACAGTGTCATTTGGCAAAGTTTTGATTATCCTGGAGATACCTTATTATCAGGAATGAAGTTTGGCATTAACCTCTTAACAGGAAGAGAGAGGTACCTGACATCATGGAGAAGTGAAGATGATCCATCCCCAGGTGAGTATACACTCACATATTCAATGAATAAGGGTAAATATGCCCAAGTATATATTAGGAAAAATTCTACTATTGATGCAAGGATTGGGCCATATAATGGCATTCAGTTTGCTGGCGAGCCAAGCTATAAGCCTAATCCAGTTTATGTATACAAAGTTGATTTGGTTGTCAATGACAAGGAGATGTATTTCGAGATTACGTACAATAGCACCACATTGTCGTTGAGGTTCTTAGCAACTCCGAATGGCAAGGTTATTATATCGCATTTAAATATGCGCAACGAAGAATGGCAGCAAGATCTCACCTTACCCCTGGATAATTGTGACAAATATGGACTCTGTGGACCATATGGAAGTTGCAGTACTGTCGCTTTTCCTAACTGTGGGTGCTTGAAAGGGTTTGAACTTAAAAACCCAGAAGAACTGAATCCTGATAATTGGACTAGTGGATGTCGACGGAGTAGACCCTTAGATTGTGGGCCTGGAGAGGGATTTCTGAAGTTCTCGAGTATGAAATTACCAGACACACAGACTGCTGTCTATAATCGCAACATGAGCCTACTGGATTGTAAGGTGGCTTGCAAGACCAATTGCTCATGCACCGCCTATGCAACTCCAAACATCACTCCAGGTGGAGTTGGATGCTTGCTATGGTTTGATGATTTGATTGACACTCGTGTGTACCCAGAGAATGGGCAAGATCTGTATGTTAGATTGGCGGCCTCTGAATTATTAGGTAAGCGTTACATTACCAAAATGATGCATTTCATATTTAATGGGGCTGAAAATCTTAAGTTTGTTTGGATGCTATTTTTTCCTTCTACAAATCAAGTTTAAAATTTCTTTTTCTTTTCTTAAGATTTTACAAACTAAACAAACCGGAGCTCGTATGTTAAGTTTGTACTCCTAAGTCCTTACCATGAATTGCTTCAAGTTTGATAGTGTTATGTTTTGTTGAACTTTGTAATATCACTTAGAGCAACGATCCAGCATCCGCAGAAAGAAACGAGTAGTTATTGAAGTTAGTTTGTCAATATCAGCCGGGTTGATTTTTTTGGGCCTCATACTGGCGCTCTACATAAGGAGAAAGAAGAAGAGAAGATCAGATGCAGAAAGGGAAGGCAAGTTAAACTTAACTAGATTGCTAAATCTATTTTTGAATGGTATCAATATATTAATACCTTACGACAAAAATTTAAAATAAGTTCTAGTGTTATAGGTAGAGCAGTAAAGGTTCTAAACAATGGCGACAAGAACGGAAGTGTAGAGCTGCCTAAATTCGGCTTATCAAGAATTTCTAAGGCAACCAATAACTTTTCTGACATCAACAAGCTGGGTGAAGGGGGTTTTGGTCCTGTGTACAAGGTAATGCTCCCCCAAAGTTAAATATATACTCCCTCCATCCCATAAAACGTGTTCACCTTACTAACTATATTTGTCCCAAAAAAAATGCCAAAATTTTTTTTTTTTTTATAGTAATTATTACTCGTTTTCCTACTTTACCCTTATAATTAAAACATGCATTAATTACTCATTCTAATTACTCTATTAAGAGGATTAAAAATAATTTTTTATCAATCAAAACTAGCATTAAATACACATATCATAATTTGTCCATTTTTTTTCCACTCTTTTTGGGACGGAAAGAGTACTTGTTTTCTTAATTCTAAGAACTGCACTATATGAAACAACCGAACAAAATATCAGTTACCTTTGAATTCACATGTGTAGAAATCAGAGGGAATTGACAAATTGTATTATCATACTCAATGAATAATGTACATTACAGAAGATTAAATAGACACTTAACACGAGAAAACCTAAATGCTAAATGGGCCTAAACTACTAGGGGCCAAACGGGCATTATTATACTATCACCCCCTCTCAAACTCACAATGTTGCAGCGGTAAACGTATGGTACACATAGAGAGTTTGTCAAACAAAAAATAAAACTAAAACTAAAAAACAACCTGGCAACTTTGGAGGGTCCCAGAATGCGAACTCGGTGCTAGGAGTCTCAGCCCGATGCAATCCAACCTGTATACGACGAAAAATATGAAATCAAAAGGGTAGTCGCCCTCGGATTAGTCGGCTCACAATGTCGAGTCGGAAACCCAGGTAACCCAAAAAAAAGAATACGAAATCAGTCAAGTCGAAAAACAGATGTACCAAAATCGTTGCAAAACCAAAACCAAATGCAGAATCAGAGCAGAGCAACACAAATAAAGAGATGGATGAGAGTAAATTCAGGAAGATGTGGGTAGAGCAAATGGAGAGTAGATTCAGGCAGGTAGATACAAAGAGTAGATGAAGAGCAGATTCAAACACAAGCAGATAAAAAGCACATTCAGGCGGATGCAGTCATAAGATAACCAGAAATATAATTAGATGCGAAGCCAAGCGAATTCAGAGATGCAACTCGTAACTACTCAAGAATTAATCAGATTAGTAAAGACTATAGCAACACCATCACCAACACAATGCAAAACCAAATCAACCAACAATACGCAATGCAAATACCAATACTATTACCGATACTAGCGCATATTCCTAAATCACCAACCATCAACATACTAATTACCAAAATCATACATAATTTATCGATCTATTTGTCATACAATAGTTGCCAAACTCAAACTGTCAAACTTGTAGCAACATTCGAACAATCAAAACCCAAATAATCCTTTAACAAAACCCAATACCTTAATAACGAAACGAATTTCAACCACGAACAAATAAACAACCATCTTATATTGAAAACAACCAGCGACCCACTAACATTTTGATAGTGTATAGGACCTCCAGCCGACTTGGCTAAGGCCCAAACACTCTACTACTCTAGACTCAACCTGAACATAAGCCCAACAAGGCCAGAGTCTGACAAAAGCCTAGGGAACACTTCTCTATACATCAGTAAGGAAAACCCTACCTGGCAAACATGTCCAGGCAAACGATACGCCTAACAATCTCGTTAAGACCGTTAGAACGAGCACCACATGCTCTCCTTACTTCTTCTCCTGATAGCCCCCACGTAGACCATCAGATTTCCTTTAATTTGTGGGTTCTCACAACCCTAAAGTACTCCCTATCAATACTTGACCGGTCCCTTGAATTGATCAAGCCCAATAACAGGCAACACATCCCAAGTCTGGCCTGAGAACTCCACATCCAAATCGATTATCCTCTCGGGTACGTGACACTAATCAACTGAGTCGACTCATAAGCGTTACCCCAACTCATGACTCTAGTCACACTTTGGGGTCCTAACCGAACGTGGGAAGCCAAACGATCAACCACCCCAAACCCTCAATACGTACTATACGTAAACATGGCTCCATTCGTGCTATATGATACTAATAGCTATGATCAACCACCCAAAACCCACGGGAAAACCAAAAAACACGCACCGTTTTTTATTTTTCAACACTAGGAAAGTATGTTTTCGAGTAATCCGTCGCCGAAAAACCAAGCGAAAAAATAATCGTTTCTGCTTCCTGCCGTCGGAAAACCTAAAAACCCACAAACTAACTTTTCCGTCGCCAGAAAAGTCATCCTTACCCAGAAACGGAGGATTTCATCGCGAAACCCGCGTTTCCAGGTGGAAACCTAAACGTATTTTTCATGCACAAAAAACAAAAAACCTCATCTCACACAAAAATCTAAAAGCAACCACCTCCCTCATTCTCAAACTCATCGGAAAACCTTTCCGGTTCACTAGGAAACACAAAATCATTGAAAACTCCACAAAACCACATATGAATCCTGATTTAGGCAAAAACTGTGTCCAAATTACTTAACATGACAAACAAACGTTGCTACAACAACCAACTCAAAATAGCCTGGAAACAACTCAATAAAACCCGAAACGCGGTCTGAAGAAACCTCAGGCAACAAAACTTCAACCCTAAACAATTCAATCTCAGCCTTAAGCAACCTGAGATCATCTCCAAAAAGCTCACAAAACCAATCCTGGGAATCTGATCCCAGGACATTATAAAAAACTCACAAACAACAAAACAAATCACAACAGCTAACACATACTGCTCAACCTGGACACTTACAAGAAAATACAAGAAAGAACACAAAAATCACTCATGCAAAACATTCGATGTCACGAAGAGGCGTCATTATGACACTGAATGACACAGAGCAGACAAAGACTAAAGCTCATTACCTAGCAAAAAAAAACTAAGAAAAATAGTCGATCCCCTGGAGAAAACCCCTTACATCAAACTCATAAACGGTCAAGATCGAGAACATCCAGCCTGGCTCAAAGGCTATTTCATCAGGCTAATACGCCACCAATCAGACCAGGGGTTCAAAATCATCAAAGGAAAAGGCAAAAGGGAAAACGAAATAAACCTAAGTAAGACCTATATATGGCCATGCACCCGAAAAAGGTTAAAAGTGTTATATCTTGCGTACAGGCGTGACAAGGGGGTCACTGTACTTGAACGCTATCATAACAAGGAAACGATATCTCTAGGTATACGCTACAAATTCACTATTTCGATTCTTTCAATACAATGAAATTGTAACATGGAAATGATGTAAAAGCATTCAAGTCGAAGCTACTAAATATAAAGTCTCCATGTTACTCTTATATTAGTGCTTGTATATTCAAAAACAAACAACTCAGCCTGAAAGGCTATTTACTTCTAAACTATTGATACAAACACTTCTATAACTTTTGAAGTACAAATCATACATTATAAACCTGACAATAAAAAAAGTACTCTGATAATGAGAAATCACAAGAAACAAGGTTCAAACGACATCAGGCTTCAGTGCCATCAGGCTCATACGCCCTTAGGTTCATACGCCATCAGGCTCAAACGCCATCAAGCTCAAACGCCATCAAGCTCAAGTGCCATCAGGCGCATACGCCAGCGACAGGCTTGCATGCCATTATCACATCATAATTATGTGTTTGAAACATATTCCATCAGTGAATGACCATGTCAATCCAGTATTTCGTATCGTGATACTTAGTTCATGTTATACGTAACTAAACAGATGAAAGATTGTCACACGATAGTGGCAATACAAATGAATTCCTATATACACCAGTTTCTTGCTTCTTAGAGATACCTGAAATAGTCAAACAGACAACAATTTGCATATTAGTTCATGTATACACAAGGAGAACATGTCGTTAACCTGAGTGGCAATTAGTTACATTTATTTGATCACTAAATGTGCTAGATGTCGCAAAGACTTAATGAGCTCCAAAATCGTCATCGTCCCTTGTGATTGCAAAATGCTCTTAAAGAAAGTAGACATTTGCAATTGACACTCTAGAGAGCCATATTTTATCTCTAAAGAGGTACAACAATGATTAGGCAAACAAGCCTTGATAAAATCCATAACGTTTAAGAGATTTATAGATCATGAACAAAAAACTACTGAGAAGTCACACTTTAGACCTCGCAAACATTCGAGGCATGGAAACAATCAGGCACAGACTTCCTGATAAAATCGTATTAAACGCATGAAAGGCCCATAAAAAGACACTTTATAATGCCTAAATGGCTCACAAAGGTAACAATGAAAACCAACTAACGCCTGAAAGGGATTCTTACACAGAAAACAAAAATTACCTATACAAAATCAAACTCATTCCTTATAAACAAGGTACAAAAAGCAGTCATGCAGAGACGTCCTGATAAAAATTTTAAACGCCTGAAAGGCTAAAAAGACAAAAACAAAGACACAAAAGGCTAATGAAACCTGTACAAATACTCCAGGGAGATGACACAAAACTTTCATGACATATCAAGGATTTACAATATAATCATCAGGCTAAGCTATCCTGAAATAAAATCGTTAGGCTAATATATCCTGATACGAAATCATCAGGCAAATATGTCCTGATAACGAAATATCAGACTAAGCTATTCTGAATTAATATCACCAGGCTAATCTATCCTGGTAAGAAATCATAAGGCTAACCAATCATGATATGAGATCATCACGCTAATCTATCCTGGTAAGTAAAGTAGGTTTACAAAAACACAGAACGATCAGGGAGATATATCCTGGTAAACCCTCGCAAAACAATAGGGGGACTTAGAAACAAATATATTCTATAACGCTAACAAATCCGGTATAGAGCAAACGACTTTCACCAGGAAAACTTGCCTTGAAAAGAACACACACTTCATAACATCAAGAAAAGCTTAAGAAGACCGAACATACATTTTCCTATCTGCAGAAAAACAATTTCGCACAAGTATGCCTTGTTGGGATTTTAGAACAAGTTAACCATTAACCTCTACGAGTACGCAGCGGATATTGGATCTAGTTATCGCAATTATGTTAAGTACGTAATTAATAAACAATTAATCAATACAATAATTAATTAATAAAAGGATAAAGAAAGCCTAACCTTGCTCGGCAATTGGACTTTAGAATCGAACAAGAAACCAAAACAAAACCCGAGTATCAAAATTAGATACCTCAATGAGTATCACACACAAACCCGATAACGTATATGTTCGATTAGTAGCTGATCGAGAACATAAATAATAAAATCAACAACCCTTGTCACTTGAATAATACCACGAGCAGAAAACCACCAAAGAACAATCTTCACTTCTGCCCAATCAAATCTGTCCGAGAACCGTGCCAAACCAAAGAAGCTTGAATGCTTCTTGCCCGATATCGGATAAGTAATATCCGATGTCCACCTTGTTTGCTGCCCGAGAACTAGCACGCCCAGAAAACAAGTGATACAATACTCCTTGCTGTTGTTGTGTCGACAAGGAGACCAGCAACAAAAACCACCAATTTAATGAAACAACTAAACGCTTGAAACTTGCAAGTTTAGGAATAAAAATCAAACCACAAAACCCTAAACGACTAATGGTTTAGTCGACTTAGAATTGAAGCTGAATAGTAATCGGTTGGAACGGTGAGGAGGGTGTGTTTGTCTATATACTAAACCAAACCATCTCCTAGTATGAGTCTAAGACTTATACGATAAGTCTAAACCCAAGCAAGCCTTCACTTATCTTCCTTGCCCGATCAGAGAAA
The DNA here is from genome assembly GCA_910596185.1 of Chrysanthemum makinoi. Taxonomy (NCBI): domain Eukaryota; kingdom Viridiplantae; phylum Streptophyta; class Magnoliopsida; order Asterales; family Asteraceae; genus Chrysanthemum; species Chrysanthemum makinoi. The sequence continues at coordinate 297,989,094 of OU343217.1, read as the reverse complement.
AACCCAAGGCCCAAGGCATGTTTTCTATCGACCCATCAAGCTGCCAAAACAGCCCATGAATTACTTTAGTGGATCGGGTCAAGTAGTAGATATCGGGTATAGTTATATTCAAGTATTATTACGTTAATCACATATACTCGTGTTTATCGTGTGTGCCCCCATTGGCTCACACACTATTAGTTGTTTTGTCCTGTTTAAGACTCCTACAAACCAACAGCTCCCACTTGGGAGTTGGTGTGTCGAATGGCACACAAAACTAACCACTGAAACGCCTAGCAAACGCTCTCACTCGCTTTTTAACTAAAAGTGTCTGAGAGAATAGTTTCGTAAAAGTTTCTCAGTAGCATGGTCATTCAATGTCTTGCTGTAATCATCCTTTGTTATAGATACCGTTAAACCATGGATTATGGATCTCAAATCATTCCATATAGTTTAACCATTTAGAATCTCGTTATAGGTTTTAATTCAGATATACCAAATGTAATCAAGAATCATCTTGCATTACCCTTTGGTTCTGGCCAGACAGTTATCTGATTAAATCTGGAGAGGCGCCAAGGTATCTTTCTGCACATATCAAGTGGCACTACAAAAAAATGTGATATTTGGCACTACATTCTCGTGCCCAAAATACAAAGGAAGTCAACCCAAACCAAAAAAGGCACGACATGTCGTGCCTTTTTGGTAGACCCCTTTTTGTTGACCCAAAAAATTTTGGCACGACACACCATTTGAAAGTTTGGCACGACAAACTTGTGGGGCTCAAAAGGAATTCAACCTGAAAATACAGTTTGGCACGACAGATTTACGCAAAATGGTACAACATTGTCATACCATTTTTTTTTTTTTTTTTTTTATCTTTTTTGACGAACTGTTCAAACAATGCTTCAAGATTTGTTACCCTATTTCCCGCATCATCAAATGTGTAATCGAACGCGCTTTCTCCAGCTCCATCTTTTTCCTTCCTTTGCTTGACGAACTGCTCAAACATTGCTTCATCTTCCAGCGTGTTTTCTCCTCCAACATCGTTAGCTTCACAGTCCAAATACACCTTGTAGAATGGCTATTAGCTTAACCATTCCAGAATGCGGTCTCTCATCAACGGGTCTATGTTCTTATAAGAACCATATTCATCATAAGTTTCTGACCAATACGTATCAAGAACTCGAGTAAAGAGATATATCGACGATAAAACCAGTGACCACTCTTTTTCCGGCGTGTAATCAGCCATTTTATTGTTACATGTGTTTTGTGGGAATTGACGATTGGGTTATTTATGTTTTGTCGGGATATATAAGGAAAACTTTGCGGGATATATAAAGTTGCAATTTGGCGGAAAAAATAATGGCGGGAAAAATAATGGCGGGAAACTATTAGCGGTAAAAATAATGGCGGGAAACTATTATCGGTAAAAAAATTTGCTTGTCGAGTTGTTTCGTTTTCTTGTCTAGTTTTTTCGTTTGCTTGTCTGCGAGTTGTTTCGTTTAAGTTGTTTAAGCACTCTTTCACATTCACTCTTTCATATAAAATATCCACATCATGATCTTTTACTCTTCCACATTAAATATTTTTTTTAATTCTATAAATGTATTTAATTTTAAATTAAAGTATTTAATTATAAATATAAACTATTTAATTTTAATTCTATATTAAATAAAAGTATTTAAATTAAATAAAAATAATTTTTTAAAATTAAATAATTTAATAAAAAACTGGTTTATAAAGTTTAAAAAAAAATATATATATAGATTTACAGTTTGGGACGACAATGTCGTCCCAAAGTGTTTGGCGGGATAAAAAAAAGGGCGGGATGTATTTATTTACGTGACTGGTTTATTAAAAAGATTTTAAATTATAAAAAACAAATAATTACAAAAAGGCACGACATTGTCGTGCCTTTTTGTGTCGTGCTAAAACTTTTAAGTTGACTGCCCTTTTTGTTAAAAACGTGTGGGTCCTACCTGCATTTTGGGACTACATTGTCGACCCAAAAAAAAGGGCGTCCCCAATTTGTGATTTTGGTGTAGTGTGGAGTAACAAATCCTTTATTGACTACAAGTGTTGTGGATGCTGCTTCACATCACTCCGATATATAGCCTTTATAACTACCTTGTTCAGATAGCGTTTTGCGTATACTTACAAAAAATGATATCCACATATGAATATAATAACAAATACCTCGTATATTTATAAATCAGAAAATAATAACTGTCTTACAACTCCAAATTATCCAAATACTAATTAACACACAGTTTACATGAGACTACTAGCAGGTACCAAACCTATATCTCTAGTCAATTTAGAAGGCTTAGGGAATTCCAAAGCTTTCGTAAATGGATCAGCTAGATTGTCATCTGTGTGAACTTTTAATATCTTCACATCGCCCATTTCAATGGTCAGCGCGATAATGTCTAGCACCTTCAGTGATTCCGCTTTCATTAGCTATAGTAATGGCTCCAGTATTATCACAATACGTATTTATAGGTTCTTCAATTGTGGGAACAATGTTCAACCCAGAAATGAATTTACGAATCCATACAGCCTCTTTTGATGCATCACAAGCAGCAATATACTCAGCTTCAATAGATGAAGTAGCAAAGATACTTTGCTTTGTGCTTTTCCAATCAACAACACCTCCATTTAGAACAAATACATATCCAATATGAGATTTTAAGTCGTCAGATATGTCGATATCCAAAGATCGTGTAGCAAGAAACCTTGAGCTCTTGTTCATCTTTCTCTCCATAAATCAAAAACATATCCTTAGTATTGCGTAAATACTTAAGAATATTTTTCACAGCAGTCCAGTGAAGTTCACCTGGATTCTGTTGAAATCGGCTTGTCACATTCTATGCGAACGCAATATCAGGACGAGTACATCTCACAAAGATACATAATAGAACCTATAGCCGAAGCATAAGGAACTCTTTGCATGCACTCTTTCGAAAGCAGGTGTTTCAGCACCTTGTGACTTACTCAATTTAGGCTTTTCTTGAATTGGGATCGCGCCACGTTTGGAGTTCTCCATACAAAATCTTTTCATGATTTTATCAATGTAAGCACTTTGACTCAAACCAATTAATCGTCTAGATCTATCTCTATAGATCTTGATTCCAAGAATATATGCAGCTTCTCCTAAATCTTTCATGGCGAAACATCTTCCAAGATAGGATTTTACATCTTGTAACATTGGAATATTGTTTCCCATAAGCAATATGTCATCAACATATAGAATTAGGAAAGTGACATACCTCCCACTAGCTTTCAGATATACACATGGCTCTTCTTGATTTTGAGAAAATCCAAATTTCTTTATCTCATCATCAAAACGTTTATTTCATTGCCTTGATGCTTGCTTAAGTCCATAAATAGAACGCTTGAACTTGCATACACGGTTAGGATATTTTGGATCAACAAAACCCTCAGGTTGCGCCATATAAACCTCTTCGTAAAGATGTCCATTGAGGTAGGCGGTTTTGACGTCCATTTGCCATATATCAAAGTCATAGTATGCAACTATGGCTATGAGAATCCTTATAGCTCTAATGTCTGCTACAGGAGAAAATGTTTCTTCATAATCAATCCCGTAGGTTTGAGTGAAGCCCTTTGCTACAAGACGAGCTTTAAAGGTGTATACCTTACCATACATGTCGGCTTCTTCTTGAAGAGCCACTTGCGCCAACTGTCTTGCAGTTAGGAGGAAGCTCAACTAAGACCCAGACATCATTGTCTTTCATGAATTGCATTTCCACATTCATTGCATCAAGCCATTTCTTGGATTCAGGATCCAGCAATGCAGCTTTATAGTTATTGGGTTCACCAAGATCCCCTAACTCATGTTCCTCAGCGTCAATGTATAAACACATACGGTCAGGAGCACGGCGTGTCCTATTGGACTTTCGAATGGGAACAATATCACTTTGAGGTTCTTCAATTTCTTGATCCTCCTCATCATGATAAATGCTAGTGTCTAAAGAAGGATTTGTATCTTCTTCTTGAAGTAATTCAAGATCATCTAAACACCCACTTGCTTTAAGATCCATAAGATTATTCTCAAAGAACACAGCATTTCGAGCAACAAAAACTTTGTTCTCAGATGGAAGATAGAAAGAATATCCCATAGTTTCCTTAGGGTATCCTACGAAGATACACTTAACAGCTCTAGGTTCAAGTTTGTCAGGTTTGGTAAGTGTATCATGCTTAGCAAGTGCCTCACAACCCCAGACTTTTAAGTAAGACAACTTAGGGGCTTGGCCATGCCATACTTCGTATGGTGTCTTTTCAACCTTCTTAGTTGGAACCATATTGAGAATGCGTGTAGCAGACTCAAGGGCATAATCCCAAAGGGGCTTTGGAAGAGTAGTTTGTTTCATCATAGAACGCACCATGTCAAGCAGGGTTCGATTTCTCCTCTCGGATACACAATTGTGTTGTGGAGTATATGGAGGAGTTCGATGGGCAATAATCCCATGCTCCTTCAGATGATCCAAAAACTCTTGACTCATATATTCACTTCCATGATCAGAACGTAATGATTTTATGGTCTTCCTGAGTTGATTTTCTACTTCCTTTTGAAAAACTTTGAATGTTTCAAACACTTCATGTTTATGTTTCAGCAAGTAAACATAACCATACTGACTATAGTTGTCAGTGAAAGTCACAAAGTAATTTGCTCCTTGTCTAGATGTGATTCTAAATGGGCCACATACATCTGAGTGTATAAGTCTAAGTAAATCTTTAGCCCTTTCCACTTGATGTGAATAAGGTTTTCTAGCCATCTTACCGGACATACAAGCAACACACTTTTCAAGAGACTTAATGTCAGATGAGTTGAGAAGTCCATCGTGTTGCAACTTATCCATGCGTTTCTTGCTAATGTGTCCAAGACGACCATGCCACAAGAGAGCAGAGTCCAAGTTTGACTTGGCTCTTTTATTGCTTACAGCAAACATAGAACTTTCATTTGTATTCGAACAAGACATTTAAATTTCATAAATACCATTACGAGGAATAGCAGTAAAATAAACAACTTATTCTTAGAAACTGAAATATAATTATTCGATTCAAAACGGTTAATAAAACCATCGTCATACAAACATGAAACTGAAATAATCCCCCTAGTAATAGAGGGAGCATAATGACAATCATTTAAAACAATAACTAATCCGCTAGGGAGAGATAAATGATAAATTCCAATAGCTTCAACTTCTGCCCGTTGACCATTGCCCACCTACAGACTTAAAGCTCCTGGCTTCAGCTTCCTACTGCCCCTTAGACCCCGAGTATTATTACAGATGTGAGTACCACAACTAGTGTCATTTACTAAGGATGATTTAGGGAAAGAGTAGAGTTCTATAGTGAAAATACCTGAAGAACTAGCTGCAAGATACTGTTTCTTCTTTTTCATTAACTCGGCGAGATACTGGCGACAATTCCTTCTCCAATGTCTTGTCTCACCACACTGGTGACAGGTAGCGTCCTTCGCTGGATTATCCTTCTTGGGTGGTGGAGGAAACTTGGATTTGGATTTAGAAGAAGAAGCATTGTATGGCTTATACTCAGTAGCATAACCAAACTTGCTATTTCCATTTCCATGATTCCCTTAGCGACCTTAAACAATTTATTCTTTTTGTGGTGTTTCTGGACCTTACCACCACCCCCACGTACATAATGTAGTGCAGGTGCAACATCCTTCTTTGGCAACGTCTGCTCATGTTGTTTAAGCATAGCATGTAGTTCATTCACAGTCTTCCCCATGCTGTGCATATTAAAGTTCTGCACAAACGAAATGTACTCTTTAGAGAGACCGATTAGGATCAAACTAACTCCATAGTTCAGAGTAACTGGGTGACCAAGACGTTCCAAATTGTCAATGTAGCTCTTCATCTTGAGAACATTTGAGCTAACCGATTGACCCTCTTCCTGCTTGCAAGCATGGAATTCACGTGCAGTTTGTAGAAGCTCTTGTTCTGCTTGTTGTGAGAACATAGACTTCAACTCCTGAAGCATGTCATAAGCACCAAGATGAGTTAGATATCGTTGGATCTCTAACTCCATGGTCATGAACGTGAAGGCAGCTATGTCCTTTGAACCTTTGACCCAAGAAGTATGAGCTGCAAGAGCCTCAGGTAGGATAGGGTGGCCGGAGTAACAACATGTGCCGCAGTATAGAATGCTCCAAATAAGTTTCCTTATCTTCACCGATAGTATAATGTAAGCTGGCGATACCAATCAATGAAATTAGGTCTAGTGAGTTTTTGTTTCTCAAAGAAACTCCCGAGTACCGAACTGTTTCCGACTGAAGTAGTCATCTACAATTGAAAAGTTCAAATAATTAGTATTTTCGATAATTACATTCTTAAAAGAATTAACTACCCAATTAATTACTAATAAGATTAAGATCCATCTTGCAACCCCATTTAATTACCATAGGTCCGACCAAGGCATAAAAAATAGGACAAGAAGTGTAAGCGACGTTAATTGCATAATACAAATCTTAGACTTTATGAGACTGTTTAAGGCATTAGTATCAAGTAATAATGTCAAAATCATGTTTAGTTCTCATCTTATGCCCCGGGTTCAAGGTCTGACCAAGCTAAATCGAGATAAGCCGACCAAGTATGAATGTGTAAAAATTACCATAGGTCTGGCCAGTGAGAAATAGTTACCATGGGTTGGAAATGCCCTTAGGTCTGACCAGAGAAGTCAATCCAAATGCACGTGTTCATAGTTGGATGGCATAGACTTAAAATTAACAAATAGGTATGCACATATAAATGTGGTAAAAGTCGTGTATAAAGAAGCATGCAAAACAGCTTTGTAACACTAATTTTAAAAACTTTTTGGTAATGACACTGTAGTGATCATCATGGTTCACGGTAGCTCCAATCGAACGCACAGGGAGGCTGAGGACCAGGTAAGTGCTGAAGCCTAACCTTAGACATCCTTTCAGTGCGACTATGCGCGCCTCTTTGTACCCCCTTTTGAGTTTGTTCTAGTGGGTGAGCCGTACATCCCAAGTGCCCATAGCGTCTAGTTTTTAAATTCTTGAAAACGTGTTTCATATATTAGGTCACTTTATTTTACAAAAACAATTTTCTACGAATCAAATAGCAGGTCACAATGAGCATGGTATTTAGGCGTGTAAATAAAGACCAATATTAATGTTATGGTTACGATATGTATTATTTTATATTGCATACAATTAGGTGTCAAAGCAAGTAATAATGCACATATAGGAATCACAAACATATAAGCATAAACATCAACATAAATAACCACATATTGTTCCGAGTTCTCTTGCGAGTCTTCCCCAAACGGAGAACCATAAGACCGTCACCAAGATATAATACCTAGATTGCCCCATACATCACTTATAAACGCAAGTGAGTGGGTCTTGTGGCCGGAAAAACACATAAAATAGCATGGCAATCTAATTAACAAGTAATAACGCAATTTTATGTATTTAATAACCAATATGTAATTCTAATTATCATAATAATTCTAATTAAAAATTAACTAAATCTAATTAACATTTAATTCTAATTAGCAAGTAATTCTAATTAACATGTAATTCTAATTAACAAATTAATTCTAATTAACAAATTAATTCTAATTATCAAATTAATTCTAATTATCAATATAATTTTAATTTGTGTGTGACTAGTTATTATTTATAAAAAATTGACAAGTATTGCATGTAATTGTCAAAATAAAATAAAACAACTAACTAAATTAGGTTTCATGCAGCCTTTTAAACATGTTTATTAATAAGAAACGTGTAACCCATAATCGCAAAAACGAGTTGACTAGTGATGCCACTGTTGGGATTTTAGAACAAGTTAACCATTAACCTCTACGAGTACGCAGCGGATATTGGATCTAGTTATCGCAATTATGTTAAGCACGTAATTAATAAACAATTAATCAATACAATAATTAATTAATAAAAGGATAAAGAAAGCTTAACCTTGCTTGGCAATTGGACTTTAGAATCGAACAAGAAACCAAAACAAAACCCGAATATCAAAATTAGATACCTCAATTCAATGAGTATCACTCACAAACCCGATAACGTATACGTTCGATTAGTAGCTAGTCGAGAACATAAATAATAAAATCAACAACCCTTGTCACTTGAATAATACCACGAGCAGAAAACCACCAAAGAAACAATCTTCACTTCTGCCCAATCAAATCTGTCCGAGAACAGTACCAAACCAAAGAAGCTTGAATGCTTCTTGCCCGATATCGGATAAGTAATATCCGATGTCCACCTTGTTTGCTGCCCGAGAACTAGCACGTCCAGAAAACAAGTGATACAATACTCCTTACTGCTGTTGTGTCGACAAGGAGACCAGCAACAAAAACCACCAATTTAATGAAACAACTAAACGCTTGAAACTTGCAAGTTTAGGAATAAAAATCAAACCACAAAACCCTAAACGACTAATGGTTTAGTCGACTTAGAATTGAAGCTGAATAGTAATCGGTTGGGGTATATTAGCAGATAATAATGATGCGTGAATGGTGAGGAGGGTGTGTTTGTTTATATACTAAACCAAACCATCTCCTAGTATCAGTCTAAGACTTATACGATAAGTCAAAACCCAAGCAAAGCCTTCACTTATCTTCCTTGCCCGATCAGAGAAAAATCCAAGGCCCAAGGCATGTTTTCTGTCGACCCATCATGCTGCCAAAACAGCCCATTAATTACTTTAGTGGATCGGGTCAAGTAGTAGATATCGGGTATAGTTATATTCAAGTATTATTACGTTAATCACGTATACTCGTGTTTATCATGAGTGCCCCCATCGGCTCACTCACTATTAGTCGTTTTGTCGTGTTTAAGACTCCCACAAACCAACAAGCCTTCTATAAGGCTCACACACATACACAAATACGTAAAACTCGAAACACATCCACTAGGCATGAAAATCCCGAAAAGACGTCTTCCCAGTACAAAGATAACTCACCGAATAGGCACGTCGACCCTAGAAATACAAACACTTGTAAAAAGCCGATACTCAGCCAAATAAGTCACATGCACTAGGAAGGCCAAAAAACAAAAACTAGCAGGCTAATCTATCCTGACAAACCTTTAACAAGCATTAAAGGAAAATAACAAGAAAAGGAAAACACGACATTTGTGCCTTAGAGGCAAAAAAACACAAACATTCAGGCTAATATGTCCAGAAAAATTCTCACAAACACTAAATTTAAAATTGTAAGACATTCACAAACCATAAACACCCTATAACGCTTCAATAGCTTATAAAAATGAAACAACACAACAACACAAAAATCAGGCACTCTTGCCCTGAATATCTTATGATCACCTCATAAACACTTGAGGGATAACAAAGAACCAACGTGCATCTGTCCCGGAAATAATATTACAACCTCATAAATATATGAGAAAAACAAATAACCAGGCACAAGCCTTGAAAATTCCTTATACAATAAAATCAGGCTCGCACATCCTTAAAACATCCCAAAATGAATATGGGAAAACTTATGCTGGAAAATATCTCTCACAGATGGGAAACAACTTTGAATCAAGCAAGCAGCGCCCTGAAGAAAATACTTCTCAAAGCACCTGAATGGACTAAAGAACACATGCGAAAAAGACACAAGTCATAACGCCTGAAACGTTAAACATGGCATATACATTTTCCATCACACTTCAAAGCTAAGGAAAAACAAGTCAAAAAAGTAACAAAGTAACGTCTGAGAGACTTACGTAAAGAATACATAGGATATTCTACAATGCCTGGAAGGCTAACAAAAGCAAAAGTCATTTAACAATAATAAACTTTTTCATTAATAAGTTGTGCAAACATACAACAATACAAGAGACTCAAACAACTGCGACCGAGGCATGCTAGTCGAGGAAATGCATTACATAATGCCTGGAAGGATTATTAAACATGACATCTCCCTAATAGGGGACAAAGGCTTAAAAAAGATTAAGTCATATTCTCCGACAAAACAATCGGCGGTCCTGGACAAGGATTTCAGGAACTGAAGGAAAAATAACCTTGATCTCTAAACGGGCATACGGTGATTAGTCAACTATAATTTCTTCTCAAAATTGAAATACTTAGCAAACACTCAGTTCTGAAAAATCCGCAATTGATGAATCTACTGATGAAACTATCAAAGGGAAGCAATAAAATCACAGGCAGGAACCGCCATTACACAACCTCGGGATCCTTGGAAATATAGCCAGGTAGAGGGTTTCATGAAGCCCTTAACCTGAGTCGAGCCCGAAACAATGATCCCAGGGGTAACCAAAAACTTAATGCACTTTACCCCCACCCGGGAGACAACAGTTTATGTCTCTCACGGTGCTTACATTGTTGCTCAGGAATACATAACACTGCTTAGCCAAAGAGAAAAGGAAACAATGAAGAGGCCATACGCGAGATTTGAGAAAAGCCACTATAAGATGACTCTCGACCTTTGGGTTTCCATCCCCATTGAACTTAACAGTTCAGTTAGATGAGCATGGAAAAACATGATGGCAAAAACAAAAGCCATATCACTGTAATCGCAGGCAAGAACCGCTAGGGAACCATCAACTGAAACAAACCAATATCTGCTTCTGATAACAAACTTCAGGGAAAGATATCATGAGATTCAAAAACTTCAAAATCATCTTGCTCATATGAAGAACATTTGACAAAATAACAAACTCTCCCACCTGAGTACCTAGAGTCCCAAACACGAGACAATCAAACCCAACAACAATCATACGCTCAACTTGAGCCTCGACAAGATAAGCTACTAATTGAGTAGAAGATTTTGTAAACTCTTGAGAACAACATAAAGCAAAAACCCAAACAACTTTTCTATTAACAAAGTTCACCAAAAAAACTTAAGACAAACACATATCTCTGTAACTTACATCACATATGAATCAGAAGAGACTAAAAGAGTTTCAAAGGAAAGACACTTATGTTTTCCTTAGAATGACTCCCATGAGGGCTAAGGGTACTCCCCTTTTATAGGAAAAATAAATGCGGACCCAATGGACACGTGTCCAAAAATACTTTAAAATTAAAATCACATTCAAAGCATGAACCTCATGCAGAAAGTAATGTAATTCGAAGTATCAGACTTTAAGACACCAAAAACGGCTAATCGACAGCCTTAAACACAAAACAAGGAATATCTTGAAATCTCCAGACTCTTAAATGACTAAGAAAGAGAAGATTTTATAGCTAAGAACAAAAATCCGAGGCCATGCGAACATTTAAAGCAAATCAGGCCTGGGATACAAAAGCTTTGCAACCAGTCAATTTTCATAATAACTCCTGACAAATATCAACATCAAAGACTGTACATGCATCCAATATGCTTTAGTCTTGGAAATAAAAATATCATCTAAACAATCACATCGATATACCCTAATATCTCAAATATCCAGACTAGGCAAAATACAAGTCAGCCTCCTGAGTTCAGGAACACACATCAAACAAATCCCAGGGGACCTCATTTCTTTAGCATGAGTCGATCATTGCATTTCCCCAAAATCAGAAAATATACTAACGGAATGAGGGAACTTGATATTGTATAGGACCTTCGGCCCAGTCGGGCAAAGCCTATACATTCTGGACTTGACCTGAAGATAAGCCAAACAAGGCCACAGTCTGAAAAAAGCCTAGGGAACACATTTCTAGGAAGCACTAAGGCAAAGGCCGCCTGGAAAACATGTCCAGGTGAATGGTACGCCTGACAAACTCGCCAGGATGAGCACGACGTGCTCTCCTCACTTCTTCTCTCGATGGCCCCCACGTGGACCATCAGATTGCCTTTATGGGTTCTCACAACCCTAAAGAACTCCCTATAAATACTTGACAATTCCCTCGAATTGGTCAAGATAATCACAGACAACACATCCGTGGCCCGTCCTGGGAACTCTACATCCAAGTCGATTATCCTCTTGGGTAATTGACCCAAATCAACTGAGACAACTCATGAGCGTTACCCCAACTCGTGACTCCATTCACACTTTGGGGTCGTTACCAAACGTGGGAAACCAAATGATCGACCACCTCGAACCCTGAATATGTACTATACGTAAACACATTTATATCAATCATATCTATATGATTCTTTTATTAAATGAGCCAACCAGAATTCGAAAATCAAGTATCTTTTTGTTAAAGTAATTTTATTCTAACACTTATGGTAAACACTAAATTGTAAACAACAATGAGTTTGCGATAAGGACCAAGCGATCAAACAAACTTTTTTTTCTTTTCTTTTTTCTAGCAACAAGATGACAGATTAACCGCTCTAATACCATGTAAAAATTACGGGGAATTGACAAATTGTATTATCAGATTCAATGAATAATGTACAATATAGAAGATTAAATAGAAATTAAGCACACGGGTGAACCTTAATACTGAACGGGCCTAAACTGATATGGGCCAAACGGGCCTTATTATACTAACAACATGTATACATATATGTTTTAATTATGGTAATTTGCAGGGTGTATTAGAAGAAGGACAAGAAATTGCTGTAAAGCGGCTTTCAAAGTCCTCTCGCCAAGGACTTGACGAATTTGAGAACGAGGTTATTTGCATCGCCAAACTCCAGCATCGAAATCTGGTAAAGCTTTTAGGATATTGCATTCAAGGGGAGGAGACGATGCTTGTTTATGAATACATGGCTAACAAAAGCTTGGACCGGTTTATATTTGGTTTGACTCATTTTTAGACACCCATAACAGCCATACTTATCATATATTATTATATTAATGTATGATTTTTATAAACTAAGATTTTTCATCTGCGTGCAGATGATCTAAGGAAGGCATTACTTGATTGGACACAACGTTTCCATATTATCAATGGGATTGCACGAGGTCTTCTTTATCTGCATCAAGATTCGCGACTTAGAGTTGTTCATAGGGATTTGAAAGCAGGCAACATTTTGCTGGATCACGACATGAATCCAAAGATATCAGACTTTGGCTTGGCTAGAATGTTTAAAGGACACGAGAGTGAAGCAAATACCAAGAGAGTGGTTGGGACTTTGTAAGAATATTTCGTGCTCTTTTTTATAAATGTAATGTGTATTTTCCTGTTCTCTACTGATTTTCATGGTCATAATTCTTCTTAGGGGCTACATATCTCCCGAGTATGCAGCCAACGGTCTCTTCTCAATCAAGTCTGATATATTTAGCTTTGGGGTTTTGGTGTTGGAAATTGTTAGCGGGAAGAAAACTGGAAGTTTTTCTCATGAAGACCACGACGACAACCTTATTGGACATGTAAGTGTGTTGAATATGATCCACCAACGAGAATCTACTATGCATACATGGTGTATATAAATTCTTTAAATCACTCAGGGCGGACCTAGTGGTAAAAGCCTTGTGACCAATACCACTAGAATGTGTGAAGTCTCAGGTTTAATTCCTACTGGGTGCAAACAACATTGAATTGACCATGCCAACCTCCTAAAAAAAGAGCGATTTGTATGGTTTAAATTGGTGTAGCGGTGGGTTCAAAACATGTGGATTAATCGGCTAAATGATCAAAAACCAAGGTTAATAAAAAAAAGTACAAGCCATTATCTTTTTTCCTATTACTTGGCTACAAACTATTGACAAGTAAACTAACCGAGTAACATGCCTAATAATATAAGTTTTTTGGGTAAAGGGATTTAACCCGGTGAAAATATTAATAATAAAGGGATTATGCCTAATAATATAAGTTTACACTTTATAAAATGTTAAATATAGGTAAGATAAACAAAAGGTTTTGTTTTTCAAAGTTTAAACTCGTATTTGATGTATATCAAAGAATTTATACTAGATTCTTTTGTGGATACCAATCTAGATTGAATGAAAATGTGTGTGTTGATCTCCTAACTAAACTTAAACACAAGTTAGTGTTTAAGTAAAAACTATGCTTAACCAACTAGTTTACTTATGAGGAACTTAGTTCTACCTTGAGGAGTAAATGAGCACTTGAAAGTGTTCTAACTTCTAATACGAGATACTATTTACTACTTTACAACATTCTATTTATAAGCAAGCATGATATGGAAACCCAAAAAGTAAAGGGTATGTGTCAAGTGTTCATAGGTGAAGTACTATCCTTTTATTCCTAGGACTAGTAAAACCTTACTTTGGGGAATAGTGTTGAAAAATGTTTGTACCTTTTTACCAACTATAGTACTTTCTTGACTTTTGATAAGTTCATTACACTTATCTTCCCAAGAAAGTTTCCCACCCATATATTCAGTGACTTACACATCCTAGCAAAATGTCTAAGTCTCAGAATGTCTTCAGTGTTGAGGAGATCTTCAGGGAGTCAGTGACTTCTTTTGTACTTACATTATTTTTCATTAAAATCTATTCAAGGGATCAAGTCTATGGTATCTGAAATATATCAAGCATTCAAGGGTCAGTCTGCTCCCTCAACTTCAGTTCCCGAGCCAACTGTTGCTCTCACTGATTTCCAAGCAAAAGTTAAGGGGGAGAAAGTTACCGAAGAACCAGTCACTGAAGAACAAACTCCTCACACTGAGGGGGAGCCAACTCCAACAGTACCAGTCTCACAGGTCCAACCAACTACAACAACACCATCATTATCATCAGTCCCTCCTCTTGATAAAGGCAAAGGCATTCTAACAACGCCTGAGCCTGAGCAACAAACTCTGGTACCTGCTTCCAAGACAGTCATACTGGACCCTGATGAACCTATTTGGATCTCATTTGAAATTAATGGAAAAGTATACTATCTGACTGAGGAATAAATGAGTTCTTATCTTAAAAAAGAGGAACTTGCAAAGAAAGTGGCTGAAGAGGAAAAGATGAGTAAGGCTGCCCTGGTCAAAGTTGTTCATGAAGAAGTTGAAAAGCTAGGAATTGATCCTAAGATACTGGCAGGTGGTCAAGCAGGTAGAAAGTTCAAAGAAGCTCAAGACGCTGAACTGCTTTCCCTTAGGAAGAAGAAGGATGAAAGAGAAAAGAGGATGGCTGAGATAAAGTAGAAAAGAATTGATCATTACAACTGGGTAATGACAAACAGAAAGAGGCCTGAACCTATCACTGATATCAGAATTCATCCCAACACTAAACCTGCAGCCCTCAGTATCTACAGAAGTCTTGACAAAAGAACCTTTGAAGTTCATAATCCCTTCAAGTTTTCTAAATTCAGTACCATTGTCAGTATGAATTTGTTTGACATGGATGTCATTTTGATTCTCAATCTTCCTGATGAAGGAAATGATTGTTTTAGCTGCCTGACTCTTTTTGGTTAGAAAGTATACCCATGTATATCTTGAAAATTCATCAACAATGTCCAGGGTGTATTTTTCTTGTTAAATAGATCTTGGACTGACAGGTCCAAAAAGATCCATGTGTAGGAGATGAAGGCAGCTTTTGATTGAGAAATTTTGTTTTGTTTTAAAGGAAGCTCCGTGTTGTTTTCCTTTTTCACAGGCTGAGCAGGGTTTATCCTTTGAAAAGACAAGGGATGGTAGGCCTAGAAATTTGTTCTGTTTGGCAAGGTTTTTTATGTTTTTAAAGTTTAAATGGGACACTCTTTTGTGCTAAAGCCAATTCATTGTTAAAGTGGCTTTAGTAAAAAGACAAGTTCTATTTTGAGTCAAGGTTGATATGTCCAAAACATAAACATCCTCTCTTCTAGGGGATATAAGAACAACTTCTTTTTTAGCATTGGAGATTTTGCCTTGCTTATCATCAAACTTAACAATGTACTTTGCATCACATAGTTGACTGACACTTATAAGATTGTACTTAAGACCATTTATATATGCTATTATGGTAAAAACTATTCCACTACAGTTCTTGAACTATAACCTTCAGTGGTACATGATGAATTATCAGCAAATACTACCTTAGGTCCTGGCTCTTCTACTTATTTGTGTAGATACTCTTTCATACCAGTCATACTCCTTGAGCATCCACTGTCTAGATGCCAAACATGCTCCTTGGCATGTCTCTGCACAAATAGTAAACTGAGTTAGTTTTTCTTGTGAACCAACTTTCTTGTGGGTTTGGTCTTATATGTGTTTTTAAATCTCTCAACTGATTCATGGTCAGTGCTTCCACATGCTTTGCATTTGGTGTTAGAAGACTCAGTAGACTAAGAGGATTCAGTTGTGGATCCTCTTCTGGCATGAATGATCATGTCATGTCCTGGGGTATCTTGTGAAAGGCCACAAAAAATGGCACAACAAGGATACAAAATACAATCATTAGTGTGATGGTCATTGAATCCACAGTGAGTGCAAGGTGGAAAAGGCATAGCCTTTTGTCTAAGTGATTCCTTGTTTATAGAAGCATACTGAAGGGGTTGAGTCTTATATTTTGCATGATCATTTAGAGATGCAGTGTTTGATTTGTGATATGAGGTTCTGTGATCTTCCTTATTGCATATCATGCAAAACAGAATCCTATAGCAATCATCAGTTGTGTGATTTGTATAATTGTATAGTTCACATTTCATTGTGGGTTTTGGTGTTGTTTTAGGTTTGGCATTACTTGAGGAAGCTGGTTTGGATTAATTAATCGTAGATTGAGGAGCTTTTTCAGTGGATTCTAACTTCTCACTTAGCTTCCTGACAAGTTTTGATCAACTTTGAGATCATTCTCATTGGTCCTTTCATTAGAAGGGACCGAAGGTTTGGAAGATTCAGTAGGAACTGAGTCTTTGTTTTAGTTGTTGATGGTCTTTTCAGGATGGTTCTTCCAAGTCCTGATCTCTCCTTAGGAGAGTGTTGGGCATAGACCAGAGGTGTGAGGTATGAACTGGGTGAGACTCCCTGAAGGATTTTTAATAGAGGCAAAGGGGTGTGATATTCTGATTCAGACTCATTGATGGACTCAGTTTGACTGGGTTCATCAGTGACTCCAAGCATTTCTTTGATAGCCTGACTTTCAGGTTCTAAGATTTTTCAAGTGTTAAAGTTAGGCAACTTACTGTCTGGGTTGACTCTCTCAACCCGATCACTGGACTTTGGTTTTAATTCTATTTCAAAAGAAATGCCAGCAGGAGTGAAAGCTCTTTCGCTTTGATTGTTACTAGTGGACTCAGTGAGTTGTTATTCTCATAAGACTCTCTTTTTAATACTAGGGACAAGATTGAAAGTCTCATAAACTCTAGGATTTTTGGTTGTCCAACTTTCAATAATGAGCCTTTCTTTCTTAAGTTCCTCTTGAAGAGCATGATTTTGTGTTACAAGTTCAGTGTTTTGAATTTGAAGTGTGACTGCTTCAAGTTTAGTTTATTTTAAAGCAAGAAGTTCATCTATACACTTGTTTAATTCAAAAGTGAGTTTGTTGTGTTTAGAAAACATATTTAATCTTTGCTCTTCAACAAACTTAAGATCCTCATTAAGGTAACTTCATTAAGATTGTCAATCAGAATCATCATCCATAGATAGTAAGTTATTTACCTTTCTCATGGTGATGTTAACCCATTCTCCATTTCTAGCATGACTCTTTCCAACAGTCAACTTTTCTCCTTTAGCAACTGCCATCAGTGTACTGACTCTAACTTCAACATCAGAGGAAACATCTTCTTCATCACAGTCAAATGTTTCAGCAACAAGACCTTTGTTCTTTCACTGAGCGAGTTTAGAGCTTTGTGTGGACTGCGGGGTTGATGGTGCAGCCTCAAGGAGTGCAAGTTTAGCCTTTGCTTTTCTATACTTAGCTTCAAAGTCTTTTAGATCTTTATGATCAGTTTTGTTATGAAAATGATTAGAAGACTGAAGCAGTTTAGGTTGAAACTTGTTAGTTCCTAAGGAACTGTTTCCAGAAAATTTATATGAAGGTTTGGAAGTGGTTTTAGAAAAAAAGTCTTTTGCAAAATGACCCTTTTTACCACACTTGAAATATTCAGTGCTTTCATTTGATTTGGAACTAGAAAAGTTTGACTTATTTCTTTTGATAAAACTTTTTGAGTGTGCAAGGAGTTCCCTTTCTTGAAATTCAGTGTGTAAATCATTTAGATATTCCTCACTGGTTCTTTTATCAGCCTCATCATAAGAGTTTTCTTGAAAATCCTGCACAACACCATTTGAATAGATTGCAGTTGATATGGGTGTAATGATCATGGCCTTTTAGGTTTTTTGAGTCTTTTTTGAATCAGGGAATCTCCTAGAGATTAAGCTGTCTTCATAGACAAACTTCCCATAGATTTCAGGGAGATGAAGATTTTGAATGTTATTAGCATTCCTAAGACCCTGAGAGAAGGTTAACCACTTCTCAAGGAGACTATTGACAAAGCCAACATTCATCTCATGTTTAGACAGGGTGACACCATCATTGGACAACTCATTGAGCAGTGTCTTATAACGGGTATAGGTTTCTGAGAGACTTTCAGAATCTTTGGCTCTGAAAGTGTTATACTCAAGTTTCAGGTCCATTATCATGTTTTCCTTGGTATCTGAGGGACCCTCATAGCTATGAACCAAGTCAGACCAAGTTTGTTTAGCTATTTTACAGTTAATGACCGATTCTATTATATCGTCAGGTAGACAGGATATAATGATGCTTTTGAGGCGTTGGTCCTGATTGACCACCCTTCTCTCATTAAGAGTCCATTGGGCTTCAGGATTGGGTAAACCTTCAGCAGTTTTAGGGACAAATGGACCATCATTAATAAATTTAATGTAGTATGGCTATATACCAGTAGCATGCGCTTTTTCAACTTATTGAATTTTCCAACTTCGAGTCATGGAGCAACAGCTGAATAGCTTCTTCCCTTTTTGTCGACTAGTTTGGGGCACATCACTATCAGTCATGGTAGGATCTTGATTTTAAAAACTTGAGACTCTGTGATTTAAAGATTTATAAACCAGAGGCTTTGATACAACTTTTTGTTCCCAGTAACTTGGTTAGATTTAACCACAAAGTTAATCTACCCAAGATCCATGACTTAGCAATGTTGATTGAAAAAACAGTTTTAACAAGTTAAAATGCAAAGTAAATTAGACAAGAGTTTTTCAACGTTTATATACTTATTAAAAGTTAATCAAACAATATATTACCCAAGTGTTTGCGGAACAACACTTGGGATTGAATGACAATGTATGATGTACTCGTCACTAAACTTAAGTTAAGTACAACTATGCTAACCAACTGAACTAACCTCAAGGACTGAGTTGTATTTAGAGGAGTCAAAGGGCTTGTGAATGTCTAAGCATTTAGTGCACAAGCTTAACCCTTTTACTCCACCTTAGTATGAAGTACAACCGTTTTCCTAAAAGACAAGACTAACACAAACTTCAGATGAAAAAATACCTTACGTATTTTGTCTTTGTTATACAACACTATTTCTAGTAAGGGATAGGTTCACTTTCTTAGTGTCAGTGTTGACACACTTTTGGTATTTTATCCATTCAGGGTAAGTTGACCTTTGCAGATAAGGACACACTCTTATCCTTCAAACTTATCCTACTTTATTCCGCCTTTACTTCAGTCTTCAAGTCTTCAAGCTTTAAGTATTCAGTCTTTATAGTTGGTGAGGAGTCTCGCCTCACTGAATGGAAAACCCTTCTTAGGCTTGCCTTGAGCTTCCTAAAGATGACTCACTGAACAACTGTTCATTCACTGACTTGCGTATGTTTAAGGTTATTAAACACTTAGGTTATTTTATCTTCAAATCCTTGTATTAGGAAGTTTGGGAATTCACTGACCCAATAGAAACCCTTGAGGTATAAGTGTTCATAAGAGAAGTACTATTCTTCTATTCCTAGAACTAGTACAACCTTACTTTGGGAATAGTGTTGACAACTATTTATATCTTTTTACCAACTATATTACCTTTTTTACTTTTGATAAGTGTTTTACACTTATCTTCCCATGAAAGTTTCCCACCTATATATTCAGTGACTTAGACATCTTATCAATACGTCTAAGTCAGAATGCCTTCAGTGTTGAGGAGATCTTCAGTGAGTCATTTTCATTACTCACTTAATCCATCATATTCTTCTTAGTTCTTGTCTTTACTATTTGAATTTCGCATCAGGTTGTGTTGAGTCTTCTATTAGACTCTGAAGAACATCTAGAAGATGACTCCCTAAATATTTTCTTATATTCAGAGACTTGTTTTATACTTAGTTTATTTTTCATTCAAAACTTTACAATGGATCAGTTGGCACTGAATTGCCCAACACATTATATATCTAATGAAGCTCCCTAAACATCTATTTGTTGTGTATATCTCTCTCTATATATTTTCACACACATAACCCAGTTTCTACTAAAATGTCTTTTCGTCAAGTATTCACATCAAATGTATGTGGTTTTGATTCAATGGTAATTACATGTAGCTGTCTCATTGTTAGAGTCAAGATATAATTATAAATCTCTAGTTACATTGAAGAGTACATATACCTTTCTACAAAGTGAACTAATTTTTCTGTTACATGGATTCATTTAGGCATGGAGACTTTTCAGAGAAGGCAAGTCCCTTGATCTAATAGATACATCAATAGGTCAATCTTGGTCGGTTTCTGAAGTGATGCGATCAATACACGTTGGTTTATTATGTGTGCAACAACGAGCAGAAGATAGACCGGGCACACCATCTGTGGTTTCCATGTTGGGTGGAGAAAGTTCGCTACCTTCTCCTAAACAGCCTGGCTTCTTTATTCCACATAGTGAAAATAATTCTATCTCAACTCCCCTTTTACCATCGTCATTGAATGAACTAACAATAAGTCAAGTAGAAGGTAGATAAATGAGGCCAAATGGAAGAAGTAATGCTGGAACATTTTAATATATGGATGATGTTTGCAGATGATGCAATTCTTTTGTTTCGATTACTCCCCTTTACCCAATTCTTTTGTTTGGGTATTTCTTAAGAAACTACATAAGTAAAATTTGATACGTGTGTATATTGTGGTGCATTAGAGAAGAAATTATGTATTCAATAAACGAGATGTTTTTCAGTCACTAGTATGTATAAATTATATAGTGTAGGTGATTAAAAATAATTTTAACTATTTGTTACGTATCTTAAGATGAGGTTTTAAACGGCTTTGAGCTATTGGCCGAGCTTTGGTCTTAGCTTGGGCCATTTTGTACTCAGTCTAGATTAGATTCTAATGTACCTTTGTAACAACATACTCGTAATATTTACATAGACCCCGATATATGTTTTGCGACTTTGCATTAGTCGTTTTCTTTCTCTTTCGTTGAAAATTACGGACGATACAACCAAAACAGCGTGCCACTGTCATACTACAATCATTGTATTTAGTTTGGTATCGTGATGGTTAGAGAAGCATGCATCTACATAACACAAAATAGATAATAAATGTATAAAACTCTATATCTGAATATTTTTAATTACTAGGTTTTTTTACCCATGTGATGCACGTGTCTTGTTTACTATTAAAACATCAAACTTGTGTTTGTGCAAGAACACGACGTAGGGACGATACCCCGAAAAATATATTAAAACAATCAATCAAAAAATACAAGACAAAGCCTTACATGAAAAATCATGTAAGCTTAAAAATGACATGACAAAAACATGCTTTGGGAACATGACTAAAAATGAAACTAAACTATAAGTCTCAAAACCAAGGTTGTAAAATCATTGGCAGCTAGAAGTGATTTAGGTAAGGCCTAGCGATTAATCGGTTAGGCGGGGATTAATCGGATTGGAATTTTTATGCACAAAAATGTAAGTTTAGATATTATATTATTTTATATGTATAGGATAAGCGTATTGCATCAAAGTTTAAATATTTCAAGTATTCAAATATAGATATAATACATAATTCTTCAAAGTTCAAAGTCAAACATAAATATTACTCGGTTTGTTGACCATTTTTAAGCTACATTTGACCGATTTTGTCCGATTAATCGGTTTGTTGACCGATTTTTAAGTGATTTTGTCCGATTTTTTAGCGATTTTGTTGACCAATATTTAAGCGCTTTTGTCCGATTAATCCGATTATACCGATTTTGTCCGATTAATCAGTTTGTTGACCCATTTTTTATCGATTTTTGACAAACTGATTAAATAGGCCGATTATGATAAATCAAGGCGCTTAATGAGCGATCAGCGATTATGCGGGTATTAATCGGCCGCCTGGGCCGATTTTTACAACATAGCTCAAAACTATACCACAAAATAATAACAAAACAAAAAATATGACTAATACTCGTTACACATCAAACCAATAAAGTCACAAGTGTTCTCCACTGAGCTACAACCATGCGTTTGTAGATAACATTCTAGTTAGGCCAGAAACAAGGCTTAGGCAGTAAATGAAAAGCACAAGTAAAGGCATATTGAAATGCTGAAATGAATTTCCTATCTAGTAAGTTGGAGAGAAGGGTATTGCTAGTATTTATATTCAAAGATTTAACTTCTTACGTTAGCACCATATTTTACGCCACGACATCTGCATATGTTTTTTAATCCATAGACCAAAGAAAATTTTGGCATGGGACAGGGACAAATAATTATATGTAAAACTAAGCTGAGTGTATGGACTTGGTCACATACCAACAGAATATTATAAAACATTTGATAAAACAATGCTAATTCTTAATTATAATAATGATAATACTTGGACCATATACTGGTTATAATGAAATAGGTAACAACAATTAGTAGCTTGCTGAAATGTATGTATTTAACAAATGTATTTATCTTTTTAAAAAACAGTAAACTTAGTTCCTGTGATAATCGTCTATAATTTTTAACCAAACATCAGATTCATGACTGATGGTTGGGTAGGATGAAAAGCAATAAGATGGATTAAAACCTGTATGTCAAAAGTGTTAAAAATAGTTCAATAAGAAACTGCCCAACTCTGTACGTCATTCTAAGATATATCCGAAAGAGAATTAATCAATTGCAGGGATATTGAGAGAAGAGTAGACCATGGTGCTCTGACTGCCTTAAAAACTACTCCGTATAAAAAAGCAATGAAACTTTCAATATATATGTCACAAGTGTAATTCTCTTTTCTTAGAGAGTATTATATACATGTCAAGTCAAACTTTTCCTCCACTCATGGTTACATAAAATAAGGATTAAATAATTTTTAAATATGACAAAATAATTTTTAATTGCATCTTTACATACATGGCATTCTGTTCAAAATGTTGATGATACGTGTCAATTTCTTTATGATAGTAGACACACAAATTTAACAATTTATTATCCATCGGATCTTGAAAAGATGAACAAGGATAAATGGTTATTTGGGTATCTTCTGAGTGATATACATCCCGCTTATCTATATTATTACAATCAAGCATGGAATTTATTATAAGATCACCATGGTCATTATTGAAATAATTATTAACCAAAGTATACAGATCTGCATTCAAAGTAAATATACTATGACTTAGAGGAATAAAGGTATGCATTCCCATTTAGGCCCAAACACGCTGCTTCAACCTAGCATAGTTGACTGCTGTCATGACATAGATCCAGTCTTTGACATGATATATACATGATTTACTGACAATCAAAGTGCCATACACTCCCCAAAATCCAAATGCTAATCCGATAATAAGACTAATGAAAAAACCACGAGTTATTGGCTTATCTTGATCTCCATCATCGTCGGGATGTACTGCAGTTGGTGGGTTCTGAAGTAACATATATCCTGGGCATGGATTAGAAAGGGAAGCCCACATAGTGAAGGATTTCCGAAGTAGGATGAATTGCCAAAACTTTGTAACTGAGTGCTAGTTGGTATCCTCCCTGACAAGTTGCTGTATGAAAGGTCCATCACACCGAGATTGGTCAACTTTGAAAGGCTTGTCGGGATGCCACCGCCCAAATGGTTCCTCGAAAGATCCATAAAATCTAACCATCTTAATTTTCCGATATCTTGAGGAGTTTTCCATGTTAAGTTGTTTCTAGAAAGATTTAAGGCAACAAGACTCAAAAGATTGGTGATTTCGCCTGGTATTTCTCCGCTGAACATATTGCTAGAAAGATCAAGACTAGTTACAAGGCCCAAGGTACTGATGTACTCATATTTCATCCCCTTCCATGCCAACAATACCTTAAATGCATTTGTAGCTCCACTGAGAGAAAGCCTGGTTCGCGCCAACCCAATATTATGTACACCAAAAATGCATCGGTTTTTTTCTCAGTCATGGATTGCAAGTGGCTGAGGTATCTGGGAATGGTTCCTGAGATATTGTTGACAGAGATGTCCAAGATCTGGAAATTTTCAAGACTGCATAGGCTTGTAGGAATGGTTCCCTGAAACACATTGGATGGTAAGCTAAGAACACGCAAATTTATTCTCTCTGACGAAAAAAGGAGAAACCGATTCCCTAACTATTCGATCCAAAAAACCTACATCGATCCTAAACTATATTGTTTTTTAATCATTCTCTATCATGGGTGGGTGGATACTTTAATTTTCTATTCACTTTTGGTTTGTTAGATCGTGGGTAGATTACATAATTTGTTATCTATTCTCTTATTAAGTCACAGTTGGTCCTTATTCTATACATTGAACGTACATTAATTGCATGCTGTAAAAATATTGATCATTATTGTCGATTAGTGATAATTACTTGGTGCGATCTCAAAGATGGGTT
This sequence comes from Chrysanthemum makinoi, assembly GCA_910596185.1. Taxonomy (NCBI): domain Eukaryota; kingdom Viridiplantae; phylum Streptophyta; class Magnoliopsida; order Asterales; family Asteraceae; genus Chrysanthemum; species Chrysanthemum makinoi. The sequence goes on along the minus strand of OU343217.1, from coordinate 297,964,511 downwards.
AGAGCTATGTACTTCATGCTTATAAAACCCTAACTTTCAAGTTAGGGTTTTTTTCTTTCGTTATTGTGTCTGATACGAAGATTGATTAGCTTCGGCTTAACTGTGACTCTAAGCCATCGTGTTAGGCTAATTTTGTTTTAGATTGATGATAAATCGTTTTGAATCAAACGGGTCGAGACCAGGGCACATGGGCCTGAGGTCATGCTAACGGGATTGAAACCATTGTAATGTCATGGACAAACAACTGTTGTTGATGTCAGAGTAAGGTTATGGCCATGTTAATGATTATACAGATGGTAGGTCAATGATTTTAAGGCTGGTGGTTTTATGTTTAAAAATTGAATCCAGGCTTATAAGATTAAGCCAATAAATTTAAGTTTATGGAGGTAGGTTATTGAAGTTAGATCAATAAATTTAGGCTAATGAAGTTAAGTTGCTGAAGATGGGTCACGAAGGTAGGCCACTGGGGCTAATTGTAGTTCACTTGAGGTTTATGCCAGGCCGTTTTGGGGTCAAAGTTAAGCCATTTGATGCTGTTGTGGGGCCGAAGTTAAGATGTTTAAGGCTGATGTGAGGCCGGGTCGAAGTTAAGTCGCCTAATGTGAGGCATCTTGCGTCGAAGTTAAGCCGTTTGAGGCTGTTGTGAGGCCGCTTGGGGCCGAAGTTAAGCTGTTTGAGGCTGATGCAAGGCAGCTTAGGGTCGAAGTCAAGCCGTTTGAAGCTAATGTGAGGCCGTTCGGGCCTAAGGTTAATTCATTTGAGGCTGATGTGAGGCTGCTTGGGGGCCGATGTTAAGCCGTTTGAGGCTAATGTGAGGCCGCTTGGGGCCTAAGGTTAAGCCGTTTGAGGCTGTTATGAGGTCGCTTGGGGCCGAAGTTAAGCCATTTTAGGCTGATGTGAGGCTGCTTGGGGCGAAGTTAAGTCACTTGAGGCTAACGTGAGGCCTCTTGGGCCGAAGTTAAGGCATTTGAGGCTGATGTGAGGCCGTTTGAGGCCTCAAATTAAGCCGTTTTAAGATTTGTAAGGCCACTTGGGGCCGAAGTTAAGCCATTTGAGGATGATGTAAGGCCGCTTGGGGCCTAAGGTTAAGCTGTTTGAATGCTTTGATGATCAGCTAGGGCGATTAAGCCGTTTGAGGCTGCTTAGGGCCTAAGGTTAAGCCGTTTGAGGCTGATGTGTGGCCTCTTAGGGCCGAAGTTAAGCCGTTTCAGGCTGATATGAGGCCTCTTGGGGCCTAAGGTTAAGCCGTTGAGATTGTTGTGATGCCGCTTGGGGTCGAAGTTAAGTCGTTTGATGCTGATGACAAGCCATGTGTGGCTGAGGCCGAGGCATACAAGTCTTTATCATGACAAATTTTTTTTGGGTAAATGGTTTCGAGAATGTATTACTCCAAAAAAACGTTTAAGTCGAAATGATATGGGTGAAGTCTTATATCTCAGCTCGTTACATAGGCGGTAAAGCTAATATAATAAGACACTTCATATCCTTTAAAACAAGAAAAAAAAAAACCACTACACACTAGATTACATTTGACACAAAACCAAATATAAACTAACGTCTAGAATTCTTAGGAATCCTTATGTCATAGGAATCACAAAAGGCAATTTGACTAGCAAAAAGCTTTTCGTGGACTTCATCATCAACATCATAAGGATCATCATCGTAGGGGTCATCTCTATAACTCTCCCTCCAACTTGCTAATAAACTCTTCTACCCCCCCCCCACCCCTATTTCCACTCCCACCCTTAGAAAAACTAGCCACAACAGGCATACTAGATGGTAAAAAAATTAGCAATATCGTTATCACAAGATGCAACCTCATCTTCACTAACATGATCACCCGGATAATCAAGATTTTTTAGAATAGCTTTCCCATCAATAATTAGCTTTTTAAGTTTTCTAATTTTTTTGACAATAGGAGTAGTACAAGGAATCTTATTTTCATCAGTATCGTCCATATCAAGAGCATCAAAAGGGTTTGATGTAGCCATATTCGTCCCACTCGTACTTGCCTCATTAGCGTTATTTTCCTTAGTAGCATTCGGCTTCTTCGACACAACTATATACACCTTCTTAGGCTTAGAAGGGCTAAATTTATCCCCTTCACCCACATCAATACCATGAAACAACATTTTATGAGGCATTTGAACCCCAAACTTCTTTCCTTTAACCTTACGATTCTTAACCTCAGTGAAACCATCATATCCAAAGTAGTAGAAGCTTTAGTTACACCATTATTGTCCCTACGAACCGAATCCTTAACACATTTTGGACACTTAATACGATCATGCCTAAAACCTTTACACACATCACAATGAGGAGCCGTTCATTCATATTCAACTTTAATGATCTCCGTAGTATAGCCACTATCATCCTTATTAGGAATAGCCAGACTAACTTCACTTTTCAAAATAGAATCGGCATTAAGTTCAACTAAAGCACATGCAAAACTAATATGTCCCCGTGAATCGACACACATGGAACTTGTATAAGCATCCAGCATAATAGATTTCCTTACTTGCGTAGCAATCAAGCTAAAATCATCCTCTAAATAAGCAAGCAATGGAACATTATGCATTTTGATCCAAAACGGTACCTTACTTACCTCGTTCCTATTAAAGGATAAAGTGGATGTCCATTTGTTAAGGATACTAGACGAGTTACGTATAATCCAAGGACCTCGTTCCAGAACACGATCCGCACCCTCCTTGGTAGCAAACATAGAAAGAAACACATCATCACCATTCTTCATCAGCTTTTGTAAACCAAACTTTCCCCATGTATTCGTAACATAATTCTGAACTAAAGGAAAAGCAATGGTCTTACCAAGAAAGTAACCAACAAGTATGTTATCATACCGACTTAAAACCTTCTTCAAAGAAGCCATAGGCAACACTGTGTCATGATTAGCCACACGATTCTCATTAACCAATGATCTAAAATTCACTCTCGGAACATTGCGTGTAGCATTAACGACATTGGCAAAAGACGAATTCTTCACAACCGTTGATGTAGGATCAACATTAGATGTACTAGTAGGATTAGACAAAAAGTTAACTTGTTGTACCCCAGAAGAAGTGGTTTTCCCTCATATTAAAAGTACCTACCTCACGATTAGCTACAACTCCCACCTTATTCGGAGCAGTGGTAAGCACGGGTGAATCATGAGCATTCGTGTCTACAAGAGTAACCAAATTAACATCACTGTCTTCCTCAGTCCAATCATCAATAATAGGACATTTATGTTGGAATATGGTAGCTGGAATAGCCAATACGGCTAAAGATGTGTGAGCCTATTGGGGGAACACACGATAAACACTAGAATGCGTTTTTCACGTTAAGCTCTAAACTCGACCCACTTTGACACGAGATAAACTAGAACCGAATTCCAGTTGCACTAAGCCCATAATGGTCGGTCGATAGAGGGGTTTTTTTTGGGGGTATTCGGTCTAGGGTTTGTGAATGAGAAAAGGAATTGACTTGAGGGACAAGTTGAAGCCCATATAAGCTAGGGTTTGGAGGCTATATAAAAACCTCATACCCTAGCTCATACTCACAACATATAGCATCATTCACAGCAGAAAACACACTTCGATCTCACCACTTTTCCAACCGATTAGAACCCTAAACTTGATCTAGGGTTTTGAATTCGGTTCTCCACTTTAAACCCTAATCTTGCATCGATTTATCCAAGGTGTTCATAGGTTTTCGGTTTTGTGTTCTTGGTGTTCCTGACCGAAGCAGAAGACAAAAGGGGTGTTCGTTTTTGCTACTGTCTCAGGTAAAAAGAAGCAAAGCATATCAGGTCTTGTTATACCCGATATCGGACAGCACTTCGAGTTGTTATCGGGTTGTTTCTTGGTTCTCAGATCATACTAGCAGTAGGGCTAGTCTTGGTTGGTTTGGGGTTTACAGCTATAAAAAAGGTTGTTGGATATACACGTGATATGACTAGCACATCGAGCGTATTCGGTTTAACGTGTTTGTGTGAGCACTCGTAGAGGTGATCGCGTTGATTACTTAGTTTCTTGTTTTAACTTGAGGGTGACTACGAGGGTTAGTTTTCTTGTTTCCCTTTTACTTTAGTTTGTTTATTATACGTGTTAATTGTAATCACTTTAACTAGATCCATTATACGCTGCATACTTGTAGTTAATGATTAACTTAGATTCATTAATCCCAACAATTACGTGTTGAAACTGTTTGGAATGGCTTATTGAGATTGATGTAATTGGATTTATCACTATATAGTGTTGTTTGGAATTGTTTATAAGACTGCTTTAAAGAGACTGTATTGGGATTACTTACTAAAACTAAAACTATTGGGATTACTTACTAAAACTACAGCTTATAAAGAGACTGTTTGGGATGGTTTATTGAAGTTGCTTATAGGGGATGTTTGGCATCCCCTATAATGGGTCTCCAAAACTTCTTTTGTAGTAGTGAGCTATTTTCTATATAAAGTAAAAGTGATGCACAACAAAGGTTATGAAGTCTTAAATGGAGACCACAACATATCAAACTTTTAGCACATGAACAAAGAAGGTTAATCCTAACAATTATTAGCCATGAGTTCATTCAAATAATCACATGAGGATAACATCAAAAAGATGACTTCATAAGGATGTTTAAGAAAAGTAATACATTAAGATCGCCACATAAATGTTTGGCGCATGAATACCAAAAAACCTAACTTTATACGAAGTATTAATTCTAAAAGCACATGGATTGAGCAATATATGGATGTTCAAGAACACAAGAGACATGCTTCAACACAATAACCACGCACACAGACACACACACAAAAAGAAGCTAACTTCCAATTGATATTAGAAAAACAGGTTTATATTGATAATTACATGAAAGAAAAGATGTGTTCATCAAGATAAGCACATCAACATATAAAAAGCTAAGTTCATACATCTATATATCTATATCTATCTATATATGTTTGTATTAATGTTTAATGTGATTCTTTTTAGTTATAAAATATTGAATATTATGATGTATCTTTATTACCTATCTATAGGAATATGAAGTATGGGCATGTTGAGATTAATCTTATAAAATTCTTAATGCACATAAGTCATAAGATTTGAGTTATACACAGGTTTAGAGTAATTCCTCCATATTTGACACATTTAGCTTTTACGTATTTTGCTTCTTACTGCGCTCTATATATAGTGCTTTTGCGAAAACACCCAAAAAGCCCACCGCAACGCGCAAACGTACACAAAGCTTACTTGAACAAACTTCGTTTGTTCAATCGAGTGATGAACAAAATACGCATAACCCTTACCAAACCGATGATTCTTTATGATGAACAAAGCCCGTGCATCGCACGGGCCATGCTGTCTCCTTACATTAATATTGGGAATATATATCACTAAGAAGATACCCTTGTTCATTTATCCTTGTTCATCATTTCAAGATCCGATGGCATTATAAATTTTTAAATTTGTGTGTCTATTATCATGAAGAAATTGACAAGTTTCATCAACATTTTGAACACAATGCCATGTATGTAAAGATGCCTTTAAAAATTATTCTGTTAAATTAAAAAATTATTAATCCTTATGTTATGTAAACATGAGTGGAGGAAAAGTTTGACTTGACATGTATTTAATATCCTTGTGCTATCGTAGGTAGAAGTTGGAATGGTGAAACATGGTACATATATATTGAAAGTTTCATTCTTTTCATATTTTTAAGTCAGTCAAAGCACCTGGTCTACTCCTCTCTCAATATCATTGGCATTGATTAATTCTCTTTCGGATATATTTTTAATTTCGTGGTAGTAAGCAATCTAGACGATAGGTTATGCTTGGTTTTGTGTCAAATGTAATCTAGTGAGTAGTGGTTGTTTTACTGTTTTAAGGATAGGAAGTGTCTTGTTATGTTAGCTTTACAGCCTATGTAACTGGCTGACATATGGGACTTCACTCATATCCTTTGTACTTAAATATTTTTTGGAGTAATATATTTACCGGGGAAACCCTTTACCCAAAAAAGACGTACAAAGTTGGCCAGTTTCTTATTGAAATATTTTTAACACTTTTGACATACAGGTTTTAATCTATCTTTTTGCTTTTCATCCTAATAGATACCCAACCATCAGTCATGAATCTGATGTTTGGTTAAAAATTATAGACGATTATCAGAGGAACTAAGTTTACTGTATTTAAAGAGATAAATACATTTGTTAAATACATACATTTCAGCAAGCTACTAATTGTTGTTACCTGTTTCATTATAACCATGGACGGACCCACATTGGTGCCGGGTGTGGCACGGGCAACACCCATTTTTAGGTCACGAAGTGCAAATTTTTTTTGAAAACTGTCAATTCTTCATCCGTGCAACACCCGAATTCTTTTTTGCTACTGTTGTTTTTTATCTTGTCAACTTTGGTAGTCGTGCACCTCTTATTTAGCCTAAAATATAATTGTAGAGAAATAAATAGCCACTCCACTAGCCCATTAAACCCAAATTAATCAATCTAATAATACACCATAAAATACTACTGTATAATTTACCAAACAAAAGTCTCGACGCAACTGTTCCTCTCACTCTCCCCATTCATACATTTCAACTTTCACAGTGAGCGTCATCATTTCAATAGAGATCATAATTCAAGATCAAAAGGTAGGTATTAAAAAATATTTTTATTATTATTTGTAAAGGTAGCATGTTAACTGTTAAGTGTTAAGATTTTTTTTTTTTTTTTTTTCACAGTTTGATGAATACTACTATACTAGATTACCAGGGTGTATCATAACCATCTAAACGATCTAAAGGGTTAATTGTATGATTATTTGCTTATTTGTGTTTAAAACATCTCTGATGGGAACTATGGAAAGGTATAAAAGCTTTGGGAAACTGTTCCTAGTCGTTGTGGAGGTGGAGATCCAATTCCAAAACCTATTCCACAGTCTGTTTCACAACCTACTACAGCTCCTTTAGCACCAATTAATATGAAATTAGTTGATCTTCCATGGGATCCATCAGATAGGCTAATCATCTATAGTTATGACCCTAACATCGAAGAGAAAATAAGGCGAATGTACTGGGATAGAGGTCCTTGTCAACCAAAGGGTCATAAGTTTCCAACAAAAATGGTAGAGACTAAGAAAAGATGTTTTGTTGTCACTTGGTTCAATGAGTTTCGTTGGTTAGAATATAGTGTAAAAAAAGACAAAGCATATTGTTTCTCCACCTAAGGATAAATTAACCGGTGCTACGCCAATTGTTCAATCTGTTGGGGTTAATACATTACCTATGTCGTATGTTGGTGTTACAAGTGTTACGAATTCTGCTAATGAATCGACAAAGAGTACATCAAATTTTCGTAGGTTGGAGTGTAGTAAAAAATCTAATGGAGTGGATCTCTCCATTCCTATGAAAGTTGTTGAGGAGGTAAACTCTAGATTTGAGAATACCCTTTATGGTTACTTCCTTATTAAACGTATTGCTTTTCCGGTTGTTGATTATTACATTCGTAATACATGGGCCAAGTATGGTATTCAAAAGGTTACGATGAATGCGAAGGGGACCTTTTTCTTTAAGTTTTCCACTCGTAAAGGTGTTGATGAAGTGCTTGAAAACGAACCGTGGATGATTAGGAATGTGCCAATTATACTTAAAACGTGGACTCTGAATACTAATCTGCTTAAAGAGGATTTGACTAATATTCCGGTATGGGTTAAATTCCATGATGTGCCCCTTGCTATGTTTTCTGATGATGGTCTCAGTCTCCTAGCTACATTGATTGGTACTCCAAAAATGTTAGATTCTTATACTAGTCAAATGTGCTTGGAATCATGGGGTCGAAGTAGTTTCGCTAGGTGCTTGATTGAAGTTAAGGCAGATCAGGTTCTTAGGGAGAGCATCATTGTTGAGATACCATTACTTGATGGGACATGATCTACTATTGAAAAGATTCGGGAGAAATACGAATGGAAACCGCCTCGGTGTGATACATGTAAATTGTTTGGTCATACACTGATTGCTTGTCCTAAATCTGTTCCACTTCCTACTCAACCTAAACTGTTAATGATGGTTATCAAACTGTCACTAACACGAATAAGGGTAGGAATGGTGGTCCAAATGTTCCGGGTAAGGGAGGTTTTACTAAAGTGGGTCCTAAATTTAGGTATCAACCTAAAGTGCCTCCTCCTGAACCCAAGAAGGTGGATAGTGCGAAGAAGACAACCACTGATGTGGCAAGTACGAGTGGGACGAAGATTGCTACATCTAGCCCTTTTGTTGCACTTAATACGATCGATTCTGATGAATCTAGCAATCCTACTGATGTAGAGGTTTCTAGTAATACAATGGAAGCAAAGGAGGTTGGGTCTATCGAGAAAGGTAATGTATCACAAGATCCGCTTGTGAGTGATTCAATGGTAGCTAACGCGGCTGGTCCTACCCCTATTGTTGACAAAATTAGGGAATTTGAAAGGCTTCTTATTGATGGAAAAGCTACTCTTGTTGATGATAATGGTAATCCTATTAAAAAGGTTGATTATCAGGGTTATAATAAGGATTTCCCGGCTACTTCTTTTACTAAGAGGGTTAACCCATTCACTAAGGTGGGAGAGATTGTGGATTCTGATAGTGATGATGAGGAGGTTGTGAACACCTTTGATGAGACGAGTAATCTATTTGGTGGTGGTTGATAACATCAAATTAGCCTGATCTTTTATATATCAAATTCCCGTGTTTATGGCCTCATTTTCATTAATATGGTACTTAATTCGTTCATATTCGTTCATAATTGCATTTCAGGATAAATGAGGTGTTGGAGCGGAAAATATGTGAGAAAAGACCAAGAAATATATTATGAAGACAAGTTACGGCGTAAATGGTACTTTTGACTACGTCGTAACTAATACAAAGAGGGCTTGATAATTATTTGTGAAGGTTTCGCCGTAACTGATTAATTATGTTACGGCGTAAATATGATGCTTTGAAGGATACGGCGTAACCATCTTTTATGGTTACGTCGTAATTATTTTATGAAGGTTACAGCGTAACATGGAATTAGTTAGGCCGTTGAGATTATTTCGGATCGGATAAGTGTGAGATTACGAAGGCTTACGCGCGTAACGGATGTTTAGTTACGCCGTAATTTATTACTTGGGCAAAGTTTGAAGGTTACGGCGTAATCATAATTTAGTTACGCCGTAATTAATTAAATGCGGATATTTTACAAGAAGTTTTGAAGTCCAAGGGCTGAAGTCGTCAATATTAAAAGATGTTTATTACACATTCATGTGTAAAATAAAGACCAAGTCTTCAAGTGATAAGTATTGAATGATCAAGGGCCATTGTTGCAATTTGCCTAAAGAATTCCACTATATATAGTACATGTACAGGAATGATTTATTCATCTTTTGTGGTTCTGTACGTGTGCCGCCAAAACAAGAAGAAAGAAAAGGAGCAGCCACTGTACGAAGGTTTTTATAGGGAAAATCCTTAGGGGTTTGCCCCGGTACTCAACTAGGGGATCGATAGCATTATCCTTGGCACGATATGTAATTATTTTCCGACTCTTAATATTATTTTGGTTTCATTATTCTATTATAATTTTGATTCTGATTTAATTGTTGGAGCATTTTTATTTATTGTGTTCTATTTAATTGATTATTAATTTATTATTAGTCAATTAATTATTTGATGTTATGTCCTTGTTTATTTATTGTTTTATGTGGTAATTATATTTGTCATCCCAATTAGGTATTATGGAGATGTGGAAATTAGGTCTTGGCATAGTTTAGATTCTTTTTATTATTAATGCTTTTGCGTTATTAATTGTTTCTAGTGTATGCATGCTTAGTTTATTGGTAGCTACCCTTGCTTCGGTAGTTTTGAATGGCGGTAAAGGCCAATTGCCTAGGAGATATGACCAACTGACCCTAGGTGAGCGGACTGAGACGGGAAGGGTAAGATATGACCAACTGACGACCCTTTCAGTGCGATTTGACCAACCGATCACAAACCGCTTGGATGAACTTAAGAATTGGGGGTGAGTGTCTAAGTTCCTAACGGCCGGGCACTCACTATTATAAATCTAGCATGTAGCGGAACTTAATGACTTGGCTTAGGGGACCGGGAACAACAGGACTTATAACGGTGCGCCTGATTTCTCCTGTGGTGGCATCTTTGCTGATAGGTTAGGCGAATTGACCAAATGCTGTCCTCTCGACTTTAACCCCACTTGAAACAGAAATCTAGTGACATTTAGAACCCATGTATTGCGATAGTAAACCCCAGCTCTTAATGACTGCTATTAGATTGCCGAATGATCCCGGGTGACCTGTTCATCTTGGTGAGGATTCTAAGAACCATAGGGTAGGCGAATTGACCATAGGAGTCTATCATGCTGCTGCCACTTGTGGAAGAACTAGGTTTAAGAATTGCATCACTATCGTTCCCATTAGCTTGTTTACCGAGAACCGACCCAATTGATCACGTGACATCTTAAATATTATCAATCATATCATTAAAACTTATTTATTTGACTAATTTAATTAATTTGACAGTTAGGAATCAACCGTTCTTGGGACGACCTCGGTCTTACCATTCCCTCACTACATGCTGACGGTACACTGCCTGTTAGTGCATTAGGTAGGCATGGGTAGACGAGTTACTATAAATGTAAAACCGGTCAATAAAACCGCATCAAGTTTTGGCGCCGGAACGGTCTTCGTATTTTTGGTCGTTTGATTAATATTATTTTGCAATTATGTCTTCTGTCTTAAGATTACGGCGTAACCTTGGCCATGGTTACGGCGTAATCTATTCTTATTATATATCAGGTTTCTTTTAGACTGAAGTTACGGCGTAGTTAGTAATTGGACTTACGCCGTAACCAAGTCTGAGTCATCTAAAAATTATAAATGATATGTTATATCTCACTTGTTGCTCATGTTAATTATTTTTACACATTTAACGCACGAGGTTGTGATAGTGTGCAGGTTGAGCAAGAAGAACAAGTGGAAGGAATCTCGACAAGATCATGCGAGATTAGGAGAGCAATGGACATGATTGGAGACGCTTGATTGATGGTGCTAAGGTGAGTCTAACTTAAAGACTCAGGGGAGATAAAGAAAAGTGCTCGCCGGGAGACTACCCGTCCCTATCCTAGATTTAGTTTTTGATTTTGTTTCTTAGACCTTTTTGGATATTTTTTGTTTTGGGTTTGGTATGTTTTGTTTATCTTGTTTGCAGGTATAAAGACCAAAGATAGATGATAGGAGTTCCGATAACTCCTCTTGAACACGTAGGAAGAAGTTGACACTTTGGGCACAACAACATCAGATAGTAATTACGGCGTAATGGGCCGATCCATTTACGCCGTAACTGGCGATCAGTAAGGCCATCTGCCCTTTTCATCATAATTACGCCGTAACTAGGCCGATCTAGTTTCGCCATAACTCCTTGTTCCAGGTATTTTCTTTCTCGGGCTTTCTTATTACGCCGTAATTGGGCCGATCCAGTTACACCGAAATCCCTTCATGGTAAACATTTTATTAAGTCAACTCACCTACGCCGTAACTGGGCCGATCCAGTTACGCCGTAACTATCCTCTGATATGAAATTTTTTATTAAAAACAGTTTCAAAGCATCCCATAACCTTGTATTAGTAATTAAATGAACTTTGTGGGTGTGTTCCCTGCAAACCCTCACGAGACTTCACTCGTCCAGTCGGGACACCGAGTGGTTTAAAAGGCTTGTTGCATGCGCTAAATGCAACCGTGATTCCTACAAAAGTGAGTTAGGTTTTATTTTGTTTTTGTTTTTTTTACATTTCATGCTATTTTTGCTGTTTATCCGGAATTATGCTTTTTGGTATTAGTTTTTCTTCCAGCATTACTGGTTGATGTAATGGAGTTATGATTGGCTGCAAGGGAACACTTTTTATCCGTCCTAGTTGAGTGACTTGGTGTTTGCAAGGAAAGTTGATGAGAAGTTGGATGTTGCTCGTGGAGGCACAATTGGAGCATGTTTTTGAACATGCATTATTGTTCATACCGAGCAAATCCAGAGGAGTTTTTTGTTCCATCTCTAACCCTTCTTATCTTTCATTTATTATGCTTAAGTATGACCCAAGTGGGGGGAAGGGATTAGACATAGACACCCGCTTGATTTTACTTGCCTTTATTTTTCTAGTTTTTGATAAAAAGTGTTTCATTAATAAAATTTTGACATGTTTTTAATTACTTAACTGGATTAATCTAGACTGAGCACACCTACCCTATATTTCCATTGTGTGAGGATAAGCCTTTCCGTTTTCCCCTTATACATAATTCCATAAAAATGAGTGTGCCGGTGGTTGTAGTAGACTTTAGAACTTGGCTTTGCATATCTTTTCGAGACCATTATCATGAGCATTACACTGAGGTAACTTGGTGTGATCGGTGCAGCTAGGATATAAGGCAATTTTAGGATTTAACCCAAATAGCCCATATATGTTTGTGTATATTGACTTTTCACATCGATTAGTCAATCCCCCTGTTAAACCCTTTTTGTTGCACTCACCATTAGTGCAAGATACCCCTAGATACACCCTTCAGAGCCTTTCCTTTCATTTTGTTCACCCAATATTATTGTTTCGTTACACCTATCGCCTAGCCTACCCTGTAGTTTCCTTATGTCCATGGTCCGGCCGTTGTTGGTTAATTTTGGTTCCACTAGTGAAAGTCGCGGGATTTGAATAAAGGGTTGTGGAAGAAAATCGGGTTTAGATGATAGTTGATCTCAAGTGGGGGATGCTTTTTAGGTTCGTATTTTTTTTTTTTTTATTCATGCACACCTTGTCTTGCATAAAAAAAATAATAAAAAAAAAAAATAAAGTGAAAAAAAAAAGAAAAAAAAAGTTTGTTTATTAGTAGCTGATCATAAATCAGCTTATGTGTCGTATTGTTTTGAGTATTCTCGCCTTGTTTTAATTGGTGCTATTTTTACATATCCGTTGTGTTCTTATGGATAAAATTAGAAACCCGAACATTTCTATCTCGCCTTTCAAATTTTAATCAATATTCGTATAATGGGGACATTGTACATTTCAAGTGGGGGGATGAGAGATAGAAATGGTTGATTTTGGTAAAATTATATGTTAAAAGTACCCAAATTTTAAAATTTTTATAGCACATACATTTTTTCATTGATGATGAAGGCCGGGTTAATGCATATTATTTTCCTAGTTTATGGAGATTATGAGACACTACGCTACATTTTATGTGCATTGACTTGTGTATTGAAGACCCCTTGACTCTTGACCCTCGATTTTTGCTATGGGATTGAATGCGACTAGTGGTGAGGCGACTGTGGACTTAGAAATCTATTTGTTTCGTGTCTTTTTATTTACACCCATTAAAAATTTCCCATGTCTTATCCTACCCTTAGTCATGAATCGAGTTTAGGTGAGGAAGCGAGCAATCATTGGTGTCTTGGCCATGGATTTGGTCATGTATCATTGGTTTTGTCCCCCTCGTCGTAGCTCGTTAGTAATGACAAAATAACCCCAAAAGCCTATGTTGTGTCAACCCATTGCCTTTAAGAATAGCTGCATCTATAGACTCTAGTGGTGAAAATTAGTATCTTTGCCAAGCCTATGATAGAATACTCATCATGACTGAGCAGTTGAGTGATCACCCCATAAATAAACACGTGAATTATAAGAGAGAGTGTGATTTCAATTCCCTTTTCGTGAGGTGCTCGGTTTGGAATTTTCTAGCTTAGGTGATTTTTAAACTCATAACTTCCAATTAATCAAGGGAGATATCTTTTTAAGAATTATTTAAAGGGTCTATTTGAGGACAAGTAGGATTCAAGTGGGGGGATATTTGATAACATCAAATTAGCCTGATCCTTTATATATTAAATTCCCGTGTTTATGGCCTCATTTGCATTAATATGGTACTTAATTCGTTCATATTCGTTCATAATTGCATTTCAGGATAAATGAGGCGTTGGAGCGGAAAAGATGTGAGAAAAGGCCAAGAAATATATTATGAAGACAAGTTACGGCGTAAATGGTACTTTTGACTACGTCGTAACTAATACAACGAGGGTCTGATAATTATTTGTGAAGGTTACGCCAATATGTTATTGCGTATTATGTTACTGCGAATATGATGTTTGAAGGATACGGTAACCAATAGTATATTATTTATGAAAGTTACGCGTAACTAGAATTACAACGCCGTTGAGATTATTTCGGTCGGATAAGTGTGAGATTACGAAGGCTACGCGTAAACTCGATGTTTAGTTACGCATAATTTATTACTTGGCAAGTTTCGAAGGTTACACGTAATCATAATTTAGTTACGCCGTAATTAATTAAATGCGGATATTTTACAAGAAGTTTTGAAGTCCAGGGGCTGAAGTCGTCAATATTAAAAGATGTTTATTACACATTCATGTGTAAAATAAAGACCAAGTCTTCAAGTGATAAGTATTGAATGATCAAGGGCCATTGTTGCAATTTGCCTAAAGAATTCCACTATATATAGCAAGGTTGTCAAGATCGGGATCCTACCCAGTATCGTTTTCGTCTTTGCAAGATCGTGATCGTAAGATCGGATCGGGATCTTAAGATCCTACTCTAATGTTATTTCTTAATAGTTTATGTAATTTTATACAAATCTACAAATTCTAATACATTATAACCACAAAATACTATGAATGTTTCATATAAATGTTGTCCTAAATTATGATTATAAAATGTTTAAAAAGACTGACATGTTGTTTTTTGAATTCTACAAACAAACAACTCATAAATTTGTAGTTTTTAGTTTGTAATCCGAGAAAAGTAAGATCGGATCGGATTAGATCGTAAGATCGTATGGTCAACATCGGGATCCTATAAGATCTTAAGCTTGCAAAGATCCTATGTAGGATCCAGATCGTTTTTGCTTTGCAGTATCGTAAAATCGTAAGATTCTAAGATCAGGATCGGGATCCTAACAACTATGATATATAGTACATGTACAGGAATGATTTATTCATCTTTTGTGGTTCTGTACGTGTGCCGCCAAAACAAGAAGAAAGAAAAGGAGCAGCCACTGTACGAAGGTTTTTATGGGGCAAATCCTTCGGGGTTTGCCCCGGTACTCAACTAGGGGGTCGATAGCATTATCTTTGGCACGATATGTAATTATTTTCCGACTCTTAATATTATTTTGGTTTCATTATTCTATTATAATTTTGATTCTGATTTAATTGTTGAAGCATTTTTATTTATTGTGTTCTATTTAAGTGATTATTAATTTATTATTAGTCAATTAATTATTTGATGTTATGTTTTTGTTTATTTATTGTTTTATGTGGTAATTATATTTGTCATCCCACTTAGGTATTATGAAGATGTGGAAATTAGGTCTTGGCCTAGTTTAGATTCTTTTTATTATTAATGCTTTTGCGTTATTAATTGTTTCTAGTCTATGCATGCATAGTTTATTGGTAGCTACCCTTGCTTCGGTAGTTTTGAATGGCGGTAGAGGCCAATTGCCTAGGAGATATGACCAATTGACCCTAGGTGAGCGGACTGAGACGTGAAGGGTAAGATATGACCAACTGACGACCCTTTCAACTTGTGCGATTTGACCAACTGATCACAAACCGTTTGGATGAACTTAAGAATTAGGGGGTGAGTGTCTAAGTTCCTAACGGCCGGGCACTCACTATTATAAATCTAGCATGTAGCGGAACTTAATGACTTGTCTTAGGGGACCAGGAACAACAGGACTTATGACGGTGCGCCTGACTTCTCCTGTGGTGGCATCTTTGCTGATAGGTTAGGGCGAATTGACCAAATGATGTCCTCGACTTTAACCCCACTTGAAACAGGAATCTAGTGACATTTAGAACCCATGTATTGCGATAGTAAATCCCCAATTCTTAATGACTGTTATTAGATTGCCGAATGATCCCGGGTGACCTGTTCATCTTGGTGAGGATTCTAAGAACCATAGGGTAGGCGAATTGACCATAGGAGTCTATCGACTGTTGCCACTTGTGGAAGAACTAGGTTTAAGAATTGCATCACTATCGTTTCCATTAGCTTGTTTACCAGAGAACCAGCCCAATTGATCACGTGACACCTTAAATATTATCAATCATATCATTAAAACTTATTTATTTGACTAATTTAATTAATTAGACAGTTAGGAATCAACTGTTCTTGGGACGACCTCGGTTTTACCATTCCCTCACTACATGCGACCGTACACGCCTGTTAGTGCATTAGGTAGGACATAGGTAGACGAGTTACTATAAATGTAAACCCGTCAAGAAAACCTCGCATCGTGGTCATGATCGCGAAGATGACTATGGTTATGATAACTATGCAGATCAGGTTTATGATCTTCCAGGAAACTTGGATGCCTATTATGACACGTATGGTATCAAGCTCCAAGGCTTTGGTAGGAAGTAATTTTATCTCCATGGGAGTCTAATGTTAATTTGAGTAGTGGTTTATTTTCTTATATAGAGAATAGGAAGTATCTTGTTATATAAGCTTTTTGCCTATGTAACGGGCTGAGATATGAGATTCACCCATATCCTTTATACTTAAACGTTTTTTGGAGTAATATATTTACCGGGTCTTTGATCTTTTACCCAAAAGACAAAGCATATTGTTTGTGTTGTTATTTTTTTAGAGATCATGGTGTGGGTGATGCTTTTAAGGTAAAGGAGTTTGACAGTTGGAGTAGAAAGTCAAGTTTGAAATACCATGTGGGTGAACTTAATAGTTTTCACAACAAAGCACTTCAAAAATGTGAAAATCTAATGAAGAAAAATCAATCTATATCTGCTGCCTTTAATAAGCATACTGAACAAGAAATGAATTATTATCAAATTCTTTTGTATCTATCAGTTAAGACTTGTAGATTCCTGTTGAAGGGTGGATGTCCCTTTTGTGGTCGTGATGAAAGTATAAGTTCTTTGAATAGAGGTCTTTTTTAAGAATTGTATCACTTGCTTGCAAATGAAAACGAGGAAACTCGATTAGCTGTAGCGCGAGCTCCTTTGAACTGTATCTTAACATATCCAAAAATTCAGAAACAAATATGTGAATGTTTTGCCAATGATGTCCTTGATTACATTCTTGAAGATATTGGTGATGATGTGTTTTCCTTATTAGTAGATGAGTCTAGTGACGTATCTAAAAAGGAACAAATGACTATTGTTTTTCGATATCTCGATAGACATGGAGTTGTACAAGAGCAGTTTGTTGGGGTTATTCATGTGAAGGAGACTTCTTCCGTCACTATTAAATCTGCCATTGATTCCAAACACAATTTGAGTTTGAAACATGTAACACTCCTAGAAAAAGACGAATCTCCGCAACATAATAGGTGAAAACTATATGAATGATGCTTTAATTTGTAACATAGAAAAAGAACTATTTGCGAAGGTTACTAATGAAGACGTGATAAAGCGCTTTCAAGGCTTAAAACGTCAAAGAGGTCAATAATAAGAGACATTGTACTTTATTTACTAGTTGGTCATTTTTTACAATTTATATAACATTGATTTTTTTTGGTACTTTTGAATTTTTTTTGTGCAACATCTATTTGAAAATCCTGGGTCCGTCCCTGATTATAACCAATGTAGGGCCCAAATATTATCATTTTTAGAAGAATTAGGCATTGTTTTATCACTACTACTAGCATACTACAAAAGAGCCGGTTTGAAAGGTGCCGGTTTGCCGGTTTTGCAATATCTCAAATAGAGACCGGTTTTAAAACGTCTATTACTTATATAGAGCAATACTTTGTTATAGAGCCCTTTTAAGCAAAGGGCTTTAAAAAGGCTCTATTAACATTTATAGAGCCGGTTTAGAGCCGGTATATAAAGAACAAAGAACATGGCTCTATGTGAACAAAATAATTAAAAAATCCTTCGGACATGAAATCAAATTCAGCTTTTAAAATCAACATTGTAAACAATGATACATGTAAATGCATAAGATGTTCGAATTATTATGAATATTAATGTAGTTACAATCAACTTGCCATGAGCTAAATCCGTAGAGCAGTATCAACCACTTTAAGATGGCAATGGTCATCAAAGGCCAGCAGTCAATTCTTGGGCATCAATAATCCGAAATATCCTGGAAAACACATTCGTAAACAATCGTTAAATGAACAAAGGTATTAATACTACGTGTGGATAGGAAACATCAATATACAATATATGAAACAAAAGGGAAGATGTCTTGTAAGAGCGTCTTGTAGGGCTACTCATTATGCACCATAAATAGTCCATGTAACATTTTCATTTTAGTGTGTTGTAATTATGGAAACACTTCAATATAATCTGATTAATCAACTTGCTTGCCAAACCAACTACTAGGTAGCACCCATACCAAATAAGCCACATGTAAAATGAGCCCAACTCAAAGTTTCAACAAGATATTAAGCTAAAGTATCTTCTAGCAAATCTTTACTAGAAATTCTATGAGAGAAACAGAAAAAGCGACTTTCAATTAAACTGGAGTTCTTGCTCGATTATCAGTAATGTTTCTTGTGCACTCTCTCTCTCTCAATAAGTATAGTTCTCTGTTAGCATCCACCAAGTAACTGCTGAAAAGTAAACTAAATAAAAATAGGAAATGTGCTTTTGGTTCCTGTTATTGAAACAGACAACTATTTCTTATTCAAACTGATTATTATTATTATTATTGATGAGCTCAAATTACAGCTTTACCCTTAACACTTGGAGAATGCAATGCCAAACAACATTGTACAAATACAAACAAACAAGGAATTTATATAAATAAAGTTAACTATATCAAAGCGTGCAGGGCGATTTACATGATACACAAAGTCCCATTGCAACAAAGGTCAACACCCTCACAGTCAAAGTCGATCACCAACTTCTTATCAGAGCGGATGGGGTTTGACTTGCATGAGTAACAATGACAGAAACTACTTCTCCACAAAAATTACTTTACATTAATACTTCACTAAATATTAGTTAAATGCTGCGTAGTCAAAAATTGAGTAATTGACTAGCGGCTACTAATGAAATCAGAAACCATTGAAACTTAAATAACAAAGTCCATAACATATAATCCCACATAACCATGGAACAGGTACTTGTTTGACTATCAGTCAAACCCGTGATTTGAACCAAAAAAACCAATCAGAATGGAATAATTGCTGTTTAATATAATTCCCAAACAAAGAATACCAGCAATAGATTTCAACACTAGTTATTTGATTATCAGTCCCTAATCATAAAGCAATGACATGTCTTGTTCCAAGACAAGTATAGGAATGTAGGTCAAGTATAAAGTAACAGTTATGGCCTTGTTTATGACAGTAAAACAGAAAATACAGATTTGTTTTAGTGTCATAGAACTTATAATACAATTAATTTCAACAATTTCATTCCAAAATCAAGACTTTATTACCTAACAATATAAACAAACACAACTTATTCAATAATCAAACTTAACAACAACATTAATGCAACAATATCAGTTATAGCAGTTTGGTACTAATTTGATTAGTTTGTTGCAAGAGTGATGAAGGTGGCTTGTGGCGGCAATGTGAGTATGTTGGTTAAGTGGTGATGTTAAGCATTGGAGGTTTGGGGTTGTGAAAGTGAACCAAAAGTTTGAATATTTTCGTTTCATTTTGAAGAACAATGTTATGGTCTTACAAAGCATAATTTGATAAAGCCGGTTTTGTAGCTAATGATCTTTAGATAAAGCCCGGTTTTAAGGGAAAACATGGCTCTTTACAAGGAATAGAGCCCGGTTTTGAGGTAGAAAAAGCGGCTTTAAAGTTTTCTAACATAGACCCCGGTTTTATAAGAGAAGACATGGCTCTATACCCTTTTGAATCCCTTTAGAGCCCGTTTTTCACTAAAACCGGGCTCTATTAAGGGGGCTCTATTTCACAATTTGTAGTAGTGTGTTTTATAATATTCCTTCAGCTCAGTTTTACGTATTATTATTTGTCCCTCTCCCATGCCAAAATTTTCTTTGGTCAATGGCTTGCAAAACATATGCAGATATCGTGGCGTAAAATATAGTGCTAACGTAAGAACTTAAATCATTGAATATACATACTAGTAATACCCTTCTCACCAACTTACTAGATAGCAAATTCATTTCAACATTTCAATATGTCTTTACTTGTGATCTGCATAAGCCTTGTTTCTGTCTAACTAGAACTGCAGGAACAACTCCAACTGATCTACTATCTTAGTGGAGTAGTTCTTATTGCTGCTTATGGAAAGGTGTAGGCTGTAGCAACAGAACTTTGTTATAAGCCTCAAACTTAGCGGATATTGGTCAGAAGAACAGTTGGGTTAGGAGGTCAAATAAACTCTTCACTACTTGAGTTAAAACTTTGAACCATCCTCTCAGTTTTAATAGCTTCAACCGTATTCCAGAATTCATTGGTTCCCTAAGAAGACTTTATCTACTAAACCTTTCAATGATCTCTCAACTGAATCTTACTTACCTAAAAACTCTTGATCTCTCAGATTCTTATATCACTTTGAAAAATACACAGTGGCTCTCTAAGCTTGTCTCACTTGAATACCTAAGTCTGAGTGGTGTAGACCTCAGTGAGTCTAATAATTTGGTAAGAAATGTGATCACCCGTCTTCCATCCCTGTTTGAACTGCAGCTGGATAATTGTCTTCTGCCAAAAGTTCGTGCTAATACGATTCTTACAATCGCCAATTTTTCGAAGTCTCTTTCTATACTAGACATATCCGCTAACTATCTTCCTTCCTCTTCGATATATCCTTGGTTATTCAACTTCAGTTGCAGCCTTACCAATGTTGATCTCTCCTACAACAGGTTGCTCGGTACCATTCCCGAAGCATTTGGTACATTCACATTCCTACAGAACTTGGATTTGACCTACAATGGCCTTAAAGGTGGTATCCCAAGATCGTTTGGGAACTTCAGCACCTTAGAATCCCTATATCTTTCCGAGAACAGTCTAAAAGAAGACCTTCCGAACATCTTCTATCTCTTGGGGCCAGCAAAGAAGTCGATCCAAGTTCTGGAGTTGAGTTATAATAACGTAAGTGGTTCTTTGCCAGATTTTACAACATTCACGGCTTTAAAAGAATTACATCTATCTTACAATGAGATGAAGGGAACTTTCCCAAAAATATTTGAGCAGATATCGAATCTCGTCATCCTTGATTTGGCTAATAACCAAATCAGTGGATTGCTCCCAGATCTTTCACCTCTTTCTTCATTGCAGGAGTTATATTTTGAGAGAAACCGTTTGGAAGGGACTCTAGGAGAAAAGATTATGCAACTTTTGAAGCTAAAATGTTTGGGAGTCTCTTCAAATCTCTTGCATGATAAAATCTCTGAAACACATCTTGTAAATCTGTCTCATTTAGTTTACCTTGATTTGTCAGATAACTCCCTCGTTCTCAAACTTGAATCTGATTGGTCTCCAACCTTTTCACTCGATACCATCTCATTGTCATCTTGCAAGTTGGGTCCTTCTTTTCCAACGTGGACGCGATCTCAGAAGAATTTCTCCATACTAGACATATCTAACTGTCAAATCAACGACTCTATCCCTAATTGGTTCTGGGTTCAATTAACATCCCGTCTTCGTTACTTAAATCTCTCATCTAACAATATTCATGGCACTGTGCCAGACTTGATGTATGCAGAACAACCAGTATTTGATTTAAGCTTTAATAATTTCTCAGGCCCAATACCGTTGTTTCCTTTCATCACACAAGTGTTGGTTCTCAACAATAACATGTTCTCGGGTACCATTTCCTTCCTGTGGAATCTCACTGACATATACAATCTTGATCTTTCAAGTAACCAGCTCACAGGAGAGCTTCCCGACTTTTGGATGAACTTCTCTAGCATGCTTTATTTTAACATTGAAAATAATAATTTCGCAGGGAGGATCCCCACATCGATGGGATCCTTTTCCAATGTTAGAATGTTAAGTATGCGTAGAACTTGGCTTATTGGAGAGCTGCCTTCCTCCTTTATGAACTGGTCCGAGCTAGAATTTCTTGATCTTGGAGAAAATATCCTTTCGGGTAGCATACCTGATTGGATCGGGAAAAGATTTTCAAATTTACGTGTTCTTAGCTTACCATCCAATGGGTTTCGAGGGACCATTCCTACAAGCCTATGCAGGCTTGAAAATTTGCAGATCTTGGACATCTTTGTCAACAATATCTCAGGAACCATTCCCAGATGCCTCAGCCACTTGCAATCCATGACTAAGAAAAAAACCGTAGCATTTTTGGGGGTACATAATGTTGGATTGGTGCGAACCAGGCTTTCTCTCAGTGGAGCTACATATGCATTTAAGGTATTGTTGGCATGGAAAGGGATGAAATATGAGTACAGCAGTACCTTGGGACTTGTAACTAGCCTTGATCTTTCTAGCAATATGTTCAGCGGAGAAATACCAGGCGAAATCACCAATCTTTTGGGTCTTGTTGCCTTAAATCTTTCTAGAAACAACTTAACATGGAAAATTCCACAAGATATCGGAAAATTAAGATGGTTGGATTTTATGGATCTCTCGAGGAACCATCTGGCTGGTTGCATCCCGACAAGCCTTTCACAGTTGACAAATCTCGGTGTCATGGACCTTTCATACAACAACTTGTCAGGGAGGATACCAACAAGCACTCAGTTACAGAGTTTTGGCAATTCATCCTACATCGGAAATCCTTCATTATGTGGGCTTCCCCTTTCTAATCCATGCCCAGGAGATACGTTATCTCAGAACCCACCAACTGAAGTACATACCGGCGATGATGGAGATCAAGATAAGCTGATAACTCGTGGTTTTTTCATTAGTCTTTTTATCGGATTAGCTTTTGGATTTTGGGGAGTGTATGGAACTTTGATTGTCAGTGAATCATGTAGATATGCATATTTTAGTTTCATAAATCATGTCAAAGACTGGATCTATGTCATGACAGCAGTGAACTATGCTAGGTTGAAGCGGCGTGTTTGGGCCTAAATGGGAATGCATACCTTTATTCTCTAATTCATAGTATATTTACTTTGAATGCAGATCTGTATACTTTGGTTAATAATTTTCTCAATAATTATTATGGTGATCTGTATGCAGATTGTAATTATATAAATAAGCCGGGGATATATATCACTGAGAAGATACCCAAAGAACCATTTATCCTTGTTCATCATTTCAAGATCCGATGGCATTATGAATTGTTAAATTTGTGTGTCTACTATCATGAAGAAATTGACAAGTATCATCAACATTTTGAACACAATGCTATGTAAAGATTTTTTTTACATACATGCCATTAGTCATATTCTGCCAAATTAAAAAATTATGTAATCCTTGTGTTATCTTAGAATGACGTACAAAGTTGGCCAGTTTCTTATTGAAATATTTTTAACACTTTTGAAATACAGGTTTTAATGCATCTTTTTGCTTTTCATCCTAATAGATACGCAACCATCATTCATGAATCTGATGTTTGGTTAAAAATTATAGACGATTATCACAGGAACTAAGTTTACTGTTTTTAAACATACATTTCAGCAAGCTACTAATTGTTGTTACCTGTTTCATTATAACCAATATATGGTCCAAGTATTATCATTTTTAGAAGAATTAGGCATTGTTTTATCGCATGTTTTATGATATTCTGTTGGTATGTGACCAAGTCCATTCCTTCAGCTCAGTTTTACATATTATTATTTGTCCCTCTCCCATGCCAAAATTTTATTTGGTCAATGGTTTAAAAAACATATGCAGATATCATGGCGTAAAATATGTGCCAACGTAAGAAGTTAAATAAAAAATTATTTAATCCTTGTGTTATGTAACCATGAGTGACTTGGCATGTATTTAAGAAAATAAAAGAACACATAACAATGATCATGATACCAATATTCTCTCTATTAAAAGTGTATTATTCAACTGTGTGATGTATGCTATTGTAGGTAGAAGTTGGAATGGTGAAGCATGGTACACATATATTGAAAGTTTCATTCTTTTCATATTTTTAAGGCAGTCAAAGCACCTGGATTACTCCTCTCTCAATATCATTGGCATTGATTAATTCTCTTTCCGATATATCTTAGAATGACGTACAAAGTTGGCCAGTTTCTTATTGAAATATTTTTAACACTTTTGACATACAGGTTTTAATCCATCTTTTTGTTTTTCATCCCGATAGATACCCAACCATCAGTCATGAATATGATGTTTGGTTAAAAAATATAGACGACTATCACAGGAACTAAGTTTATTGTATTTAAAGAGATAAATATATTTGTTAAATACACACATTTTCAGCAAACTACTAATGGGCCGTTTGGTTTGCAAAATATTTTTGAAGGAAATGTAATTGTAATTTGAATGAATTGTAGTCGGTCAAATGATGTGATTGTAATTTTAATGAGTTGTAACGTTAATGAACTGTAATGTGCAATATTTGTAATTCAAAATAATAATAACATTATTAGCCACTCCAATAATGATAAAAGTGGTGCTTTAATTTTTCATAGAGTGAGTTTTTGTATTCAGAAAGGAGTGGGAGCCCAACTTGTGTATCGGTTTCCCACTAATTTCTTGTAAATCTTGTTGTTTTTCTAATGAAATGATGTTTTTATTAATAAATAAATACATAAATAAATAATAATAATAATAATAATAATAAGATTTATTTCTAAAAATGGTTCATTTTCGGTTTGGTGGTCCACAAACTAGGCATTTTTAATGGGTTCCAAAATATAGTCTTGTGCGACTGCTACACTGTGCGACTCAACCATATTTTTTATAAGTGTCCGGTGGATAGATAAGTGTTTTTTGTTTGACTGAATTAACATTATGTGTGAAGCCATCAAGAAAATAAAAAGGCCAAAAAGTCAACTAGCATTTGACACTTGTCCCTTTTGTTTTTTATTCAAAAAATTCCTACCAGAGATAAAATGGTCATTTTACTAATTTTTATATTTTTCACACTAGAACTTTAAACGCACATAACTCTTAAACGACAAATGTTTAGAAAAACAGATTTCACTAGACTTTATAAATTTTAATTCTCTTTAATTCAATATGTATCTTGTTAAATAGTTTGAAACTTTTTTTTTATATATATCAAATGGGTCTTGATTTTCTTTATTTTTTAGCATTTTCGACCCTTTTTATAACTCTAATAATTGCCGAATTATGAATAACTTAAAACATGAAAGTTATAGATTTTGGTTCACTCTTTACACAGTGAGATATTAGTCATATTTATTGCTTACAAGGTGTTTGATGAAATGACTAGCTTAAATTTTCAGTGTTGAAATTGTCTTAAATGCACTAATTTTTGTACCACGACACATCATTAATCATTTTATTATTGTAAGATTCAAAAAGTAATATATTTTTAATTGTTAATTTTGTAAGGTTCCCAAACAAATAGAAATCATTCATTTAAACAGAGGTAGGTGTTTGTTTAGAGAGAGAAAGTTACTGAGAGAGAGAGTGGTGAAGAACATTATCTCACTAGATTACACACAAATAGAAAAATGAGCGTACAATGTTTTCACACACCCTCAAATGAAAGCATTTGAGGGTATTTATACTTAGACACCAACTTGTGGGCTTGACATGGCTTTGGATCTTGTGTTGGACTTGGGCTCTTACATTTGTGTACTTGAAAGCCTAAACTAGTAGCCTATTAGCTTATATAGTCATAACCAAGTCCAATAAGCCCCTAACTAAGAATAACTATCTATTACAATGGCTATCACATATCACAAGGTTCCTAAATGTAGAATAGCCATTAGTTTTATATATTTTGGTAATGCTAACAATCTCCTCCTAAATGGTGGCTATTCTTAAAGACTCTCCTTTGCTTCATGAATCTTCATTCCTTAGTATCTTCTCTTGAGATTTGAACAATTATGAGTCTTGTTGCTTTTTTTCCTTCATGCTTTGTAATATTTTGATAAATCTTGTGATCTTTCTTGCCTTCAATCAACATCTTCAAATGTTTGTCTTGGATTCCTTTCCTATATACTCATACTTCTTATAAATCTTTGATCTTCATACTAATGTAGTCCTCATTTCTTTCTTTGAGTTCGTTCTTTGACTTCTTGAGTATTTGACTTTGATGTAGCTCGTAGTCTTGAGTTTTTTTTACTTGATCTTGTTTGAGGATATTAGCATGAGCATGCGAAGTTGAAGATGTTTGATTAATATCATGATGGTGTACATTCTTCTTTACAAGGGGACTTTCATCAGTACCTGCACAAATTAAGGTAGCTAAGAATCACGTTTGGCCAATCGATCATTATGCAACTTTTCTTATAGAGTCGTTCCACTACAATTGTCTTACTGATGAATGTCTTGATTCCATTCACCTTGGTCGGGAAAATCAGCTTCCGAATCCCGTTAAGGACAGTTATCAATACATTAGATAAATCCAAGTATAGACCTATGTCATGTGAGTCGACTAATGAAAGGAATCTCTTTGGCAGGGTTTCCAGCACTTACATGTTTGGATATCAAAAACATTTTAAGCATAATATGCTAACGTTTTTTGAATCTTTACATTGGCCATTCCTGAATTGGATGCCACAAGCATGCTTATAACAATCGAGGTGAGCTGCTGGAGTATACCGATGTATCACTCCACGACTGCTGATCGTTTGAGACAAAAGTAACCACCATAAATACACAGCTTAATCCATAAAGAATTAACGAAGTGACCTACATTCAGTACTGGTTGATGTTGACACTAGCAGGGTTTCCATTCAATTATTGAGGCTCACAAGTGTGATTCTACTATAAATGTAGCTAAGATCTGCGAAGGACTCTTAAATACAACTTGTGTTCTTATTGTTAAACAAAAAGTTTAGAATGGGATGTGTCCTACGAGATTTTATTATTGAATCTCATTTGGCTCTAGATTCAATTGGTGCGATTTGGTTTTAGTGAGCAGAGGTTGGAGCAGACTGCCACCTTTTCAGTACCAACACATCTTGGAATAAGAGGTCGATATATTACGTATTAGTCTCTGTGAGAAATGAAACAAGAATCTTTTTAGAGAAACTTGAGTAGCTAGGAAGGGTTGTGCATTGCATCACTGGGTCCATGATGTCTTGTTCTTAATACCAGTATCATCTTTGTGATAACCGATAGATTATGTATTGACCTGGTTTCTGCCTAAGTGTATGGAGGGCTCATTTCTTTTCAACTTTTCATAACTTTTTTTTTCATTCTTCAACCCCTTCAATGCATATCACGTCGTCATGACTATCACCTTCTTGTGATTGTTCTAGTGACAGCTCTTACAATGAAAGAATTCTTTCCTTTTCTCATACTTCTCCATTACCTAAAGACTTCAAGTTCTATCTATTTAGAATGTCTCTGAGTAGGTCCTTCTGGCTCTGGCTGGACCATGGTATATAAAACCCTATAACCTATACTCCTTATAACTCCTCTTCTTTTTGAGAATTGTGAGTGGTGGCAAGGTTAGGTAATTTCTGTGTAGCCAAAAACTATTTGTAAAATAAATCAAAGTGTTTTGATGAAAACATATTTTGATAACACTTTGTAAGTTTTCATTTTAAAAAATACCCCCCTACACATGTGCATTATATTTGAAAGATTATTGCAAACGAAAGTAAAATTTCGCACATTGAAACTAGTGATATAATCACTTTGAGTCGAGCAAATTTGAGATGAGAACAATCTTTTGATCGGATTTTAATCATATTTCTCCTCCTCAAAATAGCATGTCTTATGATGTTTTTGAAACAAATATGATTAAAAGATATGTTTTACAATAAGCATATGGAGAGAAACAAATTTAGCATGAATTGGGAAAAAATTTCAACTCCCACATCAAAAAATGAGTATATCGAAGATGGTTATAAGCGAGTTATCTTGAATACACCTTATGAAAGATTTTGAAAAAGTTATTTGAAAGTTTTTGTATACTAGGAGCTCAAGATTATTCTGTGTTGTTCTTCTTTTTCTAAAATATTTTAGGATAAGTGTAAGAATTTTTTCATAAGAGTTTTGCATAACACTTTCCTTTATATTGAAATCCGAGTTGCACGGTGACATATGTGCACAAGTCTGACGATGAAGTTCGAGTCCTAAGCTGAAATACTTAGAATTCGTACAAGAAAATTTTGAGAAACGACATGTTTTGAAAACATTTATTGTAACCAATCGCTCAAACATCTTTACATTTCCGTATCATTTGTTGAAAGACATTTCTAGAAACGTAAAACATATTGCTTATACGAGAAACATGTCGTGAGAAGAATATTTTTGTATTTTTTGAAATTTTCTAAATTTATATTTTCTTTTTGTTGGTTTTATAAATTTTATATTTTGTTTCTGAAAGTTGTATATTTCTGTATTTAGTTTTTATAAAAATATTTACAAATAGATGCTTTTTGAGTCAGTATATTCAAATCTATCTTTTGAAAGTGGTTTTGTGAAAATTTCTGCCAATTGGTATTGTGTCTAGACAAAATACATTTCAACAGCAACCTTTTTGACATGTTCTTTGATGAAGTGATATCGGAAAAAAATGTGCTTGGTTCTTGGATGCTGGATTGGATTGCACAAGATGGCTATGGCACTTTTAGAATCGCAGGTATGTTGTAACACCGCCATATTTTGGTATACGCAGCGGAAATGAGTTTGGGGTATTACTTCTAGTATCACAGTCATAATAATAAAAAACGACTCAAAAAGAGACGTTTTAGATAAAATAGTTATCATTCATTTATTTAATCAGATTTACAAAAGAGAGGTCCTAGCGGAAATTACTGAAATACATAATTAATTATTTTATGAATGATAAAAAATGGACACCCTTTTTATTAAGAAAGTCGATAGCCACTCCGTGCCAAGTCGAGCTTTAGTTACCTGACATAAAAAAATGCTAAAAAGTCAACACAAAGGTTGAGTGAATCCATAGTGTTTATAATAATCAGTTGAACACAAGTTAAGCAATAGTACAACAGTAATGTTGCAGTACAATATATTGCCCTAAGTCTCATGAAGCTCAAACGTAAACGTGTGTGGTATCAAAAAATGATACAAGTAACAGTGCCCTCGTGTAGGAATTTGCCAATTTCCTAATTGTTATCAAATAATGTGCATTTGGCTATCAATCCGGCTAGCACAAAAGCTATCTATCCGGCTAACACAAATGGGTTGTCAACCTCCAATAGATCTATTCACAATATTTGCGTTCACTTTTTTTGTGGCAACAGTATGTACTTAGGCAATAACAATCAGGATAGCCAGAAAAATGCGTGTATTCGGGTTTGTAGCATGTATCTCCCCACAAGTTTGTAAAATGTATAAAAGTGAGACTATGAACTCACCTCGGTGATACAGTAGCCTGGTTGAAAAACCAATCAAGTTTTGAGAATAAACAGCTCCAACACGCAACCTAAGTAAATATGTCAAGTCTCAGTATGTTGGTTTTATGTTCAAAAACTTTATTAATGGGTAATGTTTGCAGTCGTAGTACGATATGTGTATTGTCGATAATTATTTTTTTTGGGTAAAAGGTCAAAGACCTGGTAAATATATTACTCCAAAAAACATTTAAGTACAAAAGATATAGGTGAATCCCATATCTCAGCCCGTTACATAGGCGGAAAGCTTACATAACAAGATACTTCCTATTCTCTAACAAGAAAATAAACCACTACTCAAAAGATAACATTCAACTCCAATGAAAACAAAATTACTTCCTACCAAGGCCTTGGAGTTTGATACCATACGTGTCATAATAAACATCTAAATTCCCTGGAAGATCGTAGACCTGATCCGCATAGTCATCATAATCATAGTCATCATAATCATCTTCACGATCATGACCACCACCAAATAGGTTCCTTGACTCATCAAAAGTGTTCAAAACCTCCTCTTCATCACTATCGGAGTCAATAATCTCTCCCACCTTAGAGAATGGTTAACCCTCTTAGTAGAAGAAGTAGACAGAAAATCCTTTTCATTACCTGGATAATCAACTTTTTAAATAGGATTACCATCATCATCAACAAGAGTAGCTTTCCCATCAATAAGAAGCTTTCAAACTCCCCAATTTTCTCAACAACAGGGGTATTGTCGATAATTATATATTAACCTTTGAGTGAAATCAATACATAAGTACAAATGATAAGTTTTATAATTTTGAAATCTCTTCAAAATTTAGTGGATGACAAGTTATGTTAATCATTTTTAAGGTTTGATCGATTGTTGATGAAATAGAAATATTTAGTATGTTGATTTTATCAAAAACCGAGTCGATAAGTGTTAAAAGTATATTTCCGTGATAATATAAAATGTTACAATTTTTACCCTTATAGTTTCAAGTATTGACAGTTTATACCCTTGGACTTTCATAAGATGAAAATTTATACCCCTCAACTTTTATAAAATGATAATTTAAACCCCTCGACTTTTATAAAATGACAATTTTTACCCCTCAACTTTCCTTAAATGACAATTTCTACCTTGCAGTTTCAAAAAATGACACTTTATACACTTTGTTATAAGTCAATTGCAGTTTTAGTCCTTGTTATATATAACTTATTAAAATTGACTGTTTTGGCCCAAGAAAACTACAAATTTCAAAATGTTAGAGTATTCACTTTTTCCCGTTACATCCGTAGTCCTTATTTTGAAATTTTGCGTTTTTGATTTAGAAAAAGGTGTGGCTTGTTATGTCTTATCATAATAAGCAATATTAAGTTGAAATAATTTGTTGAAGGCTTATTAGCTTTTAGAATAGCTTATGGGCTTTAAAATCCAATAAAGGGTGCGTTTGGTTTTTAGGTCGCGACACAAGAAAAAGGACATAATTTAACCGGGGCATCTAGGGTTTTTTAGTTACGTTTTCATAGTTTTATAAACTTGGATAGGTGCTTAATAATATGGCTTAATCATTTTATTTATAGGTGTTATCATATGGTTTAAACAATTCAATGAAAATGGTGGTTTGGATGGTTTTGCGACAAGAAAGAAAAAGAAAAAAGGAATACAAATTAAACCTTAAAACTCATGGGCTTATTTTTAGGGCTTGTTAACATGTTTTATAGCTTATTTAAAAGAATTATGATGTAGCTTATAGCTTAGGGTCTAAAAACAATTTAATAAGGTGTGTTTGGTTTACTCTCGGTAAACATAAAAAGGAAAGAAAATTATTTTTGATCTTTGTTCCCAACTAATACTAGGTTAATATCATATGTATGTGTTATTAGGATTTATAAAAGATATTGGAAGGGCTTAAAAGACTTACAATTCTTTTGGTACTCGAATAAAAAAAAAACACCCAAAGTGACTTCAAAATGAAACAAAGCTTTTTCAAGGCTTCAAGGCTCTAGTACAAACTTCCTTCCTCTCCTTTAGACTTGAAATTCAGTAGGTAAGTGTGTGTGTGTGTGAGTGTTTTGATTGAAAACAAAGGGATGGGAAGAAATGGTATAGCTTAGGTCGACTTATATAGGCAAGAGAAAATTAGGGTTCATTGAATGAATTTGCCACTTGTAGGGTGTTGTTAAAAAGATAAGGGACACAAGATTAAGGATAACATAGAGATTAGAGATTTCCATGTGAGTTTGTACGATGATTCAACCATTTTCAAAACCAAAATCACATGGAGCTTGACATGGTTAACTCTTTTGTTGAAGATCAAAGAGACAATGTCTAAGAGATAAGATAGGGCTTAGATTGTGTTTGAGGGATTGCTTAAGATATAGTTTAGTTAGTTTATAACTAGGTTAGGGTTTGATTTGGTTAGGTTTTGCTTCTAGTCGATTCATATTTAATTTTTATGCATTAAATACTTTTATCACTAGCTTTAGGGAGTTGTACATTAGGCTTATATATTATAAGAAAATTAAATTTAAGGCTTGTGCATTAAAGTCTTGCAATGTGTGTTTTAAAGTAGGTACACTGAGGTTTATAATATAATTTATATTAATAGTAAAGTTTCTATGCAATAGAGACTTGTACATGTGCATGTAAAGCTTGTACATTAACATTTTATAAAAATCACACACACACACACACACACATATATATATATATATATATATATATATATATATATATATATATATATATATATATATATATATATATATATATATTAATTTGTGATTTTATTTACTTAAAATCATAGATTTATAATTTAGGGTATTGTGAAAACTCTAATAGATGGCAAACATTTAGCTTGAACATTTAAAAAGCGTACATTAACGAAATAACGTAAAGTGGTATGTAAAAGTCAAAACCTTTTATACATGACATATAAGGATGTTTATGTGAAATAAACATAAGGCATGTTGGTGTTGGTCCGCGTGTGAGCATGTTATCAAGTATGTGAGTTTCGTCACATTAGTTGGTTGTTGTGATCAGATAAACTGATAACGTTTAATCTAAAAAAAAATTATACGTTGAAAATTGTTAAGTATTCTTTCACTAGAATATAATATTAGTTTAATACAAGTGTGAAATTTACCAGTGGTTACAGTCTCCCACAATTAAATGGAATCTCGTCCCAAGATTTGGTCTGTGTTGGTTGAGGTGTTGGGAAAAAGGTGTGGATACTTCGTAAGGATTTGATCTTCCCGTTCCCAGGTGAATTCGGGTCCTCTCTTAAAGTTCCATCTAACCTTAACGATGGGGATACAACTTCGTTTTAATTGCTTCACATCCTTGTCCATGATTTCCACAGGCACTTCCACAAAATTGAGTTTCTCATCAAGCCGAAGCTCTTTCATTGGAATAACAAGTGTTTCATCTGATAAACAGATCTTCAGATTAGATACATGAAAGGTAGGGTGTATGCTACTGAGCACTACAGGAAGCTTAAGTTTGTAGGCTACCAGGCCGACTCTCTCAAGATTCTTGAATGGCCGGATGTATTAGGTATTCAGTTTTCCCCGTTTTCCGAATCTGACAACACCTTTCTATGGTGATACTCTTAACATGACTTTGTCTCCGATTTTGAATTCCATAGGTTTCCGCCTTACATCTGCATAGCTCTTTTGTCTATCTAGTGCAGCTTGTAAATGTTGCCGAATTTGCACTATTTTATTAGTGGTTTCCTGAATGATCTCTGGTCCGATGAGTTGGGCTTCTCCAACCTCAGCCCGTACAGGTGATGGGCACTTTCATCCATAAAGTGCTTTGAATGGTGTTGCCTTGATACTGGCATGGTAATTGTTGTTGTATGTGAAATCAGCTAAAGGTAAATGCCTATCCCACCCTTTACCAAAGTCTATTACACATGTCAATAGCATATCTTCCAACGTTTCGATGGTCATTTTGCTTTGTCCGTCAGTCTTAGAGTGATAAGCAGTACTCATATCTAACTAAGTACCCAAAGAATTCTGTAGTGATTGCCAAAATCAGGACGTGAAACGAGTATCACGGTTCGACATAATGGAAATTGGTACTCCATGTCATGAGACTACCTCCTTCAGATATAATCGTGTGAAACTTTGCATTTCATCAGTCTCCTTGATTGGTAAAAAGTGTGCTAATTTCGTAAGACAATCAACGATGACCCAAATAATCTCATACCCGCTTGATCTCTTAGGTAGCTTGGTGATGAAATTCATGCTTATTCTTTCCCACTTCCATTCGGGAATCTCTGGTTGAATCAACAAGCCTGACAGCTTTTTTTGTTGCGCCTTAACTCGTGAACATGTCAAACATTTACTGACATACTCAAAGATGTCAGCTTTCATGTTTGGCCACCAGTAATGCTTCTTGAGATCTCGATACATCTTTTCAGAACCTGGGTGAATGGAATTTTTTGAATTGTGTGATTCATGCATAATCACATTTCTTAAATCACTAAAAGTGGTAACCAACTCCTGTTCTTTATGCAATGAGCTCCATCAGGACGATTTTCAAACGCCTTGTCCATACCTCTTAAATTTTCATCCTGAACGTTTTCTTCTTTCACTGCTTCAGTATGTGCATTAAGAATTTGGGATGGCAGATCCAAGTTAATGGTCATGACTAAAGCTCTAACTCGTGGAGGCTTAATCCGTTCTTTCCTGCTTAAAGCATCTGCTACAACATTTGCTTTTCTAGGGTGATAACGAATTTCACAATCGTAGTCACTTAATAATTCTAACCATCGACGTTGCCTCATGTTCAACTCCTTCTGATCAAGAATGTGCTGGAGGCTCTTATGATCAGTAAACACGATATATTTCATGCCGTACGTGTAATGTCTCCAAATCTTAAGAGCAAACACTACTGCTCCTAGTTCGAGATCATGAGTTGTATAATTCTTTTCGTGAGGCTTGAGTTGTCGGGATGCATAAGCAATAACCTTTTCCCTTTGCATTAATACGGTGGCCATACCATGGTGTGATGCGTCGCAATAAACAATGAAGTCATTATTTCCTTCGGGTAGTGCTAGTATTAGAGCTTCGCAAAGCTTTTTCTTTAACAGTTGGAATGCTTTCTCTTGGTCTTCTCCCCAGATATATTTCTTGTTCTTTTGAGTTAACTCAGTCAAATATTTGGTAATCTTTGAGAATCCTTTGATGAATCTCTGATAATATCCAACAAGTCTCAAGAATTGACGTACCTTAGTGGGTGTTGTAGGAGTCGCCCAATTCTTGACTGATTCAATTTTAGAAGGATCTACGTGGATGTCGTGACGATCTATCACGTGTTCAAGAAACTTCACAGTGTGAGTCCGGAAATCACACTTGGAGAATTTTGCACACAGTTTCTCTTTCTTGAGCAATTCCAAAATACTTCTCAAATGCTCTTCATGTTCTTCCTTGTTGCGATAGTAGATGAGAATATCATCAATGAACATAATTATGAATTTTTCCAGATAGGGTTTGCACACACGGTTCATGAGATTCATATACATAGTTGGTGCATTGGTTAACCTAAATGGCATCACCTGAAATTCATAGTGAAAGTATCTTGTTCTGAAAGCTTTCTTAGGAATATCATCTTCCCTGACTCGCAGCTGATGATAACCCAATCTTAAATCAATCTTTGAGTAGACACTTGACCCTTGTAGTTGATCGAACAAATCATCGATCCTTGGTAATGGATATCGATTCTTTACCATAAGTTTATTCAAATCCCGGTAATCGATAAACATTCTAAGAGATCCGTCCTTCTTTTTGACAAAGAGGACAAGAGCTCCCCAAGGCGAAGAACTTGGTCGAATGAAACCTCTATCCAATAACTCTTGCGGTTGGTTGGACAGTTCTTGCATTTCAGATGGAGCTAAGCGGTAGGGTGCTCGTGCTACTGATGCTGCTCCTAGCACCAAGTCAATCCGGAACTCTATCTGACGAATAGGTGGCAAACCAGGCAACTCTTCGTGAAAAAATTCCAGGAAATCTCTTACCATAGATACATCTTCGAGTCATTTCTCATCTGAATTTTTCTCTGTTGCATAAGTTAGAAAAGCGTGACATCATTTGTCGATATACTTCATGGTTTTGATGCAAGATATAATGCTTAATCTGGTCTTACTTTGATTACCCCGAATAATCAAAGTTTCACACTCGAAAGGTATGTGAACCACTTTCTCGTCACATATAATTCTTGCATGGAACTTGGATAACCAATCCACACCAACGATAACATTGAAACTACCGAGTTCAATAGGCATGAGGTCAACGTCGAAAGGTTGGTTTGTAAGGTTAGGGTGCAACCTCGGATTATAGTGTTAGTGCCTACTAGTTTTCCATTAGCTAGTTCAATTTCGTAGGTGTTGTCTAGGGCAGTTGGAGTGATTTTAAGTAAGGAAGCAAAAGTGATAGATATAAAGCTTTTATCGGCCCCTGTATCAAATAATACTTTAGCTAGATGTTGGTTGAGAGGAAACGTACCCATGACCACATCCGGGTTGCGTGAAGTGTTTCCATCTCCTAGCACATAAGCTCTTCAACGGGCATTGCTGTTCTGCTTGGTATTCTGGTTTGGACACTGATTATTTTAATGTTGTTTTTCACCACATCCGTGGCATATCACGGCTTTTGGCTACAAATTAACACCTGTGGCTCTGCAGTCTCCAGTTTTGTGACCTGTTCTCTGACATTTTCCGCACTTAGCAATGCAAGGCCCAATGTGATGTATTTTGCATCGGTTGTATAGAGGTAACCTTCCAACATAGCCACTGCCCCC
The DNA here is from genome assembly GCA_910596185.1 of Chrysanthemum makinoi. Lineage (NCBI taxonomy): Eukaryota > Viridiplantae > Streptophyta > Magnoliopsida > Asterales > Asteraceae > Chrysanthemum > Chrysanthemum makinoi. Next base: position 297,928,338 of record OU343217.1, on the reverse strand, counting down.
AACGGGTGTGGCTACCTAAGCTATGGAAGCTTCCTGCCTGCGGTTCTGTTGGTGGTGATGGCTGTTCCGGTTCTACTGATAATTGTGGTTGTTGTTGTTGCGGTTTTTGTTGTTGAGGTGGTTGTTGTTATGATGGGTGGTTCTATTATCATAAAACTTTTGTTTGTGATCATTATTCCCTTGTGTAGAACCACGTTTGATTTCTCGGTCCATTAACCTTTGAGCAATGGTGATGGCTTCTTCCAGTGGGTTTAGACGAGGTGACATTTCCCTCAATGCTTCGAGGCAGTCCCTCAATATACTTTTCCAACAATTTCTCAAGGTATGATACCATGGTTGGGCATAGTACAACAAGTTCCTGAAATCTCCTGTTATAAGTCTTGAGGTCGTTTCCTTTCACTACTAGGTGGTAGAACTCATCATCTAGCTTTTTGATCTTGGTACGTGGATAGTACTTTTTCAGCATTTTCTGTTTGAAATCAGCCTAGGTGATTTGGTAAGCTTCTTCAATACCCATAGTTTGGGCAGAATAATTCCACCAGGACAGGACATCATCCAAGAGTGTCCCTGTGGCAAATGTAACTTTGCAGACATCATACAACCTCTTCGCAAAAAAATTGTTTCTATGCGTTCAAACCAACGAGCAAGATCAATTACTCCTTCTATTCCTTTAAAATAGGTTGGTTTATAGTTCATGAAGTCTTTGTAAGTGCATTTGTGAGCTGCAACTGTCTCGCTTTCTCCGATGGGCCTATTGGTGTTGCTAGAACGAGCTATTGCTACTGCTTGAGTTTCTAGTGCTGCAACAACACTGTCAGCAACCAATTTCAAAATAGCAGCCTGAGTCATGGTTGGTGTTGCACTTGTTGTCCTTCTACGAGGCATATTTCTATTAATACCACAAGAAAAACATGTGTTTAGAATTCGTAAAATGACCATGTTATGTTAGAATAATACAAATAGTAAGGAAAATGCGTAGAAATTATAACAATACTGCCACAACAAATTGAGTCTATGAGAATTATAAGATCACGACGTGTCTGAATACTATCATACATGTATACAACTTGATCAACTCTGGCCCACATTAACCCATATCATAACACAACATGATATAACAAAATCACAACCACATAAGTCAAAAATAACTTGCTTGTTTGTTATACAACAAAATAGATACAAGCGTCAAATTTATGCTACACACCCTGTCGCTGGGATATAGTACAAAAGCTGGTAGATAAATATCTAGTCTAATGACTGCCAGATGCTCCTTTGAGACGAGTCTCAAGCTCCATAATCTTGCTGAGAAGGATCTGTATGTACTTATGGTATCGGGCCTGGATATCTACCACTACTGTTTCTAGCGTGGAAATCCTAGAGTAAGCTATCACCAGGTCATCACTCTGCATCATTATTGCTTGTGACATCATCAAATCATCATCATATAGCAAAGGTGCGTCCTGACTCAGCTGTCTGTGATGTTCCTCCAGATTATTTGCCTTCTCACAAGTCTCCTGTAACCCTGTGTTTAAGGTGCCTAACTCCTACTGCATGGTTGCTTGCCTAGCAACTAGCTCCTCAACTATATCTTTGACTGACTCAATGCGCTCAAGGGGTAGCTCATTAAAGTGACCTAAGGTAGTGTCAATTTGTTTCTCATGTCGTTCCAAACGTGCCATGAGGGTGGGAATGGTAGGCTGTCGGTCGATTGCTTCCTGTGAACTTTCTCCTATCTCAAACACCCATAGTGGAGGAGTGGCTCGTGGTAAAGAGTGGTATCAGGAATCAATCTTGCCGTATCTCCGAGCTCAAATGTTTGGGATGGGGGAGTGAAATCTGTAGCTGATGGTGGTAGATCAAAGCAGGTTCTTTTCTGAGGTGGCATCACTTCCTCAGGAATAGCATCCCAGGGATGAAGTGATGGTGGAGGTGGTGGTGTAGATGCTGGAGTTGATGGTGGTAAATATGTAGGTATCATGTACGGATGTGGGTGTGGTGATGGTGAGGGCACGAGAAGTGTCCTTTTTCGTGCACACTCACGGGTCCTCCCGGGGAACCGGTGGGACGTCCGATGAGGGTGATGGTGGTGGAACTGATGATGTTAATGGTGCCAGTGGTGGTACTCTGGGAGCACGTGTTCGGATAGGATATACCCGTTTTCGTGGTGTGTTCTTCATGATTGGACCATTAGGATGGTAGCTGTATGCTTGCATGAATGGTTCAGGTTCATAAGGCTCTAGAACTCGAAAATTCCTACGTTGAACTGGTGAAGGTGGTGACTCAGTAGATGAAGAAGAGTCCGACTCATATGACTCTGCATCTTCAAAAGTACGGTACATCTCCCTAGCCTGTACATACAGGTCGTTGGGAAGTGGTGCGACAATAGGTGCTGTCGGGATATCCTCAGATGGCTCCTCTGGGGGATCTGTGTCCGTAGAGCGCCTAGATGCTGGAGACTGAACTAGTAAATCCGTGGATGGAAAAGTATCCTCATGCTCAGAATCTGATAAGATAATAATAAGGGCGTAGAGTAAGACATAACCCTGTAACAACCCGGTAATTATAAATATTTCACAATGTAAATAAGTAATAAACATGCATAAGTATCATTTCAGTAGTGGCACGGAGGACTTTATTTAAGTGTGAAACAGAGTTATAGTTTAGGTTTGCACCTTGTTTTTTTATAACTATGGCTCTAATACTAATCTGTAACACCCCCATATTTTGGTATACGTACCAGAAATGAGTTTGGGTATTACTTCTAGTATCACAGTCATAATAATTGAAAACGACTCAAAAAGAGATGTTTTAGATAAAACAGTTATCATTCATTTATTTAATCAGAGTTTACAAAAGAGAGGTCCCAACGGAAATTTCTAAAATACATAATTATTTATTTTATGAATGATAGCAAAATGGACACCCTTTTTATTAAGAAATTCCATTGCCACTTTGTGCCAAGTCGTGCTTTAGTTACCTGAGATAAAACATGCTAAAAAGTCAACACAAAGGTTGAGTGAATCCAGAGAGTTTATAATAATCAGTTGAACACAAGTTAAGAAATAGTAAAACAGTAATGTTGTAGTACAGTATATTGCCCTAAGTCTCATGAAGCTCAAACGTTAACGTGTGTGGTATCATAAAAATGATATAAGTAACAACGCCCTGGTGTAGGAATTTGCCAATTTCCTAATTGTTCTCAAATAATATGCATTTGGCTATCAATCCGGCTACCACAAAAGCTATCTATCCGGCTAACACAAATGGGCTGTCAACCTCCAATAGATCTATTCACAATATCCGCGTTCACTCGCAAGTGATTAATGGCTCATGATATGAGGGTCTTTTAGTGGCAATAGTGTGTACTTAGGTAATAACAATCAGGATAACATACCGAAAAATGCTTGTGTTCAGGGTTGTAGCATATATCTCCCCACAAGTTTGTAAAATGTATAAAAGTGGGACTATGAACTCACCTTGGTGATATAGTAGCCTGGTTGAAAAACTAATCAAGTTTTGAGAATAAACTGCTCCAACACGCAACCTAAGTACTATGTCAAGCCTCAATATTTTTGTTTTATGTTCAAAAAGTTTATTAATGTGTAATGTTTGTAGTAGTAGTACGATATGTGTATTGTCGATAATTATATATGAACCTTTGAGTGAAATTGATACATAAGTACCAATGATAGGTTTTATAATTTTGAAGTCTCTTCAAAAATTAGTTGATGATAAGTTATGTTAATGATTTTTAAGATTTCATCGATCATTGATGAAATATAAATATTTAGTAAGTTGATTTTATCAAAAACCGAGTCGTAAGTGTTAAAAGTATATTTTCGTGATAATATAAACTGTTACACTTTTTACCCTTATAGTTTCAAGTATTGACAGTTTATACCCTTGAAGTTTCATAAAATAACAATTTATACCCCTCAACTTTTATAAAATGACATTTTATACCCCTCGAATTTTAGAAAATGACATTTTATAACCCAAAGATTTTATAAAATGACAATTGCTACCCTGCAGTTTCAAAAATGACACTTTATTTTCTCTGTTATAAGTCGTTGTCATAGAGAGCAAGGTCCTCTATTATACCCCATGATTCTTTCTCGGTGAGATCACTAAGTTTACCACCGGCCGCTTGGTCGATGGATCGCTTAGTTGGGAAGTTGACATGATCATAAAAGAGTTGGACTTGAAACCAAAGATCGATGCCGTGATCAGGGACTTTATGGAGTAAGTCCTTGAATCAAGTCCATGCTTCGTAGAGAGATTCACCTTGACGTTGTTGGAACATCAAGATTTCATTCCTAAGCTTAGTAGTTCTCCCCGGTGGCAAAATTTGGGCAAGGAAACGAGAGCTGAGATCATCCCACTTGAGATGGAGCCGGCGGGAAGTCACTCAAGCCAATTACTAGCTTGGTCCCGTAGAGAGAATTGGAAGAGACACAAGCGCGTGGTCTCCCGAGTAGTAGCATCGAGGTTGATGGAATCGAAGATTTAAGGAAATCCTTAAAATGCTGATTAGGATCTTCGGAACGAAGTCCATTGAATGCACATCCGTTTTGCACCAACCGGATGGTGTCGGATCGAAGGGCCGTAGTTTGGGCTTGGTCGGGAAGCTCAATGGTGTTTCTATAGCCTAGGTGGCTTGGTCTTGAGTATTCACCAAGAGTACGGCCTCTTGGTGGGTCATTTGGTGGTGGGTTGATGAGTGGTGGTTGATTATCACCTTCCATGATGAAAAGTGATGGGATTACTAACAAAGGTCACGAAGAAGGGGGATAGACTACGAGGAAGCTAAAAATGAGAAAAAGCTTACTTGATAGGAATCAAGAAAGGGAACCTAAATGAAATAGACTCCTAACTAGCTATTCTATTCCCCGGCAGCGGCGCCAAAAACTTGATACGCGTACAACGCGCGTTCGGGATCAAAGGAACTTCCTTTTCGTCGAGCAAGTTTTTCAACACCCTAGGCAGTGAACCTAATCGTTGTAGTGTAGTATTAGGGTAAGCCTTGGGAATTGAAATCGTTCTCTAGGGGAATGGGAATGCTAGTGAGAAATTACTACGCTAAGGTTGGGGTTGAGGAAGATTTATTTTTATTATTTTTTATATATTTTAGAAAATTGAAAGGTACGAATCTCGGGGTATTGGATTTGGGGGGTTGGTATTTCTACCGATTACTCTACTTATCTAATTAACTAATCTAAGGTTAGTGTAGTCTATGTCTATTGTTGTGTGCTCTTATAATGATTTAAAGATGTGTTTACCTAGATGCTATTACTCCCTAGTTATCTCCTATTAATGGTTGAATTGTCACGTCCTTATTCTTAACGCGTTGTGTCTTCTAAGGTCGTAGGGTATGCGTTTTTCCCTAAATCTTTGAGACTACCTTAAAGTTATTGCCTACGAAATCTCTAGGATTCATAAACTAACTCTAAGGTTACCTTTGGATGTTTAGCCTACAATAACTCTAGGTGATTATAAACTAATGTTCACAAAGATTACTCAAGCATTAAAAACACAACGAATGACCTATCGCAATACTAGGTCAATCACAATTAAGATAAGAGACAACCAATCAATATTCAATACCTAGGTTTCATAGATCTAAGCAAACACATAAGTAAATTAGCCGGACATGGAAAACATGCAAGCATACACACAAACAATTGAAGGCATAATTGAATTAATGAAGTAAATCACTTATCTTGTTGTAAAAAAAGATATGGAACCCTAAGATACTGCCCAAGACAGCCAAAGTTTGGTTTAGGTTTTACTCCACAACACTACCTCTCTAAAATTCTGAAAATTCGAATTCTATGTATAGAGTTAGAATATGCGATGGCGTCACTCGTTATTTGTGACGCCGTCAGATCGCCGCAATTAGGTTTTTGTCTTGGCCACGTCAACTTTGTGACGGCGTCACCTTATGGTTGTGACGCCATCGGCTTCATCTTCTGACGCCGTCGGGATCCAAATCTTGGTCGTCTGAGTTGTGACGCCCTACTCTTTAAAACCTGATGCCGTCAAGTGCAAAATAACAATTTGGCTTCTGAGTCGTCTCAAAACGTGTTGCGACGGCGTCGCCATTTGGCTGTGACACTATCACTTTCTGTTCCAGCAGCTTGAGTGTCTTGATTCTTGACTTTGGCCATTTTCTTCATATATTCGCGCCTTTTCGTCCGAATAAGTGTCATTCCAGCAATTTGCCTTCAAGAGACCTAAAAAGTGAAAAGGAACGAAATTAAGCAGTAACGGATATAAAAATGGTCGATTAAGGGCTTAAATGACCCATCAAAAGTGTACCTTTTAAATCCTTATCAAATATCCCTACACTTGGTATTTGATTGTCCTCAAGCAAATGTGCTTTTAGCCAATTAATTTATAAGTTAGGGGTCATGAAGCATTAGTTTAGAACAATTCACAACACACATAATCCCCTCAAAAGTCATAACAAGCACGAAAATTACATACTAGCACCACACAAGTGGTGTTTGGATACTCTCATCTCTCGGGTGTATATGAAATATATCAAGTTGGAAATGGAAGATAAATACTCATTAACCGGTCCTAGTACATAGATTACCATTGGCTTGAGACTAGATCAAACCTCCATCGCTTTTGCGTAAGCACCTAGGAAAAACTATCCAAGAGGTCTTTTAAAGGGTTGTAATGTTAGGCTTACGGTAGGGAAACAAAAGGTTTGGTGGGATAGGCGATTTAGTGGTGGCAAGTCAAAAATCTTTATGTTACAAGCATGAGAAGAATGGCGTTGCTAAGCCAAGACTCGACACTCTAAACTCTAGATAAATTGAAACAAACAAACATAAATTTAAAGATAGATGTAGGATGGTAGCCCGTATGTTTTTTTTTCATTTTTTTTAACACTCTATTTTTTTCTCTTTTTCTTTTTTTTCATACACTTTTACTCTACCATCCTCTACGATAACATCAAAATAATAGGGATTTATAGGCACATCCCTACACTTGAGTTTTTATTACTCTAACACTAATTTGACCCGAATTGAAAAGATCAAAATACTTGGAGTACATTATTACATATATAGGGAATTTGAATTTAACGTTCCTTCCAGGCACTTCATAAAATTTAACTTTTCCCATAAGTCCCAATCGTCCCAAAACTGTGTACAAAGGATATGACTCGACTTAGCAACTTATGCAAGCAACTAGATAATTGAACTAAGGGTTTAGTATGATAACAATAATGCACTAAAAGTGAGTGCATACAAGGTAGGCTAAGGCGATTTGGGGTGTACATTTGGGGGTGGATTGTAAACAATGCTCTTCATTGATATTCCGGAAAACCGAAACGTCGTGAGAACCGCAAAAAGGATAGGCTCTGAGGGGTTAACTAGGGGTATCCTGTACTAAAGATGAGTACAACGCAAGGGTGTGGGGGAATTACTCAACCGATGTGGAAGAAGTAATTAAAATACTGGTATCAAACAAGGGTTATCCTAATGCCTCTTATCATTTAGTTATTCCTAACTACACAAGTGTAGTCTTACTAGCGATCTCGGAATGCATCACAAAACAAGTTCTAGAATCTATTATACTGCCGGTACACTCTTGAAGCATTAAAGTGGAATGCTTTAATTCCTACAAATCTAAGGGCGATCCTCACATTTTGGGTGGAATTTAAGTGGTAAAGGGTTATGTGCTAGTCATATAACTTCCTATTCATGAGACGCTTTATTAAGACTAATGGCCCACTCCTGCATGTCATGAAAAATTTTAAATTTGGTGACAAAATTACCCTAACCGATATTTCTCATGGTTTATTACACAAATGAAATTGGACAAGTCAAATAGTCAAGGATAAGCATAGTTTCAAAGTTCTCGTTTTATTTTCCCTCCCTACACTTAAACTGAACATTGTCCCCAATGTTCCCCGAAAGTATCAAAGTTATGATAATGGAAGGTAATTAAAAACGAAATAAACTAATACTCCCCTGATTAGCTCGGTAGGATCCATGTGAAGTAGTGGTTAAATTCTTCTTCAAGATGAATGTATGCGTGAAAAGCTCCCATCCACTCTTATGTATCTTCTTCTTGATAAATAAAACCTACACACTTGAAGAAAACAAACGAAACCTTCGTGTAAAATCGGCGGTAACAATATACATATGACTCTACTAAACTAGGATATAATGCTTGTGGAATGGATGTTTACAGATTTTCTGGAAAATTAAGACCAGAGAAATTCCAAAAATTTATAAGTAGCACAGAAAACGAGAAAAAGTAGTAAGCTGTTTCTACTCCTCCCGACGTCCAGTTTGCGACTGACGCCGTCAGTTATCTGACAAACTGGTCTCGATTTTTGGAAAAATCGGAAAATTTATATCTTTAGAATCTAGAAAAATTTCCTGCAAAACATCCATTATGACTCGATACAAGCATTTGACTCAAACAAACACACATGTATATCTTGTTAATAATCGTAATTCTCATGTTCACGTTCTTTTTGAAAACGTGTGTAATCCTCCCAACACTTATCCCTTTTGTAAAATACCTTTATATGTAATTAAGACGAGGTTAAAGACAAAATAAAGCATTTTTAGAAATTCAAACATGAGAATAAACAATCAATAAAAGATATACGACACACAAACAAGCAAACAATTAAGCATGGGTTGCCTCCCACGAAGCACTTTTCTTTATTTATGAGTCTTGTAGCTAGACTCGAAGTCGTGTCCCTACGTACCTATATAAGTAAGCTTATCCTCAAGAATGTCATAAGGATCAAACTTATCGTTTAAGTTCCTAGTGGTACGCTTAGTCCGGTATGCCTTTTCAAACTTCTCTCCATCGGGGTCATAGATCGTTATCCTAATGTGTCACTCTTCATTACCATCACTAGGCGGTCTATCCCAATTCCACTTATGCTTAGGCTTATCGCTCTCAACTTTCCACTTATTCATGACAAGGTTGACGGGCAAGCTTCTAGGAACTCGGTCATCTTCCTAAACACTAAGGCGTCCTCGAACGGGTTCACTTCCATGTCCATAGCCAATTCTTTTTCATGGAAAGTTGCTTTCCTAGCAAAGGCTTCATCAAGATAGAAAGGTCGTTGGGGGCCTATGAAGTCTTTATTAATCTAAGGTCCATATCTAGATGGCGTTCTATCCAACCTAATATCATTGGGGATTTCCTCTTCCTTGTAGTAAATATGCTTTTTGACATCGTAGATTGACCTAGCACTCCCTTCTCCTACCAGTATTTTAGACATCTTACAATCAATGATGGCATTAGCGGTAGCTAAGAATCCCCTTCCTACTAACAATGGGCATGTCGGGTCCTTATTTATGTCTAGCACATGGAAATCCGCCAAAAGAGTCAATTCTCGTACGTGTACTACCATGTCTTTTATTATCCCTACCGGATATGCAATACTACCGTCCGCTAGACCTAAGATGGTTTCCGTTGGTTCTATCTTACCTAAGTTAAGGATTCTATGGAGGGACAACCGAACAAGCTTGATGCATGATCCTAAGTCGGCTAGATCATCGAGAGGTTTGGACGTTCCAAGCCTACACGGAAGAGTGAATAGCCCAGGATCGTCTAACTTCTTAGGTAAATTATTTTGCACAAACGCGGACCTATGTTTTCCAAGTTTTAGTTATCGCTCATATTTTTCTTTTAAAGCATTATAATAAGGTGCATGAGCTAAGACTTCAAGAACCGGTTTTTCTTGATAGAGTTCCTTGTACTCCTCCTCTAGATTAGGTTTGGGTTCTTGGTTGACAGGTTTCTCAAGAGTGGGTTGTACCAATGGTGCGGGGCCTTGATACCTCATTTAGGATTGCTTGGAACCCTTGTTGATAGCATTTACCAAGTGGACCGTTGGGTGTGAGGGGCATGGATGTGCACTCTCCCATGGTTAACAAGAACATGAAGTCGATGAAATCGAATTCACTTTTGGGTTCTTTATAGTATCACTTGGGAGTGCTCCAATTTCCCGGTCATTAAAGGATTTCAAGAGGGCGTCAAGCTTGTTTTTCATCTCGCCTTGTCGTTGCTTGAAATCGGCTTCAAGCTTAGTCAATCGAGTTTCTTGAAATAACATGAATCTAGTCGCAATTGCCTCAAGACTAGTGGGGTTCCCGGTGTTTGGAGGGTTGAACCTATTAGGTGGACTAGATGAGCTTTGGGGTGGGTTTGAATTTTGGTTCCACTTAAGGTTAGAGTGATTCCTCCATGAGGGGTTATAGGAGTTACCTAAGTTGTTTTTTTTGGACTTGAAAGTGTACCACTTCTCTCCCACTCCGTCGATACGCGTGGAGGCGTAGTCCGCAAAAGCTTGTTCGGGGAGTCTTGTGAAATCACGAGTGTCATGGGAACCACTACACAACTCACAAGGTAGAGTGATTTTGTTCACTTGATGTGAAGACTAAGGATTTTTGTAGGAGCTCATTAGGAATTTGACTTGATCTTCAAGCTCCAGCATCCTACGGTCGGAAGGTTGTGAGTCAATGGGAGGCAAGGAGATTGCCTTTACGGTTTTGGGCAACTCACGGGGGTCATTCAAACTTTCGTTGTCATAGAGAGCAAGGTCCTCTATTATACCCCATGATTCTTCCGCGGTGAGATCACTAAGTTTACCACCAGCCGCTTGGTCGATGGATCGCTTAGTTGGGAAGTTGACATGATCATAAAAGAGTTGGACTTGAAGCCAAAGATCGATACCGTGATCAGGGACTCTATGGAGTAAGTCCTTGAATCGAGTCCATGCTTCGTAGAGAGATTCACCTTGACGTTGTTGGACTATCAAGATTTCATTCCTAAGCTTAGTAGTTCTCCCCGGTGGGAAAAATTAGGCAAGAAAACGAGAGGTGAGATCATCCCAACTTGAGATGGAGCCGGCGGGAAGTCGCCCAAGCCAATTACTAGCTTGGTCCCATAGAGAGAATTGGAAGTCGCCCAAGCCAATTACTCTTGGTGAATTACTAGCTTGGTCACGAAGAAGGGGGATAGACTACGAGGAAGCTAAAAATGAAAAAAAGCTTACTTGATAGGAATCAAGCAAGGGAACCTAAACGAAATAGACTCTTAACTAGCTTTTCTATTCCCCGGAAGCGGCGCCAAAAACTTGATACGCGTACAACGCGCGTTCGGGGTCAAAGGAACTTCCTTTTCGTCGAACAAGTTTTTCAACACCATAGGCAGTGAACCTAATCGTTGTAGTGTAGTATTAGGGTAAGCCTCGGGAATTGATATCGTTCTCTAGGGGAATAGGAATGCTAGTGAGAAATTACTACGTTAAGTTTGGGGTTGAGGAAGATTAGTTTTTATTCTTTTTTATATTTTATTGAAAGGTACGAATCTTGGGGTATTGGATTTGGGGGGTTGGTATTTCTACCGATTACTCTACGTATCTAATTAACTTATCTAAGGTGAGTGTAGTCTATGTCTATTTTTGTGAGCTCTTATGATGATTTTAAGATGTGTTTACCTAGATGTTATTACTCCCTAGTTATCTCCTATTGATGGTTGAATTGTCACGTCCTTATTCTTAACGCGTTGTGTCTTCTAAGGTCGTAGGGTATGCGTTTTTCCCTAACTCTTTGAGACTACCTTAAGGTTATTGCCTATGAAATCTCTAGGATTCATAAACTAACTCTAAGGTTACCTTTGGATGTTTAGCCTACAATAACTCTAGGTGATTATAAACTAATGTTCACAAAGATTACTCAAGCATTAAAAACACAACGAATGACCTATCGCAATACTAGGTCAATCACAATTAAGATAAGAGACAACCAATCAATATTCAATACCTATGTTTCATAGATCTAAACAAACACACAAGTAAATTAGCCGGACATGAAAAACATGCAAGCATACACACGAACAATTGAAGACATAATTGAATTAATGAAGTAAATCACTTATCTTGTCGTAAAATAGGATATGGAACCCTAAGATACTGCCCAAGACAGCCAAAGTTCGGTTTAGGTTTTACTCCACAAAACTACCTCTCTAAAATTCTGAAAATTCGAATTCTATATATAGAGTTACAATATGCGACGACGCACTCTTTATTTGCGACACCGTCAGATCGCCACCATTAGGTTTTCGTCTTGGCCACGTCAACTTTGTGACGGTGTCACCTTAGAGTTGTGACGCCGTCGGCTTCATCTTCTAACGCCGTCGGGATACAAATCTTGGTCGTCTGAGTTGTGACGCCCTACTCTTTAAAACTTGATGCCGTCAAGTGCAAAATAGCAATTTGGCTTCTGAGTCGTCTCAAAACGTGTTGCGACGGCGTCGCCATTTGGCTGTGACGCCGTCACTTTCTGTTTCAGCAGCTTGAGTGTCTTGATTCTTGACTTTGGCCATTTTCTTCATATATTCGCCCCTTTTCGTCCGAATAAGTGTCATTCCAGCAATTTGCCTTCAAGAGACCTAAAAAGTGAAAAGGAACGAAATTAAGCAGTAACGGATATAAAAGTGGTCGATTAAGGGCTTAAATGACCCCTCAAAAGTGTACCTTTTAAATCCTTATCATTTAACATGTTTCCAAGCTTATTAAAAGGACTTATGATGTTGCTTCTAGCTTAGAGATTAAAAAACAAAATAATAAAGGGTGTTTGGTTTGCTCTCGGTAAAAATAAAAAGAAAAGAAAATTTATTTTTGATCTTTGTTCGCAACTCATACTAGGTTAATATCATATGTAAGTGTTATTAGGATGTATAAAAGAGATTGGAAAGGCTTAAAAGACTTACAATTCTTTTGGTACTCGACTATAAATAAAAATGCCTAAAGTGACTTCAAAATGAAACAAAGCTTTTTCAAGGCTTCAAGGCTCTAGTACAAACTTCCTTCCTCTCCTTTAGACTTGAAATTTAGTAGGTAAGTGTGTGTGTGTCTGAGCGTTTTGATTGAAAACAAAGGGATGGGAAGAAATGGTATAGTTTAGGTCGACTTATATAGGCAAGAGAAAATTAGGGTTCATTGAATGAACTTGCCACTTGTAGGGTGTTGTTAAGAAGATAAGGGACACAAGATTAAGGATAACATAGAGATTAGAGATTTACATGTGAGTTTGTATGATGATTCAACCATTTTCAAAACCAAAATCACATGGAGCTTGACATAGTTGACTCTTTTGTTGAAGATCAAAGAGATAATGTGTAAGAGATAATATAGAGCTTGACATAGTTTACTTAGTTTACAACTAGGTTAGGGTTTGACTTGGTTAGGTTTTTCTTCAAGTCGATCCAAAAAGAATAAAGAAATAGGTTTAAGCTTTAATCACTTGTACATGAAGCTAAATAAGGTTGTACTTGTAGTTTAGGAATGTAGGAAACTAGTTTTAGTCTTTCGTTTGGTTTATGTGTCTTTAGTTAGGTTTAGTTTAAAGAAAATTCATATTTAAATTTTATGCATAAAATACTTTTAATGCTAGCTTTAGGGAGTTCTACATTAGGCTTATATATTATAAGAAAATAAAATTTAAGGCTTGTGCATTAAAGTTTTGCAATGTGTGCTTTAAAATAAGTACACTGAGGTTTATAATATAATTTATATTGATACTAAAGTTTCTATGCATTAGAGACTTGTTCATGTGCATGTAAAGCTTGTATATTAACATTTTATAAAAATCATATATACATTAATTTGTGATTTTATATACATAAAATCATAGATTTATAATTTAGGGTATTGTGAAAACTCTAATAGATGGCAAACATTTAGCTTGAACGTTTAAAAATCATACGTTAAGGAAATAATATAAAGTGGTAAATAAAAGTCGAAAACTTTTATACTTAACATATAAGGATGTTTATGTGAAATAAACATAAGGCATGTTGGTGTCGGTCAGCGTGTGAGCATGTTTATCAAGTATGTGACTTTCGTCACATTAGTTGGTTTTTGTGATCAGAGATAATTTAAAAAAATTTATAAGTAAAAAATTGATAAGTATTCTTTCACTAGAATATTATATTAGTTTAATACAAGTGTGAAATTTACCAGTGGTTACATATGTGATTGTAGAAGAAACCATAATCATGTAATTGTGTTCTCATCCATATGACTTGAGCATAGCATGCGAACAATAACACATACTCTACTTAAGTTGTCGACGTTGCAGTACAATCTTGCTTCTTGGACGACCAACTAACAAGCTTACCACCAAGTAATTTAATTCCACCAGATGTACGTTTGCATGTACCTAGGCATCGTGCATGATATTTTGTTCGGGGTTCTGTAACCGACGGAAATGGTTGTTATAAACGAAGATGTATAAAAATACATTGGAGGTTTGTTTTTATCCTTCATAACAAAATCCTTATAAACTGAAGTTTTGTTTGATAAGTTTTTTCATGTTAAATGTTACGATGGTAAGTGTTAAATGGGTGAATTCGGGTTGTAATTGTGAATGTTTAAACGGGTAATGACACGGATCGTATGGTTTAGATGTTTCAAAAGTATTTCTATAATTTAAAATTTTTAATCATATTTAGTAGTTTTTGCCAATTATTTATTAATCGACATGCAAGTTTTAGTGGGACTACCCACCTATACTTAAAATACTTAAAACGTTTTCATTATAAACATAAAAAATTACTCGCATAATAAAATACAAAAACAAAACACCGTACATATATTATCTTCATACCAACAAACAAATCAAATCAAAGAATAAAAAAAACGTCATGCTCGCCCCTTGGGCGAGCTTCGACAACAAGAATATATATATATATATATATATATATATATATATATATATATATATATATATATATATATATATATATATATATATATATATATATATATATATATAGGGTCTGGTTATAGAGAAAAGTGAGAAAAAAAGTTATAGGGTCGAATTTAAAACATCTCAAATTTCAAGGGTAAGTTTTGTAAAATTTATAATTGTGATGCACTTTTTTTTTGTGCACCTCAGTTATAAAAATTGGTGCGTCATAGTTATAAGAATTGGTGCGTCAAATTTTTATAACTGTGATGCACATTTTTATTTTGGTGCATCACAGTTATAACTATGATGCACTAAATTTTATAACGGAGATGCATCCAACGATGGTTACCTAATATGCTCGTATAACATGGCAATAACTTAGTATACTATGCTCTTTAAGGGGCATTAGTTGTACAACCAGAGACGGAGCCATGGTAGTGTCGCATCTCTTTGTTATAGCATGCTTTGTCATTGGGATAACGGCAGTGCATATTAACCATCGTGAATTGATGAAAAGTAAAACAAAATGACTCTGAAACATGTTAAGATAATTGATTTCATTGTATATTAACCATGTGATTAATAAAATAAGTGTGTTGAATCAGTTGAAAAATCTCTCTTTTATACACAAAGGTTGAGGGTTCTAATTAAAAACTATTATGTAATAAGTTAATAACATATGTGATTTGATGCACCTTTTTATTTTGGTGAATCACAGTTAAAAAAAGTAGTTATAACTATGATGCACCAATTTTTATAACCGATATTGCACCCAACGATGGTTACCTAATATGCTCCTATAACATTGTAATAACTTAGTGTACAATGCTCTTTAAGGGGCATTAATTGTACAACCAGGGACGGAGCCATGATAGTGATGATAGTGCCGCATCTCTTTGTTATAGCATGCTTTGTTATTGGGATAACGCCAATGCATATTAACCATCGTGAATTGATGAAAAGTAAAACAAAATGATCCTGAAACATGTTTGGATAATTGATTTCGTTGTATATTAGCCATGTGATTAATAAAATAAGTGTGTTGAATCAGTTGAAAAATCTCTCTTTTATACACAAAGGTTGAGGGTTCTAATTCAATACTTTTTCTGGAATAATTTAACAACATATACGATTTGATGCACCTTTTTATTTTGGTGCATCACATTTAAAAAAGTAGTTATAACTAAGATACACCAATTTTTATAACTGAGATGCACACAAAAAAAGTGCATCACAGTTATAAATTTTTGGCGAGATTTTTTTTGCGAGAGGGGGGAGGGGTGGGTTTCAAAACATACCCCTGAAGTTTGAGATGTTCCAAATTAGACCCTATAACTTTTTTTTTTCAATTTTCTTAATTACACTTTTCTCTAAAACCGGACTATATATATATATATATATATATATATATATATATATATATATATATATATATATATATATATATATATATATATATATATATATATATATATATATATATATATATATATATATATATATATATATCTAGATCAAATAAGATCAAGCTTAAAGTTGTTAAAATGAGATCCAACTAAAATTTGACAAGCGACACTCTCCTTACAACAAAAATAAATTTTTTATTAACCACAACTAAAATTGTTAAAGTTTCGATAGATTTCTTTTTAAATTTTACGAAACCTAGGTGATACACTTTGATTAGAAGTGTAAGGTGTATCAGGTTTTTGTAAGGTGTATCACTTTGATTAGAGAGTTATGATCAAATAAGAAGAAAAATTAAAATGAGAATGATAAGAAGAAACCACAACCACACATTTCAGATGCACCTATTAAAATAGATGCATCTCCCATTGAAAATCTCTTCCTTATTTGAAATGTGTGGCTAGAAATTCTTTTTATTCTTCTTATTTTAGTTTTTCTTCTTACCGGATCCCTTCCATATATATATATATATATGTGTGTGTGTGTGTGTGTGTGTGTGTGTGTATGTGTGTGTGTGTGTGTGTGTGTGTGGATGGAAGGGATCAGATACGGATTTGGATTTTTGTGCAGATGTATGGACAAATCTCAGCCCTCCATCTAGTCAACAATCTGAAAAAGGTGGAGTGGCAATATCGTAAATAACTCGTCTTTTTTAATAAAATCGTTAATATCACAATACCTTTTCCCATGTAAAATATTTTTTTATTTTATTTTTCAGCTATTATTATTTATTTTACTTATACTATCTTTTCAAAATATTTCAATTTTTTTTTTACTAATATCACTTTAGATGCTATAAATGTTTTTCAAAACATACCCCTGAAGTTTGAGATGTTTCAAATTAGACCTTATAACTTTTTTTCTCACTTTTCTCTCTAATTAGACCTTATAACTTTTTTTCTCACTTTTCTCTCTAATTACACATACAAAAACCTGATACACATTAAACTTCTAATCAAAGTGTATCACCTAGGTTTCGTAAATTTTAAAAAGAAATATATCGAAACTTTAACAATTTTAGTTGTAGTAAATAAAAAAATTATTTTTATTGTAAGGAGAGTATCTCTTGTCAAATTTTAGTTCGATCCCATTTTAACAATTTTAAGTATGATCTTATTTGATCTAGATTCTATATATATATATATATATATATATATATATATATATATATATATATATATATATATATATATATATATATACATATATATACATACATATATGGATGGAGGGATCATATACGGATTTGGATTTTTGTGCGGATGTATGGACAAATCTCAGCCCTCCATCTAGTCAACCATCTGAAAAAGGCGGAGTGGCAATATCGTAAATAACTCGTCTTTTTTAATAAAATCGTTAAAATCACAATACCTTTTCACATGTAAAACATTTTTTTCTTTTATTTGTTTCAGCTATTATTATTTATTTTACTTATACTGTATTTTCAATTTTTTTTACTAATATCACTTTAGGTCCTAAGGTTCACAATTTAATTAGCAGCAGCGATTTTTATTTATTTATTTATTTATTTTAGCGATTATTACTAACTTTTTGTCTAGTTTTTTGTCAAAATTTTCAGATTTTTTTTTACTAATATTATCACTTTTTATCATAAACTTAACAATTTTTTTTAACTGTGAATATAAGCTTTTTTTCAAAAACTTTTTAAAGGGTTTTATCATAAATATTTGTTTCATGGCAATTTTTCTCAAAATAAACTGGAAATTTTAACTTTTTTACGTTATATTTATGGTTTATTTTAACAGCGATATTATTCTTTTTTTTTGAAAGTTTTTTCAATTAATATTAATTACTTTACTTATAGTATGTTGTAAATGTTTTTCACAATTTTTTGAGTTGATATGTGCAGTAAACTGAATTATGATATTAAACATTGATATATAAAAATTAAATTTGATATTTAGTTTTTTTTTTTTTTTTTTGTTATGAATGATAATATTAAGATATGAAAAGCTTAATATCGCAATGAAATCAACAATGATATAAAGTGTTTTTTTTTAATAATGATATTAAGATATGAAAAGCTTAATATCACAATGAAATCAACAATGATATTAAGTTTTTTTTTTCCTAAGATCAACGTTCCTTTTTTATATCACTGTTAGTTTTACATGTATAAAAGCTTAATATCACTGTATGTTTTATAATATCATTGTTAGTCTTATAATCACAATAACTTTAAACATTGAACATCAATGTTTTTCACCTTAATATTAAAAAGTTAACGCTAAAATCCACTATAAAGATTCATAAAAAATCAACCAAAAAATAGCTTTTGACGAACGGTGATATTAACATCAAGAATATCAAAAAAATAAAAAAATAAAAAAATAAAAAGTACTTAGAAAAATCTGAAAAAAAAGAAAGAAGACAACAATAATAAGGATCATTCTAAAGGAAAAAAATTTTAAAAATCGTTTTTATAGTCAATTGGTACCGTGAAGTTAGCGTGTGTATGTGTAGATCTAGATCTAGATCTAGTCAAAGGGAGGATGATATCGTCAAAGCAATGTATAGCCCAAATCAATCCGTACGTCCCTACTTAAAAATCATATCCGTACATGATCCTTAACCTATATATATATATATATATATATATATATATATATATATATATACTAGTGTCAAAACCCGTCCGATGGACGGGTATGACTTGTGGTTTTTATTTTTAGGTGTTAGTAGAACAAATATATACTAAAAAGTAACTAAAAGTTAAATTAAACAATTTACAACTATAACTGATGTTACCATAATATATATATATATATATATAAACAAAATATACCTAAAAAAAATTCAAAAAAAAAATTGAAGAATCAAAATATACCTAGCTCCTCAACTTCCCAGCCAACAGGGACAGTTCTGGGTAAGACCTGGCCAACTTGAGCTTATTGTGTTTTAACACGAATCGTTTTATTGAGGTTTCCAAATTCATCATACAGTTCATGGTCATTTAAAGAGTGCATCTATGTAAAATTATTTGTTATTAAGTTTAGTACTGACTTTTGTTCCTTTCTTGTTCCCTATTATCTATATTTTAGTGTTCACATACTTAACCATTGTATATGAATACTTAAATAGGATGCTCACTATGCACATACTGAAAAATTTAGAATCTCATTTATGAGACATTACAAAGTTATGTCGCATTGCAAATGGGACATAGCAGTGTCTAACTTCAAAACAAACCAATAACTTTTCAAGTCAAAAGTATATATCAGTTTTGCCAATTCAACTGCATTTTGTATTTGCACTACCTGTTAACAGGAAGTTTAATGTAAAAAGGCTTAAGGTTCCATGTCAAATTTAAGGATGAAACATTGTGGTGGAAGAACTGGTGTGGTGGAAAATGGGTCCACATCAAAACGGGTAACATTTTGTACGCCTCATAATTGGTTAACATTTTTTGTCCAATTATTTGAAATAATTTATAGGCTAAATGGGTAATTACCATATCAATCCAGTTTTTGGCATAAAACATTTTAGGAGGTAGTAAGTAGTATATAATCAAAAATTATAATGGTGACTTCCGACAACTTTTTATATATAAAAAAAATATTAATAGGCCCATCTTGCCTATTAGATAAAAGACAGAACCTAAATCGAACCATTATACGGGTCAAAGTTTCCACTTCTAATGTAAACTGATCCATTTGACAACAAAAATCAAAGTGCAATCCGATATGATGCACATTTATATAATGTCGTGGTAAAGTGACGCTTCTATGGCACAATACGTGACACTACGTTCCAGTTACATTAGTGACCACTACAATTGGTTGTTCTCTAATCTGCGAACCTTTCAACTATGACATACTGTAATAAACTTGTATAAACTTCGAAAAGAAGCCAAAAAACGGAGCTTATGAAAATGAGCTGAAAAAATAAGCTCATAAGCCCAAAAATACATTTAGTGGGTGTTTTGGTTAGCTTTAAAAGTAGGCTTATTGGCATTCCCAAATCTCAATAAGTGATCACCCATAAAATAAGCTTAATCCAAATGCCACTAACATAATGAATGTAGTTGGAAGCAACATCATTTAAAAGTTTATGGCAACGACTCATTCAAGTCTTTTAAGAGCTTTAAAAATGTGGTAATGGTATTTCGCCAAGAATGATGAAAACTATGATGCGCAACTATAAAAATTACTGTTACACATATAATCCTAAAAGAAATTGATATATACTCAACGCAACTTAATGAAGAAAGTTCTTTGTGTATATTCCATATTCGAATTAAACATTACTGTTACATATTTAGGTCCATAAGAGTTCCTTATTTTGTAGTATCTCTTTACTGGACAACGGTTTACACAATTTAAAGTGGTTTCCATTCAATCGTGAAAGATAACATCCACTTAAACAATGAAATTAATGCAAGGCGATACAGGTCGAGACCTTAGCATTTCTCGCAACTAAAAAATTGAAGAATCAAATATACTCATAAGTCCTTCCTGAACGCTCATGTCCTTTTAAAGGTTGGCATTGGCTTCCCAATATGTAAATACCAAAAATGTTAACTACTATAAGGAAATGATTGCAACTAACCTGAGGTGATTTTTTTGATGCTGCCTTCATATTTGCAACAACTCCTTCCCAATCTTTTGTCAATGACTTGGCTTCGCCCCTTTGAATAACGGGACACAAATCAGTCGAATTATAACAATTTTCAATAAGTAATGCTAGTTGGAAACAAAAAGTCATATTAAGTTTAAGGCATCCTTTCCTCTACCAAGCTTAACTAAAAGCTTACATGAGCCAAAATGGAGATGCACATCTTTTGTCAATGACTTGGCTTTGCCCCTTTGAATAACGGGACACAAATCAGTCGAATTATAACAATTTTCAATAAGTAATGCTAGTTGGAAATAAAAAAATCATATTAAATTTAAGGCATCCTTTCCAATACCAAGCTTAACTAAAAGCTTACATGAGCCAAAATGGAGATGCACATTATGTGCCACGTGATTAGGGGCTATAGAAAGAGCTTCCTTATAGTCCTCCACTGCAACACGTAGCTTCCCCTTCTTTTCAATATCTTCTGCCTGCAATAAAAACTTAAATTTGAGATACACATAAAACTCAAAAGTGTGATTAGATTAGCTACAAATATCAAGTTGGTTACATACAAATAGAAAACCAATTGCCCTAATATGCAAAATACTCGATTCATTTTTCTAAATAATTGCTTTTTCGCTCTGAGAAAATCCTAAACACCCTCATGAAACTTTATTTGGTATATCCAAACTCAGTAACCACATTAGCAACTTTTATAAACAAAACAATGGAAGTGACTTATATTATAGGGTCAATTGCATATATACCCACTAAAACTTGCATATTTGCATATATACCCAAAACATGCTTACAATGCATTGTACATCATGCAATAAAAACTTGTATTGTGAGGAAATATGCAAGTTTTTAAGTTTTAATGGGTATATATGCAATTCCCCCTATATTATAATATCAATCAGATTTTGTTAATATAACTAAATTATTCTACTGAATTGCTTATTAAATTGAAAATGACAATGAATATGTTCTTCCAACTATCCTCATCCTCGACCAATATAACGTTGGAACGAAAATGACATCTTCGTAAAAAAAAATAACAAACTATTATTAAAAAAAACCATAGTTTAATAAAACTAATCAATAAAAGTTCACCAAACTCATCTTTTTTAACCATTATTTCCAACCTTATAACGGAATTATTTCAAATGAAACTATAAAAAATTATATAAAAAGACCAACCTCGGAAACAGGAGGACTACGTGAAGGATCAGACAGACGTTGAGGAAGTGAACCAGACCGGTTCAACCTCGTGTCACTTTACTCGTACGTTCCTCTGATGGTGTTTGTTCAATCTCAAAAGCTGATAAGCCCAAATGATAAGTTTAAACTATACCCGAGGGTTATCAGCTTGTTTAGATTTGGAGAAACTAATAAGTTTAAACTTTATTTTGCTTGCGAGCTTGTGGCTTACTTAAGTCCATAAACAAAATTAAAAATACCATATGCCCACTAATATTAGCAAACCCAAACAGACCCTAAGTTGATAATAACTACTATAATTCATAGATCCTAAAGCATGCAATCCCTTTTTAATACTAATTTGAAGTTCCATTGAGCTAAGCATGCTTCTTCATGTTTTTCCATACCTACTTAGGATACATACAGTCAAAAAACAAAATGGTCATGGGAATCATATTAACGCAAGAACCTCCCAAGTAGTTTAAGCAAACAGATAAGATTGATAAATAAATAATGGTACCAAGACCTGATCTTGTCGAGCTGCCCCAAGATGTGCAGCATCCATCTTTTTCATCTCCTTGGTTACCTTTTCCAGTTCAAGCATACTGGCATGGTTTTCTGCTGTTAACCAGTTTCAACCCATAACCAGACCCACCTACCTTGAAGATAATTATAGTAGTATTATACCATGGACAGTTAAAAGATCAAAATGAGATTTAAGTATGTTACCTGCTGTACTGTCATGCCATCAAGATAGCCTGCAATGTGTTATTCTCGAAGAGCTGACTCTTGCGAGCCATATTTATCAGGATCAAGCTGAATCACTGGTGGGAAAACATTAAACTTCTCAATGCTGACAGGGTTCACAATCAATCTTGTTAATTACGTAAGCAGATAGTTAAGGAAACTAAAGAAGTAAACTACCAAACTACCCATATATTTAAGCAACAGACTATCTTATTACGCACATCCAAACATTATCATGTGTTATTGAATTACTAAGATGAAAGAGAACTTACTGCCCAGTAATGCTTATTAGTAATGTCCCATCTGCCTTGGTACATTTTGAACCTGTTCAAAATATCACCACCTTGGCTAGATTCATGTAGCCAAGAAACCAAATTAGGCAAAGGAAGCTTCTTTAGAAGGTCATCTTGAAGGCCTAGTTTTATAAATAATCATTCACTGTAAAGACTGTCGATCTATGAGAACCCCTTAAAGTCGTGTTTCTGAGAAATACTTGTCACCATTGATGGCAATAGATTATGCAACACCGCCCTTAGTCTTCCCGTGGAAAACGCATTTGCCTTTGACACCTCAAATTGTTTGTCTTTTGGAACATACATTGGAAACGGCTTCTCCACTTGACTCTCAGCTGTAATATCTATAATAACACAACGAAATAAACTAAGAAAGTCTATAAAAAATCATATAAAACATATCAAATATTAGGGGGTGTTTGGAATTTCTCATTTTAAACTGCTATTTATTTAAAAGATAAGCACTTTAGATATTTACTGTAAAATAAGTAGATATCTAGTCACATCAAACCATTCCAAACTGCTTATTTGGTTTAAAAATTATCAAATAAGCAACCCTAAACACCCTTTAAATTCTAATAACCATAACATATGTATATACCAGTATCGCTAGGCACACGACCAGTACGACATCTTCTTGGATACGGGAGTTTATCACCACCAAGTGTAGGCCTAACGAAGTCATTTCCCCTATCTGGATTACCCAAATCATTAAAACATCATCATCATATATTCGATCCGACAGTTTCGTAACTCCTATACCATCGCCCCTTAAGTCCTTAAGCTCTTGATATCTTAGAGACTTTAGCCCGACTGGAATATCATCTGGCAAATACGGCTGCAAGTACCAGAAAAAACATTAGTCATCCTCAAACTGTTGGTCTCTTGGAACATACATTGGAAATGGCTTCTCCACTCGACTCTCAGCTATAATATCTATAAATAACACAACGATATAAACTAAGCAAGTCTATACACAATCATATAAAACGTATCAAATATTAGGGGTGTTCTCTAAATTATATGAAAGTAAAATATTTAGCCGTATATAAATTTAAAACATTGTAGAGATATAATTAAAGAATAGATATTAATTGCACAGGAATAGATATTAGTTGTAGATTTATAACTTTGGTTTTGCAAAACATAAACCAAAAAATGTGTTTGTCTAGTGGTTATATTGTACATATATTAATTAAAATGCCACATGTCATTTAAAAAAAATGCCACATAAATACAATGATGACATGGAAATATGACATGGCATTATGGGATGCCAAGTAGCATTATGACGTGGCATGCCTCCTCTTATATATAATGTATATATATATATATATATATATATATATATATATATATATATGTGTGTGTGTGTGTGTGTGTGTGTGTGTACTAGCCGTTTAAGCCCGCCCAAGGGCGGGCTCGACTTGTGATTTGTTTCTTGATAAATTCCAAATTTAATTTAGTTCCCGGTTTATTATTTTTTCATATTGTAGGTTTGATTTTTTGTTGTTTTTTTTTAATTAAATAATGTGTATAGAGTTATATTCATATTAATAGATTAAGTAATAAGTGATTGTGAAATGCATGATTTAGGTAAAGAGTTTCTAAGTATGATATATTTTTTTCCTTTTTTTTTTTTTTTTTTTTTGTATTTTGTAATATTGATTATTTGCTTTTTATAGATTGGAGTTATTGTGTTGTTGGATTTCCATATGTTTCACGTTAGTTGGTGACAACATGGTTTCAATGTAACACGCAACTGTAGTTATATATAGATTTTTTTTGTTTAAACTAAATTTGTTAATTTGATTTTCGTGTCTATATTTACATAATGTTTTCTTAAATGAATTAATTTCATGACTAAGTAAGGGGTTTTTTATATTTAGAAGATATGTATTGTTTTTTTGTTGTAAAATATGTTTGGTTATTAGGCCCAAGCTTGGTTACGGTTTTTTTTGGGTTTAAATTGAATTTCTTAACTTGATTTTCGTATTGTATTTTGTTTTAAAATAGGTTAGGTTAAAAGACCCAAGCCCGGTTGGAGTTTTTAGGGTATTGGCTTTTATTAGTTATAAATATTAAAATTTGTTATTTTGTGCCCGAATTTTTATATAACTTTTAGGTATGAATGATAAATTTTCATCAAACGAAATTGTTTCCAAAGATAGTGAAAGTAAAGAACCAAATAACGAAGGTATTTTTTTGTGTGTGTTTTTTAATATTATCGTTTTGTTGTCAAGTAATTAGTCGTGTTAATGTCATTTGCAGGTGTAAATGATGTTGGAACGCTTGTTGATTGGTTAAAGTCTTATTTTGGTAACCGACTAATCAGTGTTCGTGACATGAAAAAACTTTTTTCAAAATTAGCTAAAGTAACAACATTAGTTGAGCAGATGTAGGCTTCGGGGCACGATATTGATGATGACTATATGATTGATTTAGATTTTTTTTCAGATGAATAATGTTATGTTTTTTTTTTGAATAATAATTATTCAGTTTTGTATTAAGATATTTTAGTTTCAATTAATATCATTTTTTTTTATGAATTGTTGTTAATTTTTTTGTTTATAGATTTTTATTGTTTAAATAATATGGTATTGTTTTTATATTAAGATATTATTATGTTTGTACACCTAATTTGTATTATATTTAGTTTTAATGTTTCGTTATTTTTCATTTAACTGTTTAACTTCCTAGGATCACAAAGTGCAAACCATCTTCACGAATCCAGTTGTTATTTTTGCCAATATACAATGTTAGTTTCTTTACCAAGATTGATTTTGATTAGTCTGCATTAGTGTAATTAAAGTTGACATTTGTTTTTTTATTATGTCTCCTTTTTTTTGGTGTTAAAAACGAACTTTTAGACAGCATGTTTTAATTTAATATTATTTATGTGTTTGTTGGAATATGTTGTTTGATGTACATGTTTTTTTTGTTATTGTATGGTTTATTTTGCTAATTTTTAAAACCCCCAATTATAGTGCCTCATTTGTCTTTGAATTCTTGAAATTAGAGTTTAGTGTATTAATGTGAATGGTATTTTGTGTGTTGGTAGTTTAGATATACTTTTTAGTCTGTGTTATCCTGCCTTTTTTGTAGTGTGTTTGAACTCCTTATTCTGTATTTAATATCATATTTAAGTTTTATCTACATTTGTTAAATAGCATATGATTAAGCGCGTGGGTGGGGTTTGGTTTTTTAGTTTGTGTTACTGTGCGTTTTTTATTATGTAAGTTTATTTATGTTATTTTTAAGAAGTTTGTTATTGCGCTTGTCTCTGGTGATTGTGTTTATGTACATATTATGGTTTTCGGATGTTTTGTTACGCATACAGATGCTTTTAAAATAGAGTTTGTAGATGTTGTTGTGAATGGTAGCAAAGTTATTATGAATTGTGCACTAACTGTAATTGACACTGTTAGGTTCCCATTTATGTAACACAAGCATCAATATGAAGATATGTTTGCCACAGATTGATACCCCAAAATTTAACAAGAACCTCCATATCTCATTGGCCGTCTGTATGAACGCCTACATATTGCAAACTGAATATTTGTATTATGGATGTGCATGCTACCAACAAAGAAATATAGTAAAAAAATTATGCATGCTTAATAAAACATCTCCACCTACTTCCCTCACTTACCGGTATAGTTACAACACCAACATTCTTCATGTTCTCTCGGGCAGTTGCTTTGTCCCCCATAACACGAATGTTGTCAGGCTACAATACGATAAATTAGAGAAACTAAATATATTGCATTACTAAGATATTCAATATATATGATTATAATAGATTCTTTGGCTGCTGTAAAAGGGTGTTTGGTTTTTGTCAGGGGTGTTTGAATAAGAACCCATGGGTGGCCTATTAAGAAAATAAGAGCCATTTATCGCCAGAATCTGCATTCATAACAAAATGATTGCAATACCTCATCAATCATAGGCGTCAGTCCAGTGGTTCTGACCATAAGAAAACATCCAAGCAACACCAGTTCTTGCATATTTGTAAGTTTTATGGGTCAAACATATAAGTTCTGGATAATCAATTCCATAAGAGTTGTTTAACAGTGATTATTTAGTCCTAATTCGTTACTTCACTTAAAAAAAATTATTCAGAAGAAATTGATATAAAAGATACAATATAAGCTTAAATTGCTCACCAACATATATAAAGATGTCCTTTTAGTCAATATATATATCTATTATGACTTGCTTAACGATTCAGATATTGTCACATAACTTCTGAACAGGCAAAAGGAAATCATAAAAAAATCACATGAAAATAAATATTAAAAGCATATAAACATTAATGTCTCTGTTGGGATACATACTATCCATGGTGCTTCTCCGATATACTCTTCTATAGTTTCAATAAACGATTGTGGAGGCTGCAGGACATCGCAAAACAAATTTAGAAGAATCTTTAAATCCGAAACCAACATATGCATACACAATATATTAAAAATATAACACAATTTCATCATTAGGGTTTTTACCTTTGGTGTATTAGCAGTAGTTCCATTGCATGACTTTACTACCTGCAAAAAAACGCATTAAATATCATTAAAACTCTAAAATCGTTTTGATGATTAGGTTTTATTTTTTATTTTTGAAAAATATAAGTATGGTAGGTTAATTTTTTTGTAAATCGTAGTCATCTCCAAAAGAAATAGTGATATGTTCTCTAAATTATATGAAAGTAAAATATTTAGCCGTATATAAATTTAAAACATTGTAGAGATATAATTAAAGAATAGATATTAATTGCACAGGAATAGATATTAGTTGTAGATTAATAAATTTGGTTTTGCAAAATATAAACCAAAAAATGTGTTTGTCTAGTGGTTATATTGTACATATATTAATTAAAATGCCACATGCCATTTAAAAAAAATGCCACATAAATACATTGATGACATGGAAATATGACATGGCATTATGGGATGCCAAGTGGCATTATGACGTGGCATGCCTCCTCTTATATATAATGTATAGATATATATATATATATATATATATATATATATATATATATATATATATATATGTGTGTGTGTGTGTGTGTGTTTGTGTATTACTAGCCGTTTAGCCCGCCCAAGGGCGGGCTCGACTTGTGATTTGTTTCTTGATAAATTCCGAATTTAATTTAGTTCCCGGTTTATTATTTTTTCATATTGTAGGTTTGATTTTTTGTTGTTTTTTTTTAATTAAATAATGTGTATAGAGATATATTCATATTAATAGATTAAGTAATAAGTGATTGTGAAATGCATGATTTAGGTAAAGAGTTTCTAAGTATGATATATTTTTTCCTTTTTTTTTTGTATTTTGTAATATTGATTATTTGCTTTTTATAGATTGGAGTTATTGTGTTGTTGGATTTCCATATGTTTCACGTTAGTTGGTGACAACATGGTTTCAATGTAACACGCAACTGTAGTTATATATAGATTTTTTTTGTTTAAACTAAATTTGTTAATTTGATTTTCGTGTCTATATTTACATAATGTTTTCTTAAATGAATTAATTTCATGACTAAGTAAGGGGTTTTTTATATTAAGAAGATATATATTGTTTTTTTGTTGTAAAATATGTTTGGTTATTAGGCCCAAGCTTGGTTACGGTTTTTTTTGGGTTTAAATTGAATTTCTTAACTTGATTTTCGTATTGTATTTTGTTTTAAAATAGGTTAGGTTAAAAGACCCAAGCCCGTTGGAGTTTTAGGGTATTGGCTTTTATTAGTTATAAATATTAAAATTTGTTATTTTGTGCCCGAATTTTTATATAACTTTTAGGTATGAATGATAAATTTTCATCAAACGAAATTGTTTCCAAAGATAGTGAAAGTAAAGAACCAAATAACGAAGGTATTTTTTTGTGTGTGTTTTTTAATATTATCGTTTTGTTGTCAAGTAATTAGTCGTGTTAATGTCATTTGCAGGTGTAAATGATGTTGGAACGCTTGTTGATTGGTTAAAGTCTTATTTTGGTAACCGACTAATCAGTGTTCGTGACATGAAAAAACTTTTTTCAAAATTAGCTAAAGTAACAACATTAGTTGAGCAGATGTAGGCTTCGGGGCACGATATTGATGATGACTATATGATTGATTTAGATTTTTTTTCAGATGAATAATGTTATGTTTTTTTTTTTGAATAATAATTATTCAGTTTTGTATTAAGATATTTTAGTTTCAATTAATATCATTTTTTTTTATGAATTGTTGTTAATTTTTTTGTTTATAGATTTTTATTGTTTAAATAATATGGTATTGTTTTTATATTAAGATATTATTATGTTTGTACACCTAATTTGTATTATATTTAGTTTTAATTTTAGTTATTTTTATTTAACTGTTTAACTTCCTAGGATCACAAAGTGCAAACCATCTTCACGAATCCAGTTGTTATTTTTGCCAATATACAATGTTAGTTTCTTTACCAAGATTGATTTTGATTAGTCTGCATTAGTGTAATTAAAGTTGACATTTGTTTTTTTATTATGTTTCCATTTTTTGGTGTTAAAAACGAACTTTTAGACAGCATGTTTTAATTTAATATTATTTATGTGTTTGTTGGAATATGTTGTTTGATGTACATGTTTTTTTTGTTATTGCATGGTTTATTTTGCTAATTTTTAAAACCCCCAATTATAGTGCCTCATTTGTGCTGAATTCTTGAAATTAGAGTTTAGTGTATTAATGTGAATGGTATTTTGTGTGTTGGTAGTTTAGATATACTTTTTAGTCCGTATATCCCTCTTTTTGTAGTGTGTTTGAACTCCTATTCTCGTATTTAATATCATATTTAAGTTTTATCTACATTTGTTAAATAGCATATGATGAAGCGCGTAGGTGGGGTTTGGTTTTTTAGTTTGTGTTACTGTGCGCTTTTTATTATGTAAGTTTATTTATGTTATTTTTAAGAAGTTTGTTATTGCGTTTGTCTCTGGTGATTGTGTTTATGTACATATTATGGTTTTTGGTTGTTTTGTTACGCATGCAGATGCTTTTAAAACAAAGTTTGTAGATGTTGTTGTGAATGGTAGCAAAATTATTATGAATTGTGCACTAACCGAATTGACACTCGTAGGTTCCCATTTATGTAACACAAGCATCAATATGAAGATATGTTTGCCACGATTGATACCCAAAATTTAACAAGAACCTCCATATCTCATTGGCCGTCTCAGATGAACGCCTACATATTGCAAACTGAATATTTGTATTATGGATGTGCATGCTACCAACAAAGAAATATAGTAAAAAAATTATGCATGCTTAATAAAACATCTCCACCTACTTCCCTCACTTACCGGTATAGTTACAACACCAACATTCTTCATGTTCTCTCGGGCAGTTGCTTTGTCCCCCATAACACGAATGTTGTCAGGCTACAATACGATAAATTAGAGAAACTAAATATATTGCATTACTAAGATATTCAATATATATGATTATAATAGATTCTTTGGCTGCTGTAAAAGGGTGTTTGGTTTTTGTCGGGGGTGTTTGAATAAGAACCCATGGGGTGGCCTATTAAGAAAATAAGAGCCATTTATCGCTTCAGAATCTGCATTCATAACAAAATGATTGCAATACCTCATCAATCATAGGCCAGTCCAGTGGTTCACCATAAGAAAACATCCAAGCAACACCAGTTCTTGCATATTTGTAAGTTTTATGGGTCAAACATATAAGTTCTGGATAATCAATTCCATAAGAGTTGTTTAACAATGATTATTTAGTCCTAATTACACTTCACTTAAAAAAATTATTCAAGAAATTGATATAAAAGATACAATATAAGCTTAAATTGCTCACCAACATATATAAAGATGTCCTTTTAGTCAATATATATATCTATTATGACTTGCTTAACGATTCAGATATTGTCACATAACTTCTGAACAGGCAAAAGGAAATCATAAAAAAATCACATGAAAATAAATATTAAAAGCATATAAACATTAATGTCTCTGTTGGGATACATACTATCCATGGTGCTTCTCCGATATACTCTTCTATAGTTTCAATAAACGATTGTGGAGGCTGCAGGACATCGCAAAACAAATTTAGAAGAATCTTTAAATCCGAAACCAACATATGCATACACAATATATTAAAAATATAACACAATTTCATCATTAGGGTTTTTACCTTTGGTGTATTAGCAGTAGTTCCATTGCATGACTTTACTACTGCAAAAACGCATTAAATATCATTAAAACTCTAAAATCGTTTTGATGATTAGGTTTTATTTTTTATTTTTGAAAAATATAAGTATGGTAGGTTAATTTTTTTGTAAATCGTAGTCATCTCCAAAAGAAATAGTGATATGTTCTCTAAATTATATGAAAGTAAAATATTTAGCCGTATATAAATTTAAAACATTGTAGAGATATAATTAAAGAATAGATATTAATTGCACAGGAATAGATATTAGTTGTAGATTTATAAATTTGGTTTTGCAAAATATAAACCAAAAAATGTGTTGGTCTAGTGGTTATATTGTACATATATTAATTAAAATGCCACATAAATACAATGATAACATGGAAATATGACATGGCATTATGGGATGCCAAGTAGCATTATGACGTGGCATGCCTCCTCTTATATATAATGTATAGATATATATATATATATATATATATATATATATATATATATATATATATATATATATATATATGTGTGTGTGTGTGTGTGTTTGTGTACTAGCCGTTTAAGCCCGCCCAAGGGCGGGCTCGACTTGTGATTTGTTTCTTGATAAATTCCAAATTTAATTTAGTTCCCGGTTTATTATTTTTTCATATTGTAGGTTTGATTTTTTGTTGTTTTTTTTAATTAAATAATGTGTATAGAGTTATATTCATATTAATAGATTAAGTAATAAGTGATTGTGAAATGCATGATTTAGGTAAAGAGTTTCTAAGTATGATATATTTTTTCCTTTTTGTATTTTGTAATATTGATTATTTGTTTTTTATAGATTGGAGTTATTGTGTTGTTGGATTTCCATATGTTTCACGTTAGTTGGTGACAACATGGTTTCAATGTAACACTCAACTGTAGTTATATATATATTTTTTTTGTTTAAACTAAATTTGTTAATTTGATTTTCGTGTCTATATTTACATAATGTTTTCTTAAATGAATTAATTTCATGACTAAGTAAGGGTTTTTTATATTAAGAAGATATATATTGTTTTTTTGTTGTAAAATATGTTTGGTTATTAGGCCCAAGCTTGGTTACGGTTTTTTTTGGGTTTAAATTGAAATTCTTAACTTGATTTTCGTATTGTATTTTGTTTTAAAATAGGTTAGGTTAAAAGACCCAAGCCCGGTTGGAGTTTTTAGGGTATTGGCTTTTATTAGTTATAAATATTAAAATTTGTTATTTTGTGCCCGAATTTTTATATAACTTTTAGGTATGAATGATAAATTTTCATCAAACGAAATTGTTTCCAAAGATAGTGAAAGTAAAGAACCAAATAACGAAGGTATTTTTTTGTGTGTGTTTTTTAATATTATCGTTTTGTTGTCAAGTAATTAGTCGTGTTAATGTCATTTGCAGGTGTAAATGATGCTGGAACGCTTGTTGATTGGTTAAAGTCTTATTTTGGTAACCGACTAATCAGTGTTCGTGACATGAAAAAACTTTTTTCAAAATTAGCTAAAGTAACAACGTTAGTTGAGCAGATGTAGGCTTCGGGGCATGATATTGATGATGACTATATGATAGATTTAGATTTTTTTTCGGATGAATAATGTTATGTTTTTTTTTGAATAATAATTATTCAGTTTTTTATTAAGATATTTTAGTTTCAATTAATATCATTTTTTTTATGAATTGTTGTTAATTTTTTTGTTTATAGATTTTTATTGTTTAAATAATATGGGATTGTTTTTATATTAAGATATTATTATGTTTGTACACCTAATTTGTATTATATTTAGTTTTAATGTTTCGTTATTTTTCATTTAACTGTTTAACTTCCTAGGATCACAAAGTGCAAACCATCTTCACGAATCCAGTTGTTATTTTTGCCAATATACAATGTTAGTTTCTTTACCAAGATTGATTTTGATTAGTCTGCATTAGTGTAATTAAAGTTGACATTTGTTTTTTTATTATGTTTTCATTTTTTTGGTGTTAAAAATGAACTTTTAGACTGCATGTTTTAATTTAATATTATGTATGTGTTTGTTGGAATATGTTGTTTGATGTACATGTTTTTTTTGTTATTGCATGGTTTATTTTGCTAATTTTTAAAACCCCCAATTATTGTGCCTCATTTGTGCTGAATTCTTGAAATTAGAGTTTAGTGTATTAATGTGAATGGTATTTTGTGTGTTGGTAGTTTAGATATACTTTTTAGTCTGTGTTATCCTGCCTTTTTTGTAGTGTGTTTGAACTCCTTATTCTGTATTTAATATCATATTTAAGTTTTATCTACATTTGTTAAATAGCATATGATTAAGCACGTGGGTGGGGTTTGGTTTTTTAGTTTGTGTTACTGTGCGTTTTTTATTATGTAAGTTTATTTATGTTATTTTTAAGAAGTTTGTTATTGCGTTTGTCTCTGGTGATTGTGTTTATGTACATATTATGGTTTTCGGATGTTTTGTTACGCATACAGATGCTTTTAAAATAGAGTTTGTAGATGTTGTTGTGAATGGTAGCAAAGTTATTATGAATTGTGCACTAACTGTAATTGACACTGTTAGGTTCCCATTTATGTAACACAAGCATCAATATGAAGAAATGAGGTAAAGATAGATCGGTTGAACAATTCACAAACACATACACGAGTATATGAAGAGTTTAGGCGTAGGAGTGATATTAGAAATGAACAACCAACCCCCAAATGGGAGTTTACAAGATTATTTATAGGGAAGGAGCTAGGGCAACACACAAGCTCCCTTTCTTTATTTATTGGGCTTGGGCCAAGGCTTATGGGCTTTCTACATAAGCCTTGCCTTAAGTACTAACATAAAAGCCTAATTAAGCTAACTATTACAATATTAATTACTAACACTTGTAATCTAGCTTAGGAGTGATTCCAACAATCTCCCCCTAAGTGTTGGTGATTAATGATTAGAGTGAAAAAATGTTGTAGGTGCTGATGTAATAGTTGCTTTGATGTCTTCTGACATTCTTCTTTCTTGTGAGAAGAATTGTCTTGATTCGAACAATCTCCTAGTGTAGGGATCTTGTTTCTTTTGAAGTATTCTGCTTTGACATCTTCATTTTCTTTGTTCTTTGATCTTTATTCTTTGTGGTGGTTGTGATAGTATGTTGTGGTTATCTGCATCAGGTCCGCTTCGTTGCTTCAGTGTCTCCACGTCTTTCTCCAACATGCTCACAAGCTCATATGATAGTGAATTCCAGATATGAAGTAGTTCTCGAGTCTTTATAAACTTTGTAGATTCTTTGACTTTGACGAAGAATCATTCTGACTTTGTGTTGCCTTTTGAGAGAACTTCAATTGTGATGTTGTTGGTATGAGCATGTGAAGAGTCCGCACGATCTTTTCCTCCCGCGAGCATCCATAAGAAGAAAACATAAAACATGGGTTAGAAATAATCCAGCTACATAAGTTTGAACTCGAGTGTGTTAATAGCATGTGTGAAACACGCCTCTAATTTCACAATGGTGCTCCTGAATGGATTCCCACAAGTGAGATAACGCATGTAATAAGTACACCTACGCCAGTGAGTCGAGGTACACCAAGCATCACCCACCCATCAGACCGTTTGACACACTGCGAACCCACTGCCGCAACCCACAAGGAGTTACCTAAGTGACCTGCTGTCAGGGCTGTTTGATGTTGACCTCTCATAAATGTTCTCGAAAGATTGCTAAGATCTGTGTAGGACTCGATAATGTATCACTTGCGTTCTTATTGTTGAACAAAAAATGATGAAATGTCAAGTATACCTAAGAGATCTTTTGATGAATCTCGTGGCTCTAGACTCAATAGTGCACTTTGGTTTTCCTGAGCGGAGACTAGGGAGAGGGTCTCCTTCTTCAATACCAGCAATCTCTAAGAGAAAGCCGATAGTTTACGTAGGGTTCCCTGTGAGAATGAAACAAGCTTTTGTTGAGAGAAACTTGAGTGGCTAAGAAGGTTTAGTGCATGCGTCACTGGGTCCATGACGACTTTGATCTTCATAATACCTGTCATCTAGTGACATTCAGTAGCATATGAATTGAACCCGGTGTCTGCCCTAAGTTGAATAATTTGGAGGGCTATTTCTTTTCACCCTTTTCATTACTGTTTCTTTTTAATTCTTCAACTCCTTCTTTCTCCAATTCTCATTTTCTCCTTTTTATAATCATACCTAAGGACTTCTAACTTCTAACTATTAGTAGTGTCCTTGGGTAGATCCCTCCGGCTCTGGTGGATCATAGGACGGTTATTCCTAACCTTAGTCACCTTATAACTCCATGACTAACCTATGTTACCATAAAACCATTTTCATGAAAAATCTCTCAAAGTGGTTATGAT
Organism: Chrysanthemum makinoi; assembly: GCA_910596185.1. NCBI lineage: Eukaryota > Viridiplantae > Streptophyta > Magnoliopsida > Asterales > Asteraceae > Chrysanthemum > Chrysanthemum makinoi. Next base: position 297,892,793 of record OU343217.1, on the reverse strand, counting down.
TAAAAATTTTTGTACCACTAAAAGAGTTTTATATATTGCAATACTCTCCACACGCGTTGTTTCAACAGTAAATCTGCACGGTGAGAGAAGAGCGCGCCCTTTTGAATTGATCAACTCAAGATAGACAATTCCCCGCGAGACACGGCACATCATCGACTAGGTCAACTTGAAGTTGTAAACACTCCTTGGTGAGGAGGTTTGACCCGTCAAGGTTCATGTCTACCAAGAGTTTCTCGAATGGTACATTCTAATTGGACAAGTTCTTTGCGAGACACGTTTACATCACTAGCGAACTAGTTTGAAATTATTACCCGTCCCGGACAAGTCTTTTCGAGTTACTAACATTTAAGATCTCGTCAATTCATTGGTTATATCTTTTTAGCACAACGATTGATTAGCAATTCACAACATATTTCTTATCACATAATTTGTTTTTCTCCCCCTCAAAAATGGTATATAAATGTTGTTTTTGACGAAATTTTGATATCGAATATGTCCATTTCGAGTTTTGTGGGAAGAATTCCACGAAGAACAATTTGTGAACAAAGTTTTAATCAAATACTCCCCCTCAATAAGTGATATTAACATTTGAGGTTTTGAAAATCATAAGGGGAAGTACTTGTTCTTTTGAGCAAAACATTGAAAGTGAAAGTTTTGATTAATTTTACTCAAAAGTAAGAAGCTTTCGCTCCTTTTATAAGGATTGTGGCACTCAAGCGTACCACAGGGTCCTTTCATTACAAGTACGGGTTGTACACTGTTATGTGTGCATAAGCCATTGTCAGATAAGAATCACACATCCAAATAATGATAAGAGAAACAAATCAAGGGGTACCAGGAGTATCAGGTATTCCAGCAATAACTCCAGGAATGAGTTCTGGACGTTGGTAGCCTGTGAGAGATATGCTTGGACGACCACCTACGAAACTCTCCAACGTTCTTATCTGATCCCGTCTGAAAAACCTTTCATCAATACGAGTGATGATCTTCTTCACATCCCTCTTATCCCTCGAATTCCATCTCTTCGGTGACCCTATGCCGTCATGGATCTCCTTTAACCTGTATGCTAACCCATCCCTAACCTTCTTCAATGTGTGATCCCCAAACTTATGAAGCTCTTTACACGCCATGAAGCAATTGTGGTGTAGTTCACTTCGGTAGACTACCCCAAATGGTTTCTTGATAAGGGTGTACTGAGCAAGTTGGTTTATGTTGGGAAGGTCTAGTTGTGGTTTTGTGAGATTAACACGCTTCTGATATAATTCCACGACAAGTTGAATATCTTCTACACGTTCTTGGATCACGATGATTCGAATGAATATGAGCAATGACTTGATGTACTCGCATTGGATATTTGTAGAGAAATGTCGCATTCGTCCTTGTAGCTTGGCAAGATACATATCTTCAATGTCAATTAGCGACAATCTCGGAAAATCCGCTTCACAAAAGTCATATTCCTCTTCGTCTTGTCGTTTGACCACTATTTTTTTTAGAAATGTGTAGTCCCACTTCGACGATAGGGTAACATGCTGAATTGCAACGATCCGTTTTCATCAACACTTTTCGACTTAAGAACCTGGCAGCTTTTGTAGTAGATTCTTCGCTGCTCGCCAATGATGAATCCCATATAGTGCATCGAGGTCGTATTTTTCCACATTTTCGGCAAACATTCTTGTGGCTTCTTCCTCGATGGCTATGCTGTTGGAGTATATTGCTGCCGGGAAAGGGAAGGTAAGTGATGTAGCGTAGTTTTTGGTAACATCGCTACCGTGTAGAAGAAAATCCAGGTCGTTGTTGAAGAAATAACGGTATAGAATCTTGGGTTGATCCGGTCGGCCAATGGTAGGTAGAGGTTTGGTCCAGTGAGTGTAGTATGGAGCTTTATCTTGTCCGTGAAGTCTATGTTTGATTCAGATTGAGTCAATCAACATGGTTGCATAATGTTATCAAGATGATATTCGACTTCAATTGCACTGCTGAGCTGTCTTTAAGTCGAAATGCATCATTCTTGATTCGCCTCAACTCGCTTTGGTCATTTCTTCACCTTGAACTTTTCCTGTATAAGCTTCACAAGCTCCATTGTGCGACCATCTACCATTTCTTTACCTTCCGGTAACAACGGTCTTCTTCTTATTCTTCTTTGGCTTCGATGATGATTCTGGTTTCTTTGTTGTTGTAGAAGAAGTAGGTTGTTGTTCGGGCTCAGGGACATCTTCATTATCACCACCAGTGTATTCAAAGTGGTCACCGGTTTTTTGTGTTTGTGGTGGTGACTCAAAGTCCTTAGGTTTATCAGTAGCAGGAGACCGTTGTGGAGAACTTATTTGGGTGGAGGTCCTTGGGGGTGGTGGAGGCATAGAGGATGAATCGTCATTTTTCTTCTTTTGTTTTGCCTCAGAGTCCTTATCCGCATCATCATCGTCTCTTGGATTCTTAGCCTTTTCAGCTACCGCTTTGCATGAAGTTTTGAGTTGAAAAACCAGCAATGCCTCAAAAAGTTTAGCTTCATCAGAAGTAAACGTCGCAGATCGTTTAGACATTTGAAGCCCAAGCTTGGAGATCAACTCTGCATCAGAGATAACCTTAGGCTCAATTGGATTGATTTGCATTGCTACCGGAGTAGATTACATTGTTTGCTTGACCAATTGCATGAGATTTGGATAGAGTTTTCTGGTGAACATCTCTTGTCACCCAGGACAGGTCGATGAGAAACTTGTGAGTGTATTCTCGATCGTCTTCCATTTCCCTTGGATGTCTCTATTCAAATTGTTGCAGCTTCCCTTTCATCCGAAAACTCGTTTATCACGTCCCGAAGAATGTTAACTTGGTCGGCCGCTTGATTCAGTTTCTTGTTGACCACATCTTTCTTCCTTACTTGCCTGACAACTTTGACAATCTTAGTCTTTGCACGTGATATCCAAGTGTCAGTCGGTTGCTTTACCGATTTGGATGTGGATCTAGTGGTGGCTTTGGATGGTGGTGGAGATGAATAAGAAGAGTCCGACGATGATGATTCATGAGGAGGCTCAGGTCCTTTGGTGGCAGAAGTTTGTTCCTTGCTATGTACGGGACTATCTAGAATATAGTTATCCGCTTCCTTTTCGGCTTTAGCCTTTTCTTCCATCGTAACCCTAGCTTCTTCTATGCTTGCTAGCTTCTTCTTCCGCTTTAGCAAAGCGTCAACATCTTCATTAGTAATTTTCTCAGTCTTCTCCTTCTTCTTTTCAGGTTCCTCAAAGTCAAAGATCATCTCATCCTCTAGTTGCTTTTGTTGTGATTCGTGGGTGGTGGTACCAGTTTCCTTATCGAGTTGATTAACCGCATCGGAAATGGTGTGTGGTTAGTGCACCACCACTTGACCCTCCAGGCCACGAGTTTGTTGAAGGTTGAACTCTTAGCAACATGTTGAAGTCTAATATTTTCAATTTCTTCTCGTAATCTTTGTCTTCATCCTGTGGCTCTTCATCGAGCTCTCTTTTTCCCTGCTCTTGCACGAGAGTTTTCCTTTATCGCACATGGACTTAGAGGTTTTTCAACCGTTGATGTATCATTTTGCATTCCGAGTATAACCTCTTTCTCTGCTTCAGTGTCCTCTGAGTCCTCGTCCATCAGTTTGGGTTCTGGTTTGGGTTTAGTAATAGTAACCTTCGATGGAACTTTCCTTTTGAGAACATGAGATCTCTTTGGATACTTGTGGTACTCCCGGCTTGCAGACTTCCAACATCGCCTTCCCGGTCTTCCTAACAGTGTACAGAAGACTTTTCATCTATGAACCCCTTTGCCGATTCAACTGCTTCCATATCGTTTACAATGAAGTCCCTTGATAGAGTAGTAAGAAGGCAATCCGGTATCCGCACCTTGTTTCTTTTGAGTCCTTAAATCTGACAACATTGAGTGTGGGCCCAAAGAACATGGAATGATGGTTGGGGTCATCAAGTCTCAAGGGAATATCTCATTATTCCCTAGAACCTTTGGATCAGTTTTGTGTATCTGATATAAGGGATCTTGGTGCCAGCTTTTAAGGTAAGACATCATGTCATCCCGATCGAGTGCAAATCGATGTGTTTCATGTTGACCATACCCCAAAATATTTGTAGTTCCATGAGCTTCGGATGCTCAAACCACAGTCACGCCGAAACTAATTTGGCAACCATGATGTAGAGGGTTCTCCATGGCTGGGGGATGTTCTTAAGATCAACTGATGAGTGTTTTGTGATGATCCCAGCAGCTTCATCATAGCCATGCCGACCATGAATCGAGAGTGACTTCTTCCGAAGGAGAAGCAACATATTCAGAAGGCTGGATGTTTAGGAGAAGAAGAATAGCCCTTAAGTCTGCTGGAGTAATGGTGACTTGTTTTTCGTTGAGTGTCACTGTTACAGCCTCTTGACCTTTGACCTTCTACATGGTATGCCATAATTGGTGAACATAAATCACCGACACAGTTGTAGAATTTGTGAGCATGTTCTTGTAAGGACGAGTCTTCAGAATATCCACAGTAACTTGACAAGAAGACTCAGAACATGTGAAGTTTTCAAAATCGACTCTGAGATTGTTCTTCCCAATCTTCATTGTGTAACCGTTGGGGAAGATGTCTTCCATTGTGAGAACATTTGGTGCCATTGTGACGTCCATATTGTGATCTGAAAGATATTGAGCCAAAAGAACCAACATATCGAAAGACATTATGTTAGTCAAAAGTTGATTTTATTTTCCAATTATTGAATATGTTATGTTGATGAATGTTACGAGTCCAACGTCACTTGTTTGTCCAATAGTCCAAAGTAGTCGTGATAAGTTTCGTGAGTTTATTAGTTTTGAATTGTAAAGTCCAAATTTTTCACTCATTTACACAACATATTAACCATTTAAGCTTATTAGTGACATTTTGGTTTCGTGACGTTATGATTTATTTATTTACAAGTTTGTACGCGTAACAATTCATAATTATGGTTAAAATTAGGCTTAAGCGTAGGAATTGCAAGCTTATGCGTAAACAGTAGACCATACGCATAGGCATAAGCTTATGCGTAGGAACTTAACTTACACGTAAGAAATGTTACGTGTAGGAAAAGAGCCCTTAGCATAAGGCTACGCAAGGCGTATGTTGGAGCTTACCCGTAAGGTTTACTCGTAAGAGTGAACCTTATGCGTAAAACTCAATGTTTACGCATATCCTTCACAGGATACGCGTAGTCCCCCTGTAGAACCTTACGCGTAAAGGTTGCGCGTAAGATTTCTCTTACGTGTAACATTCTACGCGTAAGATGATCCCTATGCGTAGGAAACCATGGTTAACCTTGATTCTGAATTTTTCACGCGCAATAACCTGAAATTGTTAGGAATTAGAAAATTCCTTAGTGAAGTATCGGTCACCCCAAATATTATCTAGCATAAGTTAGCTCGTAGATATTACGTTATTTACTAGTCATTTAGTTAGTTATTTAGTTTAGTGCAACACCGTGGAGGAAGGACGGGTCTTTACCCATTGTATACCTGATCCACAGGCCGTCAGGAGGTCGTTTATTTTGTAACCTATAAATACCCTCTACCTTGCAAGGTAGAGGGTTGGATGTTCTTTGGTAATCTAACCTTACATGAGTTTCTCTTTCTAGAATATCCCACTTTCTCTCTCTCTTAAATCATCTATACGCCTAAAGTGTTAATGTTATGATGTGTATGTGAAATCCAATATGTTACAATTGGTATCAAAAGCCATGGTTAGATCATCTCTTTCATATCTTTGGATTTCTAGTGGTTTTTAGGAGGTTTTTGAGTTTGAAAAAGTTTAGTGGTTTTTGCATCATTTGGTTGATTTCTAGTGTTAAAGTTTGGATTTTGATTGTATTTTTGTGTTTAGAATCATCACAAGTGTTTAGGTTTTGATCTAGAAGGCTTGAATCATCGTGGTTGGATTGTTTTTGGATTGAAAAGTGGTGTTTATGTGTTTTTTCATGCTAGCGACTTGAGCCACGGAAAAGTTTTCTTGGTAGCAACTTGCTTTGCAATTTGGTAGCGAGTTGTTGTTAAAGGAATTAGCGAGTTGGGTTAGCGACTTGTCTATTGAGACAAGCCGACAAAAAGTACACGTAGTGGATTCTCCACTACACGTAGCGACTTGGTGTAAGTTAGCGACTTGTACTTTATATTGTTGGCGACTTGGTGTTAGCGAGTTGGTACCTAGCGAGTTGCTATTTAGCGACTTGACAAATTAGTGACCTGGTGCTTAGCGAATTGCTGTCAAAATTTTGCTAGCGACTTGGATTGTAGCGAGTTGTTATATAGCGACTTGGGACTATAGCGACTTGGAACTTAGCGACTTGGTTCAAAGTTTCCTAGCGACTTGGGTGATATCCTTTGAATACGGTTTTCTCTTGATTTAGTAAAATCCCGTGAAAGAATTTATTTCCCGGTTTAATCATAGAGTTATAAAATCCCGTTTAATCAGTCATCATGTCTACCAACGTTCCTACATTCATCTCCACTGTGGCTGAGGTCGTTCATGCAGAAGATACTCGTCAAAATAGAATTTCTTACATCACTGATCCTTTAATCACCAAAGTACTTGAACTCTATGATACCTCACAGAACAATGAAACTGGTTGCATTTCTGAATGTCCAACCTTGATTGATTCATCAAAGGGTGATCTTAACTCCTCACCATCTGAGTCAAACCTCACTAAACCATATCTAATGAACAATGATGCTAAGCAAATGGAGTACAACATTGAGCCCTATCAACTACTTCATCAGCACCTCAAACTAATCTTATCTACTACTATGGATCGAACAAGCAGTGCTATCCTTCGTCAGGACTTTCCCACTTTGACCAGAACTGTGTTACTCAACTTAGAACAACTGAGGTGTCAAATTACCAATGAACAGTTCTCAACTGATAAATCTAATGCAGCTCTTCAAGTAATCTTCAATCAATTTCAGCCACTTATCCGGGGGGAATATTCCTCAGATTTTGATGATGACTTGACTGGAATCTCATTCAAAAAACACACTGGAATGGAAATCCATGAGTTCAGAAACACCTTTATTCTACTTATGGGTAATGTGGAAATATACATTAAGGAAGCTGCTAAAGAGAATGAGAAGCTAAATGAAATGAAGGGGTGTCAAGTGATGCTATGGGAAGATTTTGATAGGTCATGCAATGGATCAGGTAAACCAATGAATGATACCGAATGCAGAAGTTCAGTTGAAATTAAAAAGGATGGAGACAACTGTACTGATCTCAATGACTCAGTGTCAGAAAAGGTTTCATGTGATGAGGTACACTTAACTAATCAGAGTAATTCATATGTTAAGAAACCTGATTCTAACTCTGATCTTAATACTGTGAAATCGATCGTGGTTGAGCCTGAATCTAAAACTGTTAAAACTGATGACAAGATGGAAAAAAGGGTATATGATGAACTTTCAAATAAATACTCAATTCTTGAAAAACAGAAATACAACAAAAGGATGAACGCTTTTATGCAAATAAAACATGCATTAATCAGGAATTTCCAGAATTTCGAGAATTGTTTGAAATTAATCAATTAAAAACCCAGATTCAGGACAAAGACTCAACCATATGCAATCTGAAATTATTACTATCAAATGTGCAGAAGTATGACTGTCATGAGATGAGTGATACACTTGAATCTAGAAATGCTGAGCTTGCTTTTTGTTTGTCCAACCTGTTAAGAGAAAATGAATCATTAAGAAAGAACTTAGAGGAGACCAATTCCAAGTTGATCAATCAATCTAACATCTTATTGAAAGACATTGATGACCTCAAAGCCCAAATTCAGGATAAGAGCTTCAATATTGTTGCCTTAAAAATGAGCTTAGGAAATCTATTGGAAATAGGATGAACACTAAGTTTGCAAAACCATCAAATTTGGGGAAGTCAATGGTCGAACCACTCTAAACGTAATGTAGTTAAGCAGCCTAATGCCTTTAGAACTGAAAGAGTTAAATCATCGAAATCTAGGCTTGCCTCCCAAATTGATGAGAATATTGTTTTGTCAAAACCATTCACTTCATTGCTTCGTTCCGATATGATGAATCTCAAACTCCAGGGAAATGTTCAAAGCTCAAAGTTCAGAATTACTAGAAGTACGACTAGTTCTCATAAGAAACATCATTTGGCTGATCAATCTCCTAAGAAACCATCAAAACACAAAAGGACCAATAGTCAAAACAGGGAAGTGCACACATACAAATCTACTAATAACTGCTTCAAATGGATTCCTACTGGCAGATTATTTAAGTTCACAGAATCCAAACGGACTTACATACCTAAATCTTGCCTTAAGTGGATGCCGCAAGGAAAACTCTTCAAGTATATTGAGCCTAAAGAGATCTCTAATATTGATACGTCTGCATTAACCAGTGTTACATCAAATAGTGTGATTATTCATGTCACTGACCCATCCAGCTGCAATTCTACATGTGCTTCTAGTACAATGTGCTCTCAGTCTTTTTAGTACAATGCTTAACTCAATCAGGAACTTCATGACTTGGTTCCCATCAGAAATGAATATAGCTCATTCAGGAGCTATAGCTTGCCAGAATTGATGTACATCTTACTTTGACTCCTATTCATCTTGAATCAGGACTCGCTCCTTTATATCTGTGTACAAATCAAGTTTTTATTTAAAAAAAAAAAAAAAAAAAAAAAAGAACAAATTTTTTCTAATAAAGAATACATTCTTTGTTATTTTTCTCAAACTAATAAAGAATACATTCTTTGTTATCGATAACATCTACGGTCCTAGAAATGTCATTCAATAATGGCACGGGATCATAGATGAAGTTCGAACAAATGATATATTCTTGTTTTATAACGGGTGAGGTTAATTCAATCAATGGTCTTTGGTGACATTGATTGAGGGGGAGAATTTTTCAAGTTATCTAGATTATATCTGCGCCAGTGTTAGTTATGTTTTGTGTTCAAAGGCAGGTTGTTATTGTTTATCCATTATGTTAGTGTGCTTATCTTATTATGTTATCTTGTTATGCTATTTGTGCTAGTTTGCAATCTGATAAGTTCATAAAACTAATGAGTCTGTAACACATAATGTGACAAGAGAGCAACTTACTTTGTAAAGTCTTAGCAACTTGGTTTGGTCTTAGCAACTTGGTTTGGTAAATTTGAGGTTAGAGACTTGCTTTGAAAAGTCTTAGCGACTTATTATGATTCTAGGATAGCGAGTTGCTAATCTCTCAAAAACTCTGAGGGACTAAATGTGACCACTTGGTTATCTTGCTTAAACCCTCCCTATACGTTAGCGACTTGCCATTTTATATTTCATAAACTCAAAAATTATCATCTCTTTCTCTCTCGATTCTTCATAGCGACTTACGTGTGGTAAGGCATTATTGATTTGTCTTTTGTCTCCAAATATAAACAACATACGCGTTTCCTAACTCTTATTCCTTAACAGATTCCACGGACCTTGATAATCATCCCTCGCTTCCCTCGTAGAGGTTTGTTGTTGAATTTGTTGAATGGAACAATTGGGATATATGTTAATGGTTTAAGGTTAGTTTGGATGTACTAGGGTTGTTGTAATTCTAATGAATTTGAGAGCGTATTCTTTGTGACTCGAGTTAGGTTGTGTTTCTAAAATCGTTTGTGTATATGGATTTTCTGAATGGGTTGGACTGTGTTTCAAATAAATTAAATGATCTGAATATGTTGAATGGTTTGCAACGATTAATTAATTGATATGATTGAGTTCTTGGTGGCGAGTTGTCTCGTGATAGTGTTCTTGGTAGCTAGTTAGTGCACAAATTCTTCATGGCGAGTTGTTACTTTTAAGTGCGTTCAAGGTAGCGACTTAGTGAACTAAGTTGTAGCGACTTAGCTATAATGCTACTTGTTAGTAGCGACTTGTCATTTCAAATTAGTGACTTAGTTAATCAATGTAGCTTAGCAATATTGCTATGATGGTGACTTGGTCTTTACAAGTTAGGAGTTAGTAAGTTAGCGACTTAGTGAAATGAGCGTAGCGACTTAGCTATAATACGTTGATGGCGACTTGTCTTTACAAGTTAGCGACTTAGTAATTGTAGCGATTTAGGAATGACCTGTAGCGAATTGGGCTGAGTTACTGTTGATGGGCGACTTGTCTTTACAAGTTAGCAACATAGTATGTTTTTCGTAGCGACTTAGCTATATTCTTTGTTGATAGCGCTACTTGGCGTCTTTACAAGTTAGCGACTTGAAAGTAATTGTAGCGATTTAGAGAACTGATGCAATGGCGACTTAGGCTGAGTTCTTGTTGATGGCGACTTTCGGATAAGATGTTTGGTGAAGATAAGCATAGAGGTCATAAGAAGCTTTATGAGGCTCGAGAATCAATTAAGTATTACAATCATGTGCAGTTCTTGATAGATGTTGGAGAAAAGCTAAGAATAAAGGAGGACCGTAGTGTTGGAAACATTGCATAAAGGTCGTAAAGATCCTCCTCCACCTCCACCTCAACCTGGGGGTGCGGAACATTTGGAGTTGGTGGATCTTCTAAGACAACCTCCACACCTCCACCACACACCATTATCACCGCCAAAACCTCCCAATCAACCCAGTTCATCAGGTAATCAAGGAATGCGAAGAAATCGTTAGCTTGGACCCGCGATTGATTCAATTCACTTCTACTATCTCCTCTATCCACACGAAGATCAAGTTGTAATGAAGAATCGCTTGTCATAGCGGTCGAGATCGGATGAAGATGATGCATCCAGGGTTTATTCCCAAGTCGAAGATGATTAGTTTGATACTTATATGTCGGTGAACCATCTAATCCATCGAGTTGCACCTTCAAAGACACCATTTAAGTTGGCTCTACGAAGAACCTAAACTCTGAGCCCTCATGGTTTATTCAGAGTCGGAGTCAACAAATCCAGCAAACAATTGGGCTTCAACTATCATTTCCAACTATGAAGCTCCGGAAGAAGACTCTCTTCTTCACTTCACAGAGATATGTGGAGCTTTATAAAGTGGTTTTGTGAAAGAATACATCAATCACTAAAGATCTTGAAGGTCCGTTGAAATAGTCAAAGTCTTCCTTCCGGATGCTAATGTTCAATATCAAATGGAAGAATGCTATAGAATGTTGAATGATCAAGTTGGTGAACAGATCAATAGGTTTGATGTGAACAACCCTCTTCCTCTTGGCGGTGAACCTGGATTTATGACCATTCAGTCGAAATTCTTCTTTAACCATGATCGGATTATCTATGCGACACACCTCTGAGAAAGACACCTCTATCAATTTCAAAGATGAAGGCTGACTACCTACGATCAAGGTCTAGAACATATGGTTCAAATCAATTATGGGCAAACAAAGAGCAACAATATGACATTGCCGCTTCATATGGGATCTCACATTGGTGGTTCAAGAAGAAGGAATTCTACATCGAAAGACATAGTGCCAAGAAGAAAGCAGTGTAGTTCGATCCGGGCTGCATTCTTAGTGTTATTGGTATAGAGAGCTTCCCTATCTACGGTATGATTACACGAAGAAGATTGTTCTTGAAGAGCGACTTGAAAGAACACATCATAGAAGAAAATGATTTCAAACATCTGATGCCAAATGACTTTGAAGATCTCTATCTTCGAATCTCAAGGACACCTTGACCATCTTCCTACTTCGTGAGAAGAAGGCTCTCTCATTCTTGTCAATCTCCGGATCGAGAGGGTTGGTAATTCGAGAGTTGGAGATTTTCAATTGGGAATAGAAAGCTACCGGACTCGAGTCAATCTAACAAGACCAAATTGGGAAGCCAGTGGACTTGAATTCCATCACGAATATAAAGTGATTGACACCCCAGCAGATCATATTCTTGTGATACGGTTCAAGGATGTTAATGAGATTATGTAAGTTATACAAATTCAGTGATGGAACACTCAAAATGGTCGAAGAAGAATTAAACTCCATAGTGAAGGACATCAAAATTAAAATGAAGCCGAGGGACAAAACGAATTCGTCGATGAGGATGTGAAGAGGTGTGAAGAGTTCATTCTTGCAATCAAACGAAGATTGAAGACCAGAATAATCTATCACAACCTTGAAAGCTTTGTGGGTGGAAGACTTGGTGGTCATTACAAGCTTCTTCAAAACTTGAATGAAGATATTTTCCAATGTCATTTCTGTTTTGTATTATTTATGTGTAAACTGTGGTATACAAACTATGAATAATTATAATGCATGTAATAGTGTTAGGGTATGTCCTGTGGTTTCCCTTTGTGTCTAAAAAGGGAACTTCAGTGTTGTCCACTTCTGATCATATAAAATTGGACACATTTTTCTCTCCAACAAATGTTTTGTCCCATACATATTTAAATCTCTTGAGATCCAAAATCTCAAAGGATTTGAAATTTTGATCGAGAGAAAATGTGATATAAAATATGAAAGATGTTAAAAGATGACCATTTTAAGTGCATCTTGCTCTAATATGTGCTAAACAATTTTCAAACCTCGAGGCATATATTAAGGGGGAGCATTTTGAAACAAATTCAAACCTTCAGGGTACAAAGTTTTTCATGCTATTACATAAGGTACCTTGATTGTGTGTTAAATGGTTTCTAAAAATTTGGTGATCATGGTTGCACTTCATTGAACTTCCCTCTAATATGTGCAAAATTCTTTCAAAATTCGAGGCACATATTGAGGGGGAGCAAACTTTTGAAAACCTCACCCTTCCTCAAAATGTTTTATCTACTCTAATTGATGGGGAAGCGATGACGATCATTTTAGAAAATGTTAATCAAAAGATTGGACCTTTCATTCTCAATCTAACGATTTCAAAGATCTCTTGCCTCCATATGCTAAACAAACTCTAAATTTTTATGCATATGTTGAGGGGGAGCATTTCTAAAATATCAAAACAATTAAGATACAAAATGCTTTGATTCTATATCACAAATATCTTGATTGATTTTCAAATGGTTTTTCAATTGGTTCCAATGGCAGATGAATGAAACCAAAAAGACCGACCAACTTTACTTTATGTATGGTGATATAAGGATGATAAGGTTAGTTTGAGTTCCCATGATCCGCCAGAACCGGAGGGATCTACCCAGGGACAATCCACTAGATAGTGTAGAGTACTTAGGTATGATGAAAAAAGGAGAAAAGTGAGATATGGGAAGAGTGCAGACTGAGAATGAGATAGTACTGGAACAAACCCAACAAGGTTCTGGTTATGAAGTCTCGGTAAGCGGAAGGAGTTGAAGAATTAAAAAGAAATTAATGTGAAAAGGGTGAAAAGAAATAGCCCTCCAATAATTCAACCTTAGGGCAGAAACCGGGTTCAATTCATATGCTACTGGTGGTTACTAAGGTAACACTGGTATTGAAGACAAGATGTCATGGACCCAGTGACGCACTGCACTAACTTCCCAAGCCACTCAAGTTCCTCTTAAAAGGGCTTGTTTCATTCTCACGGGGAACCTACATAATCTATCGACTTTCTCTTAGAGATTGTTGATATTGAAGAAGACCCTCTCCCTAGTCTCCGATATAGGATCCAAATATGCACAAATTGAGTCTAGAGCCATGAGATCATCAATTAATCTCTTTAGGACACTTATTTCTTGAAGACTTACTATTTCACACAATGTGGAATGTGAGATTATATCTTATGAGTCCTCGCACTATCCTTGTGGTATTGCCAAGACTTGATTGTGTCATATGGACCTCATCGGTGGAGCGATTCAAAATTGAATCAATCCAGGTCCAAGAAAATGGATTGAAGGATGCATTTGAAAAACCGGTTGTTGTGTTTAAAAACTCTTTTCTCTAAGGACATCAACTTTGTACTATTATTTCAAATCAAAAATTGTTTATGATTGATAAATGATTTTTCACTAAAACTTCGTTGTATTGCAAAACAATTTCTATTGTGCAATACGATTATTTTCAAATCTCTTTTATCAATCGGTGAATCTCTATTATTGGTTCACTCATTCCGTGTTGTCTTCTTTGAGACGTTCCGGTTTCAGAATGGCTAGAGCAGCTGTGAAACCCTGTCAAGGAAATTCTTGAATTATACTGATCACAGGGCGTACTTTGCTTGATCAACGGGGAACCGGGGGCCGTGTACCTCAATTCATCGAAAGTGATCAAAGACACTTTCGTGCGCTTTTTGCTAACTGTCTTATGCAGGTACACCCCGCGTTCGTTGATTAGAATGGAGCGGTCAATCCATAGCCGCATGCTTACACTACACATTCATTTCTAAAGAAATCATGATTAGTGCATCAATGACTCTGATATTTTCACTCCATGCTTACGCTACCTGCCAATATCATGAATCAACGAAAGCTTCCGCTACTCTGATAAGAAGAAATCATGATCCGAGATGTGGGCATGTTGGTCCAAATATCACAACATCATATCTGGAAACATAACAATGGGTATCTTTGAGATTTATAGTTGCTGATGATCTCTAGTTATGCTCAAAAGGGTCATCATGGTGGATCAGATCAATAACCTCCATGAAACATACATCTTAGTTGAACAATGATGAAATCATCACAGAATCACATAAGTTTGAGTACTTTGAAGAAGAAAAGTCTGCGAGCTCAAGACTGAAGATTAATTAGAATGCTAGGAATCAAAATGTAAAACATGGGGTGACCTCCCTTAGGGGGAAATTGTTAGGAATTAGAAAATTCCTTAGTGAAGTATCGGTCACCCCAAATATTATCTAGCATAAGTTAGCTCGTAGACATTACGTTATTTACTAGTCATTTAGTTAGTTATTTAGTTTAGTGCAACACCGTGGAGAAAGGACGGGTCTTTACCCATTGTATACCTGATCCACAGGCCGTCAGGAGGTCGTTTATTTTGTAACCTATAAATACCCTCTACCTTGCAAGGTAGAGGGTTGGATGTTCTTTGGTAATCTAACCTTACACGAGTTTCTCTTTCTAGAATATCCCACTTTCTCTCTCTCTTAAATCATCTATACGCCTAAAGTGTTAATGTTATGATGTGTATGTGAAATCCAATATGTTACAGAAATAAATTCGTCATAACACATTCATTAACACATATATCAATTCCTTTCAAATTTACATGAAGTCACAATCATTAACAGTTACGCGTAGGATACACTTATGCGTAAAAAAAAGTTAAACCCAAGGATTCAAATATTACGAGTAAGGAATCTAGCCATGGTAATGGAACCAAATTGTTTCTGGGATAACTTAGAGGCCTAATGATACGTTTCCAACAAGTTTTAACACTAAATACCTTATGAATAAGAAGTACCCAATTCGTATGGTTCTAAAACCCTAAATCAAACTTTCACACAAATTCGTGTATCTAGGCATGAATCATGGGTGTTTTTGGTCAATTAAGCATGTTCTAAACATCATACCACTATCTAATTATCCAGAGACACTCTCAAATGAAAAACCCTAAATCCACGCATAAACCCTAATAGTTGAATAACGATTAAAAACGTTTTCTGGGTGGATTTTGATATTGAAAATGTTCATAACATATGATTTAAAGCATTTTGATACAATAATTATCATCATAAACACTCAATGATGATTTCGTGATCATACGCATACGCGTAGAACACCAAATCATCCCAAACTCAAAATCTAACCGTTGGATGTTTATGAAATTAAAAACTGTTGTTTATAATAACACAAAGATCATTAAAACACTTACAGATTAGGAGTTTAAAGCACAGATTTCCCGAATGAATCTTAGGCGTAGGATTGTTAGTTGGAGAATTAAATGTTTGAATTAAATGTGTAAGTGAAGTTGGTGGAGAGATTTTGTTAAAAAATAGTTTGAGTTTTTGACAACTTTGGTCCCTCCACCTTAACCATTTTCATCCAACGCCCTTAACTTCCATTTTGGTTACGTTAAGCATGATATTTGGAAAGAAACTTGATGACACTCCCCCTTGACTTAAGAAATAATGAGATTTTACAAATTTGAATCCGGGGAGTGTCAATAAACCAGAAATGTGACCACCATTATCAAAGACACAACCGAAATAAGGTAACATGCAAGTACAAGGTTTTGTGAAACAGAAAATATTTACTTTCTCCCCCTCAACACTTGTTCGGGAAAATGTGAAAAGTTAGATAGAACAAAGTGTTGACTGAAGTTTTGTACTTGCCATGTTTGAAAGAAATTAGATAGAAGAATATTTTTGAATTTTATCAGATTTTATATTTTTTATATTTTGTTTTAGAAAAATATTTACAAAAGAGGTTTTGGTGTTTGACTGGTTTTAAGATTGTTTTAAAAGTTCATCCAGTTCCTCTGGAGTCAAACACCTTATACCAATTCGGTGGACCAACTCAGTAAACCTAGCAGGAGCTAAGGCTTTGGTGAGAAGATCTGCCAGTTGGTATTCAGTACCTACAAAATATAATTCAACGGTACCCTTTTCCACATGCTCCTTGATGAAATGATATCGAAGATCGATGTGCTTTGATTTCGAATGTTGAACAGAGTTGCATGAGATCGCAATAGCTATTCGATTGTCGCAGTACATCGGGATTCTGTCAAATACATAACCATAGTCTTTGAGTTGTGTTCTCATCCAAATGACTTGAGCACAACACGCCGACATGGCTACATTTTCTGCTTCTGTTGAGGACAGCGATGTACAATCCTGCTTCTTTGATTGCCATGACACCAGTTTATCACCAAGAAATTATAAAGCTCCTGAAGTACTTTTCCGAGAATCTAAGAAACCTGTGTGATCAGCGTCTGAAAAAGCTATTAGTTCAAAACCAGAATCCTTCGGATACAAGATCCCCAAGTTAATGGTTCCCTTGATGTATCGGAGGATTCTTTTAGCCTCAGAGAGGTGAGTTCGTTAGTCTTGACTGATAAACTGAGCAAAGATATACAGAAATACAATGTCAGGCCTACTGGCTGTTAGATACAGCGAGACCCAATAATACTTCGGTATTTGGTAGGGTCAACCAATTTCCCATGCAAATCGGCATCCAGTTTCTTGGTATGTGCCATTGGTGTGGCATAGGTATCACAACTTGTCATTCCATGTTTGTTTAAAATTTCAAGAGCATATTTGGACTGACTTAGGAAAATACCACTGATGTGATTGATGAACTGCAATCGAGAAAAGAAAGATGTAAGTTCACCATCATGGACATTTCAAAATGTTTTTTCATAAGTTTAAAAAAAGCGTTTGAGTACTTTAGATGTGTTGACCCAAAAATGATGTCATCCACATAAATTTGAAAGATTAAAATGTGTTCCCATGATATTGTATGAAAAGTGTTGGGTCGTCGATCCTTAGTGAAGTATTGGCAATAAGAAAGGATGATAACTTATCATACCACAGCCCGAGGGCTTGTTTGAGATCGTAGAGGGCTCCTTGTTCAGTTTGTAGACGTGATTAGGGAACTCAGGGCAACAAACCTTATGGCTGACTAACATAGACCGTTTCCTTTAGTTTACCATTCGAAAAAAGAAGTTTCGCCATCCATCTGAAAGACCGTGATGTTCATGGAGCGCAAATGCCAGTAAAAATCCATACAGCCTCAAGTCTAGCAACAGTGTGAATGATTCCTCGTAATCAATCCCTCTTGTGTCGATAACCCTTAGCCACCAGACGTGACTTATTTCGATAACCATACCTTCAGATCCAATTTGTTTTCCAAATCCATTTCGGACCAATAACATAGACCTGTGGGTTTTCAACCGGTTCATACTTCAAGACGTTAAACCGATTAAGTTCTTCTTACATGGATTCAATCCAGTTATCGTAGTCATTGCTTTAATGTTTGGGTTCAGCTTGCCAGACGGTAAGTGCATAAATGCAATGTTCACCGTTAGTCTGAAGTCGTTGTCTAGTTACGACTGGTTGATTCGGGTTGCCAATAATGTTCACTAGAGGATGGTCTTTAGTCCAACGATGTGTGGAGGGTTGATGTTGATATACATTATGCAGATTAGGAGGATTCAAATGACTTGTAGATGATTCCGCAACATCAAATGTGGCAGTTTCATTATCAAAAGGGTTGAAGAACGCATTTGGATCATAATCTGCAAGTGGGGGTACTTCATTGTTTAGAAAATCATCAGTTGGTTCAACGTCATTGGATATAGTTTGTTTGACTATTGTTGTAGAATCAACTGGTGGTGCTTCCTCAACAGTAGTTGTTGTTACAGGTGTATCAGGTATTGGATTATGATCGTTTGAGCAGCCGGAAACATTTGATACATGGAGCACGTTATCCATATCATCACTAAACAAAGGAGCAAATAGCTGTTCCATTTGACGTCGAGTAAGTTGTAAACTAGGTTCACCTGATGATGGGGTTTGAGGGAAGTTTAAACGGTTATGTCGGGTTCAAGCGTTATGCTCGAAGCCATTTCTTTAAGCTCATCGAAATTTGCAAGAATCATTTCCATATTCTCCCTTGTACGACTATTCCAAATCCGGTAACCCTTAGAGTTTTCACTTATCCAACAAAGACTCCAATGTCGCTTGCCTTTGAGCTTACCAATGTCATCACGATCATTATTCGGGTAACAAAGGGATCCAAATACATGAAAGTGTTGAGATTCGTTTTCGGTTATGGATAAGCTCATAAGGTATTTTGTTGTGGCGTTTGGTAATCATTGAATGATTCTGAGTGTAGCATGCAGTTGACACGGATCAGCCAACAGTAATCTGGAAGTTTTGCATTTATTAACATCGTTCTTGAGCTTCCACTAACGTTTGTTTCGTTTTTTCAACAACTCCGTTTTGTTCCGGTGTTTGTGCAATTGATGTTTGATGCTCAATTCCCACTTTCTCATAATATGCACGAAGAGTTTGATTACCAATCAGTTCCTTTGTCTGCTTGGATTTGTCGAACTGTGTTCCGGAGCTGAACTTGAATTTTCGTGAGAAAGGTGATGATCATCTGTGGAGCTTGATCTTTACTTAAGAAAATAAACCCATGTCCATCTTGAGTAGTCATCTACAATTACCAAGATGTAGCGTTTGCCATTAATCGTCAAGACATGCATCGGGCCACACAAATCCATGTGAAGAAGATGAAGCACATGCTGGAAGGGTGTTCCACCTTTGAAGGAAAGTCAGCACGAGTGCTTTTCCCTTGTTCACAAGCTGAGCATAGGTGATCTTTAGAATACCAAAATCTTGGGAGACCTTCAACAAGTTTGTATCGTGCAAGATTGGTTATGGTTTGAAAGTTTAAATGTGAGAGACGACGGTGCCATAACCAAGATTTTGTAGATGTTTCCTTTGAAAGTAGACAGATGGGAGATGAAGCAATCATGTCTTGCATTGATATTGTATAAAGACTTGATGTGCGTTGACCAGACATAAGATCGTTTCCTTGTAGATCACGAATGAAAAAAGTTTTCTCCCTAAAAGCAACTTCCAACTCTCCATCACAAAATTGACCGACTGAAAAGAGATTGTGACCGAGACCTTCCACATAATAAACTCTGCTAATTTTGATGTTCTCATTGATGTAATCTCCGAAGCCCATGATACCCGCGAAGTGATCATTCCCGAGTCTGGACCGTGCCAATGAACTTTGAAACAAAGTTGGATAACAGTTTAAGATTGCTTGTCATGTGTCGGGAACATCCGCTATCAACAACCCGAGGATGATTGTATCACTGCATACACACGACGGTCAAGATGGAATAGAAGTAGATGTGGAACCCGCGAGTTATAGGGTTCGATGCGCTATAGGCGAACACACATGTTTATGATTTTAGGTATCTATGTAAAGCCAAGTGTATTATGTAACCATTCCTGCCATCTCCAACTAGTCTTAGCTTTGGTCTTAGTGAATGCACTAGGTGATAATTTCTTCCTAGGAGGTGAAGGGGATTCTATGGGTACATCAATGATTGTAGTCGGAACACTAGAGGGTGGTTTACCTAGCACAGACTTAGAAGCACTAATGGGCCTAGAGGTATTCCGTTATCTATTATTCCGCTTATGATTCAAGATAGCCTTAGCAACACATTTATCATGACAACCAGAAAACATGCTTTTACGACAACCAACACAAGAAGCTTCAAACATAACATTTAAAGTACTTAAAGATTCAGCATTCGTTACATCACTTTTTCCATTACATTTGTCAGCACATATCTAAAGTGGTGCAACTTGAGTTTTATTCAAGGTCCTAAGGTGTTCTTTCTATTAAGCATTCTTTATTGTTCTTTTCTTACGATGCAACTTCCTATTCTTCCTTGTATTGCTCCTAGGTTGTGAAGTGCAGGCGTGGAAAAGAGAAACTATTCAAGTTTCAGTAGAGGGGAGCACATTAGTTTCTTGTGGTTTGTCATTAGATGTTCTAGAGTCATTTTGAATCGGTTTAGGTGCAGTTACTACAGTGTTACTATTCCTATCTTGCTTAAGTTTCACCAACTCTGCTTTTAGATCATGGATCTTGTGTAACAAATCTAGATTTTCGAGCTAGAAGTCCATCTGTCGTGAAAACATCTTGGTATATGCAAGATGATTATCAACATCTTTTGACGCTTGAGCACGAGTCTTTTTGAGTAAATAAAATATGACACCATATTCCTTTTTAACTTTTGAAATTTCTTGTTCATATTTTGAAATTTGACACTTCAAAGACACGTTTTCATCATCCAGTTGCTCAAGTTTTAGATTAAGAGTTTTTGTATGCAACTGAGTGATTTTGTTTTGCAAAGCGAGTTCTCGATTTTGACAATCTTTTTGACACCATTGAAGACGACGTTTTGAATTTGAAAGCTCGTTTAACAATCGCTCATTTTCAACTTTTAAAGACTTGATTTGTGACACAGTATCAGTATTCACAACATTTGCAACAGAATCATCAGAATCAGCAGAGATATAATCAAATGCATATGCAACATAATGTAATAACACAACGTTAATGGTATCAGCACAGATTACATCTTCCAAGAGTCGATCAACATCTTTTCTCAACATTTTCTTTTTACGTTTAGTATTTGAAATCGATGTTTCTGTTGTTCGAAAACTCTTTTCATAAGTCCAAGTTCCTTGTGAAAATCCCTTTCCCAATATATTGCACACATTTTCAAATTCAGACATGTGGTAAAATTTCTTTTCTGAAAAATATCTCTTTGGGATCCACTTGAGGCGATAAAAAATGCTCAACTTTTATTTCAGAATTGATTTCAATTTCACGTTCCAAAAGTTTGATATCCGATAAGAATGTTTCAAAATATTTTATAACTTTACATTGTTCAAATAATGGTTTATTTACCGAGTGAAGGTAAAGGACCATTAATTTTGCAGTATGGAATGGGGACCCTACATAGAGACTGAAGTAGGTGTGATAACCCAAGGCGTGTTAGAAAAATCCTGTTGTGTGATGAAAGTAACGGCTTTTGAATAGTTAAATGGTTTGTTATAAACAACATTTCCAATTTTGACCGACTCTCGCCTTCTGCATCTAATTCCTCCATGCGATTATATTCAACAACACTCATAATGGAATCATCAATTCGTGTTCTGCACTGTGAAATTGAGGATTTGGCTTGAATGCTCTGTTTGAAAACTTAGGTTTGTAATCAGCAAGATTCGGTCCATATCCATTTGGATTTGGTTTAAAAGTAAACTTTGAATAGTTGTGATTGACTCACCATGTTTATAAACAACATTTCAAAACTCTTTGATTTTGTTTGGAAGTCAAATTTTCAAGATAGTCATCTATTCGTTTCCTTGAATGTTTTTGTACTCACCACAACTGTTTTTGACAAGTTAACAACTCAGACTTAGATTTTTGAGTTTCCGGAGTGAGAGCGTTAAGTTGTTGTTTATGATCATATTTCAGTTGTTCTATTAGAGACAACAAAGCATTCTTGGATGCAACTAGATCACATATCTGTTTTTCCATAGATTTTTTGTTTTGGTAAGATTTAGCAAAAGCGACTTCAAAACCTTTTTCATGTTTTTCTTGTGTTTGAAAATGTTGAGTTGAAACTTAAGCATTTGTTATCCTTAGTCACACAGTGCATTTTTTCTTTTAATTGCTTATTGATGTCTTTGTAAATTTCCATTCGAGATTCTTGGTCTTTAAGTAAGGTCATGAGCTCAAGATCTGGATTAGACGAAAGTTCAGCTTGTTCAACGTGAGTCTCAACATGATCATTATTTAGATCCTCAAATATAACCACGGAGTCAACTTGATTATCAATGGTAACCATAAGGTCATCTTGATCGTCAAATATAACTACGGGATCTATTTGATTATGAACGGAATGAGATGTAGAAGGCTCATGTTGAGCACTCTGAGCCTCGTCGGATGCAGATGTTGGCGAAGATATCAGATCAGAAATGATTATAGTTTGATTCGGTACCTGAGACAAGCCGTCAGTGTCATACACTGGGCCTGTGCCACTCATGTAGAGTTCTTGCATGTTTGCCATCAACATCACAGCTGCATTAGCCTGCAAGTCCTCCATATCATCATCTGAATCTGCATTTGACATAAAGCTGTGTTCGTTGTTGGTAAGAGTTCCACCAGCTTCATCCTTTAGAGCCAAGAGTAAAGTTTCTTTGTGATAAGCGTACCTCTCGTTCTGGCTTTGGGCATGCATTAGCCGATGACCATCTCATTACAGTTATCACAACGAAGACCATTAACCCCATTATGAGCATTTCCCTGTTCAACCACTTGAGCCCGTTGTTGTGGAGCACCCATGTTATTCCTTCCATTAGCATTAAACCCTTGACCACCACCCATCTGAACACAACCACGATTCGAACTTCAACTCTACCATTTTGCCATATGAACAGCACTTGATTCTTGGTTGATGAAGTAACGAATGCGATTGTGGATTTGTTAGAGTATCGGCGAAGGCTCTAGCAATCATGACAACCTTGTTGCAATGCATCGAAAGCTTCAGATCCTCGTTAGATCGCTGTATAGTGCTTGATCATTGTTGTTGTAAGGAACCAATTGAGTTTCTTGAGTTTGTTGCTTTGATGGATCATATGGGGTAATTGTAGTAGTTGGTTGTGGAGGATTTTTGAAGGTTGTTGGTAAATTAGGAAATTGAGGATAACATGCTTGAGCCTAAAATGCTAGAGATTGATTATCCAGGAGAGAAGGTGAAACAGGAGCTCCACGGATGACTCTTTCTCTGTCAACTTCCTTTAGGTGGGGCTTCAAATAGTCGACAACATCCGTAGGTAGCATGATGAAAATTCTTCGCTTGACGGATGAAAATGACATACTTTTCCCAATCAAGACCAAAACTACTCAGGAACTTAGTGTTGACTGCAATTCTTGGCATAATGATATTATGTTTTTCCAAGTCATTGATGATGTCTGAGATCCGATGATGATATGACTCTAATGTCTCCCCTGGTTCAATCATGAAGTGTTCATAAGCCAAGTAGATTTTGGATTCCATGTCTTCTTGATTGGTTATGTGCTTCCATGAGAAGATGAATATGCTCCCACATTGCTTTAGCAGTCTTTTGAACATCAACACTTCGAAGTATCGGATTGGGTAATCCCAAAAGAATATATTACTGAGTTCCATCGGCTTCAAAGTGTAGAAGTTGATCGTAGTAAGTTCATTAAGATGACACGTTGGTGACATCACCTCTGGTGGATTGGCGTCGGATCTCTGGCACAGTGACAATAGGCATCTGAAATGGACCTTCTAGGATGACCTTCTTCAAGAACTTTCCATGTGGCTTCTTTAGATCACAGAACCTAAAGAACCTTATCACCCGTTGATCATAGTTTCCGGGAGTGAGCATTGGAGGTCTATCAAGTGATCCAACTTCATGTATAGATTGTTGGTTGCTTAAAGCTTCACACATCTTTGCAAACCAAGATGGTTCCTTCATAGTATTCCTGGATGGATGTTGATTTTGAAAGTTTGTGTAGGGTTGTACTTGAAGACTAGGGGGTGGTTGAATTGCTCCTTGAGGAAATTGTTGTTGAAGTTGTTGTTGTTGTTGTTGTTGTTGTAGTTGTTGATGGAGTTGTTGTTGTTGTTGTTGTTGAGGATACATATCTGGAAAGTAGCTAGAGTATGGTGGTTGAGACATCTTGAAACTTGTGTTGATGATGGATCTTTGTAGTCGAATGAAACTTTGTAGATAAAGTATCCTTATGCAAAGAAAACTAGCTTAGGCAAAGAAAGTACCTTATGCGTAAAAACACCAACTTACGCGTAAGAAGAGAGCTTACACGTAGGGTAAGGAAACCTTAGCTTATGCATAATCCAAAACCTTAGTAGTAGAACGCTTATGCGTAAGATTTTCTTATGCGTAAGACAGGGCTTAGGCGTAAGAAAATGCTTAGGCGTAAAACTAGGGTTTTGCCCAAAAAATCCTTTACACTTATTCCAGTCTAAAAGATATCCAAGGTCGAAGTGTTTTCAGGCTTATCCAAGCAAGAAAACACTGAGTAAACCAATTAGCATTGAAGATCAAGCCTAGAAAATCTTACGCGTAAAACTAGGGTTTATTTATGCGTAAGAATTACCAAATTTTGCCAAAACTGAGATTTCTGCCCAAAAGTGTTTCTAAACCAGATTTTTATGATGAAAAAGCTTCAATATCACCAAAATAACACAAAGTGTGAAACTTGATGATCAAGAACTCTTTTTACCCTTACGCGTAGAAAGCACTATATCAAACCAAGTTCAAAAACAATAAAATACACGTAAAGTTTCAAACTTTTTGCCAAAAACTTAAACTTTATCACCAAATAACCTTTAAAGTACAAGAATCTTAAGTTATAAAGTGAAAATTTTAAAGCTTTTAAGCGTTTGAAGATGTGAAACGCAAAACCCACGCGTATACTTTAAAAACTTCAAAAACAAGAAAGTTTCACCCAACTAAATGGCTTTGATACCACTGTTAGGTTCCCATTTATGTAACACAAGCATCAATATGAAAAAATGAGGTAAAGATAGATCGGTTGAACAATTCACAAACACATACACGAGTATATGAAGAGTTTAGGCGTAGGAGTGATATTAGAAATGAACAACCAACCCCCAAATGGGAGTTTACAAGATTATTTATAGGGAAGGAGCTAGGGCAACACACAAGTTCCCTTTCTTTATTTATTGGGCTTGGGCCAAGGCTTATGGGCTTTCTACATAAGCCTTGCCTTAAGTACTAACATAAAAGCCTAATTAAGCTAACTATTACAATATTAATTACTAACACTTGTAATCTAGCTTAGGAGTGATTCCAACAGACACTATTATTTATGTTAGTTTTGGAAAACAAATACTGAGTTTGAGTTTGGTTTGTGTGTCCATGTCGTATGAATAATTTTATGTTTGTTAAACGTTACAGATGTCGTTTTTAGTTACATTTAAATATGGTGATGAAAATGGTATCAAAGTCCCACTAAAGTTGTTTGAGCTAACTGATCGTAGAGGTTGTGAATGGTTATTTGCAAAGTTTGTGAATAAGGTTTATGATTTTAAGATTCGTGCTGTTGATGGTGATTTGGGCATGATATATGGTGAACAATGGGAAAACTATGTTGAAGAAAATGAGCTTAAGCATGGTTGGAGTATTTTAATTTCATGTAAGAAATCCTTAGTATGTTCTTTTGAGTCATTTTGATGAGCATGGTAATAATGGTTATAGTTTCCTTAACATAGAAGGTGGTCACAAATTGGGTAGTTGTGTTGCAAAGAGTACGGAAATGAGTTTGTCGAGACAGGTACATTTTGTATTTGGTTTAGCTTTGTTGAAGGGTTGTTATATTTTGTTTTTGCAATTCCTGTCAATCTAAATATATAACTTTCTGGTTTTCTGTTTGCAGAAGGTGCCGAAAAGTTTGTTTAAAGAGTATGTGTTTAAGAAGAAGACTTTGTATAGTGTTAGGATGTGTGATGATTGGATAAGGGTTTTATTGGAATTTGATGGGGATGAACTATGTGGTTTTTGCTGGTTTCAATGAGAACAGTTTTGCAAAAAAGCATATGATCGATGGCACTCAAACGTTTGTTTTGTATTTTCTTGTTGGTCATAATTTTATTCATACTATCCATGATGCTACTGGGTTTTGCGAAGATCCCCTATTTGAACGTAAGTTGTTTTCCCCGCCCTTTTTTATTATCTTGGTTTGTAGTTTCATTGTTATTATTATTTTTTTTTTTTTTTTTTTTTTAACATCACTTTATTAAAAACTCTAGCGATTTACAATAAATTGAGTTTTAAAGTCACAAACCGCTGGCCCTACTCCTCTAGGCTACTAGCCGGCCGCAAAACTGCACCCCCAATATCTTAAAGTCAAGGTAGAAATGTCTACGATTAAGGTAATGCAGCTTCAAGGAGAATATTCTTTAGGAGTATAATACTTTATTACATTATATATATTACGTTTATTATCTATTATTTATTATTATTATTATTATTATTATTATTATTATTATTATTATTATTTTATTTTTATTATTATTATTATTATTATTATTATTATTATTTTATTTTTATTTTTATTATTATTTTTTTTATAAAAACGTCACTTCATTAGAAAATCATAGGAAATTTCAAGAAATTAGTGGGAAGCCGAGAAAACTACTGGGCTCCCACTCCTCTAACAATAGCAAAACAAACCCTACTAAAAACCCATAGGATTACAATAAATTAGTGGGATGCCGAGAAACCAACTGGGCCCCCACACCTCTAGCAATGGCAAAACCAATCCTATTAAAAATATGCTGCAACGTACGCTCCAATGTCTGAGTCATAGAGAAGCGAACGCGCTTAAGTAAGGTAAATGCACCTCTCAAGTTCTCCAAAAGAATAAAAAGAAAAGGGAGAACCCATATCCTATCCGAACATTTCGCCTCATACTTGACACCACGTATCTGCAGCATTCAATGATGCCCGCTTCCTCGTATAAAATCATTCATGTATTTTTTTCTAATTATTTTTAAGAATTTTTATTTCCTAGTGTGTACATGTGTATTTTCTTTTTTGATATATTGTGTATGATGCTATTTTGGAAGACTTAAAGAAAGCGGGCTAAGGCAGTAGGAATCAAAGTCTGGTTTGAATGCCTTGTTGAGTCTTTTAAATAGATACTTTTTTTTTTCATAGGGTTGTTCGTATAGTGTTTGATAATCATTGTATTCTCATGGTAAATAAGTAGGCCGATTCGTGAGTTGCTCGCTTGATGTGAAGTATGTGAAACCGAACAGGTTGTTCTATCTTCTAAAAGGACAAGAAAAACTCATGTTCCCAAGAGTTTGTTGAAGGTATCTAAAAGTTTGTTAAAGTTATTAGTATATGTGGTTAGTTTTTCATTCCTTATATATATTTTTAGAGCATGGAGTTCAAGCACAACAAATACATGTTTGTCAAGCAACACAGATGATGATGGGTGCAATTTTTTTAAGAAGATTGGGGCAACTGGTTTGAAGGGTTATGTTGTAAGTTTATACTTGATGTGTATATTGTTTTATTATTATTTTTTGTTTTGTTTAATTTTATGATTGTGTGTTATTTATATACATTTGAGCGACCAGCTAATTGAATTGCTGGTTTTGTTAGTATAAGCTTAAGGCAACTTTTCTTTACGGTCCAGATGATACAATGAAGGCCAGGAAGGTGTCATCTGAATCCTCATTTGAGAAGGACGTTGTCTTTAGGAAGTACATTGACAGAATAAGAGCCAAGGAGTTTGATGACCATGTTGTTATGCTTGGAGAATGGAAATCCATCATGAAGGAACTGGGGTTGATGAGAATTAGATGCTCAAGTTTACAATCGATGTTGAAATATTGAAATGCAGGGGGGATGTTGTTATGACAATTGGATGATATTGTCATAGTTTAATGTGTGTTTAACTTAAAACAATTATTGGTGGGTTATTATGGGTTTGCATTTGGTATGCTTTTGGTTTATATGACTAACTACTCTATGTAATTATAATGTGTCTAAAATAGTATCTTTTGTGTCTGCATCTATGGAATATTAGTAAATGATATTTAGGTATTATGTTTTCACATTGTGTTTCCTAATTTGTTGGTTATTTAGCTGTTAATAATTTATTTTGTTTGTTGGATGTCATTACATTGTATATTCAAATGTTATGTTTTCTATGTAACTAACTGAGCTGCCATTTGGGATATAATTTTTTGAGTGTGATGGATCAGTTTTGTAAATGTCATTTGGGTTGTTTGTAAGATATATAACTATTTAAGTTGGCTTAATGGATTATAATCTTTAACATGTAATGGGCTTTCTTTAGTTGATTATATAATAGTCCAAAATCCATTTGGGAATTTTTTTCACTTTGTAGTAACTAACACTACAAACATATTGTCACATCCCCAAATTACCTATTTTGCAGCGGAATGGAATTCCTGGGGATTGACTGTCATAGCATCATAGTTACAAATATATTGAACGACCTAAAGTGTCGTTTGGAAAATACATCGTTTGATTTAATAAAATAATCCGAGTTTACAAAGATAGGTCCCAAATGAAATTAACTTGTGCGGAAATAAATTTGATACAATTCAAACGATGTTTTAATATGAATAAATCCCAGTGGACGCGTCGTCACCACGAGTCTATGATATGTCCATATGAATGCCATGAAGTGAATGCCTTAGATACCTGAGATAAAACATGCTAAAAGTGTCAACACAAAGGTTGAGTGAGTTCATAGAGTTTGAGTTGAAATGTAAAGCCTTCAAAATCGTTTATGTAGCAAAAGTATTATAAATCCACTCAGTCCCAAGTTCCGCCCATACAAAACTTGCAACCTGTGTGTTTACAACCAATTGCCAAAATATGTATAGTTTATATTCAAATGCATGATGTCAAATGAATTCACATAACAGTACATTACCTAATGTATCAATATTCAATTGATATAACACATATAAGAGCTATTTCAAATAATTCCAAGACCAATTAGCTCAATACTAATCCCAAGACCAATTAGCTCAATGAATATACCAAGACCATCAGTCCAATGAATATACCAAGACCATCAGTCCAATGATTTATGATATGACAATTCTAAGCATGGCAAATCTGTTACTTCGTATGACTAAACATTCAGTTCAGATAAACATGTAGTTTCAAATAATCATGAATGTCATAAAAGTTGATGAGCATGTATCTCCCCCAAAGAGTTTAATAAAAGCATTAAAACAATTGAAAATGGGGCTATGGAAACTCACCTGTTGCAATGATTATAATGACAAAAGTAGATACACCGAAATGTAGCGTGAATCTCTAAACTTGACCTATTATGAATGATATGATACATAATAAGTTATAATGTAATGTTATGCATGCAATTCGGATGATATCTATACCACTTGTGAATTTGTGAAAATAATATTTCTCGTCGAGAGATAATCTTTTAACGTCTTGACCATTTTTAAATTACTCTATATGTATTTACATTGAAATGATATCCAACGATAATCATTTAGTGATTTATTAGGAAATTATAACTTTTCGTCGTAAAATAATGTCGCTTTGACAATTTCATGAAAGTGACTAAACGGCCTCTAAAGCCTGTCGTAAAATGGTGTACGAGAGTGTAAGAAACGAACTCAACGGTTTTGGGAAGCTTGTATCATTATCTCAAAGTTTTAGTGTTTAAGTTTACGTCCTAGAGGTCTCGATCACGGAGAAAAATATATGTAAAGTATGGTACTTGTGTCCCAAAATATAGTTTAAGATGGTTTTCCTGGCAAATTTCAGTGACCGTATCTTATTCGTTACAACTCCGCTTGACAAATAGTTTGACATTTTGGAAAATATGCTAGGCGAACTTACTTTTACTAGAAGACATCACTTTATAAAAGTACTGTCAATGTTAAAAACGACCCTCAACATGGTCCTTCGTTGCCGTAGTATGTGTTTAATAGAAAATGTATTAATTTTGCTAATAGAATAAAGTTACGGCAACTTTTTAATATGTGAATAACTTTGTCGTTATAAGTCTGTTTTCTACGTTCTTTATATCCACGGAATCGTGTTAACATATACTAATATATTTTTGATAAGTCGACACATTAAACAACGCTTAAGACTCATTTTTTACTCATAAACAGTGACATTTTCATGCTGAAATTTCTGGAATTATTAGTTTTCGTCGTCAAACTTCAAAAATTCATAACTTCTTCGTTATAGCTCCGTTTTAATCCGTTCAAGCGGCCACGTTTTCGTTTTAAAGTATATTTTCCAAATATCTAGCCCAAATTATTTTGCTTACTGTCGGATTTTCCAGAATTCAAAAATATGGACAGACCCTTAATTTGACTTGTCGAAATGAGTTTTTCACGCGCAAAACCTATTCTAACCAATTCAAAACAACTCCGAAGCTATTCTAATCCTACCATACACCTTCTTAGGGTGTCATGGGTTCCTAGGAATCACCAAGAGTGATTTATAACAAGGAGTAATTATAGGATGACAAATATATATATAACTCTTAAAATCATGTAAAAGTGGTACAAACATCATATGACTTGCATGTTTTTACTCAAATATGATGTAATGAATATGAAAATGAATATAAAATATGATCATGAATATGAAAAGCTTACAAGTAACTTGATGAGGTTAATGGAACAAAGGTTTTTCCTTATCACCCAAGGTTTTTATTGCAAAACCTTAATCAAGAGTGATACTAGAGTAAATAAATCTTGTCTAGAAATTTTTAAGATGATTCCTTCTTCACCTTTGGTGTGGCCGGTTTGTGCAAGAGGAGAGGAAGAAGAGATATTGATTTTTTGCTTACACCTTTGGATATGTTTGTGTGTGTGTGTTTGAATGAGATATACATGTAATAAATATTTAAGTGAAACACATGACTCCCCCCCTAAGTCGGCCAAGGGGGGGTTTGTCATCAATTGATACATTTGTTTTTTTAAATATGTATAAGTGGATTGTATGTAGTAAGTGAAGACATGTGATAAATTGTATACACATTTGTGTATTAGGGTAGCGGAGATAAAATAATTTTTACGGGTCAAGATAAAATATATTGAGGTCATAAAAATTATAAAAATACATTTCTTACATGAGTTGAGTGAAATAAATATTTATCGGGTTGAAATTACAAAAACCGTCGTAATAATATAAATATAACAATTTATATACGAAATAAATTAAAAACATCGGGTAAATTGATAATATAATTTTTATAGTATTAAAATGAGTATAAAAATATATTAGAAATATTTTTGGAATCGTTGAATCAAATGTTCAAAATAAATGTTTATGCGATAGCGTTTATTTAATAGGAAAATAAACGTTTAATGAAAAATGCAAAACCATTCATGAACTAATATGATGATAATGATGTCAATGAAATGTAGACTAAACCTAGTCTATATGAAATGTCCATGATGATATGTTCATGAATTCACAGCTAAACCATTACGGTTACGTGAATTTAATGCTCGTAAACCTAGTTTACGATAAATGATAAATAATGAAGCATGAGTAATGTTTTGAAATATGGCCTGAAAATACGAGTTGTCACATTCGCCCAACCAAAAAGGAATTCAGTCCCTGAATTCAGTTCGTGTTAGTCTATCGAATTTTGAGTTTGTGATGAATAACAAGGAAAGAAGACATGACGAGATGTCGTTACGGTTATCGATGATTTATACCGTAGAAAACATCATTGTAAAGAAAATATTGGATGAATCTCCCATGAATAACACTTTGAATTTTATGAATATGTAAAAACCCTGCTTGCACTAAGACTTATAAATAACTGCTCCAACATAAACATGATCCCTCCAGAATTAGACATAGTTAGCTAGGCTATGTATAATTAAGAACGATATCCTCCAGATTACATAGTTAGCTAGGCTATGTATAATTATGGAACGATATGTGACGTTCGGTTAGTGGTTATAACTCTCGATGTTACAGAGATCTAAACCTTGTAAGTGATAACGAATTAGAAGAAAAGGAAGTAAGTTAGCTTAATAAGAATATTATACAACGAGTGGTTTATCAAAAGTAGTACATCTTAAGTCATAAGATTCGAATACGATAGAAGACATAAACTTAGTACGACTAAGTACATAAGGAAAATGAGACTGTTAGTTTCCGAACTTCTTCAGTCTTTCGCATTGTTGAGACCATGACGAGCTTCTCCTCTTTCTAACATGTGTGCATTACCATGAGCACCTTCAACTTGTTGACCTTGGTTTTGAGGACATTGATTCTGATAGTGTCCTTGCTCCCCGCATTCGTAACATGTAACTATGGCTTTGCCTTTACAATTCCTGGCAAGGTGTCCCATTTTTTGACACTTGTAGCACTTAGCAGGACATAGACCCTTGTGATGATACTTACATCGATTACATAGTGGGTAGGTTCCAGCATAATTCTGCTTCTATTGATGTAGCAACATAAACCATTGCGGTTTCTTGCCCTCTATTCTGTTGTTGATGATGATTAGTGTTACGGTTTTGGTTGTCGTTATCATAACCTCCCTGGCCATTTTCCCATTTCCTTTTGTTGTTGCTAGTTTGGTTGTTGTTGTTGTTGTTGTTGTTACGGTTATTGTTGATAATGTTTTCCCCCTTCACGACTTGAGCCATGAGTTTTTGAGTTATCCTGATAGTTTCTTCAATTGTTTGTGGATCGGAAGAAGTTACATCTCCTTGAATACATTGTGGAAGTCCTCCAATGAAATTTTCCAGTAGTTTCTCATTGTCCGAAACCATTGATGGACATAATGCAGCCAATTCTTGAAACCTCCTGATGTAGGTCTTGATGTCATAACCAACAGTCACTAACTCATAAAATTCCGTTTCTAATTTCTTCACCTCCGTGTGTGGACAATACTTCTTAGTTACCAGATTCTTGAATTCGCCCCACGTGAGCTTGTAAGAGTTTTCGATACCAATAGGCTACGAATACGAATTCCACCACGACATTGCACCATCAAGAGTGTACCGTGGCAAACTTCACCTTGTAGTCATCCGGGAAATTGCATAGAATAAACACAGACTCCATCTTCTCAAACCATCGAACCATAGCAGTGGCTCCTTCTGTGCCTTTGAACTTTGTAGGATCACAGTTCTTAAAGTCCTTGTATGTACAATTCGAACTCAGATCCTCCTGCAGCTCCTGTAGCAGTAGCAAGTCTAGCAGCTTCAGCAGCAGCCGTAGCCTCAGCAGCAGCAGCTACCGTTGCTCGTTCTTTCCTTAGTGCCTCGGCTATACTATCCTCTATATACCTTTGGATAGCAGTTGGTGTCATTGCTGGTGGAGCTTTCTTCGGTGCTATAACTCTTCAAAATAAGAGGAAAGGTGAGACGTAGCAAAGTCCTATGTTAAGAATAAGCGCTCTAAAGAGATGTGATGTGAGATGATAAATTTGAGGTTACTTTTCAAAATAATCGACGGGTTCCCAAAAGATGGGTTATGAGATGTCGTAAGTGCTTCAAATGTATGATGGTCTAGTGACTTAATGTGTGAATAACGTGTAACTCGACATGTTAGTGGTGAAACAAAGGAGTGAGAGTGACTTCGCCCTACTTAAAGGTTTTAGCTCGGCATTCGACATTATCGGTGATGAATCAACTGATGTTAAAATTGTGATAAGGAATGACAAAGCATTCTCCACATTGGAGTCTAAAGGAAAGATAATGGAATGGGTATTTAAAGGCATCTATGTGACAATCGATTTGAAATGAAAGTAAATAACTCGAAAAATGTATGTATAAACCGCATGTAAAGTGAACATGCACTTATGATGAAATGATGAGATGCTATAATGATGTAGTTATAGTCTAGGGTCAATGATGCAACCTAGTTCTCTATAACTGAAGCTCTGATACCATTCTGTCACACCCCCAAATTACTGTTTGCGCGGAATAGAATCCTGGGGATGACTGTCATAGCATCATAGTTATAGATATATTGAAGACCTAAAGTGTCGTTTGGAAAATATCGTTTTGATTAATAAAATAATCAGAGTTTACAAAGATAGGTCCCAACGAAATTAACTGTGCGGAAATAAATTTGATACAATTCAAACGAGTTTTAATGTTTTAATATGAATAAATCCCAAGTGTGAGCGTCGTCACCCGACTTATTATGTCCATATGGATGTCATGAAGTGAATGCCTTAGATACCTGAGATAAATCATGCTAAAAAGTGTCAACACAAAGGTTGAGTGAGTTCATAGAGTTTGAGTTGAAATGTAAAGCCTTTCAAAATCGTTTATGTAGCAAAGGCATTATAAATCCACTCAGTTCCAAGTTCCGCCCATACAAACTTGCAAAAACTGTGTGTTTACAACCCATTTCCAAAATATGTATAGTTTATATTCAAATGCATGATGTCAAATGAATTCACATAAGACATTACCTAATGTATCAATATTCAATTGATATAACACATATAAGTGCTATTTCAAATAATTCCAAGACCAATTAGCTCAATACTAATCCCAAGACCAATTAGCTCAATGAATATACCAAGACCATCAGTCCAATGAATATACCAAGACCATCAGTCCAATGATTTATGATATGACAATTCTAAGCATGGCAAATCTGTTACTTCGTATGACTAAACATTCAGTTCAGATAAACATGTAGTTTCAAATAATCATGAATGTCATAAAATTTGATGAGCATGTATCCCCCCCAAAGAGTTTAATAAAAGCATTAAAACAATTGAAAATGGGGCTATGGAAACTCACCTGTTGCAATGATTATAATGACAAAAGGGATAACGAAATGTAGCGTGAACCACTAAACTTGACCTATTATGAATGATATGATACATAATAAGTTATGATGTAATGTTATGCATGCAATTCGGATGATATCTATACCACTTGTGAATT
The DNA here is from genome assembly GCA_910596185.1 of Chrysanthemum makinoi. Classification (NCBI taxonomy): domain Eukaryota; kingdom Viridiplantae; phylum Streptophyta; class Magnoliopsida; order Asterales; family Asteraceae; genus Chrysanthemum; species Chrysanthemum makinoi. The sequence continues at coordinate 297,857,952 of OU343217.1, read as the reverse complement.
TGTGAAAATAATATTTCTCGTCGAGAGATAATCTTTTAACGTCTTGACCATTTTTAAATTACTCCATATGTATTTACATTGAAATGATATCCAACGATAATCATTTAGTGATTTATTAGGAAATTATAACTTTTCGTCGTAAAATAATGTTGTTTGACAATTTCATGAAAGTGACTAAACGGCCTCTAAAAGCTAGTCGTAAAATGGTGTACGTCGAGTGTTAAGAAACGAACTCAACGGTTTTGGGAAGCTTGTATCATTATCTCAAAGTTTTAGTGTTTAAGTTTACGTCCTAGAGGTCTCGATCACGGAGAAAAATATGGGTAAAGTATGGTACTTGTGTCCCAAAATATAGTTTAAGGATGGTTTCCTGGCAAAATTCAAGTGACCGTATCTTACTCGTTACAACTCGTTGACAAGTGGTTTGACATTTTGGAAAATATGCTAGGCGAACTTACTTTTACTAGAAGACATCACTTTATAAAAAGTACTTCGTCAATGTTAAAAACGACCCTCAACATGGTCCTTCGTAGCGTTTAGTATGTGTTAATAGAAAATGTATTAATTTTGCTAATAGAATAAAGTTACGGCAACTTTTTAATATGTGAATAACTTTGTCGTTATAAGTCTGTTTTCTACGTTCTTTATATCCACGGAATCGTGTTAACATATACTAATATATTTTTGATAAGTCGACACATTAAACAACGCTTAAGACTCATTTTTTACTCATAAACAGTGACATTTTCATGCTGAAATTTCTGGAATTATTAGTTTTCGTCGTCAAACTTCAAAATTTCATAACTTCTTCGTTATAGCTCCTTTTAATCGTTCAAGCGGCCATTTTTTCGTTTTAAAGTATATTTTCCAAATATCTAGCCCAAAATATTTTGCTTACTGTCGGATTTTCCAGAATTCAAAAATATGGACAGACCCTTAATTTGACTTGTCGAAATGAGTTTTTCACGCGCAAAACCTATTCTAACCAATTCAAAACAACTCCGAAGCTATTCTAATCCTACCATACACCTTCTTAGGGTGTCATGGGTTCCTAGGCATCACCAAGAGTGATTTATAACAAGGAGTAATTATAGGATGACAAATATATATATAACTCTTAAAATCATGTAAAAGTGGTACAAACATCATATGACTTGCATGTTTTTACTCAAATATGATGTAATGAATATGAAAATGAATTTGAAATATGATCATGAATATGAGAAGCTTACAAGTAACTTGATGAGGTTAATGGAACAAAGGTTTTTCCTAATCACCCAAGGTTTTTATTGCAAAACCTTAATCAAGAGTGATACTAGAGTAAATAAATCTTGTCTAGAAATTTTTATGATGATTCCTTCTTCACCTTTGGTGTGGCCGGTTTGTGCAAGAGGAGAGGAAGAAGAGATATTGATTTTTTGCTTACACCTTTGGATATGTTTGTGTGTGTGTGTTTGAATGAGATATACATGTAATAGATATTTAAGTGAAACACATGACTCACCCCCCCCCCCCTAAGTCGGCCAAGGGGGGGTTTGTCATCAATTGATACATTTGTTTTTTTAAATATGTATAAGTGTGATTGTATGTAAGTTAATTGAAGACATGTGATAAATTGTATACACATTTGTGTATTTAGGGTAGCGTTAGATAAAAATAACTTTTAACGGGTCAAGATGAAATATATTGAGGTCATAAAAATTATAAAAATACATTTCTTACATGAGTTGAGTGAAATAAATATTTATCGGGTTGAAATTACAAAAACCGTCGTAATAATATAAATATAACAATTTATATACGAAATAAATTAAAAACATCGGGTAAATTGATAATATAATTTTTATAGTCTTAAAATGAGTATAAAAATATATTAGAAATATTTTTGGAATCGTTGAATCAAATGTTCAAAATAAATGTTTACGCGATAGCGTTTATTTAATAGGAAAATAAACGTTTAATGAAAAATGCAAAACCATTCATGAACTAATATGATGATAATGATGTCAATGAAATGTAGACTAAACATAGTCTATATGAAATGTCCATGATGATATGTTCATGAATTCACAGCTAAACCATTACGGTTACGTGAATTTAATGCTCGTAAACCTAGTTTACGATAAATGATAAATGATGAAGCATGAGCAATGTTTTGAAATATGGCCTGAAAATACGAGTTGTCACACATATCAAATGATACATAACTTACTCTATACAGTTTGTAGTAGCTGACACTACAAACATATCAAATCATACATAACTTACTCTACTTAATAGTGGCCAACTTGTCTGTTCATCTAAATCATCATCATTAATTTGGGACTTGTTTTTTTCCGGCCATCTGCTTGAAACAGATAATGCAGTTGGTTCATCATGGTTGTGCCATATTCTATAGTTATAATCCTATGCATTTTTTTTGAAGTTGGTGTTGTTTTGGTTTTTAGTATTTTATTGTTAAAATGTTATTGTGTTAAGTTTGATTGCACCAAATATTATTGGACCTTTGGTGGGCATTTACAGGTTCTCAATTAGGCGAAATAGTATTGGAGTCTTGGTTTTCATATTCCGTTTGAAATTGCCAGGTTTAGTAGAAAGTCAAAACCCTAAGTTCAATTGTACAATGATTTACCCTCATTGGTTATTTGCTATAATTTGTTACTATATTCATTAGTTAATAAGGCCATTTATAGTTCTTGAAGTATTGTTTGTTCTTGTTTTTATTTGTAATCATGATTAATAATAATTTCAAATTTACGCGATATGGAGTTATTGCTCTTGTTACCTTTGAAATGTTGTTATGTGGACATAGCGGTTTTGATTTTACCATTGTTAGCATAAATTTAGTTTCGCGTATAACTTTTGACATGTTTGTTGCGTTTCTTTTCTTAACGTTCTTTCTTATTCATAAAATTAGTAGTGTTTTAATATTTTAGTAACTGTTTTAGAAGGTAATCATGCCAATTGAGTTTGTGGTGCGACCAGACATAACTGTGTACCCAGGGTTGCTCGAGCTTCCTCAAGTACTTGCTGACCTTTCTTTTAATGGGAATCGGCATTTATATTTAACTGGGATTCAAAGACAACGTAAAAAGTAACGATTGTTTCCCCGTTAGGAGGTCCCATTAGGATTTTAGGTAACAAATGGGTGGAATTTTTTCATGAAAACATGTATACGGATGTTCATATCTTACACTTTGTTCAAGAATGAGATGACTCTTTTTACGTAACTGGCTATGACTCTCATGGGTTGGAAGTTGGGGGATATACTGGTGTAGTAGGTCGTTGATAACGCTCAGATTGTACATGTTTTCATTAGCGTTATGAGTGCTTTTGTATATGTTATTTGGTTATATTTGTATAATTTCAGTACTTAATCGCATCAAAAGATGTTTGTCTAGTGTTTATAACCAAGTGCAGGGAAACAGAAGGAAAAGTAAAAGAATGCTCAACAATTAGAAGATTCCAGTTTTAGTTAAGCATGTCAAGCACAAATCAATATTTCAAGTACCATAGAAGACCAAGATGATTGAAGAACCAAGCTCTACAAGTCAGAATAAACTAAAGGTCGATTTTTCGTCACTCAGGAAGACCAACCGGATCGGTTGGGTGAAGATCAAAGATTGCCCAGGACGCCAGTCCAACCGTTCGGTTGCCACCCGCAACCAATACGGTTGGAACACTTGTAGAAGACCAACCGGATCGGTTGGTCATGTGACCGATCCGGTTGGAAGGAATGTTTCTGCCAATTCTTCATCACTAAGTTTCCCCTTTGTATCCAAACGATTCTAGGTCCTTCCCTTGGTGTATTCTAGTCCCTTCCTAACTCCTTGGAGGCCAAGTTTAGCAATTAATACCCTAGGCCTTGGAACTAGAATAAATAGAGACCTCTTGTGAGCATATGAGACACACACTTCAATACAACTCCCTCTACTCATCATACAAAGCTCTTAAGCTCTCAAATTCGTCCTTAGAAGTCCAGGAAAGTTTAGAGTTCCAGAAGTACCACATTTAGAGGCCAAAACCCCAACAAGTCTACCCAATACTTTGGGAATCATGTTTTCTAATGTTTAAAGTTCTGTGTTTATGTTTATGTTTATGTTTGCAATGAGTGGCTAGTTTCTTTATACACTTGCTTAAATGATGTTGATTATCACATGATTAGTTAGTGATTATGTTAACATGTTTTAATTCAATTTCAAGTTGATTCTAAGATCCAATTGTGCTAAAGTTTCATAGTGACATTTGTTAATCAAGTTTGACTAGTTGATATTCAACTAGTCATAATCATTATGTCTATGGATGATCGGTTACCTTTTGTATTGACCATTTCTTAAGCAAATGGATGTTTTTGTGTTTAAGTTTGTGAAAATAAACTTATGAAACTTGAATTGATTGGTTAAACTTAATGCTTGTTTTTATGAACTAAAATCTTGACGAATGTTTAACTTGTAAGAACAATAGATTAGTACACCAACTAATTATCATAACCAATATGTTAAGAGGTTAACACAATCATACTAATCAAGGATAAGAAACTAGTTTAAGCTAGTGTAGCTTTTAATCATTTGAATTTCATTATATCTATTTTTCGTTGTTATATGCTTATTGGATTGACTTAGTTGATTCAAACTTGTTAATCAGATTCACTCAAATCCCTGCGAACGATCCCGACTTACCTTCATAATCTTGCTATAACGGACGAGTGCACTTGCTCGTATGTGTTATTGGTAAAATTGGTAAATCGTGTTTTATAAATTTAAAACTTGTACACACGTAGCACATCAAGTTTTTGGCGCCGCTGCCGGGGATTTGATTGTGTTTCAGCAAGTTTTGAATCCACGTCAATCGATCCATTCCAAAAAAAAATTCAGAACACTTCAATCGATCCGGTTACCTCATAACCGATCCGGTTACGCCCTTAACCAAACCAAATTGATCTAACCGATCAGTCACCCCTCGCAATCGATCCGGTTACCCTTTTCTGTCCAGAAAACTGTTTTCTTTGTTTGTCCGTGTGTTTAGATATTGCCTGGATTCTCTAGGTCATTGTATGAACACTCGTGCAACAGGAATAGAACCAATCTCACCACTTACCAACCCCGAACGTTTGATTCGAAGAAGAAGAAGAACACCTTTCATACCCATAGCCGATCGTGTACCTAGAATACCAAACCCACCGTTTGATAACCTCATAGAAGCCAAAGTCGTTTACAACCCTTTCACCAATTTACCTTTTCCCATGGCGGACGATCAACCCATGTGGGGAACCAACCGAGCCGTAGCACCAACCCCTAAAAGTGTTATTGTTGCTGTCAACCTTGGTGACAACTTCACCGTGAAGGGTCATCATCTTTCCATGATCAATGACCGTCAATTCGATGGCCGTGCGCGGGCCGATCCACATAAGCACATTGTCGAATTCATCGAAATTTGCGGCATGTTCCGTTATGGCGACACCGATGTCAATGCCATCAAACTCACTTTTTCCATCATCACTCGCCGGAGATGCTAAGGTATGGTACAATGAATTGACCCCAGGAATTATCAACACTTGGGAGGAGATGAGGCAAGCCTTTGTAAGCCGATTCTTTCCACCTGCCATGTTTGATCGATTAATGGGAGAAATTTGTGCTTTCACACAAAATCCCAACGAATCACTTGTCGAAGCTTGGCTTCGGATGAAAAGATTGCGTGTCGTTGTCATGGACATGGACTATCCAAAGGAACCATTATCCAAATCTTTTACCATGGACTAGATGAATTCTCTCAAGGCATCCTTGATGCTGGAGGAATTTTTCTCTATAAGACTCCTAAGGACGCACACCAATTACTCGAAGATCGAGAACTTCTCAAACTCGATTGGTCTAAAGATTCCAAAACCAAACCTCTTCGAAAAACCGTTGCTTTTGTTGAAAACACCGATACCTCAAAACTAATGGAGAAAATGGAAGCCTTAACCTCAAAAATCGACCGCCAATACAAAGACACAAAAAAAGAAGAAATGAAGTAAATGCGAGACGGATGCAACAATTGTGGAGGAAATCACCCATCGTCTGAGTGCGACGATAAGCCCATGGGTGGACCAAACGAAGGAGAAGCGAATTATGTCCAAGGAGGATATCGTGGAGGAGGATATCGTAGTAATTATTACGGTCGAAATTCTAGAAATTGGCAAGACCGCCGACCAAGGGATGACAACCGTGATTCTCAACCTCGAACTGACAATCCGCCCCCACAAAATTCCGAAAAAAAGATGGAAGAATCCGAATTCGAAAAAACCATGAGAGAATTCGTGGCTGCTAAAAAATCTGCAAATGATTTCATCAAAAATCAGTTTTTCAATCTCAAAGCCAAAGTTGAGCAGGGACCAAGTAACATTCCTCTTGAACATCTGCAAATGATTTCATCAAAGATTCTCTGACCAACATTCCTCTTGACCATCTGGTTCGTTACCAAGTAACACCCAATCCAACCCAAAACCATCAAATGATAAAACGTACCGTCCACCACAAACACGAAATGAGCATATTAATGATGTCTTCACAAGGAGTGGTCTCTCATACGAATCACCACCAAATCCTAATGAAAATACTCCTATCACCCAAGATAGTGAGGATGAAGCTGAGGAAACCAACACAACTCAAACCACCAAAACGAAAACCACCCCATCTGTCAAGGCGTACACACCAAAAATTCCATATCCTCAACGCCTTAAGAAAGAAAAAATGGAAGAGCATTATAAGAAGTTCATTGAAATAATCAAAGAGGTTAGACTCAATGTTCCTCTCGTTGATGTCTTAGCCGGAATGCCCAATTACAGGAAATTCTTGAAAGAACTTCTTAATAACAAAAGCAATCTAGAGCAAATATCAGCTACTTTCCTTAACGAAGAATGCTCAGCCATTGTTCAAAACAAAATCCCGCCAAAGCTCGAACATCCTGGGAGATTTCTTATTCAATGTACTTTCGGGAATAATATTCAATGCGATGCTTTAGCCGACCTTGGCGCAAGTATCAATTTTATGCCTTATTCACTGTATACCAAATTATGCAACAACAGCCTTAAACCAACAAAAATGAGCATTCGATTAGCAAATCATTCTTATCAATATCCTGTTGGTATTGCCGAGAATATGCTTATTCAAGTCGCTAAATTCATTTTTCCCGTGGACTTTGTAATCCTAGAAATGGAAGAAGATAGTAAAGTCCCACTCACCTTAGGAAGACCTTTCCTAAATACCGCTGATGCAATCATCAAAGTGAAAGGAAAAGAACTCAACCTAGGAGTTGGAGAAGATCGAATCACCTTTCTAATCGATAAAGCAATGCGCTATCCACGTTCCAGTGATGACACTTGTTTCAACATCGATGTTATCGATGAAGTCACTAACGAAGAATTGGATGCATTACTTAACGAATCTGATCCATTCATGACTACTTCTGAGAAAATCAATGAAACAGACTTTGACAAAGAGTTTGATGATTTCATGAAAGTAGAATTCGAATGAGATAACGCGGAGGAGGAAGAAATGGAGGAATAGAATTTTGAAGAAATAACTTTTGATAAAGAAATGAGAATAAAATCTTCTCTCGAAGAACCACCAACAAATCTCGTTCTCAAACCTCTACCTGATCATCTTGAATATGCTTACTTGGAGGAAAAATCACTTCTTCCAGTAGTCATATCTTCATTACTCGAGGCCAATGAGAAAGAAAGTTTAGTTTCTGTCCTCAAAAATCATAAACAAGCTTTCGCTTGGAAAACATCTGTTATCCCAGGAATTAGTCCCAATTTCTGCAAACACAAAATCAATTTCGAAGATGGGATCAAACCTGTTGTAGTACGTCAACATCGACTCAATCCCAACATGAAAGAAGTTGTCAAAAAGGAAATCATAAAACTTCTCGATGCTGGTATCATTTACCCAATCGAGGATAGTCCTTGGGTGAGTCCCGTTCACTTTGTTCCCAAGAAAGGAGGAATGATGGTTGTGACTAATGAACGAAATGAACTAGTCCCTACTAGAACTATCACTGGTTGGCGCGTTTGTATTGACTATCGTAAATTAAACAAAGCCACCAGAAAAGATCATTTTCCACTCCCGTTCATGGATCAAATGCTTGAAAGACTGGCAGGAAATAAATTCTTTTGTTTCCTCGATGGATTTTCAGGATATTTCCAAATTCCAATCGATCCTAATGACGAAGAAAAGACCACTTTCACTTGTCCTTTTAGAACCTACACATATCGGCGTATGCCTTTTGGTCTTTATAATGCACCTGCAACTTTTTAAAGGTGTATGATAGCCATATTTCAAGACATGCTCGAAACCTCCATGGAAGTTTTCATGGATGACTTTTCAGTCTTTGGAAATTCATTTGAAGCTTGTCTTTCCAATCTTGATAAAATGCTCGAAAGAAGCGAAGCTGTACATCTTGTCCTTAACTGGGAAAAATGTCACTTCATGGTGATCGAACGAATTGTGCTTGGCCACAAAATATCCAGTGCAGGCATGGAAGTAGATAAAGCAAAAATCGACGTTATCACGAAACTTCCACCACCCACTAACGTTAAAGCCGTCAGAAGTTTTTTAGGACATGCCGGTTTCTACTGCCGCTTTATCAAAGATTTTTCAAAAATATCCCGTCCGATGACAAAACTTCTTGAGAAAGATTCTGTATTTGACTTAAATGTTGATTGCATAAAAGCCTTCGAAACGTTGAAATCTCAACTGACTAGTGCTCCGATCATGGTTTCACCTAATTGGTCACTACCCTTCGAGCTTATGTGCGATGCTAACGATTTTGCTGTCGGAGCCGTCTTAGGCCAACGAGAAGGAAAACACTTTCGGCCCATATATTTTGCTAGCAAGACACTGAATAGTGCTCACTAAAATTATACAGTCACAAAAAAAGAATTACTGGCCGTAGTTTTCGCATTCGACAAATTTCGATCCTACCTCGTACTCTCAAAAACAGTCGTATTCACCGATCACTCGGCACTCAAGTATCTGTTCACCAAGCAAGATGCTAAACCGCGTCTTATCCGATGGATTCTGCTACTCCAAGAATTTGACATCGAAATCAAAGATAAGAAAGGAGCAGAGAATTTAGCCGTTGATCTTTTATCATGCCTTGAAAATCCAGATCTTGAGGAATTAAAGGAAGAAGAAATCGTTGATTACTTCCCTGATACCTCATGACCGTTGATGGAAATAACGATCCTTGGTTTGCTGACTTTGCGAACTATCTCGCTGGAGGAATTCTCAGAAAAGGTTTAACTCACGCACAAAGGAGCAAATTCTTTTCGGAACTTAAATACTACTTTTGGGAAGAACCATATCTTTTCAAAATGTTCCCTGACGAATAATCCGAAGATGTGTTTCTGGTTCCGAAACCCGCAAGATTCTTGACGAGTGTCATCATGGCCCAACTGGGGGACATTATGGTCCTTCCACCACAGCTAAAAAAGTTTTTGATGTTGGATTCTATTGGCCAACAATATTCAAAGAAGCACATACACTTGTTCAGAACTGTGATGCTTGCCAAAGAACCACCAACCTTTCACGCAGAGATGAAATGCCATTGACAAGCATTCAAGTGTGTGAAATATTCGATATTTGGAGAATTGATTTCATGGGACCATTTCCTAAATCCCACAAATACGAATACATTCTCGTTGCTATAGATTATGTGTCCAAATGGGTAGAAGCTGAAGCTTTACCAACAAACGATGCTCGCGTCGTCGTGAATTTTATCAAAAAGCTTTTCGTTCGTTATGGAATCCCCAAAGCTTTGATAAGTGATCGAGGAACCCATTTATGTAACCAACAAATGGAAAAAACCATGAAAAGATATGGGGTTCATCATCGATTCGCGACAGCTTAGCATCCAAAACCAGTGGCCAAGTTGAAAACACCAACAGAGCTCTTAAAAGAATACTCAAAAAAACAGTGAAGGATAATCCTCAGTTTGGCGAAGAAACTTGACGATGCTCGTGGGCGTTCGTATGGCTTACAAACTCTATTGGCACAACTCCTTACAGACTCCTGTATGGAAAAACTTGTCATTTGCCGTTCGAAGTTGAACATCGCGGCTTACGGGCTTTTCGAAACTGTAAACGAACTCAAAATAGCTGGAGAGAAGAGAGAGAAGAGATTCTTGCATTGACAAACTCGACGAATTAAGACTCCGAGCTTATGAAAATTCCAAACTGTATAAGGCTAGAACCAAAGCTTATCACAACAAAAAGCTGAGGATTCGAAAAGAATTCAAAGCCGGAGATAAAGTTCTGCTTTTCAACATGAAATTCAAATTCAAAGCTCCTAAATTACAACCAAGATGGTTTGGACCATATATCGTTAAACATGGATATCCGTCCGGTTATGTCGAACTTTATGACAAACAGGGTGGAAGTTTCATCATTAATGGGCACCGAGTCAAACTCTACTACGATAAGGAGAAAATGAATGAAATATCAGTTGAGAAAGTTTCACCTCAAAATGAATTCGAAACCATCACCTTCGTAGCACCTTTTCTACGAAGAATCCCACAAAATGTTCCTTGGAAACCATCTGTTGAGTTCATCTGGAGCGATATTGATGCTACTGGTGAAGAATTCATGTATGTCCCCGAACTTTTCAAAATTTTCAAGGCTGCATATGTGGCTAAGTAAATTCGGGAAGATTCGAGTCAGGCTGATGACTCGTGAATAAAACAAGCGCTTCTCGGGAGGCAACCCGTGTGTTTCAAATTTGATTTTCTACGGTCACGCCCCAAAGTTTAAACCTTTGGTTGAACTTAAGCGTGGGGGAGTGCGACATCTTAATAAAACTCTTTTGTTTGTATATAAGATTTAAAAAAAAACCCTAAGAAAGCTCTCTAGCGACTATTCCCTAAACCGTATTTTTTAATCGTTTTCTTCACAACGATTCCCAGTCCCCACAATCTCATTAATTGTGTGATTCATTGTTTTTAGTGGGTCGGTGATAGTCATATTATCTTTTGCTCTGATTGGTTCGATTGCATGCTATATTAATTTTTAATCTATTAGGCTTTACATTCTTTATTATTTATCATACTTACTTGTGCATGCTGCTATGATGGGAGGTTGATTTTGTGGTGCAGTTCGTATGAAACCCTAACTGTTAAGGTTAGGGTTTTACCAGTTTGGTCGTTTTTTGTTGATTTTTTGCGGTAAAAGGGTTTAGAGAGATGAATAATAACACTTATTCTAACCTGAGTGGTGAGAGTGGTGGGGATGCGGTGTTTGTTTCGAGCTTTAATGTTGCTTGCCAATCACAAAATTTTGGAACAAGTTCTGATGAATATCCTGGTAATAGTGGGAATGAAGCGGAGCCAAGTTCGTTTCCGTGATCGGGTTTGGCGGTGTGCAAGTTTTGAAAGAATTTTGAAGAGGCTATAAGTGGTGTTAATAATTGCCTCCCAAGGTTCAATCGCAAGCCGGTTTCATATGCGGGTGCCTACGATTCAAGGATTCTATGATGCAATGCCTAATTTTAAGGAGGTTGGAATGTACTAACAAGTCTACTGAGGTGGATATCTCCGTTCCTCTGAAAGTAGTGGAGGAGGTAAACTCTAAATTTGAGAATACCCTTTATGGTTATTTTCTTGGTAAACGTATTGCTTTTCCGGTTGTTGATTATTATGTTCGTAATACGTGGGCCAAGTATGGTATTGAAAAGGTTATGATGAATGCGAAAGGTTTCCTTTTCTTAAGTTTTCCACGCGTAAAGGTGTTGATGATGTACTTGAAAACGGACCGTGGATGATTAGAATGTGCCATTATTCTTAAAACTTGGACGCCAATACTAATCGCTTAAAGAGGATTTGACTAACATTCCGGTGTGGGTTAAATTTCATGATGTTCCTCTTGTAATGTTTTCTAATGATGGTCTCAGTCTCCTTGCTACATTTATTGGTACTCCGAAAATGCTAGATTCTTACACTAGTCAAATGTGCTTGGATTCCTGGGGCCATAGTAGTTTTGCTAGGTGCTTGATTGAGGTACGTGTGGATAAGGCTCTTCGGGAAAGCCTCACTGTTGAGATACCCTTATTGGATAGATCGAGTTCTACTATTGAAAAGATCCGGGTTGAATATGAATGGAAACCGCCAAGATGTGATGCGTAAACGGTTTGGTTATACGCTTGATGTCCTAAATCTGTTCCATCGTCTACTCAGCCTAAACAGAGTGTTACTGATGGTTTCCAAACTGTAAGTAACAAGAATAAGGGTAGGAATGGTGGTGCAAGTGTTCCTGTTAAGGGAGGTTTTAATAAACCTGGTGTGGGGCCTAAGTTTCAGTATCAACCTAAAGTGCCCCCTAATCCGTTATTACTTAATATCGTTCCTTTTCACTTTTTAGGTATCTTGAAGGAAAAATGCTGGAATGACACTTATTCGGACGAAAAGGCGCGAATATACGAAGAAAATGGCCAAAGTCAAGAATCGAGACACTCAGCGCTGAACCGGCGGGACTGTCGTGTTATCTGCGACGCTTGATCATCACTTTTGTGACGGCCAAGAGCCAAATTGCTTATTTACAAGTGACGTGTCAGTTTTAAAGAGTAGATCGTCGCAACTCAGACGGCATAGATTTGATCCGACGACGCCGAGACTGAAGGGACGGCATCACAAGCATAAGGTGACGCCGTCGCAAGACTAACGTGGCCAAGATGAAACCCCATTAACGGCGTAATCGCGGCCACAAATCAAAGGGTGACGCCGCCGCATATGTAATCTTATATATAGAATCGAATTTTTAGTTTTCAGAATGTAGTCTTTTGGAGTAAAAACCTAAACCGAACCAAGGCTGTCTTGTACAGTATTTTACGGTTCCAAACCCTATCTTACATCAAGATAAGTGTTTTACTTCATTAATTCAATTATGTCTTCAATTACTTGTGTGTATGCTTGCATGTTCCCCATGTCCGGCTAATTTACTTGTGTGTTTGCTTAGGGAATATGAAACTTACTTATTGAATATTGATTGGTTGTCTCTTATCTTAATTGTTAATGATCTAGTAATGCGATAGGTCATCCGTTGTGTAGTTAATGCTTGATTAATCTTTGTGAACCTTAGTTTATAATACCTAGAGTTGTTGTAGGATAAACCATCTGAAGAGTACCTTAGAGTTAAAGTTTATAAATCCTAGAGATTTTGTAGGCGATATCCTTTGGTAGTTTCAAAGAGTTAGGGATAAACGCATACCCTACGACTTTAGACACACAACGCGATTAAGAATAAGGACGTGACAATTCAACCATCAATAGGAGATAATTAAGGAGTAATACAACCTAAGTAAGCACATCTTTAAATCATCATACGAGCACACAATAATTAGACATAGACTACCCTCACCACTAGATTAGATACTTAGATAAGTAGAGTAATCGGTAGAAATACCAACCCCCAAATCCATACCCCGAGATTCGTACCTTTTCATTTCCTAAAAAAAACATAAAAAGATAAAAAAAAATAATCTTCCTCAACCCCAACCTTAGCGTAGTAACTTCTCACTAGCATTCCTATTCCCCTAGAGAACGATACCAATTCTCGTGTCTTACCCTAATACGACACTCCAACGATTAGGTTCACTGCCTAGGGTGTTGAAAAACTTGCTCGACGAAAAGGAAGTTCCTTTGACCCCGAACGACGCGTGTAGCGTTATCACCCAAGCAGGTGGATAATTCTAAGATGAAAGCCACTGAAGTGGCTAGTATGAGTGGCACGACGATTGCTACTTCTAACCCGTTTGATGCACTTAATGTGATCGATAATGAGGAATGTGGTACTCCTACTGTTATAGTGGATTCTGGATGTTCAATGGAAGCTAAGGAGGTTGGGGCTGTTAAGACCGGGAATGTATCACAAGAACTGCTTGTGTGTGATTCAATGGAAGCTAACGAGGTTGGCCATACCCCTATTGTTGAGAAAATTAGGGAGATTGAAAAGCTTCTTATGGATGGGAAAGCTACTCTTGTTGATGATGCCGGTAATCCTATTATAAAGGTTGATTATCCAGGTAAAAAGGATCTTCCATCTACTTCATCTATTAAGAGGGTTAACCCATTCTCTAATGTGGAAGAGATTTTTGTCTCCGACAGTGATGATGAGGAGGTTGTAAACACCTTTGATGAGTCGAGTAACTTATTTGGTGGTGGTCATTATCGAGAAGATGACTTTGATGACTATGGTTATGATAACTATGCGGATCAGGTTTACAATCTTTCAGGTAATTTGGATGCCTATTACGACACATATGGTATCAAGCTCCAAGGCCTTTGTAGGAAGTAACAATGTTTAACAATGTTTGTATATAAGATTTTGTGCAGATAATGATAACTCCAGTGGACGCTTGGAAGAAGAAGAGAAATTAAGCTGACAAACTCATTGGAATACCTGGTTTCATCTCTATTTCCCTATTTCTATACTTTGAAGTTCGTTTTTCACATTGAGGACAATGTTTAACTTAAAAATTATGTGGGGTGAATAGGAAAATTAGAGTTTTTAAGCTTAAGTTTAAAATTTTGTTTGCCCTTGTGATCTAGTTATTTTTCACGCTTTTAGGATAATATATCAAAATAACTGGATCAAACCACTGTAAAACGGTAATATTTGAAACTTTGAGATGTGTTCCGATTAATATTCCAATCCATTATGGGATCGATAAACATTTGCTAGCACAAATTATAGCCCTTACCACTAAAATTGTGAGGATTTGAGCCTGTTCTATATAAAGCATACATCTTTTATGCTTGAATCTTTTGCTATGAGTGTGCCGATGATTTTATTTATTCTAGAAATTGTTCTTGTAAATCATTACCGGACCGTGAGGAGATCAACATTAGGTGCAATATAAGTAAATTTGTGTGATAAAGAGGCACCTTAGGATTTTACCCAAATGGCCTTCCATTTTTCATATTATGCTATATTAGCTAACCACATCGGTTAGTTAACCACCTACATGGACCCATTTGTAGCGCTCATCTTTAGCGCTAGATACCCCTAGTTACACCCTCTGAGCCATCCTTTTCGTTTTTGATAAATCCAGAAAATACAAAAAGATTTTACACTTTAAACATTAGCCTAACCCTTGTCAATGTCTAAATGGTTGGTTGCTAGTCACCTATAATAAGAAGATTGTTCAAATGATTAAGAGTAACCGCACCTTGTTAGTTGTGTGAGCCATTCTATGTTTAAAATTAAAAAAAAAAATGATGAAAGAATGGATGTATTACCCAATGTGCTATGTTCGAAGAAAAGTTGTCATGGCGAATCAAAGCAAAGAATTGTGAAAATCCGAAGAAAAGAAAATGAAGCTATAATCATTTATTGGTTTGCGGATTGTTTGGTAACTAGCAACATGGGTATTAGACTTGATTCTATTTTTATGTTAACACCAATTTCATTAACATTCCCATGCCTTATCCATACCCTTAGCCTTAAACATTATAACCCGAATAAAAGTCCTTTTTAGATGTTTTTGCTTGGTGCTCACGCCACGTCGGTGGAGTTTTATTTCTTGTACAAGCTTATGGTAATAATCTAATCATGACTGAGCAATGAGTGTGATTTATCTAGTTACTCCACTAAAAATTGAGTGATTGAGTGAATTATATTTCGTTCCTTTTTCATGAGGTGTTTTGAAATGTTAATCATGCAAGAAAATTATTGGATATTGTCAAACATATTGAAAGTTTCACTCTTAAAAGCATAATTGATGAATCTTCTCTCGTACTTGTACTTGGTAGATTTGCATCATATTTTTTGTATTCATAATTTTGTACCATTGGATGTTTTTCCTAGATTTGCTTGAAAGCATAATTTTGTACATGTTTTCAGTAGCGTTATGAGTGTTTTTGTATATTTTATTTGGTTATATTTGTATGATTTCAGTACTTAATCGCATCAAAAGATGTTTGTCTAGTGTTTATAACCAAGTGCAGGGAAACGGAAGGAAAAGTAAAAGAATGCTCAACAATTGGAAGATTCCCGTTTCAGTTAAGCATGTCAAGCACAAATCAATATTTCAAGTACCATAGAAGACCAAGATGATTGAAGAACCAAGCTCTACAAGTCAGAATAAACTAAAGGTCAATTTTCCGTCACTCAGGAAGACCAACTGGATCGGTTGCAACTACAACCAGATTGGTTGGGTGAAGATCAAAGATTGCCCAGGACGCCAGTCCAACCGTTCGGTTGCCACCCGCAACCGATACAGTTGGAACACTTGTAGAAGACCAACCGGATCGGTTGGTCATGTGACCAATCCGGTTGGAAGGACTGTTTCTGCCAATTCTTCATCACTAATTTCCCCTTTGTATCCAAACAATTCTAGGTCTTTCCCTTGGTGTATTCTAGTCCCTTCCTAACTCCTTGGAGGCCAAGTTCAGCAATTAATACCCTAGGCCTTGGAACTGGTATAAATAGAGACCTCTTGTGAGCATATGAGACACACACTTCAATACAACTCTCTCTACTCATCAAACAAAGCTCGTAAGCTCTCAAATTCGGCCCTTAGAAGTCCGGAAAGTTTGGAGTTCCAGAAGTACCACATTTGGAGGCCAAAACCCCAAGAAGTCTACCCAATACTTTGGGAATCATTACTTCACCATTTGTAATCTTATTCCAAGTATTGTAAGACTCTTAATCATGTTTTCTAATTTTCAAAGTTCTGAGTTTATGTTTATGTTTGCTATGAGTGGCTAGTTTCTTTATACACTTGCTTAAATGATGTTGATTATCATGTGATTAGTTAGTGATTATGTTAACATGTTTTAATTCAATTTCAAGTTTATTCTAAGATCCAATTGTGCTAAAGTTTCATAGTGACATTTGTTAATCAAGTTTGACTAGTTGATAGTAATCGTAGGGGTCGAAAGAACTTATTGTTATTCAACCATTCATAATCATTTTGTCTATGGATGATTGTTTTTACCCATTATTCTTGATTAAACAAAGAGACTAAAGTGTGGTTGTAATAAGAACGCTTTTTGATTATCAAGTTAGATTGATTGGAAACATCTAAAAGGTCGTAAGATTAGTTGTTGACAATCAATTGTAACCTTTTGTCTATAATCGGTTACCTTTTGTATTGACCATTTCTTAAGCAAATTTGATAAAGCAAATGGATGTTTTTGTGTTTAAGTTTGTGAAAATAAACTTATGAAACTTGAATTGATCTTGAATTGATTGGTTAAACTTAATGCTTGTTTTTATGAACTAAAATCTTGACGAAGGTTTAACTTGTAAGAACAATAGATTAGTACACCAACTAATTATCATAACCAACATGTTAAGAGGTTAACACAATCATACTAATCAAGGATAAGAAACTAGTTTAAGCAAGTGTAGTTTTTAATCACTGAAATTTCATTATATCTATTTTCGTTGTTATATGCTTATTGGATTGCCTTAGTTGATTTAAACTTGTTAATCAGATTCACTCAAATCCCTGCGAACGATCCCGACTTACCTTCATAATCTTGCTATAACGGACGAGTGCACTTGCTCGTATGTGTTATTGGTAAAATTGGTAAATCGTGTTTTATAAATTTAAAACTTGTACACACGTAGCACATCAGTCGTCATTTAAGGTTTCAGATTTTATAGCTGCCATACCCTCACATTCCACAAGTGATTTATTTATATATTTATAAGAAATACATATTTTTGTTTACGTTTTTTTACCAATAAGTGTACTTTATTATATGTTATAATTGTGAATCATGTTGTTGTCTCAGACATTGCCAGTAAATTTTCTAGCTGGTATAGGGTTGGAAGCTACCATTGTTGTTGTTGTTGAAGGAATGGAGTTTAATATGGATGTTAATCTTGTACATGAAGGAGGTCACGTTCATAATGATGTGTATGTTATGGATGAGGAAGTGTGGTTGGCTGTTGTTCAATATTTCGATGTTGAGTTTGGGGATGTTATTGTTTTTACCAAATTGGGGAATAATATCTTGAATATAACCGTGTTTGGTGTTGATGGTAGGGCAAAGATATAGGGGGAGTTTATGGGTGTGACGCAGTTGTTCTTTCAACAACATGATCTTGATAATCAAGATGGAGGTTGTCTATGTAGATGTTTTTGTGTTTTTTTTTTGTTATTCAGTAATCTCAGAATCACATTCGGTTGTTATCATTAATTTTAAGGTATAATATGTTTGAACATATATCTTTATGCTTTACTTTGATATTTTTGAAACAGGGGATGAGCGAATGCAACACATCTGCCAATGGTTTGATCACCTTGATCATTTTGGCGAGAGAACTGATGTCTTTTACAAAAGGTCTTCTGAAATTCTGGCGTTCTCTAGACTTGTAAGTTTGAGTTTTGTGTTTACTTTTTTTTATGCATTTATAGTAGAATTGGTAATTCTCTTTTTTTGGAAATTGTTAAACACCGGCTATACCAGTGATTTTCTTGATGATCATCCTATGCATTTTTTCAAGCCGCACTATTTAGACATGAGACAAGAGAATACATGATGCGAATTAAGATGGATTATCATAGAGAGAATCCATACCCGGTGAATCGTGTGAATGCATTAGTTGATTGGAAGTACTTTTTTGAAGATTGTTTGTTTGACTATGGAAAGATGATAAGGCTTAAGTTGATGTTTATAGATTCTGATGATGGTTTGGAGTGTCCTGTCTTCCATGTCTATTAGAAAAAAGTATACGTTTCATGAATGACATTTTATGGTTGTCTTTTTGGTTAGATGCTTATGTTTGGTGACATGAGGCCACTTTTAGTAGTGGGTGTATTTATAGTTACAAATTCTATTAAGAATGTATTTTAGGTGTGATATTATGCGACTTAAATACGTTTTGGTTAATCTTATGTCAAATTTTGATGTTTAAGTTGTAATTTTGTGTTTTATTTTATGGTGTGTTATATTGTGTTTTGTTTTATATTCAAATATGATGTTTTTATATATACACATAGTCGATAAGTTGTATCATTTTTCCAAACTGAATGGTATGCTTTGAAGTTGTTAATTTCATATAGCAGGATTGTAAATACAACTGGCAATATTGTTGGAATGACACAACAACACCAACAACAACAATAAATATATATGAGATAAAATTTTAAAGACATGTTTTTAAAAATAATCCATGGGAAAATTGTTTAAACAATATTCAAAACATGTTTTGTTGAAGATATTTAAATACACTACTCCAAAATGTTTGGTACAATTCTTTTTGCTAGGTTGTTTTCTTCATGCTCATATTCTATCCCACTTTCTAATGGACCTATCAGTGAGTGTGGTCTTTTCTTGACAGGACTTGCGTTATGATTTTTCCATCCTGAAACAATATTAGTCAACAAATTCACAAATTTAGATTTAAACTCATGGTAATTCTTTGTGGCATAGTTTTCTTAAAACATAATGTATCATACTGCAATAATTCTTGCTAAGAAGAACGCCCATGTTGTGGCAATTCCACCCAGAAGGTAATGGGTTACTCCTACAGCACGTCCTTGTACAATGCTTAAGGCTCTCGGTACGGGTAGGGTCTCACGACGTTCTAAACCCAACTCACGTACCACTTGAATCGGCGAACAGCCGAACCCTTGGGACCCTGACTCTCTCCCTATAAAAAAAGCCTGCGGGAAGCGCGAAGAGCTAAGCCACTAATGTCGTGGCGAAGGTTATACCTCATTTTCATTTGAAAATGTTGTTCTAAATTCATCTTCTGTTTCTTTTGTCGCAAACTCGTGTGTCTGCACGTCGTCTTGAAAATCATATATAAACCGTATAATGTTTCTTCGTTGTTGTAATCCACATTTTTATTAGCAATTTCATGTTCATCTACTACATCTTCTTCACATGCGGCCTTTTTTTCACTAATATGTGAGTCCTCTGTTGCATCTTCATTTTCTGATTCTGAATCTTCTAATTCATTTTCAGCTCCTTGTAGCTCATCGCCAGAATCCTGTTTTGTAACATATGAAACAATGTTATTTTTTAAATAATATTCCAAAAGTGACAATTATTTTGTAATTATAACCATTTCCATGAGTTTATGTTTACAAAGAATATGTTAAACCTCGTCACTTAGGAAACCATCTTTGAAGTGATTGATTATTTCTGCATCTTCCGTGACTTTCTCACTTCGATATATATGCATGTTATTGTTGTGGTTAAATTCGGTGTATTTGATTTTGAACAAGTACGGTTTCCATATTATTGCATTGAGCTCATTTGGAAAATATTCATTTGTATTCATACCTTGTTGTTCCATAATCTCCCATGCTGAAAACCCAATCATCCTATGGACATTCTTGTCAAAAATAATTACTTGTGCGGAGCCGCTTTCATCGAATATTCGAACAATGATTTTGAACCTGAACATGTATTGATGATTAAGTTGTTTTGCTTTTAAAATACGATAATTGAAAACATCTTACAGACTCAGCAATATATTTCAACACGGTATTTCGTACATGGATGCAAAGCTGCGATGTTTCTCTCGTGGGTTCTCGCAATGCCATAATTGATTCTTATTCTTTAAACTGAGCTTCCTTTCCCGTTATTGGTGTTACTTTTGTATTGCATACTTTGCAACCAATGTAAGTCCAACCACTCTCATACTGTATGCTGTGAAATGTCGCGTAAACAATGCAGCATGTATCTTGCTTGTGTTATTAATGTTAGATAAACATTGTTGATGTTTAAAGAATGCCACGTTTCAATCAGAAACACCTACATCAATAATCAGAGTAAAATTTCAAGACTTACCGGTTCAATGCTGCGAATCATGCCTACCAATCTTTTCACACATCCTTGCATGAATTCCGCTTGTGTAACTACATGGCTGACCTGGTCGTAGGATTCAATCTTGAATCCCCTAGGGTCATATCCCTCTTGGCGCCAGTAATCGTAGTATGTATGAATTTCATTAACTTTAAACAAATTACGTACTTATTTATATAAACTTGTATTCTTTACGTTACCTTTTCCGGAATGAAACCAACGGCGGCAGATCCCTGTATAAAAATCTTCATGCCAAATAAAGCGTTATGTATAGATGGCGATATCGCATTATGTGTAAGTTTAATGAAATCATATGAATGAAAAAACATAATTATTTTAATGGCGGTTATGGTGCGTTAAATTAAGCAAACAAATAAAAAAACTTACTATCTCAACATTTGACTTTTCCCAACACCAATAGAAAGTCTATATGTCCAAGTTGATCAAGTTTCTCTTCGTAATCATTCCACAATAATGCCCAATTATCCCAAAAGGTACAATCAAGCCTGAAAGACCTGTGTGGAGTGAAATAGATATGTGTTTATTTAAATTTTAACAACGCCATTAATATACTCCGTAATATTTTGTGATAATAAATACGAATAACACATACTAAGCATCTTCAATCACAACACTCCTGCGGATCTTTCGGCCACCATGTCTATTGACAGGTACCATCTTTCCAATAGCTACTACTGTTCCTATAACGTCTGCCAACAATAACGAAAATAAGGAAGATTAAAACATCACCTTTTGAATATAAAATTACAAATTTTTATAGCAATCAACACATACCTACACAATCATGTTCATGATACTCATTATCTGTGTTCAAGATATGTGTGAATGGCTCATTAATGAAACCAACATAATTATCGTCTATGTGCTCAACTCTCGTCACTTTCGGCCCCTTTGTAGAAAGAAATTTTGTAATTCGTGTGGTAACAACGGTAATCTACCACCATTTTCAGCCACTCCAAATTTTGAGATGATATAACATTGGCCCTCTTGTAAAAGTGGTTCAAATTTAAACATCACTCTTTTTTTATGTAGACTTGGATTCGATTGAACTGTTTAGACGTTTACAAATGTTAGAGTCTATGATCAATACTTTTCAATATGTATAAATTATGCGCCAGATATATTCAAATTACCTCCACATCTTGCAAAACAAAATCCAAACTGTATGGATCATGTTCTTCATTCAACTTGTGAGAATGCCAAATAGATATACATATCCATTTTATTACCATGCTAGTAATCATAGGGTCAACATTTTCTAAAGGAGTTATTTGTTGTTCATGTATGTTTACTCCTGTACAGATTTAGACATATATTTCTTAGTAAATATATTTATTGTTAGCCTCGCTTTTTATAAAGATAACGTCACCTACGTGAATTGGACTAGATGCGTAGTATACTTTGCCCTTAGGGACTAGTATCGTTTAAGTGGCAAAGTTGTTGTTAAAATCCTAGATCCGGACTCAACTAGAGTATATAATAACAATGATTGAACATGCACAGCGGAATAATAAGAACACAATCAAAGTTACCAACAAGGTTTTTCTTATAAAACAAATGATCCTCTATGGATCTTTACACCCTCTCTATAGAGGTTTTTCTTACATGTTTTTCTGAAAAAATTATCACAATACAATAGACCTAAGTTCCTTTTATAGACAAGGAACACTATTCCCTCTCTTGGGAAAAGAACAAGCATGCAAGCATGCAACTAAAAATTGTTTTAACCCATACATTGAATAATTATGGGAAAACTCTAAACAAGCCCATGCTTAACCATGGGCAGTACAATAATAAATATGGGCTAACATATAAATAATTAAAACTCATGCACTACTCGGTAATCCTTCGGATACTAATCGCTTATCAAAGTAATCATAACTCCAAAGATACTCACTTCTTTACTTCAGCAGACTTGTATCTCCACTACTTCAAGAGAATAACTTCACAGATAGTTCCTACTTTGTACGCTTATATAACTTCTCAAATAAACTCTTCTTCAGAATCCATTGTTTCTCGACAAGAGAATCACTGCTTTCACGTAATTCCAACATCTCTCCCCTAAACTGGAATTTAAATGATACTGATTGTAGAGTCCAAGAAGATTGAATCATTTAAGTTCCGCCTGTAACTTTAAAATTTCTAACTAGAGGATTGTAGCAACAAATGACAAAACTTCCCAACAATCCTTCCCAACAATCATTTAACACTTTAGAACTTGAGGATTGTACTCGAACATTAGTAGCAAAGAATCAATAACAATTTCATCTCTATGATGACCAAACTTTGAAACGCCAGGACTTTGCAGCAACAAATGACATAATGTACCTCAATACATATCAGTTTCAAACTATTCTCATCACATCCGTGTGTTAACTCCTCGCGGGAGAGGTGAATCATTGAAAATAATGGATTTGATGTCTCTTTACCAATAGCCATCACTACTGGAGTAGCCAAATGTTTAAGTTCGAAAACCATGGTACACCGATAACCATCTTATTTATTGGCAAACCAAAGAACCATAAACGGATTTGACATGTCTTTACCTCGAGCCGCTTGCTCAGACTAGCCAACTCTTTGATGGAATGTCGTCATCATCATGGTGATTTGATTACCATTTATGGATTTCGCACCTTTACCACAAGCCATAATCTTGTGGGCTTGTCAACTCTTGTGTCGTAGAGACATGGTGAGATGAAAACCATGAGTGGTGTAGTAATGAACCAACACCAAAACCGCGCAAGCAAGAGAGAGTACAAACCTAACACGCATGTGTTAGAGGGGTTTTTTTAAATAAAACTAAGAAGAAATAAAAATAACCAAAACATGTACAAGATACCATCAAGCAAAGCAGTAGAAACCAAAGACAGCTTGTAGTGTCGCTAGAAACACTAAGCCTCCCCTTAGGCGATGAGGATCCAATAGCCGCAAAAAGGTTAGAATACTGAAAATACAACAATAAGCCTCCCCTTAGGCTTATGCCTCCCTCAATCAATGCACCTGACAAAGATTATTGTTCTTGGGTACCCAGAATGAACCTTTCCTTTGAGTTTTCCAAGAATAACATGTTGAGGGCTTAACAACAGTTGCCACACTAACTCCACCATGTGCCTTATTCATTTGAGATACATAAGGTGTATATGACTGAAAGTAAGAACTTTTAGGTCTATAGGGCATAAGCCTAGCCTTACTGCTCCACCATCCAAGAGTAATCGGTGAAGAATATCCTCCACCGAGGAACTGAAAAGGCCTATTAAGCCCAAGAGAAAACATGCATACACCTTTGATTTACCGTAAGGAAATGGTTTACCTCCTTTCACATGAGCAACTTTGGGAATAAATGGAGGAATACTAGCAACATTAGTCCATGTGGGTCTAGAAGTCTTATGGCCGAGGAAACACCCATCTTTTTCTCATGATAATCACGGTCTATAATAAGATGGAGTTTACTACCACACACAAAACAAGATTTCTTCTTAAAAGGCTTATTCTTAACACAACTTTGTTTATCACATTTAAACTTATCAAAACGTGTAACTAGAAGCAAAATTGTGTTTATGTAAGTAACCGGCTTTGTTTTGGGCTCATCATCAACTACTTTGGACTTGGGTGTAGTCTTGGGTGTGTGCCTAGGTGAGTCAGACTTTTCACTTGAATCACATGAGGCATAGACAGTGGACTTTAGGTTCACAACTTGTCATTTTAGAGCAAGAGACGAGTCATTAGTTTGGCCACTAAGGTCCTGCAAGTCACTTGACTTTTGACATATAAATGGTGTGATCCATCAAAGTCAACTGAATGTACAGTGTCAATGGGCATGAATTCACCTCTAATAGGTCCACGACAAAGATGTAAATCACCTTCTTTTACAAAATTAGCTAATCCTACAGGTGTAGATTTACGAGTGTCATCCCTAGCTTCTATTCCTACATACTTCTTGAAGCCTAAACCTATAGGAGTATTAGGATTTTGACTAGCATAGATGTGACTAGCTAGCTTATTTCCATTCAATAACCATTCCTTATGCCTAGCAATTTCCTCATCTAGTTTCTCTTTTAGCACTTTGTTTTCGAGACACTACAAGTAGCTTTTTCTTTCTCGCCGCTTTAAATCAATTCTAGCAATTTCTAGATCACTTTCTAGCACCCTAATCTTTTCATCATAAGCCACTTGATTCTTTTGAAACCAAACTTTTTGTCTTTCTAATGTTTTTAAAGCATGTTTATAAGCTTCATTGTCAACATAGCATGCATTATATTTAGGTTTCATTTCATCATAGGCTTCCTTAAGTTCATTATATCTTTCCTTACAACCAAAAACACAAGTATGTACCTGAGAGTTGCCCATGAGAGCAATTGGCGGACTTGCAAATTCTTCAGCATAACCTTTAGCATTATCTTCCTTGCTCATCTTTTTGAATTCTGCCTTTCCTCCATACCTTGCTTTGAGAGCATTCCATATAAGACTTGCATCATGCATATAGCGAAAATCCGCTACATGATCAGCAGGAATAGATTTAAGCAAGATGTTTCTGGCCTTTGACTCTCTTTGTACAGCAATATGTTCATCCGGTCGTTGGAGGAAGAATAATGACTTTTCCATCACGATCACTTTTAATCCTTTTCAAACTGTTGCCATTTTGGATCACCTTCCAGATATTCATATCATTATTCATGATCCAGTGTTCCATCTTCTTAGCCCAGACTTCGTACTCATCATCCATTAAATAAGGAAACATAACTTCATCCCTATTATTATCAAATTCTGCCATTCTAAAAGTACCAAGATAGAAACCAAACAGCAGTAAAGTTATGTGATAGCACGAACCAAAATGAATGTCAGCAGTAACCCACAAGCAAACCAATATTCCAAACGAGAGATCAAGTACAATGAATTTCCCAATGTACAAAATATCCTCACGTGAACTTCAGCAGAAACAAGTGATATCCAAATAATAGAGCATGAAAACGAAAGCTACAGTAGTCATTAATCTTAGCCAACACTTTGCCCTACGTCAGCCAACCAAAATTCTCGAGGGTTACGAACACAATCAAGGCGTGGGACCATCACTTGACACCTCGTGACCAATCAAAAGACACAACTGTTACGAAAACACCTCTTGATCACAAACGCAAATACTCGCCGCAATTTTTGACAACCTCAAACACGTTTGACCAATAAAAAATTAAACCTCAATAATATTTGACCCCACCAATTCACTATCACGATGCATAAATATTTTATGAAATCGTTTTCAAAAACAGACAGACCCACGAGACTAAGAGCAACCTCACCAATCAATTGGTTCAAAATTAGCGTGCAAGTAGTATATAATCAAAGTACAAATAAATGCACTGACCAATCGTTTAAATTTACTACATGCGTGAACAATGAAACTAGTGTTGCGCTGTCTCACATGTATCAACCTCACGTGATCAATAGTATTTCATTTAAAAGGACCACTGATCAATGAGGCTCGTGGGACCAACGAAAATCAGCAGTAACAAGGTTTCAATCAGCAGAAATAAACTAGTGTACCTATCCTATATGACTAGGGGGACAAGTAATAACCTTGGTTCAAAGAAATTGCTTTAATCAACAAAGCCCACGTGATGACACACTTAACGAGGGGGACCACTAGCACTTTGAGCCCCACAATGACCAATCAGTGATCCATAATGGGGAACAATATTCAATCAAAAGCAATGTTGCAAAAATCGGTCAACTCGATCGATTAATCAGAATCGGCCGAGTACCTTGTCGATTTTTGAAAATCAGTCAAAAAATCGGCCTACGATAAAAATCGACACTAAGCAGTCAAAAAATCGGCCGATTAATCGGCCGAATCGGTCAAAATAGGCCGAATCGGTAAAAAAATCGGCCGAATCAGGCAAATCGATCATTTTAAAAATAATAATAACTTAGGCATTATACTTAATTTGGGGATCGTATATTTCACTTATAACGCACAATGGGCATCACAATCATAATTGGAGCCTTTTATTGAGGTTTGGAAACATAGCGGAGCTTAGAATCGTTAAGATTTTTAGTTTGGTCTCCGTAAATACCAAAACTCAGGAAATGCCAATCCAATGAATCACCGATTAATCCCGACTTGACCGATTACTCGCTGCAGGGTGGTCGACCGCCCGACTACCGATTCACGATTTTTGCAACATTGATCAAAAGACCAATGAATGTTACTTCACGTGCAAATTAGTACATATATATGACCAATCTCAATGAATCTTCAATTTGCAATTCAGTTTACTAAGCGTAAAATGAGAGAGATCAGTTTAGTACCTTGAATAATCATTAAAGATATTGGCCCCACCATCCGAATACAGCCAAGCATGTGTGGGAAGTATGAATTCAAGACAATGATTCCAAACACGTCTTTTCAATACTGCTTTAGTTCAAGACAAAGTGTGTTTGCAGCAGTTTTCTAGCCCTTATAACTTTCTGTCAGAAACTCAGATTAACGATCCCTTCGGTGGAAACCTTCATGGATATACCAAGCACTTCCAGTCCAAATTTTATGCCGATCCAACGGTTAACGAAGAAGATATGACTGTTTCAAAACAGTGCTGAAGTATCCTTACGGAATTTTTTCAGCAGACTTCTACAGCATATAACTTTTGATTGGAAGCTCTGACTGACAATCCCTCCGGTGAAACTTTAGATTACTATATACAGATGCACCAGAAAAAATTGTAGCTCGATCCAACGGTTCAAGAAAAAGTTATCGCTGTTTAAAAATAGCCCAGCAGAAACATTACGAAAATTATGAACAGCTTCGAATTTTGTATCTTTTCTTCGAAAAACCTTGTAAACTCAAGATCGAGAGCCACCCGCTCTGAAACCAATTGTTAAAATCCTAGATCCGGACTCAACTAGAGTATATAATAACAATCATTGAACATGCACAACGGAATAATAAGAACGCAATCAAAGTTACCAACAAGGTTTTTCTTATAAAACAAATGATCCTCTATGGATATTTACACCCTCTCTATAGAGGTTTTTCTTACATGTTTTTCTGAAAAAATTATCACAATACAATAGACCTAAGTTCCTTTTATAGACAAGGAACACTATTCCCTCTCTTGGGAAAAGAACAAGCATGCAAGCATGCAACTAAAAATTGTTTTAACCCATACATTGAATAATTATGGGAAAACTCTAAACAAGCCCATGCTTAACCTTAAGCATAATAATAAATATGGGCTAACATATAAATAATTAAAACTCATGCAGCATACTTCATAATCCTTCAAAGGATACTTCAATATCGCCTAATCCTAACTCCAAAGATACTCCGCCTTTACTTCAGACTTGTATCTCCACTACTTCGTGAGAATAACTTCAAAGATAGTTCCTACTTTGTACGTTTATATAACTTCAGCAGAAACTATTCTTCAGCAGAATCCATTGTTTCTCAATCAGTAGAATCACTGTTTCACAGAATTCCCAACAGTTGTAGCAAGATTGAGCCTATAAATACCCCTCATGACTCTCCATGAGGGGTGAGGTGAAGCATTTGGCTAAAAGTGTAGTGTGTGTTTTCTTAATAAAGTTATCTTTATCTTCTCCTCCCTCTCTCTAGTTTCTCTCTCTAACAAGATGAATACCTTCATCTTCAATCACCAACCAAGACCTCCCGAACCACATAAATCTATATATTTTTCGATCCCAACAAGTGGTATAGAGCCATGGTTATCTTGTGTTAATTTATGTTGGTTTTGTACAATGTTTTAAACTGTTTTTGTGATATTTCTGTAGGTCGAAATTTTTTTTTTCCGAATTTTGAGGAAAAACAGTTTTTTAACAAAGTTTTATGTATCTTTTTGGTAACACAAAAAGTCCTGGTCTTTCATGTTTAAATCTGTCTTGTATCATCTTGGTCCAAACAGATATATTTTTTGTTACCAATCCGTGATATTTCTTGTGGTCATACCGCCGCTTTATGGTCTATCATGGTCAAAAAGAAAAGCTTTTATGTTTTTCTCGGGTTTAATATGAAGTCAACGGGTTTTTGGTCGGAAAAACTCGCCGAAAATGGTCAATCGGGTCAAAACCCTAAACTTACTTAAGGAGAATCTACAGAGTTGTTACGCCAGTGTGAAGTTACGCCGAAGGAATGGTTTACGCGTATGCTTACGCGATAAGTAGCCTTTACGCTAAGTCCGCTTACGATAAGGTGCTTACGCTGCAACATGCTTTACGCATAAGAATATATGCCTACGCATAAGGGTTCAAAAATGTTACGCGTAAGCCAAAAGAGAAAAAAAGTTACGCGTAAAATAAACAAGACCATCACCACAAACATCAAATACCATATACCAATCGACCTCAGTTCTATCAACCCATCATCAGTACATCAGACCTCAACAGTAAAGAAAATGATCTGAATCATACCCAACCATCACCACCATCAACTCTAACCTACCTCAACTCCTTTAATACCATCTCCATACTGGTTCATGGGCTTTTATAACCAATTATGGACTTGGGTTGATATAACCGATTATGGACTTGGGTTGATGGTTAGGATATCACGTGGTCTGCATTTACGTTTCATGTTCTCAAAAGATATTGTCCAACATTTCTTGGATATACTATTTTGGTAAATGTGAGTAATTTTTGGTATTTGGTATGATAATATTTCACGGAAGGATACAATATTCACGGCTTGAAAGAAGATGTGAAAAAATGACTACCGGGATTTTGTACGGTATTATTGACGGGGAATTGACGTGACATTTCACGGGTGGACTTCTTTATCGTTGAGACGTTGGTTGGTTGGATGCATGTCTCAAGATAACTTGTTGGAGAACATTATGAAATTTGACAATCTTGTTATAACTGGTAAGGAGTTACGTTGTAGTGCTCACAGTGTGTAACCATCACTTTAAGGAGTTACGTTGTAGTGCTCAGTGTCACACGGCGTTGTGGATTGTTCAAAATTTAGAACAAGCAGTAAGTCACAAAGTTGGGATGTTTACTTCCTTTTCAAGTCAGTCATATCGGGTTATCTCCATATGTGGTCATTACAATTAGCCGGTGAATTCAAAGGAGGTTCGTTTTAAAGGTTGATTTGAGAGAAGTAGTATTGAGAGTATTTGTGCGACATATTCTCACGGAAATTATGATCAAGCTATGATGTTAATATTGCATCAAGAAGGTAATACGGCATGTACGCAACATTATGATGATTCCGATAGCTCGCAACCATCAAGAGGGAGAAGTTGGTATTTCATCTTCCGTGATTGGATTACGAAGGGAATTGTGCTTATGACTAAAGAAGGAGAAGTAGTGTGGTGTACATCAGGGCTTTTTACCAACTTGGATGCAATACAAAGTGAGTTATGTTGTTATGATGTTCCCCACAACCATTGTGCTTCAAGAGTTTACTTTCTCCTCAAGGCCGGAAGAGTGTTGTCTGCTCGTGAGGGAGCAAAGAAAGAAACAATGCTCACTAGTTAGGAAGGAGTAATAACCTAACTAGACCGCTTGCTTGAAGTTCAGAGCTACAAGAAGATCATTTGCCGAGGTCATCGGAAGGGAGAACTTCAAGTTGGCCTCAGTATCTAGACTACAGAGACTCGACTTCAAGAAAGTCAAAATTGTTCATTACTATTGTAATTTACTTTGTTTTGTATTTATAGGTCTCATTGTAACCATTCACGTGAGACGCTATCTTGGAGGGAGATTGTTAGCCTCGCTTTTTATAAAGATAACGTCACCTACGTGAATTGGACTAGATGCGTAGTATACTTTGCCCGTAGGGACTAGTATCGTTTAAGTGGCAAAGTTGTAGCAAGATTGAGCCTATAAATACCCCTCATGACTCTCCATGAGGGGTGAGATGAAGCATTTGGCTAAAAGTGTAGTGTGTGTTTTCTTAATAAAGTTATCCTTATCTTCTCCTCCCTCTCTCTAGTTTCTCTCTCTAAAAAGGTTGAAGATCTTCATCTTCTTCCACCAACCCCGACCCCCAAACCACATAAATCATAAGTTTTTCGATCCTAACATTTATAAACCTTGCTATTATTAATTGTAATAAACAATATGTATACCTCGTGAACTGCTTTGAAAATTGAAACTCTTCCTTTGAATGTTTCTTTCACCAAATGGAGATCTCCCTAGAATAGATTTATTCACTCTAGTACTTTTGTGGCAGTCTTGCTTAACTTCTACAAAATTTAAAACATAAAATATTAGGAGTAGATTTAATAAAAATCTATGTATAAACAACATTATATAACTTTAAATAAAAACAATTATTTAATTATGAGTTAAATAGTTTGGAAAAATTACCTTGATACTTGAAATTAGAATCATGAATGGTGCTTTTGGTCTTCCCAGAACTTGATTTGGGACGTAAAGAAGATGTTTGGTTGCCAAAACTTATTTTTGAGTTTATGTTTCTTCCTACACATTATTAGGCAGTGGGAAATTATATAATACATGTTAAACCGTTGCCATAACAAGAACAATTAAAATGACAATACCTTCCAACTCCTTTCCATATTTTAGAGACTGATTCCTAGGTGTGTCGCTTTCTACCATTGGCATACCCAAAAGCGTCGATAGAGTGTTTCCCGTTGAACATGTTGCAGAAGATGAAGAACATTGTTGTAACGTCTTATTCTTGATTGAAGCATCTAGCGTTTATAACCAAACAATGCAGGATTCCAAATTAATACAAAAGTATAGCACGGCAAGCTAATAAATCTAAATTAAACATACGCCTTTGGTATCTAAAGTAATATTTAAATAACAATATAAATTACACAATAATAAAAAGATATTACCCTCACATACTGTCGGCACATTTCGCGAATGGCTTTGAGAGTTCCTTCCTAATGGATTACTTTCAAACACAGTTTTACCCATACCAATTGTTTTCTTACTGCGACTTTTATCAGTTGTTGTTAAAAATATAAGGAAAACATTTTGTATTAATTAAAAAAAACAAATCCACTAAAAAAAATTTTACAAAATAATACATGAACCTTGTCTTCCTGGTGTGTCACTGTAACCACCCGCATTTTTAGGTTACTTTTCATTTTCGAGAATTTACTATTCACATTTACTATTCACTTTCACTATTCATCTCGTAAAATTTTTAATTCACATTCTCGTAAGATAAATTATTTTGGTAATAACTTGAGAGTTTGACCATCGTTAGATCATTTTCGCAAAAGTTATTAAGTAAACATCGTTTTAAAGTTTCGTTTTAGACGGTCCACCGCTTAAACATCACACACATAACGAAAATCAACCCGACAATTTTCCTCGATAAGATAAATTTTAGATCACTCATGATTAATTTGAGAATTTTTAAGATTTATTATTTTTAATATTACCAAATAAGCCCAAGCAGTAACAAAACTAAACTTACATTTTAAAGAATTCTACTTACATCCGACTTAACGATTCCTACAACCGTGTTTCTAATATGTTTTTGACACTTTTACATTTTTTGGAAACTTCAAACATATTTCCCTCCTCCTTTGACCATAAAGGAATTAACCTTGTACGCTCTACATTTTGCTTAAATCGCATAACTTTTAAACTTCACAAATAATCGTAAAGTTTTCCCGCATATGACGAAAACCAAAGTTTGACATCTCATATCACTTTTAGACTAATTTTAGTCTACTCTAAATAAATTCACGGTCGCTTCCCTGAAATTTCGTTCTTTTCCGATAAACCGCTAATTACGCTGCTTTTGACCGATTTCCAAATTTTAAGCGTTGTTTTTGCACCCAATGATACTTATCACCCATTTTATATTTTTAGATGGAGTATAATGATGAGTCTCATCATTCCTACAAGTTTCAGATTTTTACGATACCGATTTTACGTTTTAAGGCTTAACGACTTACGGTTGGCATTTAACGGAACCAAAACTTACTCTAAACTCAAGATAAGATCAAAAATAACCACCTAAGTCATCTTATCATGTCTTGGCCGACTTAGGGGGGGAGTCATCATTTTGGTGGCATCATCCTAACCATGGTTCATTTAGATCTTTACAAGTGTCCTAACCTAACCATGGTTAATAATTAACCCAATATATGGTTAACCAAACTTACCCTCCTATAAATAGCAAGTGATATGCATCCTAAGAACCCTCACAATTTGTTTTGGGTCATTCATATCACAAATCATACATATCTTCCATCATTTGATCCATAAACTCCAA
Source organism: Chrysanthemum makinoi (assembly GCA_910596185.1). NCBI lineage: Eukaryota > Viridiplantae > Streptophyta > Magnoliopsida > Asterales > Asteraceae > Chrysanthemum > Chrysanthemum makinoi. The sequence continues at coordinate 297,824,918 of OU343217.1, read as the reverse complement.
GTTTATGCAAGGAAGTTCCAAAGATCAAGCTTCTACATCAAATCTCTAGCAAGTTTAAGTGATCTTCTTGAGTTAAAATCCACTCAAGTCACTTAGTACTTCATCAACAACTCTTCAAGTTTGCAAGGGTGCCAAGGTATGGAAAGCTAGCTCAATCCAAAGTCTTAAGCGATCAATCAAAGTCCGATCCTTACTAAGTTACTCATTTCTTATTAAAAGCCAAAAGTTGTAAGCAACTTATCACCACCATCATCTCATATTTATTATTCATAATCTTAACTATTTCATGCTATATATATAGTTACTATGTTGATTCATGATGTACATATACTCAACCACTTGTTTTAATTCACATATTGTCATAAAGGTAACAAACTAGTAAACTAGTCATATTCTACACATGTGAGACCATTAAAAACAGTAACATAAGGACTTTCTAACTTACATAATATGGTAGACAAGATAAAAAGGTAAACATAGCAATTTGAATCACCCAAAACGGACAAACAAGTCAAAAGTTATAAGTAAAAGAAGTTAGCGAAACCTAAACGCCAAAACTACCATGTACAAGCTGCTTTTCGTTCTGCTTTTTAAAAGTGGTACTTCTGGTCCAAATCATCAAAACGTTAAAACACAAAAGTTGTCCGGAACGACGTTTTCCTTCACTAATATAAAAGATCGGGCCTTGAAAACGCATATATAGGCCAAAATCTTAAAAAAACAGAAACTGCCGTAAATATAGTCTCACAACTATACTTTTGTCACAACTAAAAGCAACCCAAGAGGCCTAATGGCCATAAGCCAAGACAACGGCTACGGCTAAGGTCAAGGTTGAGTCTCAAGACCATGGTAGTCAAAACCAAAGTCACGGCGAGGCCATGGCTAAAGCCTCAAGGCTTGTTTGCCCAAGACCGTTAACTAAGGTAATCATATTTATGAAACGACGAGAACTTGTAAGAACATGATAAACTTATTTATATAACAATCTTCACTCAAAACATATATTATATCTACTAAGTGCTACAATAGTAGGGAGCTTCATGTGAGGGGTTTCATTTGAGTAAAACGTGATCGACGAAGTTGCTGGATTTGATTTAAAGTGTCCTAGCTCCTCTAACGCTTCTTGCATGACCTCAATTATGATGGCCCGAACAGTAGTACGATATCTATAAACTAAATACGTTTTCACAACTAGACCATTTCTATAAATGACATACACAAATACCATGTACTACATCATGATCAACATAGAGACGTATATAGGATGGTTTATGTTTTCCTAAACATTGTTCCAAACCTAAGTCGCAACATCGTATTTTAGGTTGCTCGTAGAAGTTCTCACGGCATATCCATCATGCTCATTATACATTTGATATCATTTACTCTGCGGTGAGTTCATAGCACCACTTTCTATTACTTAATTGCTTTACAAATCCTTGGGGGAGATACATGCTTTATTTTAAATTGAACACATTGCTTTCAAATTATACTTGAATATATTAGTTGCACTAAGTACCACTATTGCCAATCTTAAGTTCCTATTATCATGAACCATTAATCACTTGCGAGTGAACGCGAATAATGTGGATAGATCTATCGGGAATGACAAATCTTGTTTGTGTTGACCGGGTAGGAAAACAAACGCACTCTATTTGAACATCTATAGGTTTATTGGCAAATTACCTATTAGGGCATCGATTACTATTTTATGACAGTTGTTAACGCTTTTCGTATCATGAGCTTAGTGCAATAATATCTCTTTGGTTTTCAAACCATTGGTGTGAATTTATAACTCACACTACAAACATTATGTGTTCAACTGATTTCCAAAACTCTATGAATTTCACTCAACCTTTGTGTTGACAGCTTTTAAGCATGTATTTCAGTCCATAATGTCGAAGTCGGTACGGAAGAGCAAGGATACTGAAGAAGGCTATAAATTTTATTATCATTCGAAAACCTATTTACTATATTTTGTAAACAATGGAACCAACTGGGACCTCATTTTTGTAAACTCTGATATTTATATAAATCGAATGATAAATCCTTTTAAACGACTCCTTTAGAGATCGCTTTCTATTGTTATGATTGTTGTGCTATGAAGTAACACCCAGTTTGAATTCCCATTGCAGTATCACAAAATTGGGGTGTTACAGATTGGTATCGAGCCACAGCTTATAGAGAAACGGGTATAATTGAGACTTAAACTATAACTACTTTTACAAACAAAAACATTTTATAGCCTTCCGTTCTCCGTGCCTTCCATCCTCCAGACGATTATGTGACTTTTAGGCATTTTAAGCTATACAAACATACTAGTATATTGATATATATACTTGACATAATTTCAATCATAAACAATGTACTCAACATATCTACGTATGCCTATTCTAAGGCATTACGGCACAATCATATTTTCCCAATCTCCCAATCATGCATCTACTCATGCATTTTAGGATTACGAAACTTCCTCCAAGACATTGTAACTGACTACAATGGTTTTTCCTACTTCCCAGACATTGTGAGATACAATGGTCTTTCCTACTTCCCAGACATTGTGAGATACAATGGTCTCATTCATTTTTCAAGACACTGTGAGATACAGTGGTCTCTATTACATTCTCACATTAATCGTAAATCCTACAATTGGTCTCTATTACATTCTCGCATTAATCGAAATCCTACAATGGTCTCATTTATTTCTCAAGACATTGTGGGTTACACAATGGTCTCTCCATCATTTCCCAAGACATTGTGAGTTACACAATGATCTCTCCATCATTTCTTAGACATTGTGAGTTGCACAATGGTCTCTATTATTTCCTAGACATTGTGAGTTACACAATGGTCTCAACTATTTCTCGGACATTGTGAGTTGCACAATGGTCTCAACTACTCCTCAGATGTTGTAAGTTATACAATAGTCTCTAAAAATTATCTTATAAACATTATATGATATTGTTTTACATGAAACCCGTCACAATTTATCAATTTCCCTAATGGAAATACAAGAAATGGGATTTCTAAAAGATAAACTAACTCATCATCTACAAAAGTCAAGTTCAAAGAACTTTCTCTACATTCATCAAAATTCTCTTCTGAAACCTTCATTGTTAAATGTCCGTGAATCTTAGAATTACTTAAGATTTCCTTTCCACACGTATCTACCCATACTATCTTCTATGCAATGGAATGTGAAAACATAGGTTACAAGTCTTTTATGGCCGGGACTTGCAACCGAATGGTTTGATATCGCCTTTGCTTAGTGGACAATTTCTCAAAAGCTACGAACATATCACAAGTATACCTAATTTAGGTATTTGGAAAATTTATCGAACCTCGGCTAAATATAGCCTAATCACCTATATTTAACCTTGGGATAGTGGAACATGGTCTGATTAACTATGTTCGACTTAAATTTTCAAACACTCGTAACGTTATACAAGGGTTATATTCTGGTTGATTTCCTACTTAAACTCGATAAACCACCAGAATTCATTAAAAAGATCTAGAGACACGATAGTGTCTTACCACTCAGCTAAATCTTAACATCTTATTCATACTACTTAATTTCATTCTTGAAAGTTTTCATTTATGAAATAATCCTAACTACTATCTTAGGATACTCATCAAATCTTCTCGTCATTCCTTAGAAGTACTAGCCTGATTAGATTTAAAGGATATCATTCCGCCATATTTCTTTAAAATTCACTTATGATTTTAAAACTTGACATCTCTACCAAAGAATACTGGTAAACATACATTACACTCTTCTAATCATCAACATATCAGTTCATTATCTAAACCCCATTGTAAGTCAATATATAAAACTTCACAGTATCATGTTTCCTTCAAACACTAGTTGACATAAACACTATAAGATACGACCTTCATCACAAAACCACCTAAGACATGATCAACTTTGGAAATGGTTTGGATAACCACTTGCCACTAACAAGACTTTCCCTACAACGACAGTTATCACATCGTTACAAACCATTTCACATCAACAATATCTTACACCTTTGATTAACAACAGTTACCCTAACAACAACAAAACTATTCCATTTTGAGGCACTATATAGACGAAAGTATTAGTTAACCATTTGATGCACTAAGGTGTTCGGAGATCACCCACGAAACAACTAAGAAAACCATACAAATATAAATTAGGCTCCATGCCGCACACTATCACCAAAAACTCCATGATATAAATTAAGGTTTTATTGATAGCCTCGATATAATAAGATATGATTCGTTTTGAGAATCGTGAAAAATCAAACTTTAGGTATATTGAACTCTATAAGATTTTAATAAAACCCTTTAGATTATCAACTTAAGCCACATGGTATATAATACATTCTATGACTAGAAACTTGAGAACACAAAGATTAAAATTTGGCGTATACATCCACATTTCCCTAGACAATTCAACATCGGGTAACACACCCCGAATTCGGGACGAATTTCCATTAAGGGGTGAGACAGTAACCATCCGCATTTTTAGGTTACTTTCCATTTTCGAGAATTTACTATTCATTTTTACTATTCACATTTACTATTCACTTTCACTATTCATCCCGTAAAATTTTTAATTCACATTCTCGTAAGATAAATTATTTTGGTAATAACCTGAGAGTTTGACCATCGTTAGATCATTTTCGCAAAAGTTATTAAGTAAACATCGTTTTAAAGTTTCGCTTTTAGACGGTCCACCGCTTTAAACATCACACATAACTAAAATCAACCCGACAATTTTCCTCGATCGATAAATTTTAGATCACTCATGATTAATTTGAGAATTTTTAAGATTTATTATTTTTAATATTACCAAATAAGCCCAAATAAGCAGAACAAAACTAAACTTACGCTTTTAAACAATTCTACTTACATCCGACTTAACGATTCCTCGACTGTGTTTCTAATACGTTTTTGACACTTTTACATTTTTGGAAAAGTCAAACATATTTCCCTCCTCCTTTGACCATAAAGGAATTAATCTTGTATGCTTCTACATTTTGCTTAAATCGTAACTTTTAAACTTCACAAATAACTGTAAAGTTATCCCGCGTATGACAAAAACCAAAGTTTGACATCTCATATCACTTTTAGACTAATTTTAGTCTACTCTAAATAAATTCACGGTCGTTTCCTTGAAATTTCGTTCTTTTCCGATAAACCGCAATTACGCTGCTTTTGACCCGTATTTTCAGCTTTAAGCAGTGTTTTTGCACCCAATGAGACTTATCACCCATTTTATATTTTTAGATGGAGTATAATGATGAGTCTCATCATTCCTACAAGTTTCGTATTTTTACGATACCCGGTTTTACTTTTTATGGCTTAACGACTTACGGTTGGCATTTAACGGAACCAAAACTTACTCTAAACTCAAGATAAGATCGAAAATAACCACCTACGTCATCTTATCATGTCTTGGCCGACTTAGGGGGGGGGGAGTCATCATTTTGGTGGCATCATCCTAACCATGGTTCATTTAGATCTTTACAAGTGTCCTAACCTAACCATGGTTAATAATTAACCCAATATATGGTTAACCAAACTTACCCTCCTATAAATAGCAAGTGATATGCATCCTAAGAACCCTTACAATCTGTTTTGGGTCGTTCATATCACAAATCATACATATCTTCCATCATTTGATCCATAAACTCCAAGTTTATGCAAGAAAGTTCCAAAGATCAAGCTTCTACAGCAAATCTCTAGCAAGTTTAAATGATCTTCTTGAGTTTAAATCCACTCAAGTCACTTAGTACTTCATCACCAACTCTTCAAGTTTGAAAGGGTGCCAAGGTGTGGAAAGCTAGCTCAATCCAAAGTCTTAAGCGATCAATCAAAGTCCGATCCTTACTAAGTTACTCCTTTCTTATTGAAAGCCAAAAGTTGTAAGCAACTTATCGCCACCATCATCTCATCTTTATTATTCATAATCTTAACTATTTCATGCTATATATATAGTTACTATGTTGATTCATGATGTACATATACTCAACCACTTGTTTTAATTCACATATTGTCATAAAGGTAACAAACTAGTAAACTAGTCATATTCTACACATGTGAGACCATTAAAAACAGTAACCTAAGGACTTTCTAACTTACATAATATGGTAGACAAGATAAAAAGGTAAACATAGCAATTTGAATCACCAAACGGACAAACAAGACAAAAGTTATAAGTAAAAGAAGTTAGCGAAACCTAAACGCCAAAACTACCATGTACAAGCTGTTTCGCTTCGCCTTTTAAAAGTGGTACTTCCGGTCCAAATCATCAAAAAGTTAAAACACAAAAGTTGTCCGAACGACGCTTTCCCTTAACAAATTTAAGAAGCTCGGCCTTGAAAACGCATAAATAGGCCAAAATCTTTAAAAACAGAAACTGCCGTAAATATAGTCTCACAACTATACTTTTGTCACAACTAAAAGCAAACCAAGAGGCCTAATGGCCATAAGCCAAGACCACGGCTACGGCTAAGGTCAAGGTTGAGTCTCAAGACCATGGTAGTCAAGACCAAAGTCACGGCGAGGCCATGACTAAAGCCTCAAGGCTTGTTTGCCCAAGACCGTTAACTAAGGTAATCATATTTATGAAACGACGAGAACTTGTAAGAACATGATAAACTTATTTATATAACCATCTTCACTCAAAACATATATTATATCTACTAAGTGCTACAATAGTATGGAGCTTCATGTGAGGGGTTTTATTTGAGTAAAACGTATCGACGAAGTTGCTCGGATTTACGATTTAAAGTGTCCTAGCTCCTAACGCCATCGCATGACCTCTGAATTATGATGGCCCGAATAGTAGTACGATATCTATAAACTAAATACGTTTTCACAACTAGACCATTTCTATAAATGACATACACAAATACCATGTACTACATCATGATCAACATAGAGACGTATATAGGATGGTTTATGTTTTCCTAAACATTGTTCCAAACCTAAGTCGCAACATCCTATTTTAGGTTGCTCGTAGAAGTTCTCACGGCATATCCATCATGCTCATTATACATTTGATATCATTTACTCTGAGGTGATTCATAGCCCCACTTTCTATTACTTAATTGTTTTACAAATCCTTGGGGGAGATACATGCTTTATTTTAAATTGAACACATTGCTTTCAAATTATACTTGAATATATTAGTTGCACTAAGTACCACTATTGCCAATCTTAAGTCCCTATTATCATGAACCATTAATCACTTGCGAAAGTGAACGTAATAATGTGGATAGATCTATCGGGAATGACAAATCCCGCTTTGTGTTGACCGGTAGGAAAACAAACGCACTCTATTTGAACATCTATAGGTTTATTGGAAAATTACCTATTAGGGCATCGGTTACTATTTTATGACAAATGTTAACGCTTTTATCATAAGCTTAGTGCAATAATATCTCTTTTGGTTTTCAAACCATTGGTGTGAATTTATAACTCACACTACAAACATTATGTGTTCAACTGATTTCCAAAACTCTATGAATTTCACTCAACCTTTGTGTTGACAGTTTTAAGAATGTATTTCGTGGTCCATAATGTCGAAGTCGGCACGGAAGAGCAAGGATATCAAGAAGGCTATAAATTTTATTATCATTCGAAAACCTATTTACTATATTTTGTAAACAATGGAACCAACTGGGACCTCATTTTTGTAAACTCTGATATTTATATAAATCGAATGATAAATCCTTTTAAACGACTCCTTTAGAGATCGCTTTTCTTATTGTTATGATCTGAGTGCCATGAAGTAACACCGCTTTGAATTCGGCTATCACGAAATTGGGGGTGTTACAGTCACTTTCCAATATAGGAGTTTTGGTTACATTGTTTTCCTTTTCAGAACAACTTCCTGTAAATATATTCATCTCAACTAATTTACCAAACAATTACAAAAACAAAAAAGCTTCATTTAATAAAACTGGAATGATTAATAAGCAACAAAATAACTTTTGAAAACCCTTTGTCACTTTTGTTCATGTTACCTTCAATCATACTTTTACGCATGACATGTTTTTGCAGATGCCCAGTTTTAGCAGCTTTTGAGAAAAAACCAACACATATGTTAAAACATAAAAACCAAAACTACGAAAAAACAAACACAAAACAATTAAAGTGCGAAAAAATACCCTGTGGGTGATTTGGTGAATCTAAAGCATCAATATCTGAAACAACAATTGGTATATAAGTTATACAAATACCATATAAACAAACACACATTACTAATGAACATTGATTGACGAAACAACAACCTATACAAAATAACTACAATACCTGTTTGTTACTTTCTTGCAAAAAAAAAAAAAAAAAAAAACATACAAAATATATAGAATACATGCAGGTTGTATGAATGTATATATTAATGAAAAATAATTGAGGAAACAACAACATATACAAAATAACTACAATACCTGTTTGTTGATTTCGATGTGGTGATTCCAATACCTCAACATCGATAGTTCTAGCTTTCTTATTGGTACGTGAATATGTTTTAAAAAATTAGATACCTTTAAACGCCAAGCAGTAATACAAAACATCACAATAATACAAAAATAATACAAACAATACAAACATAAAACATCACAATAATACCTTTTGAAACAGAAGCACTACTCTTCATCTATATAAGTCTTGTAAGCCTTTTAGATTGTCTTTGTGGCTGCATCTTTGAATAAACTCTGTGTATATACAGACTCAAAAATTATTGAATACGTTTGTATGGAATGCCGATACAATATATTATATATACCTTACAGATTATGATAAAATTTTATAGAATCATGCATATAATCAAATTGTTAACCGGCCCTAAATATAGGCCTATAGTATATCACCATATATATTTCTAATATATCCACATATAATTAAGGAGATAAATATGAACAAAAAAGAGAGAAATATTTATACCATTACAAAAACAGTCGTGTATATAGATTATGATTTGGAGTATGTAACCAAAAGATTAATTAGCCTAGTTGGTTTCATTAATTGAGGCGTTTAAAGTGTATCAAAGAGATGCAGGTTCAAACCTCACCTGTGTCCATTTTTTGGATTATAATCTAACATGCATACGTGACACCCAAACTAAACATTGCCTAGGTGGAATTGACGTTGCATTACGTATGAATAATGACATCATACACATCTTGATATATATATATATATATATATATATATATATATATATATATATATATATATATATATATATATATATATAATACGTAACCCTTAGTGGGAATTTTATATTTTAAAAAAATCAATTCACAACTTATTTGGTAATAATTAAATTATTATTATTAAAAAAATTGACATCTTTAATTAAAAAAGTATTAAAACTTTCTTATTTTTACAATAATATTTATAAATTCGTTTTCTAAGAAAAATTGAGTAATACATTATATGTGTCAAAAACGTAAAGAAAGAAATTTTTTAAAAAATGGAGTTAATTAACGAAAACTTAAGGGACCAAAACTAAAACTTAAAAAAATTGTTTTAAAAGATAGTTTGGGTTAAGAAACAAAACTCTTTCCCCCATCCCCACCCTAAACGACTATCACACACGACACAATCGTCGACCATTATCAACCGATTCATAAACAACATATGCAAATTTAATCATGCGATTCAATTATATCGTAACATTGATATAATTCAACATGTCTCTATAGATATCATCTAGGTCAAATCTAATTAGGTTTGATACAGATGGATTC